>JBAIZL010000005.1:221413601-222671101 GCA_036971475.1 Prosapia bicincta
TATTTTGTAGTTTTCTTTTTCCCTTTTAAGAGACAGTATCTTATCCTGAGGTTCTATCCAGAGCCCCTTCAGTGAATCCCCAAATAGCTGTTTATGACGTTTGCTACTTGTCTTCCACTGCCCGGTACAACGTAGAAGGTATGCAGTTTTCATTGCCTCCATCCTGGAGTTAAACTTAGAAATAATAAAAAGAAAAACAAAGGATATTAAGTCGGATGAAATAATTAAGAAAAACAGTACAAAATTACCTAGAAACTGGAGACTGCTGTCTCATTTAAGATCTTTCCTAAATCCAAAAAATGGATTAGATTAGACCTAAGAAATGAGGCGGAAAGATCAAATAAATTGGTCCAATTGTAAAATATATTAAATTAAAAAATTCTCTAAAATAAAAAAAGAATTTTTTTAATAAAATATTTAAAACACAAAAAAATTACCTAGGCTACAAGCTGATTTTAAACACGCCAAAATGATAGCGCAACATATCTCTATCATTTTGCCAGTCCAAAGCCTGGAAAAGTGTGATGAAATCAGGTATAATAGATAAAGTTTTAAAGGATCTCCAGTCTCGAGAAACTAAGCGACATCTATGTTTAGCTGAGAGATGAACTCATTTATGTAGCTCAATGATTTTAAAAGATCCGCGTTCGCCTATAAGTTGTATGCATTTTTGCCTGTCATAATATTCTGACGTCATAGCTTACCCTCGTCATCTGTCTAAACTTGATCCTGTACGCATCTTTTGCAATATTCCTGGTGTACGCATATTTCGTTGTACGCATCTTTCATATATCCAATCAATCGAGTTACTTTAAGTTTTACTTTAGGGTGCAAACATAACAACTGAGTATTTTTAAGGGATATTCCTTAAGCTTTTATAATTGATGCATTTAAATATTATCAACATTTTTGCTAATTATTAGTTTTTTTAATACTTCAGGCACAAATATAATTTAAAAATGTATTAATAACAGTTATTTATTGGTAGATCTCGGTAGTTAAACGTATATACGGTCTATGAGCACTACACTTTATTAAATGACACGCGTGTTTTTGTTTTCCTTTATAGCCCCCCTTGCCTCCCTTAGGTGCGCCACTGGCTTGCCGAATGCCCTGCTCCCAATCGGAGTCAAGAGACACGACTCCTACCCGATGAGAACAAAACAATACATATTTTATTCAATATTTGTACCGCGCCGGAAATTCATAATGTATGAATTTCGTAAATAATATATTCAAACAGTTTTCAAATATTTTTCCAAAGAATATTGCGATTCCACTGCCAAAGTAAGGCCGTCTTCAGATCTGCAAATCTTAAAATTAAGAAATTTATGTTTATTCACAAGAACGTGAAAATATATAATTACCTTTCCAAAATAAGCTATTAAGTTATAACAAAGTACAACACGGCGGACTCACTAAGTTTGTTTTTCGGTATTGCTTTTCAAGCTACAATTACCTCTCGGAAACTTCCTATGATCTGAATTAGGTCAGGTACATCTCTAGATAAAAATAGCATCCCCTCCGGAATGCCCTCCATGGTAGTACGCAATCGGAGTACTATCGCCCCCACAACGCCGACTGTGTGGAAGTCCAATCGAGACTGGACCATCACAGCGGGCAGGGGATGTTACATGGGAGTCAGTATGGTGTAACGTCAGTAACGCCCAGCGGCATTTTGGTCCCACGATATTTGCGCCACCTTAATCCTGTTGAAGGATGGAACAAACTGAACAAGACCCTTCGGTGACCTAAACCTAGAATCAAAGAATTGATAAGTTGTTTCAGAACTGAAGTGGAAAATGCCGCCTGACCATAGGCTACCAGAGAATTAGTAAAACGATCAAGAAGTACGAAGAAACTAGTGACATAAGGATGTGACTTTGCACTCTGACCTTCCTACAAACGTTAGACAAGGTTCAAACTGAAGACCGCTACAAATTATGACAATATTTGTAAATAGCACTAATTTCATCACACAAAATAAATAAGTAACATTAAATTAAAAACAAACAAATTCGCATTATATACTATGGTTTAAAAAAAGTAAAGAATATAAAAATTACTCCTTTAGCTAGTTTTAAATAAGCCTAAATGATTGGAAACCAGTTCTCCAAAATGATGGAGAAACGGTTTTTCTATCACTTAGCTAGACCGAAGCCTGGATAAAGTGTGATGGGAATCATAGAGGCTATAATCGTACTTAATATAGAAAATAATGTGGGTCTCCTAAACGCAAGTATATTTGGGGTAACGGGCGCAACTGTAGCACATTTCACCATGGGCTCATTTATTACTGGGGGCAAGTCACATACTCGTCTGTAGAGGTCAGTGGGTCACCAAATTTCTCAAATGCTCAGACTCGGCAGTGCAGCAAGTAATAAGTTTTAAATACTAATATTTTTACAAATTTATTATACGAATAAAATAAAATCAACAATAGAATTTATTTCCATGGTAGGCAACAATACCGTTCTCTATAAAGTTTTTCAAACTATTACTTAACTAAAAGCATTACATTGTTAACAAATCCGCCAACATTACACGGCAACATTCTATCCTTCCAATCACGTTATTATTGGGAGGGTAACTGGCTGATGGCTTACACTAGCACGACACTACACTCCCTCTCCGGACAACGCACACAAACACACAGCTGACTGCAAGGAAGTGGGCAACCACTGGATCTGCACACAGCTCTACAGTCACTCTGGCAGTTGCGGCTGTTTGACTGGCTGTTACACTACATTCACAAACACAATATACACACACTCATTAACTGTTCGCAGTTGGTGAGTGGGCTGTCAGCCAGACCACAAAAATATTTGATTATTACTTTGTACTTTTAATATATTGTTTTATACTTTATTTATATTATTTTATCGATATGAAAAATTATGTATTTAATCTTTGTATGAAACATTGTATCACTTTGTAACCTATTTAAAGATTTATGTAACCTATTTATGATTTATGTAACCTATTTATGATTTATTTATTTATGTAACCTATTTAATTTTTGTATGTTATTTTATTGAAATAAAATATTTTTCTTTTTAAATTTTTTTTCATATTTTCATTCGTTTCCATGGAAACCAAAACCTATAATCTGTCTGTTTTAATTTTATAACATTTAGATTTTTATTATAATTTATGTATAATATGGAGCTTGGTAAAGCTCAACTTATTTAGTTAAAGGCAACCATAAAGCTCAGCTTAGTTGAGGGTTTTAATGCCTTTAACCAGTTAAACAAATATCTTTGGACTTTTTTACATTCGAATGTATTTACTGACAAGTATTTGGCATTTTGTTATTTGTTTATTATTTTTTATTATGAACCAGTTTAGTGCCAAAGTTCCTTATTGCCTTTATTTTCTTCCGTCTCACTGTCAAACGTCCAGCACCAATATTCTACTGTAGACAGTAGATTTGATGCTTATTTAAATTTACTTATTTAGAATCAAACTCCTTCAGACAGTTGCTCATCAAAACTTCCAATTAAATTCTTTAGGAAAGCACAGTCCCTAAGAAGATCATTGGTTCTTTAGATGTCTTGCCCCTATAATTTATTTATTATTATTATTAATTAGTTCGACCTTTTTCGAGATCTTGCCTTGATTTTTCCAAGCGTTCAGAGTCGTCCCTTCTCTCTTTTTTCTTACGATCTTGCCCAGGCAAGAAAAAGTAGTCCTTCGCTATTAGATGTAAGACTAAGGTATTGTAATTTTCAAGATTAAATAAAAACATACTTTCTTAACTGTTACAACTAAATTTATAATTTAACTAATCAAATAGCTTCTGTGATAACTTTAAGATGAATTAATTAATTATTCGCCGTGACTAAATATTGTTGCAACATTATTTACTCTTTTATTATCTTTAACAAGATTACACTGTATTCTTTAATTTAGATAATTTTCAGTTATTTTCGATTTTATCTTTTTACAAACACTGGATCTCAAAACGCCTTGAGGTTTAAAGAGGACGAAAGCCAATGAAAAAACTTATAATATTGCAATATTTTACAACCACAGAAAACATTTATATACTCGTATTTGTATAAAAACGTGTTCAAATTATGTAAAACCTCTGTTTTATGTTTATTGGCAAGTGATTCAATAGCATAAATAAGGATTGGACATATAAATTGAAGTGAGGATGTTAGCAGGAAATTCACGTTTAGCCAATAGCTTGAAGCTAATGCTAGATGGAAGATAATGTTGAACAAGGGTGCTTCAGGAGCGCCGGAACTCTTAATCTGTCTACTTAAGGGATATTACACTTTTTATGAGGGAACTATTCGACTGATCCTTAATGGTACAAACGGGAGACGTAAATATGGTTTTAAAACAATAATACACAGCTTAATTTTATAACACTTTGAACGAGATTTTGTAAATAAATCTGCGATGAGTTGTATTAGTAAACACATGAATGCATCGTATGTGCTTTGTGTATAAAGGTTAGAAGAAAGAAATATGGTGAAACAAGAAGGGTTTGGACTTGGAGAACTTTAACTTTCGGTTCTTATCTCCAACCTCTAAAGAAACACATAGGTAGATGCGTAAATGGAAATTAATATCAAGCATACTGAATCCACGTCCTCACGAATCCAACCTCAAACTCGTGACTCCCGCCTGGGTGGTAGCCCCTCAAGACGCGGCCACGACCCGTGGTACCAGTCTGCAAGTCTTTCGACCTCACTGTAATTCCTTTTCCTCAACTACTCAGAACCAAAAGAATCGTCCGAAGAAACAAGTTGCCCGTACCTTCAATGCCCTCGTCTGATTAGTTCGGTCCAGGCAGAGTAAGCGGACCTTTATTTCCTCTCGGCTAGACTTACCTAACAGCTGGGGACTTGTTCCTAGGTGGGCACAAACCCAACCCGTTGGATCTTGAGGGCTATTACTAAACACAATATAAGGGGGCTTCTTGAAAGTTTCCACCGATTGATTAATTTCTATTGCCTTCTGTTAGAGGCCAGAAGAACGTAAATACTCCGCCGGTAAAGAGGAGCCATACAGAAGCCCTTAGGACAAAATGCTCCGTGTTTTCCTTCGAGAGAGCTTTAATATCTCTGTAATGTATGTATTAAATACTTGGTAATAATAACATTACAGTCTTATCTACATTTATAAAAGAAGATATCCTGACTGATTGATTTATAACCAACGCACAGCCTCAACTATGATAGGTACGGATTTGGTATTTAGAAGGAACCTTCATTTGGTAAATGTGCTTCCGTTGACAGCCGAGTGAAACGGAAAGTGACCAATACGGTTTCTAATATTAACAATAAGGAAATGGTGACCTTGAGGGAAGGGTAGAAGTATTGTCAGGTTGGTGTTTCCACTTTATGTTTTGCCAAACCCCTGAGACAGTATTAAACACATGTCCCGTGATTTGCAAGCAGTAGATCGGTACCTACTTGTGTCCTAGTAAGCGTTGGAGGTAGCACAGATCTTCATCCTGTCATGCCTTGAGTTCATTCTCAGGAGCGTCCGGGTGGAGAATGGATCCTTGAGTAAGGTGAAGAAAGCTGTGAGGCGAATGGCAAAGTCATTACTGCCATGTCGAGCGACCACTGAGCTGGTCTACCTGGACCGTTGGAGGGTTGAGTTGGCCTTCTTCCTCTGGGGGACCAGCTGGACATGGGTGCGATCGTTCAGGTTCTTTAGACTGGTCATCTGTCGAGAACCAGTGGTTAAGGACTTGGCGACGGCTGCTTACGGCCGTTAGGTCTGGTTAACTTCGGAAACTGTTCGGAAAGGCAGACCGGGGAAAGGCAGTCGATGTGTCGGCTCGGTGCGAAACGTCAAATCATGTTATCCGCACCAGCCTTACACTTGATTTCCCAAATGGAGGTTCGTCTTCAGAGCCCGGCTGGTGATGGTACCGCTTCACATCTCTAAAAATACTCACCGATTACAGGGTTATGAAGTGACCATTAATACCTCAATTGTATGATCCCTAGGATCATGAGACGAGGGTAACGAGGAGGTCATCCGGGTGTTGAGAATATCTCCTCGTTACGGGAAAATTATGAAACGTCCAGTGGTAGGCTATATATGTTACTCGCATCACAGGTCAGCAAAAGTGGTATTACTGGCGCACTATAAGTTCCGGTCTGGCTCGGCCGCTACTAACCAGCCCCCGAACTAGGGCTCTCGCCCTTCTCCTGCCGCGTCTGCAGACTGTGCTGATTGTACGCCCAACGTTAGCAAAACGTGTACAGCTGTATGTTTTAAATTTCGTTTCATTAGCTTATCAAAATCTTCCAATGCTGTCACGGATTTTGCTTTTACCCTTGTTTTATCTGGAATTTTAAACACTGCCAATCCGACATTGCAATCCTAACTTTTTGACAGTAACCAGTGACTCTCCAGTCGTCCTACTACACCACTTCTGACACTGTTTTACTGGAATCAAGAGATTTTTCTCATTGCACATTCGAGCTTCTTCACAAAACTTTAATACACGAAAACCTATCTCACGGGCCTGACTATAAAACATTTTATATTTTATTTTACTCATTACAGGAGGCATGGTAACTCCACACGTCAGTAACAACAGTTACACTCGAATATAAATACATATAGGTCTACGTAGCTACAAAATGAACTTGACAAGTTGGATTGAAAGACTGACTAGAAAAGCCTAGCCATAAGACAAATGTTATTAGAACAGTTAGAATTACAAGAAAATCAATGTTTGCAGAAAAGCATTTATTCTTACCCCCCCCCCCCGCACGATCAGTCACCGATCGAACGTCAGAGCGGAACTTTCAGTGCGCTAATTGTAACAGCTGGAGCAACTTGCAGCTGGACCAAGCTTTTTTGCCTTCCGGAGAGTTGCACCAGCCACTGGGGTATCTGTTTCCCTTATTCATTATTTTTTGTTTGATGTTTGCTATTTTTTGTTTAATTTTCTGCTGGTATTGTAATTTTTTAGTCTATAGTGCTCTTGTTTAAATGTTTTTTATATTACTTAAAGTTATTTATAAATTGTACGAGTATATTATTTTAATTTTGTTGTTTTTGGAGGGTGCTGAGTTTAGGCAGATTATGGGGATTTTTAATTATGTATTTATTTATTCTAGTATATAGAATGAAATCTCCGAGTGAGTCCGATACATATGTGATATGAAGTAAGCCTATTATTGGAAACTTAAAGCAATTTGTTTAAGGACAGAATGTTATATATTGTTGTAAAGTGCAGAACATATAATTATTGTAGATTTGGTGTGTTTATGTGAAGAATTTCGAAAATCTAATTAAAAAGCTACACTTGATTATTTATTTTTAATATTGTTTGCTGCATAAACTATTATTGGAAAATAAATGGCTTTTAAATATGTACAAGCGTGTTAAGACATGATTTTGCAAAATTTCAATTTTAAGGAATTTATTTTACTGATTTTTACCTAACCTAACCAATGAGGTGCTTCAAATTTGCTAAATTAATGAGGTTATGTAAGCATCAAACAATATTGTAAAAGTCGAAACACTTCAGTTAAATGTTAATGATGAACTTATAACTCTTGCCACAATCCCAAATGTGGATGATGAATCCTTTATTTTTCGATATTTGTCTCACATCGTCCATTATACATAAGGAGAAAGTAGGCTACTCATGTTCGTCGTGTCATAGTGTTGTACATTGTACGGAGCTGAGATAGATTTACTACTTTCTTTCAGGTTTATTGTGATTTGAATCAATAAAAACTCTATTTCTTGTGTTAGAGCTGTAAATATATGCGTTATAAATTTCTATAAACAAACTAGTCTTTAATAATTATTGTATTAAATACCGCTATTTTAAAATTAGTGTTATCAATATAAATTAGCTTTAAATGAGTCAAAATTAACCAAAATTAAAGTTGCTCGTTGAAATCATCTTGAATTCACAGATTAAACTGTAATTAAATAATACTGAACTAAGTGGATACGTAAGGGCTTACTTGCTAACGCGTTTCGAAACAATCGTTCCTTTTACGAAGCGAAACCTAAATTAACTTAAAATGACCAATAATTTAAAAAAATAAATCTTAAACGACTAAGACAACCCAAAAATATACCATAGATAACCTGAAAATAAATGTACAGTAAATTAGTTGGAGACAAGGAAAACTCATATCGTTCTGTGACGTCATACATTTTTATAATAGTAATGGCACCAAATGACATTCGTGCAAGACAGTTTCATGTTAAGATGACATTTGGATGTTATTTTGACACCATAACGTGAACACAATGCACAATTTTTGCAAATATATCTCGTAGGTAAAGACAAGGGAGTACGCAGTAGATGCTGCGAGGGAAGTCGCAACGAGGTGGAGCTAGTTTGAAATAACACTGTAGAGATTGGATTAACTTCAGGAAGAAATACTGAACGCTTGACCCATGTTTCTACGTACCAATAGCTTGGGGCTGATTTCTAAACAATGAAATTCATGCTTTCGCAGTAATCATAAATATTCAAAATTACAACTAACTGTAACTGGTCAACAGGTCAATCAGGTTTACAGCACGTAACTGTTACATACAATAATTTGTTAATATCTTGATTTTGAGTTTCATTTACTGGACACAATAAACGATCTCGTGTTAAATGTGGCAATGAAACTGTGCAAATACATACAGAAAGGTCGTAAATCAGTGCGTGGACGAACCATCTCACCCTGAAGCCATAAAAGACCGGGCAAACCCAAGTTGTGTTGGGCAATAAATACCCGGCTTTTATCACCGCGGCGTTGCCATTATACCAACAGCTACTTTGTTGTAATTGTCGAGTGCCCCTTTTTCCGTTATAATGTATGAGTGTAGTGTAGTGAAATAAATGAAATGACAGCGTCGTCAGAGTTGTCATTTATTTAGAAAGAGCGTCGATTGTTTTATTCAGATACTCCGGGACTTGGGTCTGAGTTTGTTGGACCTAACGATCACTCACTTCCGAGCAAACAAAATATTAGTGATGAGCTGACCTAACCTAATCTGATCTAACCTAACCTGACCAGAACGTCTGTCACTTGGGTTCTATTTGTTGCACCTAACGATCACTCACTTCCGAGAAAACGAAACCATAAGTGATGGGCTGACCTAACCTAATCTGATCTAACCTAACCTGACCAGAACGTCTGTCACTTGGGTTCTATTTGTTGCACCTAACGATCACTCGCTTCCGAGAAAACGAAACCATAAGTGATGGGCTGACCTAACTTAATCTGATCTAACCTAACATGACCAGAACGTCTGTCACTTGGGTTCTATTTGTTGCCCTTAATGATCACTCACTTCCGAGGAAACGAAAGAGTAAGTGATAGGCTGACCTAACCTAATCTCACCTAACCTAACCTGACCAGAATGTGTGTCCCTTGGGTTCTATTTGCTGGACCTAACGATCACTCACTTCCGAGAAAACGAAAGAATGAGTGATGAGCTGACCTAACCTAATCTGATCTAACCTAACCTAACCAGATCGTCTGTCACTTGTGTTTTATTTGTTGCACCTAACGATCACTCACTTCCGAGAAAACGAAAGAATAAGTGATGGGTTGACCTAACCTAATCTGACCTATTTTGATCTAACCTAACCTGAGCTAAACATCTGTAACGGGCAGTATTTTTTGGACGTAATGATCAATCATTCCTGACACAACGTAAAGCATGTGTGTAATGACCAAACCTAACTTTTGTGATCAAGACTTTATTTGTTATACCTAACGATCACTTCCTTGCGAGAAAAAGTAAAGAAACCTACCTAACCTAATCTAAATGTCATTTTAACACTTCCAGTTTTAAAAGTTACCAATATTTTAACATTTCAAGTAATTCAAATTAATTTGCAATTATTATAAAAAATTTAAGCCTATTTCAATAATACATATATTTTTATAATAAAAATTTAGTTAGACAATAAGAAGTCCTTTGTAGTAGGCCTATTGTGTATTTTATAATTCTCAATCTTTCTAGAATCTATTACTCATTCTTTGTCAATTGATTAGATAGTGGTGACCACCTGTGATGTGGTCACGAAAAATAATTAATTGTAAATTGCAATAGAAAGTAAAAGGTGGTTTTTAAATGCTTAGTATAAGTATTGCACCTTGTGAAAAAAGGCTAGGTAAAGGTGGTGAAGACAAAAGAAGCATACTAACTGTCAGAAGTGAAGACTAACACCCGATGTTTTGTAACCCATAAATTCTTTCAGTAATAGTAGAACTAGGGAAGTAAACTTACCTATGTATAAATAGAAATAGTTTTAAAGTGTCGTAGTCTCACAAAATTTTGAAGCCGGCGCTGCAATCATGCCATGTATTTGCTAATCCATCAAATCTATTCCAATTATTTCAGAAAGAATCAACTTTTTAAATGCTTCATTTCCCACGATTAATTATAGCGAACCATAGAGTCTTCTCACGAAAAATAACTTCATATGTTCGATATTATGAAAGTATGCGGGACGATAATTGATCTTCGGTGTTGGCAAAGATCATACAATATGTGGTTCCATATTTTTCGTTCAGGTGTACAGATAATGAACAATTCAACCTCCTTTGAATGATTTACACGGAACGTGATTACTGTAGAAGCTTATAAAAGAAATCATATCTCTTTAATTTTTTTGCGTCATAAATTTAATAAATTTCTAATACTGTACCTATAAAATAAGTGTATGGAAGAAATGACTGAATAGCCTGTGGGTAAATCATAATTTGTTAATCTATATGCCAACGTGCTTCAACACCATGTAAAACCCCTTTATTTGTCACGTGCACCCAGACCCAAAGACTACGTTCACGTTGTTTGGACTAAGAATGTTAAATATGAGTAGAAGTATGAAATTCAGAGCCGACAACAAAGTTTTGTGGATAATAAGGGTTGTCGGGTCTAATAAAGTTAATACGGGTAATATTTTAAGGGTTGTTTTTCTTAAAGTAGGCTCTTTTTTTATTTTTAATTTATAGTTAAAGATTTTATTCAATTTTAATTGGAAATATTGTTCGCAATTTTTCTTACTATAAATTTAAATAAGGAAATGTACCTAAACCTCGTTTCAGTTCGGATCTCTTCCTTTTAGAGTTTCAGAAAAGATTCTGTTTTAGTTTTAAAAGGAAAATCTGATGCAGATGGGCAAAACTTCACAAAATCTTACCGATTCCAATTTGTTTTCATTTAAAATATGTTACTCAAAAACAGATTTAGACAAAAAAGCAAGTGATTTAAATATTTCAACTATAACTAGTGGTTGAACTTGGGAAAACTAGGTTCTGTCTTTACATACAAAACCGTATAAAGTAAGTGTTTCCTTATGAAACAGAGTTCAATTTAAATCTATTAGAGACTATAATTATTATATAACGTCAGAACGGGCTCAATTATAATATATATATATATATATATATATATATATATATATATATATATATATATATATATATATATCTAATTAATAAATTATATATATTATATATAATATTATATATATATATATATATATATATATATATATATATATATATATATAAAAGCTATGTATACAATGATACTTTTCAACAACATATCTGAAAAGGAAAACATTTGTGCTTTGCAAGATTTAGTTAAGTTTCACCATGAGCAGTAATTTATTTCTTAGGGCTATTACAGTACCTAATTGAGAGCCTAGAGCTTCAGTCCAGCAACCAATCGTTAGCTTAAGGTACATTCCGCTGGCCACGAATAGCTCTGGAAAAGCGGTCGTAACCAGAAGTGTCTGACCGCATTATCATATCGTCGCAGGTCCTGTCTCCCGGCTAGGCCTTACAATATGGCTGTCGAACTTTGTTTGAACCTGATGCAGGAGTCATGAGTTTGAAATTCACGAGAGGCGTGGTCTCATACTTGCTAGTAGCTACTTTTTTAGTAGATAGTTCCCCTTTTATCATTCTTTCACGTGCAGAATCGTTCAAGGGTCATAATTGAACCAGAGCGGCCGACTCTTTTTTTTCTGGTGAAAAACCAATTTTGGTTATCATCGCCAATCAACAACAAAGATTGACGCATATTTTAGATGAAACTAATTTTTTTTTAAAATTAATCAAATTTAAATAAAACACAAACTATAAATCATAGCAGAATTTAAACATAGCAGTATTAATATAAAAATAAATATGTAACAATAAATATATAACAATAAAGAGAAACAAAACAACATAACATAAAATAGCAAAACAACATAACAATAAATCTATAACATTATTGTAGAAAACAAAAAGGATACCAATAATTAACCTCTAAACACAAACGAAAATTAATATCTCTATAGTTTACTATAAATAAATAAATTTTCGACTTAAAATTTTAAAAATTCAAATACTAAATTTTATAAGGTACATTTATTTAGGTGGCGAAGGAATGCTATGACATGGTCAACGGCCGCGGCATCGTCCTTTAACACCATCTTTAAACTGCCCTGTAAATTAGTCACTAACTGTTAGCTTACATCTAATCTCGTTTGTGTGAACTCTCATTAATCATAGATTGATTTACAAAGTAAATATCCAACAGGGAAAATGTCAAGTCTACATATGCTAAAAAGTCTACACATTATTTACCACTATTTAGTCAAAAAGCTGTAAAATAAATCAACAAGTTTTCTTTTCTTACACAAATTTCTATTTTTCTCAGTGGAAAAATAGTTCCAACGGAAAATTCATTCTAACGAAATGATAATAATTTCGGTTAAATAAATTGTATCTAAGAAGTAAAAATTCGGTTAAAAAGTGTACTTAATTGAAAGTTACCACCACAGCTGCATTACTGTATCTGAGCCCAATCATCGTAAAAAAGATATATTTTAAAAAATTCATTCAACCAAACCCTCTATTTAGGCCTAATATTACAAGAAAGAGGCCTATTATTTTCTTGAGCTCTTTATACACAAAGAAGCTAATCAAACACAGTTTCGTCTAAATCACGACTTCGTATAAACACTCTATTGTCTCATATGAACAGTATTTAAAAACTATAAAAAATTATTTTCAAAATTTATAAATAACCTATTCCTGAAGATAATCTTATAATTACGATTCGTTTGAACATAGTTTTATTGTATAGAAATATTGACTACCTCTAGTAAACTTTGCTAGGCCTATTACCAGGCTGTTCTATCACACTAATAAACTCCTAATTGCTTATTTTTTTCTACCTAAAGTTTTCTCAGAGGTTATGAGTAACTGGACTACATTGAAAACATTATGATTTAAGAATATTTAGTTAAATTTTTAATGAAGTTACAAAAACAGTGAATGTTGGAACTGGCTGTCCATTTCACTTAACCTCACTGCGTTTATCTGTTTGTTAGAATTTAGTTATTTTTAAACAATAAGTACAACTATTTCTTACCTTATTTGATGAAATCTGCTTCAGATATATGAAAGAGATAACACTCAATTTATTAAAACACAATACTTTTCATAACTTTTAACTTTACTTTCACTAAATAAATTAACACTAAACATAAAACTAGTCCATCGCATCAGACGCAAAATACTAAATACTTCTGCGCACGTACGTCGCGCATCAACAAAAGTAAACAATATTCGGATTGGTTCTGTGTTTGCAAGTTTATTATTGAGGAACATCCGGTCATATTGGACTTCGTTCTGTTCTTTCAACTTGAACACAGGAAGTGGTTTTAACAACTGGGAAAACGTCCCTTCCGGTCTTGATTTTGCATACTAATCCTGTTTCATACTTCGTTGTTAACTATTAAATCGTATTAATTACAAAAAATATATCACTTTTTTATAATTTTTTATTGTATAATATCTTTCAAGGTATTTTATTTTGTAACCATTTTTTTTACTATCGAAATATTACAACCTAAACTGTATGATACTAATAAGAATTTAGTATCTATAAAGATGAATTGTGAAATAAATAAATCTGAACGGTAATAATTTGTCATTACATTTCACTAATCAACCTAATATATGTTATTTGGCAGTAAGGTATTAGATTTTATAAATAAACAATTAATTATATTTATATAGACAAGCTAACTCCTAACGAGATTTTAAATAGCATGTGTGAATTAGAAAAAGTGCTTACATTTTCCCCCGCTAGATACCGCCACTACGCTCTTATTTACCCAGACTGTACCGTCTTAGGGCTAATTACGTCTAATGGAAGAGCTTTAGTTACGGGAAGTGCGTTGAGTTATTGTCGTGAGAACCATTACCTTAAGGGATGCTTAATCTACTAAACACGTTTAAGGGATGGATATTCGTAAAGAAGTCCCATTTATTTCGTAAAGAAATATTTCATAGAAAAATTTAACAAACATAAGATTTAGAAATACAGCCCTGGAATAATATTTATTTATTTAGTGTATTAATTTGCTTAAAGCATCATCGAGATAACTACTACCTTAAAAGGGGTTGTATCATACACAAAACCTTATGGGTCTAAGGACGATCAAACCAGTGTAGTTTGTACAAAAATGGTTTCGATTAATAACCTTAAAAATTAACAACAATAAAACTGTTTTTAATTAAAGTTGTATTATGTACGTAAGTACTTAAATACATAAAATACGTAAATGTCTTCATACAAAGTAAGAAAGAATGCATAAGTAAGTAAAAATAAATCAAAAGCCTTTAATAAATCATCGTAAGTTTAAACATACCAGCTGTTTAATAAACAATATTTTTTTAATAAATCAATAAATGTTTAAAATATCAACTGATGCTTATTATATCAAAAGATTTTTATTAACTTAATAAATGTTTAATACATCAACAGCGGTGTAATAAATCTACCTATGTTTAATACATGTGTGTGTGTGTGTGTGTGTGTGTGTGTGTGTTTGTTTGTTTGTGTGTTTGTGTGTGTGTGTGTGTGTGTGTGTGTGTGTGTGTGTGTGTGTGTGTGTGTGTGTGTGTGTGTTTGTTTGTATGTTTGTGTGTTTGTGTGTGTGTGTGTGTGTGTGTGTGTGTGTGTGTGTGTGTGTGTGTGTGTGTGTGTGTGTGTGTGTGTGTGTGTGTTACTTAATCACGTAAGAATTACATTACCCATTGAGCTGAAACTTTACAGACATTCTTAAGGTACATAGGTAACACATAGGCCTATTTCTATTTAAAAATTCCGTCAGGCCACCACCTTAAATCCTTCCTGAAACGGTAGATTTTCTAAATTATAGTTTGATATTTATTGGGATTAAATTTCAGTAAATTAAATTCAACCCAAATACAAATACAAATTAAAGCAATACAAATATAAAGCAATACTCTACTAGTTTATCATATAAATGGGTGCAATACATTTTGTAAATAATTAAAACAATTCTTCTGAAATTGTTGAGTACTTACCAATATTCCGTAATCCATATAAAATTATCCATAAAACCAGCTGCAGTGCAACATCCGTTTATCCGAGCCTTCATGATTGAGGTAGATTAAGTTACTTTTAAGTTTGTTTTTGCAACGGAGTAAATTTTAATTAAAAATCACCAACGATAACAATTCTGAAACAGAAATAACAACTTTATAATTAAAACCATAAAAATTACTGAAACTAAGTAAAATATTCTCTGATTAAGGTATTCTAATTCCAAACTCTTGTTATTTTGCGTTTGTGAAACAAAACAATTAACTGTGCAATATTTTATATTACATTGCGAGAAATTAAATATTTCTTTGAAGTGGAGCTACGTTCTGTTTTAATAATATTATATTTATTTGATATCTAATATTTCAATATACAACCAATACAAAAAATGTATTTTAAAATCTTGTTCACAGTTCCAAGGGAATCGGCTAGCCTGGCACATCCTCCTCATCGTCCACCTATCCATCCAAGTCTCTTCGTCCTCTGTTTGTCTTTCTTGTAATTCTCTCTTGTCTTCATACTTATCCCTCATAAATACAATCTTTTCTTGTCTTCATCCATGTAACCTTCTCTTCTTTTTGTCCATGTACCTCTTCTCTTTAATCTGGTCCTCATCCGTAAAAAACTCTCTCTCTCTCTCTCTCTTTCTCTCTCTCTCTCTCTCTCTCTCTCTCTCTCTCTCTCTCTCTCTCTATCTATCTATCTATCTATCTATCTATCTATCTATCTATCTATCTATCTATCTATCTCTATCTCTCTCTCTCCCTCTCTTCCTCCATCCTTATCCTCATCCGTGTAAACCTGTCTTTTCTTCACCCTGGTCCTTATCTGTGTAAAACATTCTCTCTCTCTCTCTCTCTCTCTCTCTCTCTCTCTATCTATCTATCTATCTATCTGCCTCAACCCTTGTACTCATCCTTGTGAACCTCTCTTCTCTCTTTCCTTGTCCGCATCTATGTAAACCTCCTTATCCTCATCCGTTCTTATCTTTTTCTCCTAATTAGCTCAACCTCACTCGCTATTTCTCTCTCTACATCCTTCTCCTTATCCGTGTACAGTTCTTTTCTCCTCCTATTTGTTCTTACTCATGAAAAGCTCTTTTTCCCTCATCCTTGTTCTAATCTTTCTAAACATCTCCTGCCCTCATCCTTGTAAGCCTTTCTTTTCTTTAAAACTCCTGTTCTCTCATTTCTTCTTTATCTTCCTATAAGTGTTATTATATCTCTTATAAGATTATAACAATATTGAGCCATCTTATTCTAAATGGTTTCATTTTTTTTATTTTAAAAAGAACATTTAAACTTGTAAGTCTTTGCTTTTGAGTTTGACTTTATACTTTGTACACGATAATTTAATGACGTTTTAAATATTTCAATTACAACACGGAATCGAAGTTTAACATTCTTGACATTTGAACGCATTTCGAATATTTATAGGTTTAAGAGCATTTTATCGCGTGGCGGTGTGAACACACATGTGAAAGTTAAAGCCGAGCCACCTTTTGTGCATATCGAATAAATTTTTTAGACAATAATTTAATGGTCTTCTAATGCAATACAGGATCACAAAAGTAAAGTTAAAAAAGTTTTATTTGAACGCATTTCAAATATTCATAAGATTTAAGGACAGTTTGTCGCGTGCCAGTGTGAACACACATGTGCAAGTTAGAGCCCAATCTCTCCTTACTGGAGTAATTTCCCATGTGTACTCAGTTAATTAAAGCCGTGCGTCTAACTATTAATTGTCCACACGAGCTTAGCCTCAGACACTACAGTAATGGCGTTGTCATTGTGTTGGGGTCACAGGTGGTCCCGAACAATTCAGTATTCTGACGCATTCCTTTGCACTAGTATTTATACATTCTGTTATATGTTAAAATTATCTGTTCACTGTATAACTTCAAGGGTTTGCTAAATAATTCGTTATAATGGATTTTATGTCTACTGTTTGATTTGTGTTGTTATTTTATTTTTAAAACATGTAATTAGAAATGTATGTTCCAAGTGGGTACAGCTGCTCCTAACACAGAGAATCTGGGTTCAATCCTAGAACTCAACTGGGGAATATTAGAGTAATAATAGGTTGTTGTAGTAAAGTGCGGGTTACATTAACCTACTTGAATACCTGTGAACCGACCTTGTCTCTCTTACTTCATGTCAATGGTATTTTAAAACAATGAGGTTGTGGCACTCGGGGGAGAGGAAACACTTAAAGCGCACAAAGAGCTCCATAGAGAACAAGACTCCTTAAAAGGTTGACTGCGACAATGTGGGGTGCTTCCCAAGATGTGCTTACAACAACCTACAAGACCTACGTCAGGCCCGTATTAAATTACGGCGGCGAAGTTATGGTCACAGCTAGCTCTGCGACAGCAAGGAAGCTTGAAATCGTACAAAATACTGCCCTGAAAACCATAACTGGAGCCCCAAAACCCCCATAGCGGCAATGGAAGCACAGACTAATATCCAACCACTACAGGTCCACAGAGAAAAAACTGCACTTAAATTCTGGGAAAGAAACAAGCGCGTTTACAAAGACAAATGGGATAACTATAAACAACCTTCCTCTAGGCTTAAAACACAGAAAACTCCCATTGAAGTGTTTAAAGAGCGTGCAACTATGTACGAGATTCCCCCCTCTCAACCACATCAACTCCTCAATCACAACGAGTTTTTCGACCAACTTCCGGAATCTAAGTTCAACCTAAGAAACCATCAGCTTACAAAACAGAAATCGCTACCCATTGAGTTAGAAAAAGCAGCAAATCAAATCATAGCCGAAGACTATCCTCTGAATAAATGGCTTCACATATACACCGATGGATCCTCGATACCACGAACCGGGAAAACAGGAGCAGGCTACTTTTGTCGACTGTTTGGGGGTTTTCTCCCAGTGGGTGCGCCGCTCAGCAATTACGACGGTGAAGTTGCTGCAGTCTTGGCCGCAGCTGGGGAGCTGGAGCAGATCAACCAGCCTATGAACGCAGTTTTTTTTGGTCGATTCCCAGGCAGCTATCCATAACCTATCAAGTAACACAGAAACAGATTGCCTAAGAACACTAGAGTACCGACGAATTCTACATCCACTCGGACAAAAAGGATGGCTTATCAAACTACAATGGATCCCCAGCCATGTCAACATTTTCGGAAACGAAAGAGCTGACAAACTAGCAAGGAAAGGGACTACACTCCAGCAATATGGGTGCCAAATATCTCTAAAATCATCTAAACTGCAAATAAGTGCTACAACAGAGAAGTGGGTCCGACAACATCTAACCCAAGAGGCAACAGGTAAAAAATGGGAAAGCCTTGTCACCGCCGGGCCTGTTAGAGACGATCTCCTGCGAGCTGTTGCTGTTGCTGCATTCCGCATGAAAACAGGCCATGATTACCTGGCAGCCCATCTGAATCGCATCCAGGTTCTCCCAACACCACATTGTCAACTGTGAGGCTAAACTACAATGGACGCAGAACATCTCGCTGCATGTCCGCAACTTGACCATTCCATTTAAGAAGAAGAAGAAGTATACCGGGCAGCTCGTCTCTACTGGTCAGCGCGTCACCAAATGGCTCAACAGCCAAGGGTGGGCGTTGGCTAGAAAGTAAGTAGTAAGTACTTAAAGCCACGTCTACAGAAATTTTGAATTGAGAAAACCATTTAATGAGCGTATTGAGAAATTGAGAAATATTACATTATTTATCACTTAAACAATAATTTATGACTATCCGAACTTTAAATTAGTAAATTTGTTAAAACTTACTGAGACAGAACGTTTTCGATTGCTATGTGCCGATCTTCATCAGTGTCTCTGGCACAGATACGTCGATATCACTATACAGAGGCAACTCCCGTCAATGCGAAAAACTCCTCACCTACGCTAATAAAATACACCCAAAACTCCAGTTCACTTCAGAAATTGAAACCAACCAATCCCTAAACTTCCTCAACCTAACCATAACAAAAAGCCACACACAAAAACACATTTTCAACATTTACAGGAAACCCTTAACGACAGACACACTTATCCACAACACCTCAAACCGCCCTATCTAACACAAACACGCTGCTTTCAGATCCATGCTCCAAAGACTTAAAGAAGTCCCAATGATCACCGAAAACATAAACAAAGAACTAAAGACAACTAAATATCTAGCATACACAAACGGATACAATACCACAATAATAGACAAACTATGGTACAAAATACAAAAAAGCACTAAAATTAACACTACAGACAGGGAAAACAAATACATCACATTACCATATATATAAACAAAACAACAAACAAAATAGCCCGCAAATTTCAAAAAATAGGATACAAAATAGCATACAAAACTAATAACAAGTTACAATACAAAATACAACACAACACCAACAACAAAGATAAACTACATGCACCAGGCGTATACAAACTGAACTGCAATGAATGTAACAAATTCTACATAGGAACAAACAGGTCGCAGCTTTAAACAAAGAGTCACCACAGACAGGGAAAACAAATACATCACATTACCATATATAAACAAAACAACAAACAAAATAGCCCGCAAATTTCAAAAAAAAGGATACAAAATAGCATACAAAACTAAGACACTGGTGAAGATCGGCACATAGCAATCGAAAACGTTCTGTCTCAGTAAGTTTTAACAAATTTACTAAATTTAAAGTTCGGATAGTCATAAGCTATTGTTTTATATGATTAATAAGATTCACCGAACGTAATGGACTACAAAATTCGAGAATTATATTATTTGTTATAACATAAAAAACAATAATACCGAATTTTAACATTTAACACTAATATTTATACGACAAATAACAGATTAGAGGTAATATTTTTGCAAAAATTTCAACGAAAATCGCCAATAATATAAATTTTTTTACATTTTCCATTCAATATTTATATCTTTATTTTAGGAATATATTTAATAATGACTAATATATACTGTAGTTGATAATGATATATTGTAGGTAACAAAAAACATTTATTAGATGTTCATTGAATACAATTTTTTTAAAAAATTTTATTTGAAATCATTTCTTATAAAGTATTAGACGGGCCTAAGAATGTTTTCATTTCAAAAATCGGATCTAATAGCTTATTATTATCGTTATATTAAATTATTTTTATTGAGATCGATCAAATTTAAACCAACAAATATATGTAATAACTGATCTAAACTATTTAATAATAACCTTTTTCCTTAACAATGCTAAATAAATAATGTAACTAAACCTACGTGTAAAACAGCTGTTCTATAACATAACCTGTAACACAAAGTCAGCTGTTGCATGAAATCATATGTTAACATTTATTGAATTCACTCTGAGATGACAGATAGAATAACCTGACGGAAATTATACTCTCGCAAAAATATATATTTATGTCCATTCAAAATGTTTTTGTAGGCGCTACTATAATGGTTTATATTTAAAAATTAAAATAATTTCAATATATTAATGTCAATCATGTTTCGAGAGCTATGTTGTCGAACACAAACAAAATTAAACATACAGTGGTCATTTGAAGGTAACCCATACAGAAGACCAACTCACACCACTTGTGTCATACCACCACTTGAATCACCCACTCGCACATAAAATGGCGCGTTATCTCTCAGATAAGCTCACAAACCACTAAACGACTCGGAAAGACATAAACGCAGCCTAATTCGGCAAATAGCATTTATCACAATCTTAATTGTCTTGCAAACCTGCTTTCGGAGGTATATTTGTTGCTCCATTGTCAAGTTTAATGAGCCTTCGTGTATTGTTGAAGCCAGGTTTAGAAGAATCGCCATTAATTTCAATTGGGCTTCTTAACGGTAATTATTCTTGGTTTCAGTGGTAAGTTTATATGTTAATTTAAATAGTTTATCGCGTTGGATTTGTTCGTCCATTATTTAATTTTAATTTTATAAAATTTTAAACTAGATTGTTAAATATATTTTGTAAACCTTTTCCTAATTACATATTTTTGAGGTCGTATACTGTTTATATTTAATGTATTTTTTTATGTGTTTTAGATATACCATTTACTCTCGTATTATCATTGCACTTGTATAACATACTAAAATGTCTAAGACATTCTTTCCGATAAATTTATTTTGTTTTTTAAATTTATAGCTAGTTAATTTGGTATATGAATATTTTTTTAATTTTAGTGGTTTCTTTAATATTGTACGTTATGAGTGTTACAACATATATATATTATAATTGATGCGGTTGGAGCAAGAATGGATCATTCAAGCAGTGGTCTAATCTTAGATATCGAATGCTAAGTAGCAAAATGAAGTTGCTTGATGTAATCATCTTGAATCCACTGACTAAACTAATTTTAAGAATACTTGACTAAATAAATACGTATTTGCTTACTTGCTGACGCGTTTCTAAACTTTCGTTCCTTTTACGAAGCTAACCCTCTACTCGCATGTAGAGGGTTAGCTTCGTAAAAGGAACGAATGTTTTGAAACGCGTCAGCAAGTAAGCAATTACGTATTCACTTAGTTAAGTATTCTTAAAATTAGATTAGCAAAATGCCTTGAATTAATTAAATGCTCCCAATATGTTTCAGTGCTGCTATCTATAAAAAAATAACATAACTCCAATTAGACCATTCTCACAGCAAAAGTTATGTCAACACACTTATTTCTGCTATTAACTCAATTTCTCAAAAGAATCAGGGTTGGTGCAATCTGGCTTTAACCGCCTCAGTTGGTAGCGGCGCGGTTTTCTTGTATTCAAAGCTTAGAACATTGCCACCAGCTGATTCTTCTTGTGTACTAGCGAGAATGCTATCATACCCATCCAACACTCGTTGCTATTTGCATGCGCTTCAAATCGTCAAAACGTCAAGTAAACAAGGCTCGAGAAATGCCATTCGGGCTGCTCATAGATCTCTGATCACGTGACTAAAATGCACAGAGTACACTGGGTGCGTGTTATCTTCCAGATGAGGGACTATTCTAAATCCTCCTTACAAGTGGGGGGGGGGGAGTCTTTCATACTCTTCCGGTTGGCAGATCGCTTAAAGACGCCCGTAGTTCCAGCTGCACAGCTCAAGAAAACATCTCCCCAAGGTAATATTTTAATCCCTTTATCTACAAGCCAGAAATTTTGCTGGAAGTGATCCTATGTGAAATGAAAGAAGGAAATAGAAGTAAACAGAGAAGAGGAAGAACGGTAGGAGGATGCCTTGCCTTGCGATTTTAATCCAACAGAAAAAAACAGTATTACGATAAAGGAGGGAGAGTGTGAAACCACTACCCCTACGAATCCTTTCCTCAACTCATGTATCAGGGGACAGAACCAATGCGGGCTAAATACATGATCCCCACGACTTCAGTCGGCTCCCCATACCGACACTCCTTTCATTCCAAATCAGTCACTCCCATCTCTCCTCACTTAAATTTTGACTTCCCCTTCCTTTTGACTTCTTCCCTAAAACGTACCCCATAAAACTAAATACTCATCATACATCCCTCCTTTTAACATCCATTCTAAAACTCAATCCTGCGAAACATTCTAAGATTGTACTTGAGAATTTAGCACATTAATGACTAGTACAATCATAAATAGCGTGATGGTGAAAAAAAGGAAGAATAAAAGATGTTGAAGCGGAAGAGTTATGACGAGGAGTATCTAGTTTTTCGACTTCTGTTCGTGGCACCATTTTTAAGCAATTAAGCCCCGAAGCCCTGAGTGGTCTAGGGTACGCTATATCACTCCTCGTAAGCGGGTTATGTAACCACTAAAACCTGTCTAGTCTTCCAGACGCCAACTGGGACTTACCGTGCTTTCCAGATTATTTTGGTCAGTCAGCTCCGCATACACTAACTCCTTTCATTCCAAATTAATCTCTTCCATTCCCATCACTCTTCCATTCCCCATCCCTATCTCTCTTCCCTTTTCCGACGAAACTAACCGCGCACCCATCCTTCCAAGATCCACTCCAAACATAATCCTTCGGAATATAAAATTCTAGGATTAAACTTAGGAATTAAGCGCAAGAATGACTCTATGTTGTCCACTACAAACATAGCCAGTGTGTTGGTTAAAATCAAACAAAAAATGAATAGGTGGTGAAACAGGAGAGTTGTGAAGAAGGGTACCTTTCCACTTCAGCCTCCAAGTCACAGATCCCGGTTTCATGTTCGCAGCACGTGACACCAATATATGACTATCGCCCGGGTGACTAGTGACAATCCCAAGTTGGGGGACTTGGTGTTACGACGCGCGATTCTAGCCTGTAAGAGCTCATAAACTCCAGACACTAGAGTTACGACCGCTTTTCCAGAACTGACAGTTAGAATAATGTCTCGGATACGGGATAGAGGTTTGGGCATTAATTTGACAACAGTTTCAAGGGGTTCAAGTATGACTATGATAGCCCGCGACAGTTATGCGTTTATATAGAATTAAAAAAGGCTTATGAAAACCTAGAAAGCGTTTATAAATGAACGTCTTCATATGTATAGGGTCAAGTACCTGAATTATACCTTCTCTTTAACGAGGCTATCAAAAGAAGTCTATCCGTTACGCGCCCTTGTAACAAGAAGGATAAGGAAGGTAAATCGAGTTTGGTGCGACTTAAGAAAGGATATAATGATCTTCTGATACTACGAATAGAAGGATCTCTCACCTGAGGTAAACCGACTCACAACCGGGGCGAGTAGAGGTGACTATACACCATATTGCAAAGGTTTAAATAAATGTGTATCAACATAGTGCAGACTAGTAATAAAACTCAGCGGGAACGAAAGGTTGAGAGAGCCACCAAAAACTTTGGACGTGTGTTGATCCCATAAATAGACATCTTTACATTTCTGAATAGCTTTTTAGTTTGGCACTTTTTTGTTTTATACAATTTGGGTATTGTATTTTATAAATCCTATTATGTAGTTTGTGACAAATTATTTCTGGCTTATTTTTCCATCGATTTGGTTATGGATTTGCTGATTTACTTAAATCTGTTGACACGAGGCTATTTAATGCTCGGGTGTGCGTCGAGTGTATTTATGTTATATTGCAGGAGAGATAGGACTTAACATCCCTCCCCACTCTGTCGCTGGACAGAATGTAATTGTGATACTTGAATAACTTCCGGTTTGAAGGAAATAATACCCGTTTATAATACCTAGTTAGCTAGGGGAACCTTCTGATTTTTGCAGGATAGATTAATTCCGTCTCACGTTATAGAATACCATCTAAGGGAATCCGAAGGGAAATCCTGTTCCTCTATTTTTGAATTAAGCACTGGATGTCTTCCCCATGACGGTTATAAAATGATATCTCATTTAAAAAAACGATATTTCGTAACTTATCTGACCATTACAATGGTTTAAATGGTAACAATAAAACAAAACAATTGTTCTGACAATATTATGACAGACTATATTCCATGTCGATACTTTATACGCGAGTTGCACTGGCGAAGGCGTAACTAGCTCCTCCCACTATACAACAGACATTGATTGATTGCAAATACACACTCCTTTGTTTGTTAATATACTTTAATAGACTAGAATGACTTTGATATATTGTTCCCCGGCATAGTTAGTACAACAGGCACGCGCTATCTACACTCCGCCTCCTTGTGTTGTGCAGTAATTTGGGGGTGAATTATTACTGAACTCTCGCTGGCTTTTTATTAAGATTATTTCTTTAAGGCTAGACATTTTTCTGTAAAGTACTTCTCTTTGTTAAAATTTTGGTTAAACTTTCTCCAAATAAAAACTTGTGAAGTAAATTTATCTTGGAATAATCAGACGGTGATTGATGTCTTCTACCGGCCGTTAAGGTTTCCTCACGAACGCTGTAATTGCTCTGAATATAAACAAAAGTATTGGTTCCACTTATACATAAACTCAGTTCCTTTATCCAGTGAAAACCTGTTAAAATGCTGTCGGAGAGTTGCGTGCTAGAGGATTAACTTGGTCCGTCCGTGGACGCCTTGGTCGAGACTAATTTATACAAAATTGCAGCGCAGTTCGTCTTAGACTCCCATTAGCAAATGGTAGAGAAAATAAATTAAAGTTAAAGTGAAAACTGAAGAACAACAGCTTGATATTTAAAAATTAATTATACTCTTGTTACAATCCTGTTTCTCACTTCGTTATTAACTATTTGTAAATCGTATTAATTACAAAAAATATATGACTTTTTTATAATATTTGTTTTTGTATAATAGATTTTAAGGTATTTTATTTTGTAACAATTTTTTTTATCATCCAAATATTACAACCTAAACTGTATGATAACGACCCTATTAAGAATTTAGTATCTATAACGATAAATTGTGAAATAAATATATCTGAACGGTAATAATTTGTCATTTCATTTCACAGTTCAACCTAATATATGTTGTATGGCAAACATGAAAACCTCAAGAACAATTACATGATATTTAATAATTAATTATACTCTTGCTACAGCTGATAAGAGCAGGAAGATGCTTAATACAATTTCAGTTAAACCTTCAGAAGCAGATACTTCTAACATTTCCAAACAATCGTGCCTTTTACATTAATATTTAAGTTACTTCTACACAATAAAGTTTAACAACAATTTTAACTCTATTATTTAGAAATTAACCAAGATTAGGTTTATTCACACTGTGGTCAAGGCACCGATACAACTAATGGACTAATGGCGTTTTTATGTTCTTGGTTACGTCATAAATACTCCCCGGAGAAACGTCCGAAATTTATACAGACACGTGACAGCAGCAGTGGCACGTCCAGAAACTTCCGGAGCCCAAGTTATATTCCGCATTAATTAAATTATAGGGGTGGGAAAGTGGTGGAGTTTGGAGAGATATTTGGTCTTATATTTTAGTCACATCTTTATGGGAAGTATCCTGTACCCATAAGTAGTCACATACAAGGAATGTTGTTTTGTATTTTTTCTAAAATGTTCTGAAATGAATTTATCTTAACAGAAATAATACATCGACGATAATACTCGGTGAAAAAGGAAAATGGACTTTAAAAAAAAGTATTAAGTAAACAAAATGGCTGACTTTTCACTTAATTAATCAAGGGCAAAAAAGTCTAAAGTCATAAAATAGCCCGAACCTTCAAATATGAGTCCATACATACAAGTAAGCTCGAGAATCTTTCCGTACATTTACCCCCTTAGCACTCACTACCCTTTCCGATTACCTACTTATAAACCACTACAAGTTTATGCTTAATGTGAGGATAATGTATCCTTTTCGGTTGCAATATGTATGGAGGGAGAAATTTTGAAAAATATATAATGTAGGCCCTACGTGTGAGCGTGAATGAAACAGACGTGTTTAGCGAGTGGTGCAATGTTTGGGGTAGCCCTTTGAATAAGATCAGTTTGTATGCAGTATGGTGAAAGTATGTAGCACTTCGAAAAAAAACTGTTTCGTCTGTCTAAATGTTTGATTAAATATATTTATAAAAACCCTTCCATATTTTTTTTTAAATTATCATGGAAAAGATAATTTCTGAAGTACCAATTAAAAGAGTTTTATCTCCACCGGGCTAATAATATCCTTACTTCTGATCACGGTCATTCTTCTGTTGGAGCATTGAAAGATTTGGTAGACACGGGACTTGGCGTTCTCTCGTTGCATTGTTAGTAGCGTTTGTACAAAGGCAACGGTAGACGTTCATGCGCATGCTCTATGGCCTAACCTGAAGCTGCTGCACAGAAAGCGACTTTTTGTTTGCAACATCAATTCTTTCAGAGCGTTTGTCACATATTACAGGAAACCGAATCTCTGTCCGTTTGCATTTGTTTGCCAGTACAATATGCATCGATACTTACTGGTTAGGCTCAGTCTGTGATACGTTTATTGTGACAAAGTAACTTGCGCCATTTATTTCCTGGCGTGTTCTATAACCACGTGGTCGCTAAATAGATCTAACCAGTGACGAGCGGTGGGATAAAGGCTAAGGTCATTTCTAATGTATTCTGTACCAGCTTTAGGTAACAGCTGCTAAACGTAGACACCAATGCTCACCTAAGCATTGCTCTGAGCGCTCGAAACACATCAGGCCTTAATTATGGCATTCATGAAAGTTTGAAGCTAAACTCTTATAGCGGGGGCACGCAGGCTTTATAGGCAGATAGTATTAGGTGCAATAGAAGGTTTTTAATTCGGCTGTACTAAAATATTAGTAGCTTAAATATCACTACAGTAAATATAACAAATTCAAAACATCACTATATAACTTTCACGAACCATATTCAGTTTAATTCATTTTCGTTATTATTTATGTACTGTAACGCACTAGGCCTTTTTCCTGGGGTAAGTTTTACCTTTATTAAAAATGTGTGTTAATTACTAATTAACATATTAATTAATTACTTACCCTGGCCCTTAGTTCTAACGTCATAACTCAGGCAATTACTGTCTGTCTATGACGCTCTTCTATCTTGAAGCTAGAACTAGGTTACTTGGGAAATAAGAATTTAAAGCTTTAAAATACAAAGTTAGACAATTTATTAATCAATGGCAAATTACAATAGAACAAAAGACACCAATGTGTCGAGTAATTATTTTTTAATTACTGCTAATTATTCCATACATTTTAATTACTTATTAACTTTTAAAATTTATATATATCGAGAAGGTAGTAACTTAAGATTTCCAATTAAATTTTTAGAAATGAATATTCAAAGGACAATTTCTACCGTTCATGTGTTAACCGTTTATCAATTAAAATTCAACTTAGTTAACATTGAAATACATTTTCTTTATTATTATCTAAAATGTACCTGGTTGTGCACATTACTTGTAAAACACTTTAAACACATCATTAATTATTGCACATCGATTTTGTACACTTAACACTTAACACATCGCTCTTTCAAATCAGCGCTCTTAAACAAAAATGATATTAACTTTTACTCGTTTGAAACACATAAATAATCGATTCTGACTTCTTCTTTTGTTGCGTTTATAAAATTTGGTACCGGCCTTGATATCTGAAATTTTGAGTACTGGAAGCTTGTAAATTTCTAGGTTACGTCCGAAAATGCCATCACGTCCGTCTCGTTCGGAGACTTTTTGAGAAGTGGTGTCGTTGCAAGGACGCACTAACTGAAATTTCCCACCCTTACTTATTATTTCGAATTTTTTGATTGGAGCAGTGGATCCGGCGATATCAGACCATCCTTACGTCACATGGCGTGATGTGGTAATTGCCCTAAGTTACTAACTCGTACGATATTTTACATTTTTACCCGTTAGGCGCTAAGAAACTTACCCTAGATTCACAATGTGCACCAAGAAAACAAAAATTTTCTTTTATATTGGGACGATATAATTATTAAATAAAAATTAAATATATAAATGAATTTATATGTAACACCTTATTTTTAAGAGTGTTACAGTACTATTGTTAAAATTACTAATATACTCATCTTCATTTTTGTTAGGAATATTTCTACATGTTTGAATACAGTTTTCTGTCAATACCCTAGTAGGATTGAAGTTTTGAAAATGGAGCTACTCCGAAACGCGTCAACATAGGAGAATATTACTATTTATTAAGAATATACTGTGGTTGAATTTAATAATAAATACACAAAAACCTCTTTGTATGTTATCCCTCTGAGGATGGTTACTTGGTAACTGAAATATACATAAGGGTAAATTAGAGAAGGGTTGTGGGTAACAGGTTTTTGTGTATTTATTATAGGAGAATATTGAAACGTTAGGGATGGCAGAAAACTGTACTCAAACATGAGCTATTATTGCTAACGTACTCTTCCATTTTATCTTTGCATGTAACATAAATACAATTTAATAATCAATGTTATCATAAAAATCCCGATAGAAAAGTTACATATTCTAGGTTCTTTCTTTTAATACTGTGCTTTAAACATTGATTAACTTAATAAATATGCCGCCGCACGCGACTGGGTCTTACGCACATCTTTATGTATGTACAGTATTAACAAGAGGCTAAATGTTCACGTCGCTCTTCTAGACACATATATAAACCCACTAAAGTACAAACAATAAAGGAATGCAGTTTCCAAAAAGGTGAGTTCAAGAGTGTTTTTATGAGGTATCAGACCACTTGATACCAAAAGCCACTGAACCGGCTTGACCATTTACTCCAGATGACAAATGAATATGCCGAAGGTTTCTTTCTGTAAATGAGTTGTTAAGCTTATGTAAGAAGGCCTCGAACATCCCGCTAAAGTGAATGAACACTTGTCGAAAGTATCTAAAGAAATTGATCTTTATAAAGTTGATTAATAAAACTCTTTAGCGTAATGATTGTTAAGGTTACTATAGTATGACGTAATAAGAACCAGGATCTTTACAGAATCCTCGGAGATAGCAGTGGTTGTAATAGAGAGAAGCCTTTATTTCAAACTGTATGGGAAAGTGATTCGGTAAAGATATTCCAAATTATTATTAACTGCCTTAAACTCAAGTGTAAAACCATGGTGGTTTCTAAATATCCATTTTAATTTTGACATTTTCAGGAAGTAACAGTAATTAAATATACATAATTTAAAGCAGTAATACTTCAAAAGCTGATAATTTACACGAAGTAAATACATTTGAAATAACATTTAATTTCCTTTAATATTATATGTTTAAGTACAGTTTCTGTCATTTCCAACGTTTCAATATTCTCCTCTGTTGACGCGTTTCGGAGTAGCTCCATTTTCTAAACTTAAATCGTACTAAAGTTTTTGAAAACGGAGTTACTCCGAAACGCGTTAACAGAGGAGAATATTGAGCCCTTAGGAATTACAGAACACTGTATTATAGAAATATTCCTAACAGAAATGAAGATGAGTGTGTTAATAATTCCTTTAATACTTTTAATTTATTTACACTTTATTTGGAAAACATTAACACAAATTCAACGGCATTACGATTACTGCCATTACAATTTCTAAACACTAATACAACACGATGAACGTTGCTTGATTAAATTTAAATCACGCTTAACGGGTCAAAATGTGCAAAGCACTTTAAAGAGATCATTTTAATGAATACGTAGGAAAACGTTTCAGAAAGGTTTTTAGGAAAAATAAAATGGCCCTTAATATTGCCTCTTTACACACACATAAAGTAAGTACGAATTCTGTTCCCTTCTGGAAATTATTCTCCACATAGCCTTGGAAACAAATTACCACGTTTGTCTCAAATGATTGCATGCAAATGGACGCGCCACTGCGGCAGTTTGCATTTTAATGATGACTCTGCTTTTGCATTCAAATGAAATCAAACATAAAGGGTTTTTTCTGAAAAAGAGGGTAAGATGGTTCAATTGCATTGCTTGTAAATGTCTCCTTATAGAAAGTAGTGCGGCATTGTAAAAACAATCCTATTTGAATAGTAAGCTGTTACATTTCTGAACTTCCAATAAAATGTAAACCTTCATTTATTCCTACAATGTCCTGAATGGCAGGTCGCCGTCAAAGCATGCGAGGTACTTGTAGAACATTAACAAAAAACTATGAATTGTCAAATATATCTCTACAACCTGCAACACCGTGCACGGAAAACAATATTATATACACGAGACTGTTGTAGGCTAATGGTAAATACAGGAGGATGGTAGAGATAAAATAGGATGATGGTAGGAGCATAAAAGGATGATGGTAAAGTCATATTAGGATGATGGTAAAGAAATAATGGGAAGGCGGTAGAAAGATATTTGGTTGATGGTAGAGACATAATAAGATGATGATAAAGACATACTAGGATGACTGAGAGACATGTCGGGAAGACGGTAGAAGCAATACAATGGGGGAGAGACAAATGGTAATGATATTAGAGGCATAGTAGAATGACGATAGAGATATGTGGCTGACGTTAGAGACATTAATATTACGATAGAGACATATGGGGATGATGATAAAGACATAATAGGATGACTGAGAGACATGTCGGGAAGACGGTAGAAGCAATACAATGGGGGAGAGACAAATGGTAATGATATTAGAGGCATAGTAGAATGACGATAGAGATATGTGGCTGACGTTAGAGACATTAAGACTGCGATAGAGACATATGGGGATGATGTTAGAGATAAGAGAATTACAGAATAGACATAGGGAATGATGCTAGAGACATAATAGCATGACGGTAGACAAATAAGAGGATGGTGTTAAAAACATATAAAGATAATGTTGGAAGCGTAATACGATGACGGAATAGATATGTGAAATAATGTAAAATATCAGGATGACAGACACATATAAGGATAGTGGTAGAGACATAATTGGACGATGGTAAAAAAAATAATGGGGTGAGGGGAAAGACTAATGAAGATGGCTATAGAGACATAAGCGGTAGAGACATATGCGGTAGAGACATAAGCGGTAGAGACATATGCGGTAGAGACATAAGCGGTAGAGACATATGCGATAAAGACATAAGCGGTAGAGACATAAGCGGTAGAGACATAAGCGATAAAGACATAAGCGGTAGAGACATAAGCGGTAGAGACATAAGCGGTAGAGACATATGCGATAAAGACATAAGCGGTAGAGACATAAGCGGTAGAGACATATGCGATAAAGACATAAGCGGTAGAGACATAAGCGGTAGAGACATATGCGATAAAGACATAAGCGGTAGAGACATAAGCGGTAGAGACATATGCGATAAAGACATAAGCGGTAGAGACATAAGCGGTAGAAACATAAGCGATAAAGACATAAGCGGTAGAGACATAGGCGGTAGAGACATATGCGATAAAGACATAAGCGGTAGAGACATAAGCGGTAGAGACATAAGCGATAAAGACATAAGCGGTAGAGACATAAGCGGTAGAGACATACGGGGTAGAGACATAAGATGTAGAGACAAAAGCTGTAGAGACAAAAGCTGTAGAGACAAAATCTGTAGAGACATAAGCGGTAGAGACATAAGCGGTAGAGACATAAGCGGTAGAGACATAAGCGGTAGAGACATAAGCGGTAGAGACATACGGGGTAGAGACATAAGATGTAGAGACATATGCGATAAAGACATAAGCGGTAGAGTTTTTTTTTTTTTTTTTTTTTTTTTTTTTTTTCCTGGCGAAAAATCAATTGTGGTTATCATCGCCAAACAAAATCTAACACAGCACTCAATATTTTAAATAAAATCAAATAAATTAATAAATAAACAAATAAATAAATACAACAAAAATTACAAAACAAAATAAAACACCAACAATAAAAAACAAAAAACAACAATATAACAATTAAAAAAACCTTAAAAACTAAATAACAAAATAACAACAAAGAACAAAATAACAGTAAATAAATAATATGTAAAACAATAATAGGTAACAATTTACCAATAAATAAATCTCAATAACAATAACAAGAACAGAAAATAAATTTAATTAAAATAAATAAAAGAAACACAGAGAATTATATGTATAAATAAATTAAAAAAATATATATATATATTTATGTATTAAATTTTAAAAAATATTTTCAAGTGGTGCAAGAAAGCGATGACTCGGTCAATGGTCGAGGCATCGTCCCTTAGCACCACCTTTAAACTCCCTTTTAAATTAAAAAGGGCACGAACATTACCTACACTAACACAATCTACCAAAATATGTTTTATTGTGAAGATACCCCCGCAGTATTGGCATATTGGTGGATCTTCACGACGCATCAAATATCCATGAGTTGCAAAAGAGTGGCCAACGCGAAGGCGTGTAACCACCACTTCCTCCCTACGTTTTGAACGAATTGAAGACCTCCATGGACGGACGGTATCTTTAATTTCCCTCAGCTTATTCTGAATCACGGTATGCCACTCGTCATTCCAAGCAGCGAGCAATAAATGTTTCGCGAAACACACATAATCAGATGCCATAACCAGTTGAGTAATAGGCACCAAACTTGTAGCTTTCTTCGCCGCTTCATCCGCTTTTGTGTTTCCAAGTATTCCGCAATGTCCAGGAACCCAACAGAAAGTTACCCCCACACCCCTCAATTGAAGCCTGTGTACAGCACACAAAATGTCCCCAACTAAAGGGTTGCTAGAGAAAACATCCTGAAGAGCCTGAAGAGCACTTTTGGAATCCGAACACAAAAGATAATGCGAGGATCGAGATTGAATGACGTCTAAAGCTTTAAAAATAGCAAATAGTTCTGCCGTAAAAACACTGCAAGCTGAGGGCAATCCGTACGTGTAGGTACATCCAGATACATAAAACGCACACCCAACGCCATTGTCCAGTTTAGATCCATCAGTGAAAATAATTTCACTGTGTTGGTGAGATTTATAAATGGATAAAAATTCCTGGTGGTAGACCACAACAGGAGTATCGTGTTTTATATAACTGGACAATGAGAAATCGAAGTGCGGCGTTTTTATTATCCATGGAGGTAGATAGCACATTTGTCGTTCAAACATAGTTGGAAGTTGCAACTCAAGTTCATCCAATATTCTTAACGTTCGTATGCCAAATGGAGCGGTCGAACGTTGACGTGTATTATACACTTGATTTAGCTTATTATAAAAGACTCTTTCAAATGCCGGGTGGTTGGGTTTGCTTCGAAGAACAGAAACGTAAGATATTTGTAGCATCTGACGTCGTCTTGAAAGAGCGGGTTCCCCAGCCTCGACAAGAAGACTAGGGATTGGGCTAGTTCTAAATGCACCAGTAGCCAGTCTAAGTCCAGAGTGGTGGACAGCATCGAGAGTTTTCAGAACTGTAAGTCGTGCGGATGAATAGGCTTGACAGCCATAATCAATGCGCGATCTAACGACCGCGCGATAAAATCGAAGCATACTAGTTCTGTCTGCTCCCCAATTCGTACCACTAAGGACTCTTATCATATCCAATTTCTTATTGCATCTCACCTTCAAATCACGAACATGTGGGATCCATGAGAGTCTTTTATCAAATAAAAGACCTAGAAATCGAACACTATCCGTGGTTTGAAGCTGAACCCCGTCAAGAAAAAGGATCGGCTCCTGGTGTTGCCTACGACGACTAAATGCTACACATTGGGTCTTCGAAGCAGAGAATTTGAAACCTGTAGATTTTGACCATTCCTCCAATCTGTATATTGCTAACTGCAAAGATCTTTCCGCAGTTGCCATACTACGAGCAGGCACATATATACAAAAGTCATCCACAAAAAGGGAACAGTGTACCGGAGATCGTATATTACTGGTGATACTATTTATTGCAACGGCAAACAGCGTGACGCTCAGCACGCTGCCCTGCGGTACACCATTCTCTTGTGTATAGCTGTTTGAATACGTGCCTCCAAGTCGAACGCGGAAAGATCTGTTAGAAAGAAAGTTAGCGATGAATGCTAGGATATTCCCTTGTATACTCCATGATTTCAGAGTGTTCAGAATTCCTCTTTTCCATGCCATATCATATGCCTTTTCAAGGTCAAAGAAAACCGCAACGAGCGTTTGACGCAAGAGAAAGGCATCTTGAATAGCGGATTCTAACAAAACCAATTGGTCAACTGATGAGCGTCCTAGTCTGAAACCACATTGTTCGTTGCTAAGAAGGTTGTTGGTTTCTAGGTACCAGACAAGACGGCGGTTGACCATCTTCTCCAGTAGTTTGCACAAGACGCTTGTAAGTGATATAGGCCTGTAACTACTGGGGTTGGTTTTGTCCTTACCTGGCTTCAAAAGAGGAATTACAGTCGATTCTAACCATGCATCGGGGAAAGAGCGCTCCTCGAATAAACGATTGTATACTCGAAGGAGGACAAGTTTCGCCGATGATGGTAGATGTTTTAGCATGGAGTACACAATGGAATCAGGACCTGGTGCAGAATCCTTCGTTGACGCAAGAGCTGACTCCAATTCCCCTATAGAGAAAGGAGTGTTTAAAGGAGAGTCCTCAGACGACCCAACAGTAAACGGTATTGCTTCTTCCTTCAGTTTATAAATCTGGAATAATCTATTATAGGCTGTAGTAGCAGAAAAGTTAGAAAAAGATGTTCCAAGTACATTAGCAATGTCATCACTGTTTGTGATTAATCTCCCATCTGGTTGCTTCAGCGCAATGGCTGGCAACGGAATGGAAGTACCACAAACTGATCTTAGTTTCCTCCACACTGTGGAGGACGGAGTTGTTCGTCTAATTGTGCTAATGTACTGTTCCCAAGAGTTCTTTCTACTCAGCCTAAATATCCTCCGTGCTTTCGCACGGAGTATTTTATATTCCTGAAGGTTTCCATTCGTTGGGTGTCGTTTAAATCTCCTAAGAGCTCTTCGTCGTAAACGGAGGATTTCTGTGCATTCATCGTTCCACCACGGCACAGGCGGTCGGCGTGGATGCGCAGAGGTTTTCGGAATGGTCTTTTCAGCGGCATTTAAAATTGCTTTTGTAAAATTTTCTATATTTTCATCAATGGGTGTCAGATAATCCATGTCAAGTGATACAAGGTAATTCGAGTAGGAGTCCCAGTTGGCTTTTCGCAAAATCCAACTGGAATTTCGAACATAACAGGTTTGGGAGTCACATAAACTGATCTTAATAGGCACATGGTCGCTTCCATACAAATCATTGAGTACCGACCATGTGCATCTAGTAGCTAATTGAGGGCTGCAAATCGATAGATCAACAGCTGTCCATCCACCAGTAGATGCTGCTAAATGAGTAGGAGAACCGTCATTTAGCAGACATAAGTCTAGTTCCGTTCTTACACTTTCAACAATATCACCTCGAGAGTTCCTAGTCGGAGATCCCCAAGACGAATGGTGTGCATTAAAATCCCCTACCAATAAGAACGGAGTTGGTAACTGGCTTATCAAATTTACTAAATCACTGTGATGCAGGTTTTCTTGTGGTGGCAAGTAGACACAACACACAGTGATTTTATACGGGACAGCTGTTTGAACGGCTACTGCTTGTAAAGGAGTTATTAAGTTTAGAGAAACAGCATCGATACAGTCACGGGCTAGGATGGCTACGCCACCTCTAGCTCGATCTTCTGTAACGAAGTCCGATCTAAAAACTGAATACTCCCTTAAATGGAAATTATGCGATTCGTGGAGATGTGTCTCCTGTAGACATACAAACATTGGGTACACATCTCGCACGAGTACTTTAAGTTCTTCTATGTGACTCCTAACACCGTTGACGTTCCATTGTATCACTGACTTCCTAAGCAAAGACATTTATTAGCTTAGCAAAGGGTTTATTTGACACCCATTGGTGCTCTCTCCTTTCTTGCCTGGGACGTTTTGGGACGTCTCAGGCTTACATTTCTCAGATTCCATATCCACCCGTTCAGGGATGGAATCTGAGGAAGTTTTGGGTTTAGGAGGGGTAGTTTTCACATTCCCTCCTTTGTTTGCATTTTTCTTAATACCCGGTAACGACTGTGACGATGTGGTCTGTCGTAACTCCGGTCTACGTGGTTTGGATTTTTCCAACGTCTTCTGCACAGATGGTTTACTACCCGTTGATAATTTCTTCTGCACCGAAACACAAGGCTCACTTAGTGATTTATTTCGTGCTCCAATCCCCCCAGTGGAAGGGATTGGTACAAGAGGTAAATCACTATCCGTCGCTGCAGGTTGTACTAAGTTCAAAGTAGGAGGACCATTCGTGGCTATGGACAAAAGGCGAGAAACTTGTTCAGTTAGAACTTCAATTTTTTTCGACAGCTCGGCACAGTTGTTACAGGACGATTTGGAAGCGGTCAGAGTAGCGGCATAAGTCTTACTGTCTGTCTTTGGCTGAGTGGAACGATAGAGTTTTTTGGCCTCTGGAAACGACAGCTTGTCTTTCGCCATGATGCCTAGGATAGCTTTCTCTTCCTTGAACGTGGGACAGTTGTAGGATCGCGCTGGGTGGTCACCACCACAGTTGGCGCATTTCGGAGAATTAACACAATCCTTATCATCATGGCCTTCGACGCTACATATACCGCATACGTTCTGCTTCGAACACGTAGAGCTGATATGCCCAAATCGCTGGCACTTGAAGCAGCGCCTAGGGTTAGCCACGTATGGTCTCACTGAGAGCCTTTGGTAACCTGCATGCAAGTATTCGGGTATTTCCGGCTTTCCAAATGTCACGATAAAAGACGCTGTTGCTACCTTTTCTCCTTTGTCCATTTTCATTATAGGAATAACGTCCGTAACTAACTGAGAAGACAGTTCGGACTTTATTTCATCGATTGGAAGGTGCATTAAATCCCTACATGTGATGACCCCCTTTGAGTAATTCAAGGATCTGTGGGGGGCCACAGATACCATGACCTGGTCAAAGAAGGAGGTCATTTTTGATAGAGAGCGGGTTTGTCTGTCGGTGGAAGTCGCAACTAACAATGTTCCGTTTCGAAGTTTCTTAATAGAGGCTACTGGGCCTCCAGCACACGCAGTAATAGCCTTGTTAATTAGGAAAGGAGAAACTTTTGAAAGATCTTTCCCTTCTTCGGCACTAGAAACAACTAAATATTTTGCTGATGGCAATGTCTGCGACGTTGCCACCATCAACTTTTTACTCAAATCCTTTTGAGTATGATCGTCAGGAGAATCCTGGCGTGTTCTCTTTAAACTAGTCGTATTTGACGGGGTTTTTGAATCCATAAATATTTTTTGCCAGCCATCGTGTCAAGCGTTACGGGCGAGACTATAGGAACGGGTACACCCTTGGATCACATTAAGATCATTTCCAACCCTCAGAACTCTGAGGCCTATAGCTTTTCTCCTTAGCTCGACTGGATGGGCATCAGTCGAGGACTCGTAATACTGTGCACAGGCTCCGACACCCATGCACCGCGGACACTCCCTGACCAAGGACCGAAGCGGCTGGTAGACCAGAAACCGCGCTTACGTCTTCGGCAGAGCAAGCTCACATCAGCGTCCCAGACCAGAGTTTGTCACGCTCTGGACTTTTCAGCACTCCCAACGCGCAACGGTTCTGACCAGTCAAAATTCCCTAAGCGAAGATGTAAGTGTTGAAATGTGTATAGATTGTGTTGGTGTGTGTATGTGTGTGTGTAGGTTTTTGTGAGTGGTGTAGTGTTAGGCTAGGGTACCGCGAGGGACGCCAAATCCCTCGTAGGTGCGGCTAGTCCGCAGCCCCCTGCGGGTATAAGCGGTAGAGACATAAGCGGTAGAGACATATGCGATAAAGACATAAGCGGTAGAGACATAAGCGGTAGAGACATATGCGATAAAGACATAAGCGGTAGAGACATAAGCAGTAGAGACATATGCGATAAAGACATAAGCGGTAGAGACATAAGCGGTAGAGACATAAGCGATAAAGACATAAGCGGTAGAGACATAAGCGGTAGAGACATAAGCGATAAAGACATAAGCGGTAGAGACATAAGCGGTAGAGACATACGGGGTAGAGACATAAGATGTAGAGACAAAAGCTGTAGAGACAAAAGCTGTAGAGACAAAAGCTGTAGAGACATAAGCGGTAGAGACATAAGCGGTAGAGACATAAGCTGTAGAGACATAAGCGGTAGAGACATAAGCGTTAGAGACATAAGCGGTAGAGACATAAGGGGTAGAGCCATAAGCGGTAGAGACATACGGGGTAGAGACATAAGATGTAGAGACAAAAGCTGTAGAGACAAAAGCTGTAGAGACATAGGCTGTAGAGACATAAGCGGTAGAGACAGAGGCGGTAGAGACATAAGCGGTAGAGACATACGGGGTAGAGACATAAGATGTAGAGACAAAAGCTGTAGAGACAAAAGCTGTAGAGACAAAAGCTGTAGAGACATAAGCGGTAGAGACATAAGCGGTAGAGACATAAGCTGTAGAGACATAAGCGGTAGAGACATAAGCGTTAGAGACATAAGCGGTAGAGACATAAGGGGTAGAGCCATAAGCGGTAGAGACATACGGGGTAGAGACATAAGATGTAGAGACAAAAGCTGTAGAGACAAAAGCTGTAGAGACATAGGCTGTAGAGACATAAGCGGTAGAGACATAAGCGGTAGAGACAGAGGCGGTAGAGACATAAGCGGTAGAGACATACGGGGTAGAGACATAAGATGTAGAGACAAAAGCTGTAGAGACAAAAGCTGTAGAGACAAAAGCTGTAGAGACATAAGCGGTAGAGACATAAGCGGTAGAGACATAAGCGGTAGAGACATAAGCGGTAGAGATGCGATAAAGACATAAGCGGTAGAGACATAAGCGGTAGAGACATATGCGATAAAGACATAAGCGGTAGAGACATAAGCGGTAGAGACATATGCGATAAAGACATAAGCGGTAGAGACATACGGGGTAGAGACATAAGATGTAGAGACAAAAGCTGTAGAGACATAAGCGATAAAGACATAAGCGGTAGAGACATAAGCGGTAGAGACATACGGGGTAGAGACATAAGATGTAGAGACAAAAGCTGTAGAGACAAAAGCTGTAGAGACAAAAGCTGTAGAGACATAAGCGGTAGAGACATAAGCGGTAGAGACATAAGCGGTAGAGACATAAGCGGTAGAGACATAAGCGGTAGAGACATAAGCGATAAAGACATAAGCGGTAGAGACATAAGCGGTAGAGACATATGCGATAAAGACATAAGCGGTAGAGACATAAGCGGTAGAGACATATGCGATAAAGACATAAGCGGTAGAGACATAAGCGGTAGAGACATAAGCGGTAGAGACATACGGGGTAGAGACATAAGATGTAGAGACAAAAGCTGTAGAGACAAAAGCTGTAGAGACAAAAGCTGTAGAGACATAAGCGGTAGAGACATATGCGATAAAGACATAAGCGGTAGAGACATAAGATGTAGAGACATATGTGATAAAGACATAAGCGGTAGAGACATAAGCGGTAGAGACATATGCGATAAAGACATAAGCGGTAGAGACATAAGCGGTAGAGACATATGCGATAAAGACATAAGCGGTAGAGACATAAGCGGTAGAGACATATGCGATAAAGACATAAGCGGTAGAGACATATGCGATAAAGACATAAGCGGTAGAGACATAAGCGGTAGAGACATATGCGATAAAGACATAAGCGGTAGAGACATAAGCGGTAGAGACATATGCGATAAAGACATAAGTGGTAGAGACATAAGCGGTAGAGACATAAGCGATAAAGACATAAGCGGTAGAGACATAAGCGGTAGAGACATACGGGGTAGAGACATAAGATGTAGAGACAAAAGCTGTAGAGACAAAAGCTGTAGAGACAAAAGCTGTAGAGACATAAGCGGTAGAGACATAAGCGGTAGAGACATAAGCTGTAGAGACATAAGCGGTAGAGACATAAGCGGTAGAGACATAAGCGGTAGAGACATACGGGGTAGAGACATAAGATGTAGAGACAAAAGCTGTAGAGACAAAAGCTGTAGAGACATAAGCTGTAGAGACATAAGCGGTAGAGACATAAGCGGTAGAGACATAAGCGGTAGAGACATAAGCGGTAGAGACATACGGGGTAGAGACATAAGCGGTAGAGACATAAGCGGTAGAGACATACGGGGTAGAGACATAAGATGTAGAGACAAAAGCTGTAGAGACAAAAGCTGTAGATACATAAGCTGTAGAGACATAAGCGGTAGAGACATAAGCGGTAGAGACATAAGCGGTCGAGACATAAGCGGTAGAGACATAAGCGGTAGAGACATAAGCGGTAGAGACATACGGGGTAGAGACATAAGATGTAGAGACAAAAGCTGTAGAGACATAAGCTGTAGAGACATAAGCTGTAGAGACATAAGCGGTAGAGACATAAGCGGTAGAGACATACGGGGTAGAGACATAAGATGTAGAGACAAAAGCTGTAGAGACAAAAGCGGTAGAGACATAAGCTGTAGAGACATAAGCTGTAGAGACATAAGCGGTAGAGACATAAGCGGTAGAGACATAAGCGGTAGAGACATAAGCGGTAGAGACATACGGGGTAGAGACATAAGATGTAGAGACAAAAGCTGTAGAGACAAAAGCTGTAGAGACAAAAGCTGTAGAGACATTAGCGGTAGAGACATAAGCGGTAGAGACCTAAGCTGTATAGACATAAGCGGTAGAGACATAAGCGATAAAGACATAAGCGGTAGAGACATAAGCGGTAGAGACATACGGGGTAGAGACATAAGATGTAGAGACAAAAGCTGTAGACATAAGCGGTAGAGACATAAGCGGTAGAGACATAAGCTGTATAGACATATTAAAATGATGATATTCTTAGAATGGACAGTCGTAATGTATATCAATATAATTCTTTCAATTATTTTGTTTATAGAGTTCAACGACGATCAGCCAATTTAACTGATATCGTTTTGAAGGATTACCTTGACCTGATAAATAGCGAATAAATACATTTGTAGGCTTCGACTGAGTGCATTACAATGAGCCTCTCCAGCCTCTTCTGTGACTCTTCATCCTCCGATAAACTTTAACACTCTCACCCAGACTTCTCCACTCTTCACTGTACCTCCACTGTGCCTCTCCACCAACCGTTGTCAAACTATACCCTCCGATAAACCTTTACACTCTTACCCAGACTTCTCCTCTCTTCGCTGTAGCTCCACTGTGCCTGTCTACCAAACGTTCCCACTCTTTACCCTCCGATAAATCTGTACAATCAGCGTTGGGCTAATCCACTCTACGATATACTTCAACTGTACCTCTTTACCAACAGTTCTCCCTCTCCACCCTCCAATAAACCTTTACACTCTCACCCAGACCTCTCCACTCTTCGCTGTATCTCCACTGTGCCTCTTCACCATCCGTTGTCACTCTCAACCCTCCGATAAACCTTTACACTCTTACCCAGGCTTCTCTCCTCTTTGCTGTACCTCCACTGTGCCTTTCCACCAACCGTTGTCACTCTCTACCCTCCGATAAACCTCCAAACACTTACCCAAACTTCTACCCTCTTTGCTGTACCCCCACTCTGTCTCTCCACCAACCGTTGTCACTCTCTACCCTCCGATAAACCTCCACACTCTTACCCAAACTTCACCCTTCTTTGATGTACCCCCACTGTGCCTCTTCCCCAACCATTGACCCTCTCCACCCTCCAATAAACCTTTACACTCTCACCCAGACCTCTCCACTCTTCGCTATACCTCCACTGTGCTTCTGCACCAACCGTTGTCACTATCTACCCTCCGATAAACCTTTACACTCTTACCCAGACTACTCCCCTCTTCGCTGTACCCCCACTGTGCCTCTTCACCAACCGTTGTCAATATCTACCCTCCGATGTTTTGGTTAGATATCAAAAAACAGTAACTGTAGCCATGGTTTATAAATTTAACTAGAAAGTTTCAAGAACGCTATCGATAGAACTACGTCGCTATAACGGTTTGTCTCCATGTAGACATCTAACCAGCGTGTTATTTGCAAGGTCAACATTAAAAACTTTTGACAGTTTATAGCACCAAAATCCTTGTAATTCATAGTATAATTGTGTTATACAAACGTACAACAACAAATGACCTTTGTACTATACATGACAGTTTATAATACGTCATTTTATCGTATAGGACAATGGTTAACGCTAAGCCATTGGTTGGTTTTATGACACTGATAGAATCACTACTCAATAATTATTATTGAGTCCGGGGTGAATAGGCTTGCACAGTCATTTACAAAATTAAATTATTTGCACTACAGATTTATATATTTGTATACAAACATATTTTATATACAGTATTATATTATTTAAGATTATTTTGGTCTTAACTGGTAGACAGTCTAGAGAATATATACTTTCAACATTTGTTTAACTGGTAGACAGTTTAGAGAATATATACTTTCAACATTTGTTTAACTGGTAGACAGTTTAGAGAATATATACTTTCAACATTTGTTTAACTGGTAGACAGTTTAGAGAATATATACTTTCAACATTTGTTTAACTGGTAGACAGTTTAGAGAATATATACTTTCAACATTTGTTTAACTGGTAGACAGTTTAGAGAATATATACTTTCAACATTTGTTTAACTGGTAGACAGTTTAGAGAATATATACTTTCAACATTTGTTTAACTGGTAGACAGTTTAGAGAATATATACTTTCAACATTTGTTTAACTGGTAGACAGTTTAGAGAATATATACTTTCAACATTTGTTTAACTGGTAGACAGTTTAGAGAATATATACTTTCAACATTTGTTTAACTGGTAGACAGTCTAGAGAATATATACTTTCAACATTTGTTTAACTGGTAGACAGTCTAGAGAATATATACTTTCAACATTTGTTTAACTGGTAGACAGTTTAGAGAATATATACTTTCAACATTTGTTACTTTGAAGAGAACAAACACATCGACCTTGTGTGACCTTGTAATTCTCTATGGAATCGATCCATGGTTACAAATAAAGGAAATGAATTTAGTATAAAAATCAGCAAAACATCCTCATCTTAAAGGGCACAGAGAGATGTAAGGAAGCTCAGACGAGGCTTAGGAGTTTCAGAATAATGTGGAAGAGGCATAGCATAGTGTGAGAAGGTAAAGCAGAGTACAAAGAGGTGCAGGGGAGAGTGTAGGGTTCAACGGGTAGTGAGACACAACGGATATTAGAGAGACATAATGGGGGTTGGTTAGGTAAGAATAGGAAACACGGCAGTGGGTAGAGTGGCACAGAATAAACTGGGAGAGGGATTGCATAATGCGGGGAGGAATAGTCGAGAGCACAGAGACACAGGTGAGAGTGAAACCTACAGCGGAGGTTAGAGAGATACAACGGAGGTTGGTTATGTATAACTGAGAATAGAGAGACACGGGAGTAGCACAGAATAAACTGGGAGAGGGATTGCATAATGCGGGAAGGAATAGTTAAGTGCACAGAGATACAAGTTAGAATGATCCCTACAGCGGAGATTAGAGAGGCTTAACGGAGATTGATAAGGTATAACTGAAAATGACAAAACATGGTAGTGAGTGGAGCTGCAAAATAAGGTGGAAGAGACATGGCGTAGTGTGAGAAGGTACAGCGGAGTGTACAGAGGGTAGGGGAGAGAAGATAGCCCCAGCGGAGTGAGAACAAAACGGAGATTAGAGACACCTAGCGGAGGTTGGGTAGGTATAACTGAGAATGGAGAGACACGGTAGTGAGTAGAGCTGCAAAATAAGGTGAAAAAGGCATGGCGTAGTGTGTGAAAGTACAGCGGAGTGCACAGAGGGTAGGGGAGAGTGGAGTGGCCCAGCAGAGTGAGCACAAAACGGATATTAGAGACCTAGCGGAGGTTGGGTAAGTAAAACTGAGAATGGGAGACGCGGTAGTGAGTGGAGCCATAAAAAGGTGGGAGAGGCATGGCGTAGTGTGCGAAAGTACAGCGGAGTGCACAGAGGGTAGGGGAGAGTGGAGTGGCCCAGCGGAGTGAGCACAAAACGGATATTAGAGACCTAGCGGAGGTTGGGTAAGTATAACTGAGAATGGAGAGACGCGGTAGTGAGTGGAGTCATAATAAGGTGGGAGAGGCATGGCGTAGTGTGCGAAAGTACAGCGGAGTGCACAGAGGGTAGGGGGGAGTGGAGTGGCCCAGCGGAGTGAGCACAAAACGGAGATTAGAAACCTAGCGGAGGTTGGGTAGGTATAACTGAGAATAGAGAGACACAGTAGTGAGTGAAGTTGTAGAATAAGGTGGAAGAGACAATGCGTATGATGAGAAAGTACAGCGGAGTGCACAGAGGGTAGAGGAGAGTGGAGGGACCCAAGGGGTGTGGGCACCAAACTGAGATTAGAGAGACCTAGCGGAGGTTGGGTAGGTATAACTGAGAATGGAGAGATACACAGTGACTGGAGTTGCAGAATAAGGTGGAAGAGCCAGAACATAGGAGGGGGAGTGGCCCGGTTTACAAAAATGTAAAGGAGTGCCAATGTTTTATAATGTTTTCGTGCTGTTTTTACACAAATGTTGTGCAGTTTAAATTATGCATTTTATTCTGTAGTCGGTAAATGTTTACAGAGTATACAAACAAATATATTAAACAATTGATTTTACCTTCACCAATGGCGACTGTGGCTAAATGCGAGCCCACTGCATTACACGTTCCGGCCAGTCAACCCTAACACAAACTGACAGCCATAACGGATATATCTCATCTCCCAATTACCGTTGCTTACGGTCGCCAGCTTTAGTAAATGTGTTTGGAAATATCATCTGCCTGGTTTATTGTGTATTACCCCACATCTGTTCCTGACACATATATACACGCAGCACGCGTTGCAGACATTATCAGAGTGAAATTGTATAGACGAAAGCTTTTGGTAGCAACACGAGTGTAAAGAACCTTGAGTAGAGTTTATGGAATATATAAAAGTTTCTTGATGTAATCATCTTGAATTCACTGATCAAACTAAATTTAAACACACCACACAAAAAACAACAAATACATATCCCTCACCTACCACAATAAAAACACACACAAAATAACCTCTACATTCAAAAAACTCCATTACCAAATATCTTACAAAACAACAAATACTCTAAGAAAACATATACAACCTTTTCAAAAAGAAACCGACATATACAAACTCTCAGGTATTTACATATTAACTTGCAACGATTGTCCCAATTATTACATCGGCCAAACCGGCAGGTCATTCTATACACGCTTCGATGAACACATCACCCAAACAAAACAAACAAACCCTAAATCCAGCTACGCAAAATACCTAAATAACACCCAACACACCCATACCGACATACACACTAATTTAAATATTCTACACACATTAAAACAGAGTAAAAAACTAACAAACTTAGACAAATATGAAATCTACAAACACTACGCAACAGACAGGGAAAATATATATAAAGCACCACACACACTTTGAAGTCAATAGTATTTTCCAATACATCACACAAGACACCGACAACACACCCAATGTCATAAATCCAACCCTGTCATACCGTTTGTAAAGAGCCAAAAGCCGCTAGTAGAGGGTTAGCTTCGTAAAAGGAATGAACGTTTTGAAACGCGTCAGCAAGTAAGCAATTACATATTCACTTAGTTAAGTACTTTAAATTTAGATGGAGCATATGTTGCTGGAGACGTCCTACGTTGGCAAATCTTAGCTTTAGGTAGTAAAAGCCAAAATGAGTTAATACGTATAAGGAATGCATAAGTAAGAATTAATTTTTCGGACTTTTACCACTAGAGTTTGTGAGATGGAAAGTTTTACTATTTACGGTTGGTAAATGCTGGTTTTGGAAATATACATGGAGTATTCTATTATAATGTTTCTTGATAGCGACCAGCGCTTCCATTAAGGTAAGGTTAGGAAACAATTACCGACAAACCTAAGATTTGCCGCTTATTTGATGGTAAAAGTAAGAAATGAACGATGATCACAGAAGACCTCGGTAATTAACCATTAACTTTTTGAAATTCTTAGGTTTTACTGAAAAACCTTGTGATTTAGCAATATACTGGCTTTTGCAGTAACAGATTCATTAAGTACCATGAATGTCAACCAAAGTGCACTTTCAAATAATTAATTAATTCAAATTCAGGTCATATATATATATATATATATATATATATATATATATATATATATATATATATATATATATATATATGTATGTATATATTGTAACGAAATTCATTAAGTTAAGGAAACTGTTGGAAAATATTTGAACTTGTAAAATATACTGAACTTGGGAAAGTCTGAAGATAGTTTAAAAGAAATGAAAAAAGAAGCATTTACAAAAAATTTAGTCCCACGTATCAATGAAGCTAAGAAAAAAATAATTGTGGCTGGAACAAAAGAGAGTATTGGTACTATGTATCAGGCAGTAATTACAATGTGTACTACGGTATGGGTAGAAGTTGTCAAAACACAACACAAGTATGAAATTATTCAATATGGCAGTGAAATTGCAGAAATCTTAAAAAGGATGGGTGTAAGAGTTGAAGTGCCACCACGTTTGTTCACCGCGACAAAATTGCGAAGACCTCCGAATAAATTTGCATTAGTTGAACATTTTTTATGAGAAAGTAAACAGATTCCAACCAAAGAACATAGAAGCTCCCGATTGGATATACAAGTACATCATGCGACAGAAAAGTGATAAAAAAATATCAGATTTAAGCCCGATTTGGTACATCTAGTTATCAATTGGTCGTGATACAAACCAAAAATTGAGAGGGGTATTTAATTGTCGATTACTTAAAAAATATGTTAGTTATAATTGAATATAAATTTAAGAAGTAGAGTATAAAAAGAACATGTAATAAACATTTAAACTGAGCACAGAAACAGAAAGTTATTTTGTACAAAGATAGAATAAAGTGAAAGTAGGCTAAGGGTAAAAGACCCAACAAACGTAAACCTTACACTGAAAGGCTCAAGTAGAAAAAGAAAACCCTTTCCCTTTCAATGTGGACAAATTATAGGCAGTGAACTTATTGGGATCATAGAGACGTAAATGTTGAAAAGGGACAGCCATAAACCAAAACAAAAGTGAAAGTGAAAACAGTTGAGTCAAAAGGGGTTATTAACCACCCTTAGACAAGTGGACTTAGTAATTGTATTTTAGGATAAGATAAATATGTAATTATTGCTTTTGTAAATGTAGTTAAATTTTGAACTATTGGCTAGGTTTGGTTACAGAGTATCAGAATCTGAAAAACAAACACTTCATTAATATCATTTATTTGTAAAATAAATTTTATTACGTAATGATAGTTAAAGCTAAGACAGTTTTACAACAATTGTTCGTCAGTAACATGTTATAATAATAAAAGAGATTTATTAATTAGAAGATTGTATTTCAGCGACATTAGATCAATTGTAACAATATTATGATGTAAGGATTAAATTAAATAATTGTAATATGATGTATAAGAAACAGTAAGCTGCACGTAAAGGTTGTATTGTCATATGAAATGGGCAATTGTATTCTATATTGCACCATATTAGGTATTATGTTATAGAAGTATGTTTGTACCTAGGTTTAGATTAGTTTGTAATAACAATCCTGATTTCAATCATAGGTTTAGGATCAAAAACTAATGAAATTATATAAGTAACTAATTGATTAATTAAATTATTAATTCAATAGGGAAATAAATAAACAAAAATAAATAAGGAAATAGAGAGTTAGATACAAAACTTTTTGATAAATTGAAAATTAATCAAAAAATTTGATCGGGAACTATGTAACGAAATTCATTAAGTTGAGGAAACTGTTAGAAAATATTTGAACTTGTGAAATATACCTAGCTAGCGCTAGCCTATTGTCACATCTATCCGCCGAAATAAGTTACTGCACACACCTGCAAATCATAAATAGAAATAATTCGAAAGGGGTTCATTGTAAGTAAACCAGGACGTGCCTCGTTCATGGGAGAGTAGATTTACCTAGACATCCACGGACCAGGGAGATTTATGACTAGGAATCCCTCAAAATACAGAAAAACACATCCACCTGTGGGAAAGTTCAACAAATTCCCACGAAGCCAGGGGAAGGTGAGGGAAGTGTCAAAATTTCATAGGCTGGCCACAGTTTAAACGCCATAAGGGAGCCAATCAAATTTGAAGAGAGGATGAAACACAAATGGATATAATCCAAGAGGATGTTCAGGAAGGGCAGTTAATTTTCAGTACTCGAAAGGGTAAAGTGGTAGGACTCGAGAAAAAGTAATGTTCAGTTTTTAATAACAAATATCAAATTCAAACAAGTAACGTGGAAATTTAAAGTAAGGGAGGTGAATAGAGGGAGATTAAAGGGTAGCCAGGGAGATTATTAAACAGAAAGTGAAGTAAAAAGAGGGAGATTAAAGGATAACAAGTGAGATTAAAATAAGGGAGTGATTAATAAAGTCAGTTAAGGAATAGAGGCATTTCGAGAAATTAAGAAAAGTGAAATTGATAGGAAAGTATTACTAAGTTAATTTGTGTCAAGTGAAGTAAAACAAGGAACCACGCAAGTAATAAACAATACATTTATTTTAACTTAAAGCCAACTCTTTAAAGCAACAAACATTAAGAATCTTTTAAACTTTAGAAATTCCAAAAAACAGTCATAGTTAATTGAAATATAAAATTTATCAAACCAAGTGCAGTAACTTATACACGCCCTTAGATAGCTAAAGAAAGTAAATTTAGAATTGTTAAAAAAATCAATAGTAAAATAAGAGACTTGATGCCTATCGGCAAATATTAGAGTTAGTAAAAGAATTATATGAACTACCTGTAAATGCAATATTGATCTCAGGATAAATAAATCTGTAATTATAAAAGCAAGTAGCTGGATTATTAATTTAATTTCCTAAGAGTAAAAATTATCCTGTAGAGAAGCATTAAGTGAAGGTTCGTTATATAAAAATTGTCGCCCAACATGGATGGCAAAGGTACGTTTTAATATATACATATATATATATATATATATATATATATATATATATATATATATATATATATATATATATATATATATATATGTAGAATATCAAATAGGTTTTCCTGTTAGAATTATTTTCAAGATAAAATAATATACACTATTTACAGGAATAATTTATTGAATAATAAACTACAAAAGTAAGTCTTTTTTCATTCTTAGTAATTCCTGAGGATGTTGGTAATGTCAACCAACGAAAAGCTTTGAGTGTATTATTCAATAAATTATTCGTGTAATTAGTGTATATTATTTAATCTTGAAAAAAAAAAAAAAAATATATATATATATATATATATATATATATATATATATATATATATATATATATATATATATATGGTTTAAAATACATATAAATGGTCATTACTAATATAAAATATATTATTTAAAATTAGTAAAAATAATCCCTAAATGTGTTTACCCTAAATAATCCCTATATGAAAATAATCCAAAATTTCAAAAGGTGAATAAAACTGATGGTAAAATGGTGAAAATAAACTGGTTGAATCAATTTTGGAAATAATATTTTTATACAAAAGCCTCACTAAAAAAATATGATGTTGAGTAACGTCCTTTATTTAAAGTAAAAACTAAAAATAACAAAAACTAAAAACTAAAACCTAAACCTATTTAAAGTAAAACTAAAAACTAATAAATTAAAAATATTTTAAAAACAAGAATACTTTTAATGAATATATTTATTCAAAGCTTTTCGCCGATAAAATAGTACCAGCATCTTCAGGAAAATAATTATCTAATACAATATTTTTACAAACTTTTTACAGAATTTTGTAAAAATATTTTATTAGATAATTAATTTCCTGAAGATGCTGATACTATTTTATCGGCGAAAAGCTTTAAATAAATATATTCATTAAAAGTATTCTTGTTTTTGAAATATTTTTAATTTATTAACTATATTACAAGAAAACATATCACCATATTTAATATATATATATAACACCATGTATCCCCTTTATAAACCCTTTACTCCCGAGTGCATTAGGCGTAATACAACTTTTAAAGCCTATAACATTTCGAAGCTATATTGTGAAGCTTACAATTAAAATGTCGAAATCACATCCCTAGCGCTTTGTGTCATTCAGCTGTCATTTTCAGGCTCGCTTCAGGTTAAAGGCCTAATTACCTACCACAGACGAATGCATAAAGTACGTATGATTTAATTCAGTTCCTAAATATTGAACTTTAGTTTCCAATTGTTTTCTTAACAGCTCGAATACTCTATCAAAAGAATAATGATTTGTATAAACTACTAGTATATCACGTATTCAAACACGATATAGAAAAAAAATATTGTTCAATGCTTTAATATTATGTTGGATTAATAGGTATAATGAAGAGGAAATCTCCAGGATATATGATATTGTAAACTAGTATATTTTCTCCTCTACTTATTTTAAAGCAGAGGGGCATATTATAAGACATGAAATGTTATTGTAAGACAGATAATCCTATTACATAAAGGAATTCTATTTGAATGTAGGATATTTTAATACATAAAATCATATTGTAAAAGAAGGCAAATTGTAAGAAAACAAGTTTAAAATATGAAATACTATTTTAAGAGTAGTAATTTTATTGTAAGACTGAGAATCCTAATGCGTTGTAATACATTGAATCACATTGTCAGAGAGAATTTTATTGTAAGACTGAGAATCCTAATGCGTTGTAATTCATGGAATCACATTGTCAGAGAGAACTTTATTGTAAGACTGAGAATCCTAATGCGTTGTAATACATGGAATCACATTGTCAGAGAGAATTTTATTGTAAGACTAAGAATCCTAATGAATTGTAACACAAGTAATCACATTGTAAGAGAGGGAAATTTCTCTGTTAGACTAAAAATCCTAATGCATTGTAACACATGGAGTCACATGGAATCGCATTGTAAGAGAGGTAATATCATTGTAAGATTGAAAATCCTGATACATTTTAATACTTGCAATCACATTGTAAGAGAGGGAATTGCATTGTAAAACTAAGAATTCTAATGCTTTATAACACATAGAATCACATTGTAAGAGAGGTAATATCATTGTAAGATTGAAAATCCTGATACATTGTAACACTTGGAATCACATTGTAAGAGATGGAATTTCATTGTAAAACTAAGAATTCTATTGCTTTGTAACACATCGAATCATATTATAAGAGAGGGAATTGTATTGTGAAACTAAGAATTCTATTGCTTTGTAACACATCGAATCATATTGTAAGAGAGGGAATTTCATTGTAAAACTAAGAATTCTATGGCTTTGTAACACATCGAATCCCATTGTAAGAGAGGGAATTTCATTGTAAAACTAAGAATTCTATTGCTTTGTAACACATCGAATCCCATTGTAAGAGAGGGAATTTCATTGTAAAACTAAGAATTCTATTGCTTTGTAACACATCGAATCACATTGTAAGAGAGGGAATTTCATTGTAAAACTAAGAATTCTAATGCTTTATAACACATAGAATCACATTGTAAGAGAGGTAATATCATTGTAAGATTGAAAATCCTGATACATTGTAACACTTAGAATCACATTGTAACAGATGGAATTTCATTGTAAAACTAAGAATTCTATTGCTTTGTAACACATCGAATCATATTATAAGAGAGGGAATTTTATTGTGAAACTAAAAATTCTATTGCTTTGTAACACATCGAATCATATTGTAAGAGAGGGAATTTCATTGTAAAACTAAGAATTCTATTGCTTTGTAACACATCGAATCACATTGTAAGAGAGGGAATTTCATTGTAAAACTAAGAATTCTATTGCTTTGTAACACATCGAATCACATTGTAAGAGAGGGAATTTCATTGTAAAACTAAGAATTCTAATGCTTTATAACACATAGAATCACATTGTAAGAGAGGTAATATCATTGTAAGATTGAAAATCCTGATACATTGTAACACTTGGAATCACATTGTAAGAGATGGAATTTCATTGTAAAACTAAGAATTCTATTGCTTTGTAACACATCGAATCATATTATAAGAGAGGGAATTGTATTGTGAAACTAAGAATTCTATTGCTTTGTAACACATCGAATCATATTGTAAGAGAGGGAATTTCATTGTAAAACTAAGAATTCTATGGCTTTGTAACACATCGAATCCCATTGTAAGAGAGGGAATTTCATTGTAAAACTAAGAATTCTATTGCTTTGTAACACATCGAATCCCATTGTAAGAGAGGGAATTTCATTGTAAAACTAAGAATTCTATTGCTTTGTAACACATCGAATCACATTGTAAGAGAGGGAATTTCATTGTAAAACTAAGAATTCTAATGCTTTATAACACATAGAATCACATTGTAAGAGAGGTAATATCATTGTAAGATTGAAAATCCTGATACATTGTAACACTTAGAATCACATTGTAACAGATGGAATTTCATTGTAAAACTAAGAATTCTATTGCTCTGTAACACATCGAATCATATTATAAGAGAGGGAATTTTATTGTGAAACTAAGAATTCTATTGCTTTGTAACACATCGAATCATATTGTAAGAGAGGGAATTTCATTGTAAAACTAAGAATTCTATTGCTTTGTAACACATCGAATCACATTGTAAGAGAGGGAATTTCATTGTAAAACTAAGAATTCTATTGCTTTGTAACACATCGAATCACATTGTAAGAGAGGGAATTTCATTGTAAAACTAAGAATTCTAATGCTTTATAACACATAGAATCACATTGTAAGAGAGGTAATATCATTGTAAGATTGAAAATCCTGATACATTGTAACACTTAGAATCACATTGTAAGAGATGGAATTTCATTGTAAAACTAAGAATTCTATTGCTTTGTAACACATCGAATCATATTGTAAGAGAGGGAATTTCATTGTAAAACTAAGAATTCTATTGCTTTGTAACACATCGAATCACATTGTAAGAGAGGGAATTTCATTGTAAAACTAAGAATTCTATTGCTTTGTAACACATCGAATCACATTGTAAGAGAGGGAATTTCATTGTAAAACTAAGAATTCTATTGCTTTGTAACACATCGAATCACATTGTAAGGGAGGGAATTTCATTGTAAAACTAAGAATTCTATTGCTTTGTAACACATCGAATCACATTGTAAGGGAGGGAATTTCATTGTAAAACTAAGAATTCTATTGCTTTGGAACACATCGAATCACATTGTAAGAGAGGGAATTTCATTGTAAAACTAAGAATTCTATTGCTTTGTAACACATCGAATCATATTGTAAGAGAGGGAATTTCATTGTAAAACTAAGAATTCTATTGCTTTGTAACACATCGAATCACATTGTAAGGGAGGGAATTTCATTGTAAAACTAAGAATTCTATTGCTTTGGAACACATCGAATCACATTGTAAGAGAGGGAATTTCATTGTAAAACTAAGAATTCTATTGCTTTGTAACACATCGAATCATATTGTAAGAGAGGGAATTTCATTGTAAAACTAAGAATTCTATTGCTTCGTAAAACATCGAATCATATTGTAAGAGAGGAATTTTATTGTGAGACTTAGAACCTTAATACATTGTAAAACAAGGAACCACATTGTGAGGAAATTTTATTGTAAAACTGAGAATAGTGATGTTAGATAAGTAATGTATTACGAATCTATTGTAATACGTGAATGTTAATTGTAGAGAACATACAAAAGAAAACATACATCTGCAACGTAGGCAAAGGAGAGGAAGAAATAGAATATGTGGCCAAGAAGAAAATATAAGATTTGTAATATTTCTAAAACCAATACACTTCTAAATTAAATCTATACACTTTAAAAATTTAGACATGTAATTCTAATTATATTACCCGTTCTCTACCAGCTTCATCACGCAAATCTAAAATGAGTAATACATTTTAAAATATTTTATAGACAAACTTAACTTAAATATATTTTACAGAAGAACACCTCCTGAATGCAAATACAGTATAAAATTTTAAAATAAACTAATTACACTGAATAATACATACAGAACATATTTCAAACTAATATAAACCAGTCGTGGACTTTCAACAATACATTAACAGCTTTGTGTAAGCTTCGTGTATTTTGGAGTGTTAATTACTTAGCCTGATGAATACACGCTCGGAAAGGCTTTTAAAGTTTTGTTGCATATTTTATTTAATCATGAAAAAGTTATTTATTAAATTTTAAACACTTCATTTAACTTCGAAATTATCTAAATAGAATAAACAGTTTTCTGCTACCCAAGAACGGTGGATTTTTTTAATACTAAAAATAAAAGCGAAGCTTTAGTCGTTGTTTTACTTTTAAAAAGAGTTGTTTTTAAAATTTCATAAAACTTTAATGTTTCAAGTATTTATACCTCGTAAATACAACGTAATGTTATGGCCACCCTTTTATTTTGGCTCTTAACAAATCTTTATCTGTCCAGATCGCACAACGCATTATTATTATTTTTTTTTTATTCTGTTCAAAATAAAACTGCGGAGTAATAACTGAGCTGGCTTGTGAGTTGAGCTTATGAATAAATAAATAACTGTACACGAACTCACAAAACAACATACAGTAAAATCTCTCATATTAGGATCAATGTGGACTTATAACAAAAAATCCGGATATGGAAGTGTTATGTATGGAAGGATGTACGTTTGTAGTACATAGTCATAACCGGAAGTGGATTTATAATGGAATAATTATATTTATTATTAATTTTTTTTTTTTGTTGTTCCCGTCGAAAAACCAATCAAGGTATGTTTTAATACCAATTAAGTACTGTACGTACAATATAGCTACATGCCTGTATGTACAGTTCCTTTATACTGTACTGTACATACGCATGCACATTGATTATCAGTTTTACTAAAAAAAGAGATGTAATGGTGGTTTTCTTGTTTAGTTTAACACGTTTCTTTGATGAAATATCCCTCCACCTTTAAAGGAGCTGACGATCTGCTGTTGTTGCTTCTTCATTTTGTTCGACGTACTCGATCTGTTTTGGTTCGAAAACCAGCTGGTTTGTTTTTGTCGTCGTCTTCGGCTAGAACTGTGTGCTCACTAAGTCACGCCCTAGGACCACAGAGCACTTAACACAAATAGAGTAGTCATCTAATGAAATAGACATAGGGAGGTAGTGAAACCGAATTCGCCATCTTGGCTGGGGGAAAATCCTTCAATACTGTACCGTGCAGCGCACAAACTTTAATAAAATCTTTTGCTTAAATTAAGGTTAAAACAACTTAGAGTTGTAATTAAACTTTAAAACATGGCAGGTATAAGCAGCAAGATTCCCTCATTCAAAATATTAAACCATAAGAGTCATATATTATTTGAAAGAACTGAAATATATTATTTATATAAGTGCTCTTGTGTAGGACATGCTGGCTGTGTGGCTTGCCGGTTATATATCATGCCCAGATCCGGTTATTATCTTTGTGTGTAAATAAAACGTGCTATGCATCACCTGTTTAGTTGCAGTTGTAAATTTGTAGTAGTGACACTGATGATGACGAGATAAATCCTTGAAACGCGGATGACATTAAAGTGTATTGTTTTGCGAGTTCGTGTGCAATAATTTATTTATTTAATATAAACCTATTTTAAAAAGACTATTTCATTTTTTGATACATTTTATACTCTGTATAAAAATTAGATTACTTTTTATACAAATACTCTTATAGAAATTAGACTGTTGTTCTTATGAGCAATGTAAAATAAGTTAATTTTCTAAGCTTATTTATCTACTGTAATAAAATATTTAACGAGTGTTCAAACTTTAATTGGACATCGAGAAGAAAAATTGACTACAAGATTTGAACGACACGGACAAAGCTATTCTATTAGTAATTCGTTAATTAAAGCATATCCAATTAATTAAATTATGATTAGGGATGGGCCGATTCCAATTCTCGATTCCAGGAATCGTCGATTCTAGGTGGTATCGAGGAATCGTCGATACTCGATTCTTCATTCATAAAAGCGTCGATTCCGATTCCTATTTTGTTAACTATTAAAATATGCGTGTGGAGTAATTTATTTTCAAACAAAATTTATTACCAAAATTTATTATATTTGTGTGGAAAAATAATTAATTACCAACTATGTCTTATTTATGTATTAGTTGATTTGAATGAATTAGATGATTAAAGTAAACGAAAATATTATAATTTATGAAGCAACAGCAATCAAGATCGTAACAATTTCTGGTCGTTTGACATCGCTCGTCTCTCTCTCTCTCTCTCTCTCTCTCTCTCTCTCTCTCTCTCTCTCTCTCTCTCTCTCTCTCTCACTAAATGTCAGAACAAAACACAAAAAAGTACAGTAAAAACTCGATTAACCGTCATCGTCGGAACCGTGGCCATGACAGTTGAGCGAATAGACGGATAACAGAAACACTGTATTATTCCTCCGAAACTTAACCTTAATAAATTATATTATAGACAGATATCACTCTCACGGTTGAAGGTTTTGTGTAGCCTATTACATTAAAACAGAACTTTTAAAAGGTTTTGCCATATGACCAAGATGTTAACTAAATTAATTATTAGAGAACTAACATGTAAGCTAATATAACTTGAAAGAATCGAGAATCGACTAAAGAATCGAGAATCGAAAGGAAAATTTTAGAATCGGAATCGGAATCGAAAATTTTAGGAATCGGCCCATCCCTAATTATGATCGATTCATTTATTATCATCGAATATAGATTACTCTGACACATTTTGAGACGACGAAGGAAGGGTGAAAAATGTTAACCACACGGACAAATGTAATTAAATAAAAGTGTATGAAATATATGTGGAATATGATGACTAAAATTCTGTAACCGAATTGATACTTAAAAGGCTTTAGATAGGTAAAAGACAACCTTTTCAGACATAGCTACATGTTTTTACAGCCCCAATCGGAATTGTTTTAAAACAATCAACAGCTTAGTAATAGATAACGGTGTATGTTTAAACGTTTAATGGCTTTGCACGATGCAAAGGATGTGTTTCATTTGAGACTATGCACCTAATATGATTAATATCATCATCAACAGCGTAAATACTGCTCACAAATATTACCGTTGCATAAAGATGTCGCATTAAAACCAACAACAAAATAAAACTATAAGCGGGAGTACGCGGTCGCAAAAACACAATGTCCTCCAGTGTGCAGGAGAGTACAAGGTATTTCTTCACCTCATTTCTAAACTCTTGAAAGTTTCCTCCTCTTTTCCTAGGTAAATAGTTAAACCTCATTTCCTCCTCTTTCTTTACCTATTTCTGGACCGAAAGTGCAGTTGTTCGTTATGTAAGCTATTCGAGCATTGTACACGGTAAATTATAAACTATTCGGGCAAGGACATTTATCTCCATACATGTGTCGCGGATTTTTGTAAAACCACTGTTAGTATGCCTATTAACTACACGACATTATCAGTACACGTTGGGATAGTTGCGCCGGTGACACGAAAACTGCGTACAGCGAAATATGCGTACATTATGAAACAATTGCAAGTGACGAGGGTAACTGGTAAATATGATAAGCGATAAAAGCGTACAAACTAGGCTTGTTGTCCCCTCAGGTGATCTAACCCTAATCTATTTGTTAATAACTTTCAAGGTTTTGGATTTCCCCTGTCAAAATGGGTCAAAAAAAGGTTTCCACTTGCCTTTTAAATGTCGTGGTGATAAGTTCGATTTAATCTTCACTTAGTGTGTTTTGTGTTTGTTGAATAAGGAGGTGACGTCTACTAGTAAGGATAAACCGATGTGCATTATTTTGGCTATGCATATCGAAAGCATAGAGTAAACGCAAAGGGCAGAGTGTGATGGAAATCAGGTTTAATAGATGACGTTTTAAAGGATCTCCAGTCCCGAGAAACTAAACGACACCTATGTTTAGCTCAGAGGTAAACTCATTCATTTATGTAGCTCAATGATTTTAAAAGATTTATGTACCCCTGAACGTTATACCCATTTTCTCCTGTCAAAATGTTCTGACGTCATATCTTACCTTCACCATCTGTCACAACTTTAACCTGTACCTCAAGATTCTTGGTGAACGAATAATTCGTTGATTCCTTGAACCAAAGGTATCCTCAAAGTGTGTACCTATACACATTCTTCGTTGTTGATTTATTTCCCGTAGTTTTTTTATGCATTTTAAAACATTCTTAACTTTATTGACTTATCCCCTCTGATGAGGGACATAGTTCTGAAACGTGAATGTCCTAACCGCATCGATATAATTTGTCTTATTTTTACACCGTAAGAGACTTAGTCACCGTTATAAATTAAATTCTAATTACTCAAAATGTAATCAAATAAATTAATTACATGTATCAACAACAGTCAAATTTACTGTTTAAAAGTACGTAGATTAGTGTTTTGGCTGCGTTCCGAAAATTTGGCGTTATCATATTTTATTAGGGTAGTAACCGCCTCTGAGTGTTTTGGCCGGTTTTTTATTTGGATCGTTGCCAAAGTGAGTTTCCGTTTATTCTCACTGCTTTGGAAGTTTTGGACTTTTCTTATTTGTATTACTTCTCGGCTTCTGACAAAACAATGGCGGCGAAGCAAGTAATATGATACGTGACGTCATGAGGGAGTACTTTTCTTAGAAAGAGGGAAGGAAATCTCAATTGCAGGCTTGGCGTGGGTCTGTTCTAACTCAAGTTGTTTGGAAACAAGAAAAACCAAACTCCACAAGTTATAAATGTTTTAACTTCCAGTTCGGCGCCTTACATTAAAGAGTTTTATTTTTCTCTCTTAATTAGGCCTGTACACTAACCCACTTCTTTATGGAAATTCTCGATAACTCATATTTTCCTAATTTATATTAGCAATTAAATGCACAAACTAACACTTTTAATGTGTTTAACTCATAACAGCAAAAAATGTAAGTTACCAGTCTTTGTATGTTATCCCTCTGAGGAAGGTTACTTGGTAACTGAAATGTACATAAGAGTAAAATAAAGAAGGTTTGTGGTTAAGAGGTTTTTGTGTATTTTGTATTAAATTCAACCACAGTATGTTCCTAATAAATAGTAAATGTTATTTACTAAATTTGTAAATTTGTTTTTAAAATTGTAATTAATTCCAATTATATACTATAAAAATATTATTTGATTATTTCATTTCGAAATGTTAACAAATAAAACAAATAGAACCATTTTTAGAAAGGATTTTTATTGAAAATAGTGATCTTTATTATCAACTTAGTTAGTGTACTAAACAGCTGACAACAATCACGTGACCACCTTCCGTTCTAAACAGTTGGAAACAGTATAATGGCTATCTTCTTCTCTAAACGAAGTTATGCTCAACTTATGTGCTAAATAGTTGGCATCAGTCTCATGGCCAACTGCCGTATTTAACAGGTGGAATGACTAATTTGCATTCTAAATAGTTAGGAACAGTGTCATAACCAATTTCCGTTTTAAACAGTTGGCAACAGAGGTATGACAAATTTCTATTCTAAACAGTTGGCAACAGTGGTATGAGCAAGTTGTGTTCTAAACCGTCGCCAACAGTGTCACGACGAACTTGTGTTCTAAATAGTTGGTAACAATCTCATTACCAATTTGCGTTCTAAACTATTGACATCAGTTAATGAATAAATTGCGTTCGAAAAAGTTGCTTGTAAAAGTGGTATGAGCAAGTCATGTTCTAAACCGTCGCCAACAGTGTCACGACGAACGTGTGTTCTAAATAGTTGGCAACAGTGTCACGACAAACTTGTGTTCTAAATAGTTGCCAACAGTGTCACGACAAACTTGTGTTCTAAATAGTTGGCAACAGTGTCACGACAAACGTGTGTTCTAAATAGTTGGCAACAGTGTCACGACAAACTTGTGTTCTAAATAGTTGGCAACAGTGTCACGACAAACGTGTGTTCTAAATAGTTGGCAACAGTGTCACGACAAACGTGTGTTCTAAATAGTTGGCAACAGTGTCACGACAAACTTGTGTTCTAAATAGTTGCCAACAGTGTCACGACAAACTTGTGTTCTAAATAGTTGGCAACAGTGTCACGACAAACGTGTGTTCTAAATAGTTGGCAACAGTGTCACGACAAACTTGTGTTCTAAATAGTTGGCAACAGTGTCACGACAAACTTGTGTTCTAAATAGTTGGCAACAGTGTCACGAGTCACGACGAATTTGTGTTCTAAATAGTTGGCAACAGTGTCACGAGTCACGACAAACTTGTGTTCTAAATAGTTGGCAACAGTGTCACGACAAACGTGTGTTCTAAATAGTTGGCAACAGTGTCACGACAAACTTGTGTTCTAAATAGTTGGCAACAGTGTCACAACAAACTTGTGGTCTAAATACTGTCTGTTCATGATGTGTTTGCAGCAGGGAGTGGTGAACTGTTCACGTGAACATAACGATTTCGGCAACCCTATTAGCTGAGTGACCACGTGACAAAACCGAAATGTCCTACCGCCCGATTAACAGTTAGTCTGGAAACATCCAGGGTTACATTTGTTCGTCTGTTTATTGTGCCTGACATTTTTTAACTGTGAGTGTAACAGAGACTTCGTACAGAAAGTAGCGATATCTGCAGGAGTTTCTGCTCGATGTGTTTTTTTTTTAAATCGTTAAAGAAAAAAAGTAACGGGTACGCTCAAGTCTCCTGACAAAAAGAAACCAAAAACCAAAACTATTTTTAATAATATGGATGGCTTTTTAAACAGCTATAAGGACGAACGTACATGAGTTATTTTAAAAAATGAACTTCCGTCTTTAATTAAAGTACTACACTTAGTTAATACTGACGAACGGGTAGGCTTACCTAACCTAAGACGAACCACTTTGTTACACATATTCATAAAGCTAACCTTCGTGTTTGAGAAACAGAAAAAGATATTGTTTTTTCGTATTGGACGAAAAAGATATTGTTCTATGGAGATGAGATTACTTGAGAAAAATAAATGCCTTTCGTTGGCAACGGTCTCGTGATCAATTTTCTTTCTAAACAGTTGGCAACAGTGTTATGATCAACTTGCGTTCTAAATAGTTAACAACAGTCTCGTGAATAATAAAAACCAAAAGAGAAAAGGACAAGCCTTTATTTTATTCAATTAAATTATTTTAAAAAATTTTCTATGGCCTAAATATGTAATGAAAATATTTATAATAATAAATATTTATAAAAATCGATTACGATACATGAGATAAATATTTATTTGTAGCCTTGTAGGATCTACAACTATACAACCAGTTTCAGAAATGTATTTCTATTAGAAATTGATTCTTTCTACAATCAACAGTTCTAAACAGTTGTCAACAGTGTTTACCTTAAAGATAAACAACTACCGGACGTAAAACGAGAAAATGTTTTGATATTTGTTATGCATAATAACAGTAAGTTCGGATGCAGTGAGGTTACTGTGAGGTTAAACAGAAATGGAACAGAATCTAATCCTATAAAGCTGCGACTATTCTAGCATATTACTCTTAAACACCCCCAGAGGTTCAAGGGTTAGTGGAGTAAATATACGTTTACGGATTTTAATAATTTATCAGATAAATAAATTTGTTATTTATGTCTATTCTTGTGGTAGAAGTGACGCGCATTAAAAGCCTTAATATAAGCTCATATTTAACAAATAGCCTTTTCCTTTTTATACAAACTTCAACAACCTTCATTATAAACCTATATCATTTAAATATGAAGGAAATAAGACGTCACCAGTATTTTCTAGCATGTCAAGTAATCTGTTAAGCAACATACTATAAAGGCGCTAGCCCACATGATCCGGTTTAATCAGGTTAAATATTACTCCCTTATTCAGTGCTTTAGGGATTTATTCTAATGATTAATAAATTAAAAACGACAAGAATTTTACCGACATTTCCCACACGTTCAGTTGTAACAATAAACGGGAGATTTCGTCAGCACAAATTGCCTTTTTATCATCCAAGCAATTCAACAACAAATTGTAAAGGTTTTCCCCGTAAGGGACTCTCTCTCTCTATGACGCATATCTGGGAACCGAAGGCCATTCACACGTGAGCACACAAAAGGCAGAGCTGGCTTTCAAGACTCCTCCGCCTTTCCACGTCCTGCTATATCCCTCAGGAATTTATTGTTGTATCCAAATTCAAAGGATAAATCCTACAAAAAGGTATCTATACATTTTATTCATGTAGGCTACAATTATGTATAAACATATACAAACGTGAATGCTACCGAAAAAGATTCCATTCTAAGCATAAATAATTTTCCACTATTTTATAAAATATTCATAGCTACTGTTACACGCAGGTACTTATACAATGGCAGCTAAAAAGAGTCGAAAAAGTATAAAGAAAACCACGAAATGGAGGGTGGTCTTTTCCTAAACCAGATTTTAATCTGTACTGAAACTTTGGTTCACCATGTTGAATGAGAGTCCAAAACACTAAGTATGGAATGGAAGCTCGCCTTCAGAAAGAAATTCTTAACACAAGCATCAGCAGTGAAGTCATGTTGACCTTTAAGGTTGCTCGAATTGTCGTATTTTGTGATTATATGAAATATTAGTACAATGCATTGAACAGTGAACCCAGACATGCTCATTGATAATAAAAAGTCAGCAATGAGATAAAAACATCGTGGATCTCAAAGAAAATGCGTGAATATGCTACACGTTATACTCGCCTTCACACGGGAAACGGACAGTCTGCCAGCGGCGGTTTATGACCCCTGTCAAGAAGCAGGAGCCGGACAATATGCCAGCCGCAGGTACATTGTGGGGGTTACAGTGGATGTGGAGGAGGGGGTTGCGAGAGAAGAAGAGAAAGCTCTGACTCGTATAAACTTCGCACAAGTGTAGTTGTAAACGACCCATGATAAATATAATATGTTTCTTAAAACTAAACTTTTTGCTACTTTCTTTTTTATAGTAGTCCTTTTATTTGAATTTTTAGCATTAATTAAAAGTTTTCTCCGAAAACATAATTAATACTGGTGTGAATAATGTTAAATGTTTGTCTTTTTTGGTAAATGTAAATATGTGTTTCATACTAGGGTATGTTTGGCGTCGTTCTAGTTTTAGTACCATTTTGTTTAAATTTCAAATTGTTTATTACATCTTCAACTCTATCTAGATATAAATTTTATTAAAAATAATACAAGATAAAATTTTGTTTTAGTTTAAAACGTAGAGAATTAAGTGTTTGTTTATTAATGAATAATTTTGTGTATACTTCGTAAGAGTATTTGATAATATCGAAATTAAAAATTGCATTTATTTTCAAAGTTTTAACAGTAAAATTGTCTTAATTCTTAAAAACAGCGGGTTTTCTTTGTAGTTATTTTAACGTTTTGATACTCATCTCTCTACTTTTTTATCCCTTATAGAATTTTAAAAAAATGGATTTTTTATCTTATCAGTATAATTGGTGAGTCTTTCAATCAACAATTATGATAGACTTTGGTCGTGTCAAGATTACTTTCTTTCATAGTTTTATGAAAATAATTAAATTAGGCCTACACTTTTTCGACAACGAACAAAATGGGGCAAAGTAGTATCAAAGGCCGACCCGTCAAACTAGTTAGAAAGGTGAGTTGGTTTACCAAGAACCTCTTATACTCTAGGTCTACCCACTGGAGTGGAAAGTCTATTCCGTCTCTTTATCTCACTTCCCCTTTTTTCAGAGAGTGAGGGAGAGAAAGGGGGCTGACTGGCAGTAAGTCCTAAAATGGATTAACCACCCGGCTACCCTCGTCAAACCAAAGGGTGGCTGGCAGACTGTCCTACACCCCCTTCACACCATCCAGGTGACCAAAGAAACGTCTTAAGAAACGTCTTCCTAAGACGTTAGAAGAAATAAACGTCGTAAGAAATATCTTTTGGAGATATTACTTCATTCTTTGTGCAGTCCAGATTTTACAACTCTCTTCACTTTATTTGTTTGGTCCACTCAAAAAAGTGTTGCAAGGTAAAATGATCGGAGTTAAAGAATTTGTGTGAATCAACAAGACAACGTCTTCTTTGCATCTGGTATAAAAGAACTCATTTATCATTGAGATAAGTGTATTAATATTGGTAGATTATGTAGAGAAATACATTATTTCTTAAAATAATACACACTTTTGTCATATGTCAATTTGTCTATTACTTATTCAATGATTATCGTTTTTAGAGAACGACATTTATAGAATTTTGAAAAAGAATAGAATTATCAAATACCTATCATTTCTTTTAAACTTGACCAGATCGTTAAAATCACTGTACAACGCACGCATATTTGAATATTAATTTGGTTTGGCTTAGTGATGTTTGTGCGTCATTCTAACACTGCATTGGCTGGATATAAATCCTTCCCATTCGTTGAACTCTCCAATACTGATTGATTTATATCGGAATTGATACATTACGTAAGCGAACTCAGCAATTACAATTACTTACGGTCAGCAGCCGCGGTAATTGGAGATGGAAATATGATCAGACCGGTTTAAATGTGACGCAGATGGCACGTGGTCCCTTCGTTCAAAATGTAATAATAAGACAAACTTTCCGTTCCTAGACCAGAGATAAGTACGTTCAATTTTTGTAAAATTAAATGTTCTCAAATTTTTATATTATTTTATTTTTATTTTGTTCATCTATTGATTTCTGAAATCCATTTTTAAAAAATTTAATTTTTTAAAAATTGATAGATTTGACTTCGTAGAATTGACAGATTATTTACCAAATAAGACTATTATAGGATAGACTATAATAGGATATAATAAAGAGAATAAAACTATCAAGAAGTACAAGGAAACTGGTGACGTAAGAACGAGTCTTTGCACTCTGACCTACTTACAAACATTAGACTACGTTCAGCTAAAAATTATGACAACATTTGTAAGTAGTACTAATGCAAAAAAAAAATAGAAAAGGTTCATGACAAAAACAAAAAAATATTAATAGTATGAAATTACAAAAAAAATAAAATTAACATGATATACTACGATTTTAAAAAAATGTAAAAAGACTCATTTAGCTGATTTTAAATAAGCCTAAATAATAGAACATTGCTTTTTCAAACTGATGGAGAAACTGGTTTCCTATCACTTAGCCAGTCCAAAGCCTGGGTAAAGTGTGATGGAAATCATAGAGGCTGTAATCGTACTTAATACTAGAAATAATGTAGGTCTCCCAAACACAGGTATATTTGGGGTAACTTGTGGGCGCAACTGTCTCACATTGCACCATGGGAGCGAGTGTCACTGAGAGCACCCGTCTCGTGCTCAGTATCTTCATGCCTATTTATTCAATGCTGGCATTATTTCGTTATTGCACATATCTATGTAGTACGTAATGTTTGTTGTACGCTGGATAAAATAAATTCGAGTCCCACGTAAAACAGTTGACACTTAAGTAGGCGGCCACACTATTGCCCATCAGTCGCCACAGGTTGACCGTTTTTGATCTATTTTATCCACTTGAAAAATGTCTACGGCTCACGTAACTTTCACCAAACTAAAAAATCGTTCAAGAAAGGATTTTTACCAATTTTTCACCTTCAGAAAGCAAAAGACCTATCTGTGAACGTTATTTAGTTACCGTAGACACGTCAAGTGTACATTCATTGCTTAATGTAGTTTTGAGGTTATAAACCAAATAGTTTCAATGTAATAACAGTTGTCAGCTGATTCCAGGGATAGCAACATAAAGCCCTTAATTTACCACCACCTCTTACAAACGTTTTTATTCCTGGATCAATTCATATCTCTTCAACTATTGAATGCACTTTTTACTCATAACTATCGTAGCAGAAAATATATTTTAACCATTTTACTAATAAACTCTCTTAAAACTACGAGAAAAAACGTTATTTAAATGTTCGCATGTTAACTTCGTTTAGGTACAAAAACATGGCACGTAAAATGTTTTATAAAAACAGTTTCCAGGACGTTTATCTATTTAAGTAAGTTATTTAAATAGTAGGTGACCTCAGTTTCACAGAGCATTGGTTTCTATAACTTCCTCGTAGGCCTACGTAATTTATATACACAAATTAAGTAAATATGTTCAACATATAATTACACATTCTTTATGAGTCGTAATGTAAGTCGATTTGTTTACGATTTAAATCAATTTATTTTACTTGTATTATATACGAGTTTAATAAAATTCTTTTAATACAAACTATTATGTAACAATAATTCAAACTGATAAGTATTGATTAATGGAGATTAAGCCGTTGACTGCTCTGAAGAGTTTAGCCCTGTCAGGAAACACGTGGTTCTGTATGACCGTCGACTCTACGTTTAGATATCTGGAAATGTCTCTTTGATCTAGTTCTCGCATTTTATGTTATGATCTTTGTTATACAGTAGTCCGAGACATAGTCTCTCTCTTTATGTTTGCATTTTTTTTCTCAGTAACCTGGAATCCTCCTAAATACTGATTATTCAACCTTGTTTTCCTAGACTCCATGAAAAGCGGTTTCAAGTCTTTTCCAACGAATTAATTCCTTCAATATTCATTTCCCATTTATTTTGGTAGAAGTTTCCAAATAGTATCACGATAGTATTTCTTAGAATCCTATTTATGCGGTCCAATTTAGCTTAGAACGGTTCCAGTATTTCTAGGATTGTTATGTGGCAGCAAATATAAATCTCTATAAGAGAATTAATTCCTTCAATATTCATTTCCCATTTATTTTGGTAGAAGTTTCCAAATAGTATCACGATAGTATTTCTTAGAATCCTATTTATGCAGTCCAATTTAGCTTAGAAGAGTTACAGTATTTCTAGGATTGTTATGTGGCAGCAAATATAAATCTCTATAAGAGAATTAATTCCTTCAATATTCATTTCCCATTTATTTTGGTAGAAGTTTCCAAATAGTATCACGATAGTATTTCTTAGAATCCTATTTATGCAGTCCAATTTAGCTTAGAAGAGTTACAGTATTTCTAGGATTGTTATGTGGCAGCAAATATAAATCTCTATAAGAGAATTAATTCCTTCAATATTCATTTCCCATTTATTTTGGTAGAAGTTTCCAAATAGTATCACGATAGTATTTCTTAGAATCCTATTTATGCGGTCCAATTTAGCTTAGAACGGTTCCAGTATTTCTAGGATTGTTATGTGGCAGTAAATATAAATCTCTATAAGAGAATTAATTCCTTCAATATTCATTTGCCATTTATTTTGGTAGACGTTTCCAAATAGTATCATGATAGTATTTCTTAGAATCCTATTTATGCGGTCCAATTTAGCTTAGAACAGTTCCAGTATTTCTAGGATTGTTATGTGGCAGCAAATATAAATCTCTATAAGAGAATTAATTCCTTCAATATTCATTTCCCATTTATTTTGGTAGAAGTTTCCAAATAGTATCACGATAGTATTTCTTAGAATCCTATTTATGCGGTCCAATTTAGCTTAGAACGGTTCCAGTATTTCTAGGATTGTTATGTGGCAGCAAATATAAATCTCTATAAGAGAATTAATTCCTTCAATATTCATTTCCCATTTATTTTGGTAGAAGTTTCCAAATAGTATCACGATAGTATTTCTTAGAATCCTATTTATGCGGTCCAATTTAGCTTAGAACGGTTCCAGTATTTCTAGGATTGTTATGTGGCAGCAAATATAAATCTCTATAAGAGAATTAATTCCTTCAATATTCATTTCCCATTTATTTTGGTAGAAGTATCCAAATAGTATCATGATAGTATTTCTTAGAATACCATTTATGCGGTCCAATTTAGCTTAGAACGGTTCCAGTATTTCTAGGATTGTTATGTGGCAGCAAATATAAATCTCTATAAGAGAATTAATTCCTTCAATATTCATTTCCCATTTATTTTGGTAGAAGTTTCCAAATAGTATCACGATAGTATTTCTTAGAATCCTATTTATGCAGTCCAATTTAGCTTAGAAGAGTTACAGTATTTCTAGGATTGTTATGTGGCAGCAAATATAAATCTCTATAAGAGAATTAATTCCTTCAATATTCATTTCCCATTTATTTTGGTAGAAGTTTCCAAATAGTATCACGATAGTATTTCTTAGAATCCTATTTATGCGGTCCAATTTAGCTTAGAACGGTTCCAGTATTTCTAGGATTGTTATGTGGCAGTAAATATAAATCTCTATAAGAGAATTAATTCCTTCAATATTCATTTGCCATTTATTTTGGTAGACGTTTCCAAATAGTATCATGATAGTATTTCTTAGAATCCTATTTATGCGGTCCAATTTAGCTTAGAACAGTTCCAGTATTTCTAGGATTGTTATGTGGCAGCAAATATAAATCTCTATAAGAGAATTAATTCCTTCAATATTCATTTCCCATTTATTTTGGTAGAAGTTTCCAAATAGTATCACGATAGTATTTCTTAGAATCCTATTTATGCGGTCCAATTTAGCTTAGAACGGTTCCAGTATTTCTAGGATTGTTATGTGGCAGCAAATATAAATCTCTATAAGAGAATTAATTCCTTCAATATTCATTTCCCATTTATTTTGGTAGAAGTTTCCAAATAGTATCACGATAGTATTTCTTAGAATCCTATTTATGCGGTCCAATTTAGCTTAGAACGGTTCCAGTATTTCTAGGATTGTTATGTGGCAGCAAATATAAATCTCTATAAGAGAATTAATTCCTTCAATATTCATTTCCCATTTATTTTGGTAGAAGTATCCAAATAGTATCATGATAGTATTTCTTAGAATACCATTTATGCGGTCCAATTTAGCTTAGAACGGTTCCAGTATTTCTAGGATTGTTATGTGGCAGCAAATATAAATCTCTATAAGAGAATTAATTCCTTCAATATTCATTTCCCATTTATTTTGGTAGACGTTTCCAAATAGTATCACGATCGTATTTCTTAGAATCCTATTTATGCGGTTCAATTTAGCTTAGGATAGTTACAGTATTTCTAGAATTGTTATGTAGCAGCAAATATAAATCTCTATAAGAGAATTAATTCCTTCAATATTCATTTGCCATTTATTTTGGTAGACGTTTCCAAATAGTATCATGATAGTATTTCTTAGAATCCTATTTATGCGGTCCAATTTAGCTTAGAACGGTTCCAGTATTTCTAGGATTGTTATGTGGCAGCAAATATAAATCTCTATAAGAGAATTAATTCCTTCAATATTCATTTCCCATTTATTTTGGTAGAAGTTTCCAAATAGTATCACGATCGTATTTCTTAGAATCCTATTTATGCGGTCCAATTTAGCTTAGGACAGTTACAGTATTTCTAGAATTGTTATGTAGCAGCAAATATAAATCTCTATAAGAGAATTAATTCCTTCAATATTCATTTGCCATTTATTTTGGTAGACGTTTCCAAATAGTATCATGATAGTATTTCTTAGAATCCTATTTATGCGGTCCAATTTAGCTTAGAACGGTTCCAGTATTTCTAGGATTGTTATGTGGCAGCAAATATAAATCTCTATAAGAGAATTAATTCCTTCAATATTCATTTGCCATTTATTTTGGTAGACGTTTCCAAATAGTATCACGATCGTATTTCTTAGAATCCTATTTATGCGGTCCAATTTAGCTTAGGACAGTTACAGTATTTCTAGAATTGTTATGTAGCAGCAAATATAAATCTCTATAAGAGAATTAATTCCTTCAATATTCATTTGCCATTTATTTTGGTAGACGTTTCCAAATAGTATCATGATAGTATTTCTTAGAATCCTATTTATGCGGTCCAATTTAGCTTAGAACGGTTCCAGTATTTCTAGGATTGTTATGTGGCAGCAAATATAAATCTCTATAAGAGAATTAATTCCTTCAATATTCATTTCCCATTTATTTTGGTAGAAGTTTCCAAATAGTATCATGATAGTATTTCTTAGAATACTATTTATGCGGTCCAATTTAGCTTAGAACGGTTCCAGTATTTCTAGGATTGTTATGTGGCAGCAAATATAAATCTCTATAAGAGAATTAATTCCTTCAATATTCATTTCCCATTTATTTTGGTAGAAGTTTCCAAATAGTATCACGATCGTATTTCTGAGAATCCTATTTATGCGGTCCAATTTAGCTTAGGACAGTTACAGTATTTCTAGAATTGTTATGTAGCAGCAAATATAAATCTCTATAAGAGAATTAATTCCTTCAATATTCATTTCCCATTTATTTTGGTAGAAGTTTCCAAATAGTATCACGATAGTATTTCTTAGAATCCTATTTATGCAGTCCAATTTAGCTTAGAAGAGTTACAGTATTTCTAGGATTGTTATGTGGCAGCAAATATAAATCTCTATAAGAGAATTAATTCCTTCAATATTCATTTCCCATTTATTTTGGTAGAAGTTTCCAAATAGTATCACGATAGTATTTCTTAGAATCCTATTTATGCGGTCCAATTTAGCTTAGAACGGTTCCAGTATTTCTAGGATTGTTATGTGGCAGTAAATATAAATCTCTATAAGAGAATTAATTCCTTCAATATTCATTTGCCATTTATTTTGGTAGACGTTTCCAAATAGTATCATGATAGTATTTCTTAGAATCCTATTTATGCGGTCCAATTTAGCTTAGAACGGTTCCAGTATTTCTAGGATTGTTATGTGGCAGTAAATATAAATCTCTATAAGAGAATTAATTCCTTCAATATTCATTTCCCATTTATTTTGGTAGAAGTTTCCAAATAGTATCACGATCGTATTTCTTAGAATCCTATTTATGCGGTCCAATTTAGCTTAGAACGGTTCCAGTATTTCTAGGATTGTTATGTGGCAGTAAATATAAATCTCTATAAGAGAATTAATTCCTTCAATATTCATTTGCCATTTATTTTGGTAGAAGTTTCCAAATAGTATCACGATAGTATTTCTTTGAATCCTATTTATGCGGTCCAACTTAGCTTAGAACGGTTCCAGTATTTCTAGGATTGTTATGTGTCAGCAAATATAAATCTCTATAAGAGAATTAATTCCTTCAATATTCATTTCCCATTTATTTTGGTAGAAGTTTCCAAATAGTATCACGATAGTATTTCTTAGAATCCTATTTATGCGGTCCAATTTAGCTTAGAACGGTTCCAGTATTTCTAGGATTGTTATGTGGCAGCAAATATAAATCTCTATAAGAGAATTAATTCCTTCAATATTCATTTCCCATTTATTTTGGTAGAAGTTTCCAAATAGTATCACGATAGTATTTCTTAAAATCCTATTTATGCGGTCCAATTTAGCTTAGAACGGTTCCAGTATTTCTAGGATTGTTATGTGGCAGTAAATATAAATCTCTATAAGAGAGTTATTTCCTTCAATATTCATTTCCCATTTATTTTGGTAGAAGTTTCCAAATAGTATCACGATAGTAATTCTTAGAATCCTATTTATGCGGTCCAATTTAGCTTAGAACGGTTCCAGTATTTCTAGGATTGTTATGTGGCAGCAAATATAAATCTCTTTAAGACAATTAATTCCTTCAATATTCATTTCCCATTTATTTTGGTAGAAGTTTCCAAATAGTATCACGATAGTATTTCTTAAAATCCTATTTATGCGGTCCAATTTAGCTTAGAACGGTTCCAGTATTTCTAGGATTGTTATGTGGCAGTAAATATAAATCTCTATAAGAGAGTTAATTCCTTCAATATTCATTTCCCATTTATTTTGGTAGAAGTTTCCAAATAGTATCATGATAGTATTTCTTAGAATCCTATTTATGCGGTCCAATTTAGCTTAGAACGGTTCCAGTATTTCTAGGATTGTTATGTGGCAGTAAATATAAATCTATATAAGAGAATTAATTCCTTCAATATTCATTTCCCATTTATTTTGGTAGAAGTTTCCAAATAGTATCACGATAGTATTTCTTAGAATCCTATTTATGCGGTCCAATTTAGCTTAGAAGGGTTCCAGTATTTCTAGGATTGTTATGTGGCAGTAAATATAAATCTATATAAGAGAATTAATTCCTTCAATATTCATTTCCCATTTATTTTGGTAGAAGTTTCCAAATAGTATCACGATAGTATTTCTTAGAATCCTATTTATGCGGTCCAATTTAGCTTAGAACAGTTACAGTATTTCTAGAATTGTTATGTGGCAGCAAATATAAATCTCTATAAGAGAATTAATTCCTTCAATATTCATTTCCCATTTATTTTGGTAGAAGTTTCCAAATAGTATCACGATAGTATTTCTTAGAATCCTATTTATGCGGTCCAATTTTGCTTAGAACGGTTCCAGTATTTCTAGGATTGTTATGTGGCAGTAAATATAAATCTCTATAAGAGAATTAATTCCTTCAATATTCATTTCCCATTTATTTTGGTAGAAGTTTCCAAATAGTATCACGATAGTATTTCTTAGAATCCTATTTATGCGGTCCAATTTAGCTTAGAACGGTTCCAGTATTTCTAGGATTGTTATGTGGCAGTAAATATAAATCTCTATAAGAGAATTAATTCCTTCAATATTCATTTCCCATTTATTTTGGTAGAAGTTTCCAAATAGTATCACGATAGTATTTCTTAGAATCCTATTTATGCGGTCCAATTTAGCTTAGAACGGTTCCAGTATTTCTAGGATTGTTATGTAGCAGCAAACATAAATCTCTATAAGAGAATTAATTCCTTCAATATTCATTTCCCATTTATTTTGGTAGAAGTTTCCAAATAGTATCATGATAGTATTTCTTAGAATCCTATTTATGCGGTCCAATTTAGCTTAGAACGGTTCCAGTATTTCTAGGATTGTTATGTGGCAGTAAATATAAATCTCTATAAGAGAATTAATTCCTTCAATATTCATTTCCCATTTATTTTGGTAGAAGTTTCCAAATAGTATCACGATAGTATTTCTTAGAATCCTATTTATGCGGTCCAATTTAGCTTAGAACAGTTACAGTATTTCTAGAATTGTTATGTGGCAGCAAATATAAATCTCTATAAGAGAATTAATTCCTTCAATATTCATTTCCCATTTATTTTGGTAGAAGTTTCCAAATAGTATCATGATAGTATTTCTTAGAATCCTATTTATGCGGTCCAATTTAGCTTAGAGCGGTTACAGTATTTCTAGGATTGTTATGTAGCAGCAAACATAAATCTCTATAAGAGAATTAATTCCTTCAATATTCATTTCCCATTTATTTTGGTAGAAGTTTCCAAATAGTATCATGATAGTATTTCTTAGAATCCTATTTATGCGGTCCAATTTAGCTTAGAACGGTTCCAGTATTTCTAGAATTGTTATGTAGCAGCAAATATAAATCTCTACGTGCAAGAGAATTGATTACCTGTAAAGTCATTACTTACAAGAAAGTCTATAACAATCCAGAGATGAACGAATTTTGATCCGAAGATATCCGATTGCAAATCATGGCGTTTAATGCTAGCAGCGGGTTTCCTTACATAAAGATTACTTGGAGGTTATGTTTAAGTGATTAACCAAACCTAACATGACATAACCAAACCTATCTTATCCTACTAAGGTAAGGTAATTTATTTTTAAATACAGTTTCCGACACATCCAGAAACATCGATCGTTGATTTAAAGATAGTTCGTTGATAGTGTTCACATGGTGTTAAAACTTCCTTCGATATTTTATTCCAATAATTCAAATATTCTAATATCATGGTATTAAAAAGAATTTATTCTTTTTCACGATATATCTTTCAACAGAAGGGCCATTTTTGTTCTTATTTAAACCTTTCTTTTTCATTATACTGGATTTAACCGAGATTATTGTATAATTTTTCATACTTGTTAATTCTCTAAATTCGATTAATTAATGGTTTTATAAACTATAAAAATAAATAAAGGCGTTGCTACAAGGTTCATCTAAACCAATCCGAATAAGTAAAATGTATTTTTTTTCCTGTCCGTAATAAGCTTGAATTTACTAAAGACTTATCTCCTATGTTAAGTCAAGCAGAAAGCTTTGCCAGTAACCAAATAGAAATAATATTTATCGCGAATAGATTCTACATTTTATCCTTATTTTATAAATGTATTTTTTCAAAAAATCCGAAATGTGTATTTATTGTTGAAGATTATTTGTGACGAGGGATAGGGAAGATTCGGTAACAGCTTAAAACATCCTGTTGTAAAACCAGTTAATTCTTTCACAGCAGCTTCCAGAAAATTATAGTTGAATTCAATTTGTTTGTGAAGATACGTCTTGGAGACTTTTCATTTTAAAAGTACTAATTGTATTACGTTGAATTCATTTTTCAATAACTGATGTTTTTTCGATTAGCCTCATGTAAACGTTTTAACGGGCTGTTTATAACGTCCTCAGACAAAACAAACAATTCAATACAAGACTATAACTGGAATAAATGTTTGTAGCAAAACGTATACAAGAATGTTCACTCTCTCTCTCTCTCTTTCTCTCTCTCTCTCCCTCTCTCTCTCTCTCTCTCTCTCTATATATATATATATATATATATATATATATATATATATATATATATATATAAATTTGTTAGTAGACTTTCATACTGTCTTTCAACCTTGAAGCATTGAGAAGTGTAATTTTTGGAGAGGGGAGGAAAGCTTACCGTCGCTCTTTCCTTATATCCCACTATACTTCCATGTAGTGGTGTAGTGTTAGTCTATTAGCCTCAATAATTTATATTTCTTTCATTCAATTTCTAAATATACACTGATTATATTAACTTTATATTTATAAATCTGTGACTGTCCCAACATTGACATTTTTAGAAATATTTGTACATTTTCAATTCCTACTATTAGTTCACATTCTTTGTGTATATATATATATATATATATATATATATATATATCTTGTAAACATTTTTAAACGTTAATAAAATTGCTTTATGTAAAACGAACGATTGTTTTGAAACGCGTCAGCAAGTAAGCCCTATATATTCACTTAGTTAAATATTTTTAATTATAGGTTAATAAAATAATTTTATTCATTTACTCAAGTTCAGATATATTTTTTTTTAACTATAGTGGATGACACTTGTGGTTAAATAGTTTTTTCAAATAATAATTCATTAATTAAATTTAAAAATGAATTAATTTTAATTTTATATGGGAGGAAAATTGTTCACAAAGCCAATAAAGTATGCAATATAATTATTTCGCCTCATTTGGCTTAAAATAAGTGATAACATATGATTTCATAAACACTTGATTATATGTTATAAGTTATGTGGTAGAACAGCTGTTTTAACGCATAGGCTATGTTACTTTATTTATATGAATTGTAATTATTTAATAAAAAGTAAATACAACTAAACAATTTTTTTTCATGTAATTGATTTTTAACGAAATTTGTTTATATTTCTTCTTTTTAATAATGTACGATTATTTTTAATGGCGTAGCCTATGTGGCTGGGTTTGTGATGTAAATGTTTGTGTTAATGTTGCTGCAAGTGTTGCCAATATATTTCTTGTTTTTAATAATGTACGATTGTTTTTAATGGCGTAGCCTAAGTGGCTGGGTTTGTGATGTAAATGTTTGGGTTAATGTTGCTTCAAGTGTTGCCAATATATTTCCTTTTTGTTTGGGCAACGTATAATTTATTACAATCGGGGTGGTTTTACGTTGAATCAATTTATTAAAAAATGTTTTATACAAGTATTGTGGCGAACATGTATGCAAACGTCATACAGTAGAGACCTGTCTAAGACGATAGATGGTGTGTCGCGCGTATTCTTAAAGCAGTCAAAGAGAGTAGGCAAGTGTTAAGTGCATGTATTTACGGTTATGAAAAATGTTTCCTCCTTGACGATAAATCACTGATTTATTTTCCATTGAATTTAAAAAAAGTAGTATTTGTACAGTCTGAAAGTAACATGGATAAAGCTGAACCTCTGGTACGGCAAGTGTTACATATTTATAGTTAGTGTGTTTCGCACAGATAATACGTATCCATCACGTTACGAAACGCTCTTCAAGTGACAATCTGTGATTTCATAAAACGGCTGATTTTATGGTATAGGTCATGTTAATATATAATAGCTGTTTTAACGCCCTGGTCATGTTATTTTATTAATTTATTGTGCATTATTTGATTAAAAAGTAATTATTAAATACTTTTATCAATTATTAAATATATTTATTTATATTTCAATATATCTTATTGCAAATAATCCAGTATATTGATAAGTTAAGTATGTTTATTAAAACTTATCAAATCAAAATTTCTAAAAGCACATCTGGCACTTTTTAAGGACAGTTTTTAATTAAATTCCTTAAATAAAATGTTTATTTAGTAAAGTTTTTAAAATGTAACAAAGATATTCTAATAACTGCGTTATTTTCTTATTACCTACATTTTAAAATTGTTATTAAAACCTCTTTTTATTTTTACATAATTTTATTCAGTAGATTCATAAAAAGATATATTCACTTCTGTACACCTCTGAAAATTGACTGGTTTTTGAAAAGACACTTGATTAACTATGTTCTCCACGAAGACAAAACGTCGGCTTGTAAAATAGTATAGCAATAAATTTCAAAATATTAAGTTTAAAGAACTTGGATGTCTTATTTTTATTTCCAAAATGTACAATGAATTCTCTTTTTCTTTAAAATAAACTTTATTTATACAATAGTGTGGTAGTATTTTGTGAAAAAGTTGTAGAAGTAAAAAGAAGTTGAAACAGAAGAATATAGCAAAGGAGCACCCAGCTCATCTCCTTTGCCAAACAACACACTTTTAGCCATAAGGTTTGGGAGACCTACAGTCCAGTTAATGATACGTCTGCCCCCAAGAATCCAACCTCCAACTGTTATACCCGTCCGGGTGGCTAACGTCAGCCTAGCGTGTATGATTTGGTGATAGTTGAAAGAAATTCCCCAAGAGCTGGTGTGTTATTGTTGTTAGACCGAATTAAATTAATGTTGAAATATTCCGTTATATGGTGACGTACATTGGAATGACAAAATGTTTAGATATCTTTTGGTAGGATTTATCCTTTGAATTTGGATATAACAATAAACTCCTGAGGGATATAGCAGGGCGTGCAAGGTGGAGGCATCTTGAAAGCCAGCTCTGCCTTTTGTGTGCTTACGTGTGAATGGCCTTCGGTTCGCAGATAATACGCGTCATATAGAAAGAGTCCCTTACGGGGAAAACCTTTACAATTTGTTGTTGAATTGCTTGGATGATAAAAAGGCAATTTGTGCTGACTTAATCTCCCGTTATTGTTACAACTGAACGTGTGGGAAATGTCGGTGAAATTCTTGTCGTTATTGATTTATTAATCTTTAGAATAAATTGCTAAAGTTCTGAATGTGGGAATAATATTTAAACTTGATTAAACCGGATCATATGGGCTAGCGCCTTTAAAGTATGCTGTTTAACAGATTACTTGCCATGCTTGAAAATACTGGTGACGTCACATTTCCTTCATATTTAAATAATATGGGCTTATATTGGTTTATATCATTTATAAGTTTAGTTCAGTTGTATATAATTATTTGATGGATATATTAAGGCTTCTGATGTGCGTCACTTCTACCACAAGAATAAACATACCTAACAACCTTATTTATCTATTAAACTATTAATACCTGTAACTTTATCAAACGTATATTTGCCTCCATTAACCCTTCCCTCTCTAGGGTATTTTATGGGTAAAATGACTAGAATAGTCACAGCTTTATAGGGTTAGATTAATTTGTCTTTGTGCTCCGACACAAGGAACAAACACATGTTGGATATTGTTTAACCTCACAGTAACCTCACTGCATCCGAACTTACTCTTCTAGTGCGTTACAAAATTAAAACATGTTTTCGATTTAACTCTGGTTGTTGTTATTCTCAAAGGCAAAATATTTTAACAATAAAATATATACAGTTATATTTTAACAATACTTTATATGCAGTTATATGCGTGTATTGGAATTAAAATAGGAATTAAAAAAATAATTTTTAAATAACGCCTTTATTTTTATGACGAAACTATTAAACTCAAGAAAGTTATTTTGGGCATTAATAAATTTAATATTAAATATTTTATGCATTTATTGTTTATTTTATTTTTTATTATTTTTTTGTATTAATTAATAAATACTTTTAAAACTTTCTATGATATAAGTATTTGCAAGTAATATTTTTACCTAAACATAAATATGAAAATGAATGGAACATTTTATAAGAATATTCTGAACTTACTTATAAAATTCAAATGTAAAGGATTTGCCCAAAGTCGTGAACAACAAATCCCATGAGTTTAATTTTTTTTAGGGATAGCTTTTTTCGTACTTGAACAGAAAAATAGTATGAGAAAAATCTTCAAGTTGGCGTCGACCTATAACAATATGAGTTGAATATATGCGCTGTACACAAGTGCTTTATCTTACACTAAGTAATAATATATGATTTCATACAACAGCTGATTTTATATTTTAGGTTATGTTGTAGAACCGTTGTTTAAACGCGTAGGATATTTTTTTATTTAATATGCATTATCAAGGTACAAAGCTCTTGTTAAATATTTCTTACTATCGATAATGTTACTTATTTAATATAAATAAATATATTGATTTTATTTCAACAAATCTTACTGCAACTACTTTATTACAATGATTCCAATTTCTAAAATGAAAACTTACTTATGCCCGTCTGACACTTTTTATGAACAGATTTCAATTAAATTCGTTAAATACAAATTTTAATCAGTAAAATGCTCAACATATAATAAAGCTATAGTTAATTAATACATCACTTAGTGAATACCTGAGAGCTTACTTGCTGATGCGTTTCGAAACAATCGTTCCTCTTACGAAGCCAAGCCCTTTACGTGTCTATGAGGTTTAGCTTCGTAAAAGAAACTATTTCGAAACGCGTCAGCAAAAATTAGGTGTTCACGTAGTTTGGTATTGTTTAGTTATGGTTTGGTCAGTGAATGCAAGATGACTACAACAAGCAACATTATACAATAAAGGATTTGTATTGACTAAATTAACATTCCTCTATTTAGCTACGTTCATCATATGACGTATTCACTTCCGTCGGACAGGCTCATGACGTCACCCCCAGAAGCGTTTCAGAATTTGGTTTCCAATTTTACACTAATTACTATTTACACAAACCTAATGTGAACCAATACGAAAGGGCAGATCTGATGGAAGAATCACTACATTTGCATATATATAGGGTGGCAAACATTGCTACAGAACTTTGTTTAACAAATCGTCCTGCGTACAGACGTGATTTATCTAGATAAACAATCTACCGTGACGAATGACTTCTCGTTTTACCAACAAAAAAGCGTACTTAAGGCTTGGCTTGGCCAGAATAAATCCGTGTTCCGCCGAATCCAATGCGTTTTGCACTCGTTTACTGTTTCTGTAAGTGTTTTCCTTGCATCCCTAATTATATGAATTATTCGCTATATTAGGAAAATATTACACTATATTACACCACATGAATGCTTCATTAATAACACATACATTTATAGATACATACATTCACACATACATCCATACATGTGTACATATATATATATATATATATATATATATATATATATATATATATATGTGTGTGTGTATGTATGTGTGTGTGTGTGTGTATAAATATATATGGATATAGATATGTATAAATACATACATTGATATTTATAAACACACTTAGTAGACAACTCTGATAGGTGGAATGACTAGGTCAGAAACAAAGAATATGGCCAAGTCTTAATGGAAGGGCGTGTGGGAGAGTATGTGCTATAAGGACATAGCTGTCCAACCTTAACTAAGGTTACTAACCTTAACTAACTTAGCTACTTACATTGGGTAGTATCTCCCTTTTATCGTCCGGGAAAACTCCATACGACAGCCCTTTCGCTCCGCTATCTTTATGGATTTTGTCCACTACCTCTGGCCTCCTAAGCTTTCTGGGGTTTGTATATGCGTGCGTGTGTGTGTGTGTGTGTGTGTGTGTGTGTGTGTGTGTGTGTGTGTGTGTGTGTGTGTGTGTGTGTGTGTGTGTGTGTGTGTGTGTATGTGTGAGAGAGAGAGAGAGAGAAAGAGAGAGACAGTGAGATCAATATATAATATTTGATTAAACTCGAAATAGTAAAACACCTCTATCAAAATATGCAAAACCAAATCTACATAAATATTTAATTCATAATATAACCTGCATAATTGTAACATACGCTGCAGCCGGCAGCCATTACAAGCTGTTCTCCGATTACTCGGAATTAGCAGTTTGGGGTAAGAGCGGTGGTGCTGTTTTATTGACAGGGAATTAACAGTGCGAAAATAACAAAAAATGAACAGATGGGACAGAAAAATTAGAACAGAAATTGTTGTCAAAATAATCCAAATATGGGAATTATAGTTAATAAATAAAAACAAAAACCAGTAAATAATTTTTTTTTTTTATTATTTATGCTAATTATATATATTAGCCAACTAAATGATAATTTTATTTAATCTGAAATTACTACTCTGATTTATTTAATTGCGCTTTGATATTTTTCAGAAAGTAAATAAACACTAAAACAAAATAAAACTAATTAATTGCTACTTGAAATCTTGTAAAAGTACATATTAGCAACATGTGGTCATGGTCTTGTAACATATGGTTTGGTTGTTTGTTTTTGGGGGGTTTAATTTGGGTTATTTATTGTTTTATTTAACCAAGAATTAAAAATAGAAAATCCATCAAAAACAAAATTAAAAAAACAAAATTTAACCATTACCAAAGCTGACAAAGACAACATAACGGTAATTATTAACAATAGCGACCTCAACAAAAAAGTACACAGCTTCATCCAAAATAACAACATCATTACACTAAAAGAAGACGCAACAACAAAATACAACGCTCAAATCAAAGAAGCAATCAACAAAACAAAACTTATAATCCCACACCACACCAAAAAGCACCTAAAACAAATAAAACTAATGGCCCTAAACAAAACGCCCTGCCCAAACTTCACAAAACAGACATCCCAATACGTCCACTAACAAACCACACAAGTGCCCCTTCTCTTCTTCTAGCCAAATTCCTCGACAAAACTATCCGAAACCACATAAAATTTAATAATCATTGTAGCATAAAAAATAGCCTAAATCTAATAGACAAAATAAAAAACGTAAATATACCACACAATTCCACTTTAGTCTCTTTTTATATATCAAATCTATATACAAACATCCCCATTCCAGAAATCATCGACATCCTCAAAAACATGCTAATAGACACAAATACACCACATACACATATTGACGAAATCATCCACCTCGCAAGATTAATCACAGCTCTAAATTACTTCACCTACAATAACACATTCTACAACCAGAAAGATGGACTACCTATGGGCTCCCCCATAGCTAGCATCTTAGCAGAAATATTCATACACCATATTGAACAAAACCACATTTTACACAACAATAAATACTCAGATAACATAATTTCCTGGTACAGATACGTCGACGACATCATAACATTATATAAAGGTAACACACGCAGAGCACACATATTTCTAAAACACCTTAATTCCATACATCCAAAACTAACATACACCATCGAAACAGAACAACAAAACTCTCTCAACTTCCTAGACCTTATAATTAAACGAACAGACAAACAAACACATAAATTCAACATATACCGAAAACCCACTAGTACCAATACGACCTTACACAGCTCCTCAAACCACCCTCAACAACATAAACTAGCTGCTTACAACACCATGTTATATCACCTCCTTAAAACACAGTTATACAAAGAACAACACTACCAGAAACTAAACACCATAAAATATATAGCACAAACTAACGGATACAACCCAACAATGATTGACAAATTATACAACCACAAACAAAATAAACCTAATAACCCAAATACAAACACACATCAGGACAATAAATACTTATCAATACCATATAGATCATCCAAAACCCACAATCTAACCAACGCACTACGAAAATACAACTACAAAATAGCTTACTCCACACACAACACTCTCAACAAACAATTTGAACCCAACAACAAAATCAACGACATTTACAACACCACTGGAGTTTACAAACTAACTTGCAGTTCATGCCCCAGTTTTTACATAGGCCAAACAGGGAGATCCTTCTACACACGTTACCAAGAACATATAAAATCACTAAAAAACAACAACTACCAATCAAACTACCATCTCAACTCCACAAAACACGACTACATAGACATAACATCTAACCTACAAATTCTTCATAAACAACACAGAAATAACCAACCCTACACAACCGAACAATACGAAATATACAGCCATTTCAAACTACACCCTACAAACATACTCAATTCACAATTACATTACAACTCACACGCACTTTTTGACATCATAACTCCTAATACACACAAAATACAACCACACCACCACAATATACCACCCCCACCCTAACACCCTAACCTACGAAAACCTTGAGATCAGTTACGGTCTGAGTGGACGATGGGGCACATCTCCCGAAACGGCCGTCCTCAACAAGCAAAGTAAGTGCTACTATAGGCAAGTTTAAAACATTTAAAATTGTTTAGTGATTACTAGTAGCTCACGTGAAGATGAAAGCAACAAATGTCGTTATTTCAGTTAATTGAAATTGTTTGTGCAGATCGTGAATATCGTTGGAGAATTATGTAGCGACATGGGGCAATGACACTGTACCTGAATAAATATAGTAATTTAGAATTGATTTCGTTATGTTACTAAAACTGTTACCGTCTCTTACCGTCTATATATATATATATATATATATATATATATATATATATATATATATATATATATATATATATATATATAGAATATCAAATGTGTTTTCCTGTTAGAATATTTTTAAGATCAAATAATATATAATAATTTAATAGGAGGGAGTCAACATGGCGTCCCTTTGTCCCACCTAATTCCATATACCTTATCTTTTCTCTTATTAGGGCGTTTAAACGGAAGATACTTTACACCTATCACAACTTTGTGTGTACTCAACGAACTCTAGCGGAACCGTTTAAAATGAACCTACTTGTTCATTAGAGTGATCATATATATATATATATATATATATATATATATATATATATATATATATATATATATTTAAGATCAAATAATATACACAAATACAGGAATATTTAATTTATTGAATAATAAACTCAAAACTTTTCGTTGGTTTACATTACCAACATCCTCAGGAGTTACAATACTAAGAATGATTAAAAAAAAAACTGTTTAACAAACATGAAGCTACTAGATAAAGCAATACACAGTTGCCAAATCTATTACAATATTGCCAAACCTATTCCACTGCTGCCACAACATTATATACATTGAACAAAGTATGGTATTTAGAACGTATTTGAATTTGTTCATCTATTAATTTGTTATTAATATTATGCTTGTAAATTTCAAATGCTTCACATACGTTCATTTTTAACCCTTTATTTACTTCTTTTATAATTTTCATATTATTTATATTAGGAAACATATGATTATTATTAATACAATGGGTTGCGAAATTAGACTTATATATATTTGGCTTTAAAAAAGCATTAAAATGTTCTTTATACCTTTCTTTTAATTTTTTCTTTGTTTGTCCTATATAAACTTTATTACAAAATTCACATTCTAATTTATATACTCCATTTTTCTCATGTATAGGCCTACTATTTATATTATTATTATGGTTAATTATATTTATTATTCTATTATTGGTTCTATATGCAATTTTTATGTTTTTATTAGTAAATAATTTGGAAATATTTTTTATTTCAAAACCAGTGTAAGTAAAAGTACTCCATACAGTATTATTATTATTACTACTATTGTAATGAATATTATTTTTTATTTGTTTTTGTAATATATTATAATTTAATTTATCTACCGTTTTCTTTTTGTAACCATTTTCTACGGCTATCTGGTATATTATGTTTTTTCCCTCATTTTATTTTCATTGCTCATAGGAATTTTATTCATTCTATAAAGAAGATTATATAAAGCAGCCATTTTCTGATTATATGGATGGTTGGAATAATTAGGTATTATTTGATTGGTTAATGTAGGTTTACGATAAATCATATATTCTAAACTCGTTTCATTTCTAATAATTGTGATATCTAGGAAATTTATTTTACCATTATTTTCCATTTCATATGTAAAATCGATACTATTATTAATTTTATTATTTTCATCTAATATATTTATTAAATTAATATTATTATTATTTGATACATATAACCCATCATCAACATATCTAAACCAATGACCATTTTTATCATATCTTTTTATAATTGCATTTATATTACTATCTATTTCTTGTAAAAATATTTCAGAAATTATACTGGATAAAGGGGAACCCATAGCTAAACCATCTTCCTGTCTATAAATTTTATTATTATATGAAAAATGGTTATGATTTAATATTAATTTCAATGTATTAACAATTTCTAAAATTAATTTTTTATCTTTTTCATATTGAGATATTTTAGATTTTATTATTTCAATAGTTTCTTTGGTAGGAATGTTAGAATACATATTTTTAATATCAAAGGATATCAATTTCGTATTTTTATCTATATTAATATGATTTAAATGTTCAATAAGATTAATTGAATTATTAATAGTATAATTATTATTATGTTTTACTTTATCCTTAAGAATATTGGCTATAATTTTTGATATTTTGTAAGATGGAGCATTTATAAAATTTATTAAAGGTCTAATTGGCTAATCTATTTTGTGGAGTTTAATAAGTCCATTCATTATCGGAATTTTAGGATTATCATTTATATATTTATAAAAATTATTTTTATTAAATAATTTATAAGCTGTGTTTATTATATTTTTTATTTCATTTTGAAATTTTCTAGTAGGATCTTTATCTAAAATACAAAATTTATTTTCATTTATATATTTTTCTGTTTTGGCAATATGTTCATTTTGATCAATTATAACAATAGCATTACTTTTGTCTGCTTTTACCGCAATTAAATTATTATATTGTAATTTTTGTTTAATATTAATAATTTCTGAATATTTTTTCTTGTATGAAACATTAACCTCACTGTTTTTAATAATTTTCTTTAATTCATAACTTGCTGCAATCCTAGTATCTTCTTGTATATTATCATCTAATTTACTAATAGCCAATTCAGTATCCATTATGACATTATTAATGTCTTTCATAATATTTCTCTTTAAGTTAACTTTATTATTTTCTAAAATTTTTAGTTCATTACTATTAAATGTAATTTGTGATAGATTAACTACATTAGGATGAAAACTATGATATTTAACTATAATTTCTTCTTTTCTTTTATATTCAAATTTCAAATTCTCAAGTTTTTTATTTATATTGTTTATTTTTATAGTTCTAATCTGATTTACATGTGTTATTATTTTATTATATTTTTCTTCCCATTTCAAATTATGCATAAAATAAGCTAACTTTAAATGTAGTTTATATAATTCATTAGTTAAAATATTTTTCTTTTTATATAAATTCTTTATTTCATTTTTCACCCATAATTTTTCTGCCTGTTTGCAAGTTTTTTGTGCAGTAATACTTTTATTCCTAATTATAATTTTGGCATATTTTGGAATTATATGATTTATAATGCATTGCTTATTAAAATAAATATTGCAATTAACATTCATTAATTGGATTTTACATTTTTCAAACCTATTTAAATCTTTTGTTGAAGTAGCATTACAAATATTAGCAGAAAACATATTATAAATCAGTATACGATCTAGTAAATTAACACACAATTAATAAACACAAAGTACAAAACAAAATACAATATAAAAGCAAGGAAAAAATTTTAACCTAAACACACCACTTATACACAAACAAACCTTGTAAGGCAAATATGTAGAATATCAAATGTGTTTTCCTGTTAGAATATTTTTAAGATCATTTAATATACACAAATACAGGAATATTTAATTTATTGAATAATAAACTCAAAGCTTTTCGTTGGTTTACATTACCAACATCCTCAGGAGTTACAATACTAAGAATGATTAAAAAAAAAAACTGTTTAACAAACATGAAGCTACTAGATAAAGCAATACACAGTTGCCAAATCTATTACAATATTGCCAAACCTATTCCACTGCTGCCACAACATTATATACATTGAACAAAGTATGGTATTTAGAACGTATTTGAATTTGTTCATCTATTAATTTGTTATTAATATTATGCTTGTAAATTTCAAATGCTTCACATACGTTCATTTTTAACCCTTTATTTACTTCTTTTATAATTTTCATATTATTTATATTAGGAAACATATGATTATTATTAATACAATGGGTTGCGAAATTAGACTTATATATATTTGGCTTTAAAAAAGCATTAAAATGTTCTTTATACCTTTCTTTTAATTTTTTCTTTGTTTGTCCTATATAAACTTTATTACAAAATTCACATTCTAATTTATATACTCCATTTTTCTCATGTATAGGCCTACTATTTATATTATTATTATGGTTAATTATATTTATTATTCTATTATTGGTTCTATATGCAATAATAATAACAATATAATAATACTAATAAAAACATAAAAATTGTTGGTTATATGTATCAAATAATAATAATATTAATTTAATAAATATATTAGATGAAAATAATAAAATTAATAATAGTATCGATTTTACATATGAAATGGAAAATAATGGTAAAATAAATTTCCTAGATATCACAATTATTAGAAATGAAACGAGGTTAGAATATATGATTTATCGTAAACCTACATTAACCAATCAAATAATACCTAATTATTCCAACCATCCATATAATCAGAAAATGGCTGCTTTATATAATCTTCTTTACAGAATGAATAAAATTCCTATGAGCAATGAAAATAAAATGAGGGAAAAAACATAATATACCAGATAGCCGTAGAAAATGGTTACAAAAAGAAAACGGTAGATAAATTAAATTATAATATATTACAAAAACAAATAAAAAATAATATTCATTACAATAGTAGTAATAATAATAATACTGTATGGAGTACTTTTACTTACACTGGTTTTGAAATAAAAAATATTTCCAAATTATTTACTAATAAAAACATAAAAATTGCATATAGAACCAATAATAGAATAATAAATATAATTAACCATAATAATAATATAAATAGTAGGCCTATACATGAGAAAAATGGAGTATATAAATTAGAATGTGAATTTTGTAATAAAGTTTATATAGGACAAACAAAGAAAAAATTAAAAGAAAGGTATAAAGAACATTTTAATGCTTTTTTAAAGCCAAATATATATAAGTCTAATTTCGCAACCCATTGTATTAATAATAATCATATGTTTCCTAATATAAATAATATGAAAATTATAAAAGAAGTAAATAAAGGGTTAAAAATGAACGTATGTGAAGCATTTGAAATTTACAAGCATAATATTAATAACAAATTAATAGATGAACAAATTCAAATACGTTCTAAATACCATACTTTGTTCAATGTATATAATGTTGTGGCAGCAGTGGAATAGGTTTGGCAATATTGTAATAGATTTGGCAACTGTGTATTGCTTTATCTAGTAGCTTCATGTTTGTTAAACAGTTTTTTTTTTAATCATTCTTAGTATTGTAACTCCTGAGGATGTTGGTAATGTAAACCAACGAAAAGTTTTGAGTTTATTATTCAATAAATTAAATATTCCTGTATTTGTGTATATTATTTGATCTTAAATATATATATATATATATATATATATATATATATATATATATATATATATATGATCACTCTAATGAACAAGTAGGTTCATTTTAAACGGTTCCGCTAGAGTTCGTTGAGTACACACAAAGTTGTGATAGGTGTAAAGTATCTTCCGTTTAAACACCCTAATAAGAGAAAAGATAAGGTATATGGAATTAGGTGGGACAAAGGGACGCCATGTTGACTCCCTCCTATGGCGTCGTAAAGTTTACTGGAAGAAGTCTCAACGCGGGTTAAGAGAGGTGTCTAACAGATGCTCTTTAAAAAGAATAAATATGTTGGATACATAAACAGATTTTCTAACCAATGCTTTCCTTGTGCATTCAAACAACCAACAGACACAAACAACAATAATTTTGATACATATTGTCGTAAAACATAGTTTAAAGTTAGAACAGCGCCATATTGGACTGGCTATACGCTGGTGTATCGATAAGCTAAATGTGGGCTCTGTGTTACGCTTAATGATTACAGCGAACAGTTAAACTGAACGGACGGTATTTTCACGTGATGAAGCTGGTGACCGTGACTAAATGTAATTGCTAAATACGCTTCTCGTGCAATTCACAGTCACATATATCTGTCGATTGGGAACGGTTATGAGGAAAGGAACTATTGTAATCCAGGGCTTGTGTGTGCAGCTTACACGATGCGCATGTTATATAGATCAACGTGACTAAAATTCATTCAGTGTATTAGAATAAAAATATTGTAAAGAACCCTAATGCCACAAAAATAACACATAAAACAAGTTACTAAGGATTAAACCCTTTCAAAAATAGTAAATAAAACAATTTACTTAAGATTAAACCATTTCAAATATTACAAATAAAACAAATTACTCACGATTATACCCTTTCAAAAATAACAAATAAAACAAGTGAATTAAGATTAAACCATTTCAAAAATAACAAATAAAACAAGTTACTTAAGATCAAACCCTTTGAAACATAACAAATAAAACAAGTTACTTAAGATTAAACCCTTTCAAAAATAACAAATAAAACAAGTTACTTAAGATTAAACCCTTTCAAAAATAACAAATAAAACAAGTTACTTAAGATTAAACCCTTTGAAACATAACAAATGAAACAAGTTACTTAAGATTAAATTGTTTTCAAAAATAACAAATTAAAGTTACTCAAGATTTAACCCTTTTTAAAAATAACAAATAAAACAAGTTACTTAAGATTAAACTCTTTGAAACATAACAAATAAAACAAATTACTTTAGATAAAACCCTTTGAAACGTAACAAATAAAACAAGTTACTTAAGATAAAACCCTTTCAAAAATAACAAATAAAACAAGTGAATTAAGATTAAACCATTTCAAAAATAACAAATAAAACAAATTACTTTAGATAAAACCCTTTGAAACATAACAAATAAAACAAGTTACTTAAGATTAAACCCTTTCAAAAATAACAAATAAAACAAGTTACTTAAGATCAAACCCTTTGAAACATAACAAATAAAACAAGTTACTTAAGATTAAACCCTTTCAAAAATAACAAATAAAACAAATTACTTTAGATAAAACCCTTTGAAACATAACAAATGAAACAAGTTACTTAAGATTAAATTGTTTTCAAAAATAACAAATTAAAGTTACTCAAGATTTAACCCTTTTCAAAAATAACAAATAAAACAAATTACTTTAGATAAAACCCTTTGAAACATAACAAATGAAACAAGTTACTTAAGATTAAATTGTTTTCAAAAATAACAAATTAAAGTTACTCAAGATTTAACCCTTTTCAAAAATAACAAATAAAACAAATTACTTTAGATAAAACCCTTTGAAACATAACAAATAAAACAAATTACTTTAGATAAAACCCTTTGAAACATAACAAATAAAACAAATTACTTTAGATCAAACCCTTTGAAACATAACAAATAAAACAAATTACTTTAGATCAAACCCTTTGAAACATAACAAATAAAACAAATTACTTTAGATAAAACCCTTTGAAACATAACAAATAAAACAAATTACTTTAGATAAAACCCTTTGAAACATAACAAATAAAACAAATTACTTTAGATAAAACCCTTTGAAACATAACAAATAAAACAAATTACTTAAGATTAAACTCTTTGAAACATAACAAATAAAACAAATTACTTTAGATAAAACCCTTTGAAACATAACAAATAAAACAAATTACTTTAGATCAAACCCTTTGAAACATAACAAATAAAACAAATTACTTTAGATCAAACCCTTTGAAACATACCAAATGAAACAAGTTACTTAAGATTAATTTGTTTTCAAAAATAACAAATTAAAGTTACTCAAGATTTAACCCTTTTCAAAAATAACAAATAAAACAAGTTACTTAAGATTAAACTCTTTGAAACATAACAAATAAAACAAGTTACTTAAGATTAAACTCTTTGAAACATAACAAATAAAACAAATTACTCTAGATAAAACCCTTTGAAACATAACAAATAAAACAAATTACTTTAGATAAAACCCTTTGAAACATAACAAATAAAACAAATTACTTTAGATAAAACCCTTTGAAACATAACAAATGAAACAAGTTACTTAAGATTAAACTCTTTGAAACATAACAAATAAAACAAATTACTTTAGATAAAACCCTTTGAAACATAACAAATAAAACAAATTACTTAAGATTAAACTCTTTGAAACATAACAAATAAAACAAATTACTTTAGATAAAACCCTTTGAAACATAACAAATAAAACAAATTACTTTAGATAAAACCCTTTGAAACATAACAAATAAAACAAATTACTTTAGATAAAACCCTTTGAAACATAACAAATAAAACAAATTACTTTAGATAAAACCTTTTGAAACATAACAAATAAAACAAATTACTTTAGATAAAACCCTTTGAAACACAACAAATGAAACAAGTTACTTAAGATTAAACTCTTTGAAACATTACAAATAAAACAAGTTACTTAAGATTAAACTCGTTGAAACATAACAAATAAAACAAATTACTTTAGATAAAACCCTTTGAAACATAACAAATAAAACAAAATACTTTAGATAAAACCCTTTGAAGCATAACAAATAAAACAAATTACTTTAGATAAAACCCTTTTAAACATAACAAATGAAACAAGTTACTTAAGATTAAATTGTTTTCAAAAATAACAAATTAAAGTTACTCAAGATTTAACCCTTTTCAAAAATAACAAATAAAACAAATTACTTTAGATAAAACCCTTTGAAACATAACAAATAAAACAAATTACTTTAGATCAAACCCTTTGAAACATAACAAATAAAACAAATTACTTTAGATCAAACCCTTTGAAACATAACAAATAAAACAAATTACTTTAGATAAAACCCTTTGAAACATAACAAATAAAACAAATTACTTTAGATCAAACCCTTTGAAACATAACAAATAAAACAAATTACTTTAGATAAAACCCTTTGAAACACAACAAATAAAACAAATTACTTTAGATCAAACCCTTTGAAACATAACAAATAAAACAAATTACTTTAGATCAAACCCTTTGAAACATAACAAATAAAACAAGTTACTTTAGATAAAACCCTTTGAAACATAACAAATGAAACAAGTTACTTAAGATTAAATTGTTTTCAAAAATAACAAATTAAAGTTACTCAAGATTTAACCCTTTTCAAAAATAACAAATAAAACAAGTTACTTAAGATGAAACTCTTTGAAACATAACAAATAAAACAAATTACTTTAGATAATACCCTTTGAAACATAACAAATAAAACAAATTACTTTAGATAAAACCCTTTGAAACATAACAAATAAAACAAATTACTTTAGATAAAACCCTTTGAAAAATAACAAATAAAACAAATTACTTTAGATAAAACCCTTTGAAACATAACAAATGAAACAAGTTACTTAAGATTAAACTCTTTGAAACATAACAAATAAAACAAATTACTTTAGATAAAACCCTTTGAAACATAACAAATAAAACAAATTACTTAAGATTAAACTCTTTGAAACATAACAAATAAAACAAATTACTTTCGATAAAACCCTTTGAAACATAACAAATAAAACAAATTACTTTAGATAAAACCCTTTGAAACATAACAAATAAAACAAATTACTTTAGATAAAACCCTTAGAAACATAACAAATAAAACAAATTACTTTAGATAAAACCCTTTGAAACATAACAAATGAAACAAGTTACTTAAGATTAAACTCTTTGAAACATAACAAATAAAACAAGTTACTTAAGATTAAACTCTTTGAGACATAACAAATAAAACAAGTTACTTAAGATTAAACTCTTTGAAACATAACAAATAAAACAAGTTACTTAAGATTAAACTCTTTGAAACATAACAAATAAAACAAGTTACTTAAGATTAAACTCTTTGAAACATAACAAATAAAACAAATTACTTTAGATAAAACCCTTTGAAACATAACAAATAAAACAAATTACTTTAGATAAAACCCTTTGAAACATAACAAATAAAACAAATTACTTTAGATAAAACCCTTTGAAACATAACAAATGAAACAAGTTACTTAAGATTAAACTCTTTGAAACATAACAAATAAAACAAGTTACTTAAGATTAAACTCTTTGAAACATAACAAATAAAACAAATTACTTTAGATAAAACCCTTTGAAACATAACAAATAAAACAAATTACTTTAGATAAAACCCTTTGAAACATAACAAATGAAACAAGTTATTTAAGATTAAATTGTTTTCAAAAATAACAAATTAAAGTTACTCAAGATTTAACCCTTTTCAAAAATAACAAATAAAACAAGTTACTTAAAATTAAACTCTTTGAAACATAACAAATAAAACAAATTACTTTAGATAAAACCCTTTGAAACATAACAAATGAAACAAGTTACTTAAGATTAAATTGTTTTCAAAAATAACAAATTAAAGTTACTCAAGATTTAACCCTTTTCAAAAATAACAAATAAAACAAGTTACTTAAGATTAAACCCTTTCAAAAATAACAAATAAAACAAGTTAATTAAGAATAGCCCCTTTGAAAAATAACAAATAAAACAAGTTATTTAGGATTAAACCCTTTGAAACATAACAAATAAAACAAATTACTTAAGATAAAACCCTTTGAAACATAACAAATAAAACAAATTACTTTAGATCAAACCCTTTGAAACATAACAAATAAAACAAATAACTTTAGATCAAACCCTTTGAAACATAACAAATAAAACAAATTACTTTAGATCAAACCCTTTGAAACATAACAAATAAAACAAATTACTTTAGATAAAACCCTTTGAAACATAACAAATAAAACAAATTACTTTAGATCAAACCCTTTGAAACATAACAAATAAAACAAATTACTTTAGATCAAACCCTTTGAAACATAACAAATAAAACAAATTACTTTAGATAAAACCCTTTGAAACATAACAAATAAAACAAATTACTTTAGATCAAACCCTTTGAAACATAACAAATAAAACAAATTACTTTAGATCAAACCCTTTGAAACATAACAAATAAAACAAATTACTTTAGATAAAACCCTTTGAAACATAACAAATAAAACAAGTTACTTAAGATTAAATTGTTTTCAAAAATAACAAATTAAAGTTACTCAAGATTTACCCCTTTTCAAAAATAACAAATAAAACAAGTTACTTAAGATTAAACTCTTTGAAACATAACAAATAAAACAAGTTACTTAAGATTAAACTCTTTGAAACATAACAAATAAAACAAATTACTTTAGATAAAACCCTTTGAAACATAACAAATAAAACAAATTACTTTAGATAAAACCCTTTGAAACATAACAAATAAAACAAATTACTTTAGATAAAACCCTTTGAAACATAACAAATGAAACAAGTTACTTAAGATTAATTTGTTTTCAAAAATAACAAATTAAAGTTACTCAAGATTTAACCCTTTTCAAAAATAACAAATAAAACAAGTTACTTAAGATTAAACTCTTTGAAACATAACAAATAAAACAAATTACTTTAGATAAAACCCTTTGAAACATAACAAATAAAACAAATTACTTTAGATAAAACCCTTTGAAACATAACAAATAAAACAAATTACTTTAGATAAAACCCATTGAAACATAACAAATGAAACAAGTTACTTAAGATTAAACTCTTTGAAACATTACAAATAAAACAAGTTACTTAAGATTAAACTCTTTGAAACATAACAAATAAAACAAGTTACTTAAGATTAAACTCTTTGAAACATAACAAATAAAACAAGTTACTTCAGATTAAACTCTTTGAACATAACAAATAAAACAAATTACTTTAGATAAAACCCTTTGAAACATAACAAATAAAACAAATTACTTTAGATAAAACCTTTTGAAACATAACAAATAAAACAAATTACTTTAGATAAAACCCTTTGAAACACAACAAATGAAACAAGTTACTTAAGATTAAACTCTTTGAAACATTACAAATAAAACAAGTTACTTAAGATTAAACTCGTTGAAACATAACAAATAAAACAAATTACTTTAGATAAAACCCTTTGAAACATAACAAATAAAACAAAATACTTTAGATAAAACCCTTTGAAGCATAACAAATAAAACAAATTACTTTAGATAAAACCCTTTTAAACATAACAAATGAAACAAGTTACTTAAGATTAAATTGTTTTCAAAAATAACAAATTAAAGTTACTCAAGATTTAACCCTTTTGAAAAATAACAAATAAAACAAGTTACTTAAGATTAAACTCTTTGAAACATAACAAATAAAACAAATTACTTTAGATAAAACCCTTTGAAACATAACAAATGAAACAAGTTACTTAAGATTAAATTGTTTTCAAAAATAACAAATTAAAGTTACTCAAGATTTAACCCTTTTCAAAAATAACAAATAAAACAAGTTACTTAAGATTAAACCCTTTCAAAAATAACAAATAAAACAAGTTAATTAAGAATAGCCCCTTTGAAAAATAACAAATAAAACAAGTTACTTAGGATTAAACCCTTTCAAAAATAACAAATAAAACAAGTTACTTAAGATTACACTTTTTTCAAAAATAAAACAATTTACTTAAGGTTATACCCTTTTCAAAAATAATAAATAAAACAAGTTACTTATGATTAACCTGTTTTCAAAAATAACAAATAAAACAAGTTACTTAAGATTACACCCTCTGTAAGGGTTTAATCTTAAGTAACGTGTTTTATTTGTTATTTTTTATTATTTTTGTGGTATTGGGGTTCTTTCCAATATTTTCATTGTAATATATTGTATCACTGTGCTCTTGATATTGTCCATTCAATGTACGTTTAAATGTGTTTTTTAATTTAACTATGTCACGTTAGAAAACATATTTCCGTTCATATTATTCACACTTTTGCAAAGGAAATTTGTTACAATGACATTAAAAAAAAATAAACACTTTCTTGTATAAATAGTGTTTTGCTTACAATTGAAATAACCTAATGTCACTTTTGTCTACTCTTCGTCGCTTTGTAGTTTTCATTTTCTAGAGAACAGTGAGGAACGTAAATGATTTATAACGTCAGAGCGGACATTAAATTGTGACTGAAATTTAGGAAACTTTAAGCAGCGTTGTAACACTAAAGCTTTCAGTGAAGTTATATCTTTATTTGTGAATTTACTTTATACAGCATTGTCAGTCTGCCAACAAATGTTCGCTTGTCTCATGGCCAAACGTTAATATCCCTCGACGAGCTGTAAGAGTGATGCTTTGGATTTTACAATGTTCTGCTCAGAACGGCAAATTTATTTCTTGTGCCTTAGGCTGCGGACTGATGATCCCAACGCAACGTACACTTGAAGAGTTGCTTGTCGGTTTACATGATTGTTCATATAAACTTGTTAGTTTAGTTGTCAGTTATGTTGTCGTCAGAAGAAGATGGCGCCCTTGTCTATATTTCAAGAAAGAAACTACAAAAACGTTACAGAAAGACAATTCATACTACACCCATATAATGCCATTCATGCCTTACGACTATCTTTCTTACTTTAGTACTAAGTCATGTTTTTTAGGACATCAAGAAAAAACAAATAATTGCGAGAAGATGGAGAAATATATTTCAGCTGGAGAAAGATTGACTCAGCTAAAGTTAATTTCTCGTTTATGTATTGCTTTTTATGTATAACTGCAAAACATGAAATAACATTACATGGTAACGAAATAAAAATTAGTTTTTAAACAAATCAAATTTTATAGTTCATGTGCCGATTTTATATATTTTGAAATTTTTTTGGTAATCATTTATATCGTCTTGAAGTTGTTGGATACACAAATCACGACCAGAACCAGCAATATTTTGTTTTTCTGACATACTACAGCAGTATAATAAAAGACTATTCAAAGAAACACAAACAATACAAAAAAAATTAGTATTTAAATACGATAGCACTCTTGACAAACACATACACAACACAACAGATTCTGCTGGCTACTGAGCAACGAGTTAGAGCATGCCGTGACTGGAGCAACTCTAGTTTCAGTGTCACTCGCTAGTCGCGTTGCTATCAATCACTTCACAATGATTATGTGCATTAAACTCTATATACTGTAAAAAGCAAATTAAGTTTGCGTCACCAGTTGCCTTCTGTACGTCAGCAGCCTTACTCTTTGCAATCGTCAGTGATTTAAAAGCCTGTTATGATTTTATTTGAGGTGATCTGAATAGTTAGACAGGTGACATCAGGCCCAGTTCTTAATCCCAGAGTGTCTAAATCGAGTTCATCTGCTACTGTCAGGTTTTCCCCGAATAAAGTGATATAAACTTGCTGTAACTCATACAACATTCTAGATATTCCAGTTTTTTCAAGTTATTGCCATCTCGCTTTAACCGATCATGTAGCCAAAGAAGTAATGCGTTCCAGATATTCGTGGAATGTGTTTATATGCCGACATTTCAATTACTTTAAACTTTTTTTATTTCCCATGTCCCCAATGACCATAAAACCAGAAACACAAGTCACTTGACAAACTTGGTTCTGAGAAGAAAGGTCTGTGTGTTTCAGCTAAATATGTATAGTTGAATCACTTTGACAAAAATCGCCTCACGCAGGGATGTGTGGGTGAGGAGTTTGGCCACGTGCGGGAGGAGGAAGAGAAAGTTCTAAGTAGAAACGCTACTAGCCTGACTACATACTTTCGGCTGAGTCGATTAACTTATGGATGTCAAGAAGAAAACCCATGGTACTACCCTGTGTCAGCAATTTTTAAAGTAACTAAAAACACGTGCACTATAAAACAAAAAGGTAACATAAAACCTAAATCAAAACATAATACCAGCTAATGTTTTTGAAAAGATTCGTATAGATCCACCACCGGCTACTTTCACGACCAACGGAAGTGTCGCTCATAGCTGTCGCCCTAACGCGCATGCGCACTGGCGCCTCTAGGCACTGCGCATTTAACGCCCCGATTTTTCACAATGTGATTCGACTGTACTCTAGGATACTGAATGATGCTCTCGCTTCTTCTGTTACCATTCATACTGGCTTTGTTTGGTCCCAGATAGGTGTTTCCTAGACAAGAGTTCTATTCTACGTATTTAGTTTATTGTTCACTCAGTGGCGACAGTATTGCTGGTTGTTCAAGCTAGCTTATAAACAGATCTTTGATATGTTCATTTCCACTAATTTTGTTCTTTGTACTTTATAAATTATGTAAAATATTACATTACAAATATTGTAACCACAAACGCTAGAGCTGATAAGTGTGTTATATCGTTTCTTATTTAAAGTTTTTGAGAAAGGTGTAGTAATCTCCCGACTAACTTTGTAAAGCAAGGTGTCTGGAAAGTTGGATAAAATAATTTAAAAAATAGAGCGAATTCTTCATAGAACACCAAGAAACTTTCTACCCTGTTATTTAAATGCTAATGTCCTGCCAGCAGATGCATTCTTCGACATCAGTCTTATATTTCAAAAGTTCTTCCTCCTGAAATTGATTTTAGGAATAATCTCCATCAGATTGGGGAAATATAAAATCTAACTTTTTCCAAACATTGAAGTACTGTAATCTGTTTGTTTTTAAGAATAAATTTTATTTATTTTCAGAATATATAAACAATTATTTACATATTTACTTTGATTATATACATTTTGGCTACAGAAACACCTATTACGACTTACAGCAAATACAGTTACGACTTAAAGTTTGATAAATCCTGAATCAACTGGACCTAGTTTACCCTGAAACTTATTTGTTGTAGGGAATTTTCTGTTATTGTGTGGAAATTTTAATTCGTTTGGGAATAGAGATTGTATAGGTATATATTGAATAGGTTGGGTGGGTTCTAGTTAATTCTTAGACGTGGGGAGTTATTACTGAGGACGTGTGAGAGTGTAGGACTGTGTGGACGCGTGAGTGGGTGGGTGTTGGGTGTGTGTGTGTGTGCGTGTGTGTGTGGGTGGGTGGGTGGGTGTGTATGTGTGTGTGTGTGTGTGTGTGGGTGGATGGGTGGGTGGGTGAGTGTGTGTGTGTGTGTGGGTGGGTGGGTGGGAGGGTGTGGGGGTGTGTGTGGGTGTGTGTGTGTGAGTGTGTGTGTGTGTGTGTGTGTGTGTGTGTGTGTGTGTGAGTGTGTGTGTGTGTGTGTGTGTGTGGGTGTGGGTGTGTGTATGTTAACAGATAGAATTATTGTCAATGAATCTTCTGCTAGTTTCCCTGAAATACAGAAGCAACACAACTGCTATCATCGACGCCTCGCTATTTACCAATATTTGTTAATGTAATTTCACTTCTGATGAAACGGCTCGGGGGAACAATGAATGGAAATTGAATTTCATCGCCCAACAACCGGCAACGGTAAACAAGCCGCTTTGCGTATTGCGAAGTCGCTGTTACAGATGTGATTACATTACGCCGCGTTCATTTCCACAGTAAACAATAATACCAAAATGGAAAACGCGACAGTATAATTACATATGGAATTAAACGTCACTGACAGGTGCAAAAATACGATCGTGCCAGAGTAGGAACACTGAGTTCTTTACCTCGCCGACATTTTCTACAGCTCAAAATGATAAACATCAAAATTTGATATTTTTAGAACTTGCTTTTGATATTTTATGATTTCCTTTTATACAATGTGACATGTTGTGCGCGAGACAGAATTGAGCTGTCTTAAACCTTATGGTATTCAAAGAAAATATTATATCACCACTAGGCTTCATCCGCCCATTGCTAACCTAGATTCAAGGGCCGCTTCAGGGAAGGGGCAGTAGGGGCAATTACCCCCTCCCGAGAATTTAAGTACATTTTTGTTAGAAGTATATTTTTCATATTCGGAACACATTTAAATTTATCCCAGGTTACATATAAAAATATAGTTTTCATTTAACTTTTATATTAAAGCAATGCATATTATTTTTACATTTATATAATGTTGGGTGTAGAAATTCATCTGATAACATTGGTAGTTCCACCCAGCATAAACAACACTGCAATGTTACAAGTCGCGCACTAGTTCCGTACCGGCTCGGCTATACAACCAGTTTGTGTACTACGACTCCGAGTCGTATAAACGATGAAAGTTAAGCGATATTTTCTATTGGGCACAAAATAATAATTTTGGCATCCATGTAAATTCCTGTAAAATGCATGTATTTATAAAAAAATGCCAAATTACCAGTGATTTTTAAGTACAAGCTTAAAAATTTTAACAGCCTAAAATTTCATTTCCATGTCTTTATTTTTCAAATTTTCTCACCCTAAACCACCCCATACTTTCTACCATTATGCCCCCCCCCCAGAAAGTCTATCCTGGAGCCACCCTTGCCTATATTTGATCCTAGGTACAGTAGAACCACGATTATCCGAGTCACGAGTAACAGAGGTCCGGTTAACCGAGATAGTACATAAAAGATACAGTTCGTATATAAGTTCGACTCTTGAAGTGACGAAGTAAATATATGTTATCTTCAAGATGTAAGCAAACTGGAATATTTGGTTTAATATTCCTGATGACGTTGATACTGTTAGCCAACGAAAAGCTTTGAATTGTAAATTCAATTATAATTCTTTTATTTGTATTTTGACTTAGTTCTTTATTAATACATATTGCGATGTTTAATATATATATATATATATATATATATATATATATATATATATATATGTGTGTGTGTGTATATATATATATATATATATATATATTTATATATATATATATATTTATATTTATATATATATATATACAAATATATTTTAATGAATATATATATATAAATATATACATTTATATATATATATAATCATTTTAATCATCAAATATATAAACATTTTTAAACATTAATAAAATTGCTTTATGTAAAACGAACGATTGTTTTGAAACGCGTCAGCAAGTAAGCCCTATATATTCACTTAGTTAAGTATTTTTAATTATAGGTTAATAAAATAATTTTATTCATTTACTCAAGTTCAGATATATTTTTTTTACCTATAGTGGATGACACTTGTGGTTAAATAGTTTTTTCAAATAATAATTCATTAATTAAATTTAAAAATGAATTAATTTTAGTTTTATATGGGAGGAAAATTGTTCAAAAAGCCAATAAAGTATGCAAAATAATTATTTCGCCTCATTTGGCTTAAAATAAGTGATAACATATGATTTCATAAACACTTAATTATATGTTATAAGTTATGTGGTAGAACAGCTGTTTTAACGCATAGGCTATGTTATTTTATTTATATGAATTGTAATTATTTAATAAAAAGTAAATACAACTAAACAATTTTTTTTCATGTAATTGATTTTTAACGAAATTTGTTTATATTTCTTGTTTTTAATAATGTACGATTATTTTTAATGGCGTAGCCTATGTGGCTGGGTTTGTGATGTAAATGTTTGTGTTAATGTTGCTGCAAGTGTTGCCAATATATTTCTTGTTTTTAATAATGTACGATTATTTTTAATGGCGTAGCCTATGTGGCTGGGTTTGTGATATAAATGTTTGTGTTAATGTTGCTTCAAGTGTTGCCAATATATTTCTTGTTTTTAATAATGTACGATTATTTTTAATGGCGTAGCCTATGTGGCTGGGTTTGTGATGTAAATGTGTGTGTTAATGTAGCTGCAAGTGTTGCCAATATATTTCTTGTTTTTAATAATGTACGATTATTTTTAATGGCGTAGCCTATGTGGCTGGGTTTGTGATGTAAATGTGTGTGTTAATGTAGCTGCAAGTGTTGCCAATATATTTCTTGTTTTTAATAATGTACGATTATTTTTAATGGCGTAGCCTATGTGACTGGGTTTGTGATATAAATGTTTGTGTTAATGTAGCTGCAAGTGTTGCCAATATATTTCTTGTTTTTAATAATGTACGATTATTTTTAATGGCGTAGCCTATGTGACTGGGTTTGTGATGTAAATGTTTGTGTTAATGTAGCTGCAAGTGTTGCCAATATATTTCTTGTTTTTAATAATGTAAGATTATTTTTAATGGCGTAGCCTATGTGGCTGGGTTTGTGATGTAAATGTCTGTGTTAATGTAGCTGCAAGTGTTGCCAATATATTTCTTGTTTTTAATAATGTACGATTATTTTTAATGCCGTAGCCTATGTGGCTGGGTTTGTGATGTAAATGTTTGTGTTAATGTAGCTGCAAGTGTTGCCAATATAATTCTTGTTTTTAATAATGTACGATTATTTTTAATGCCGTAGCCTATGTGGCTGGGTTTGTGATGTAAATGTTTGTGTTAATGTAGCTGCAAGTGTTGCCAATATATTTCTTGTTTTTAATAATGTACGATTATTTTTAATGCCGTAGCCTATGTGGCTGGGTTTGTGATGTAAATGTTTGTGTTAATGTAGCTGCAAGTGTTGCCAATATATTTCTTGTTTTTAATAATGTACGATTATTTTTAATGGCGTAGCCTATGTGGCTGGGTTTGTGATGTAAATGTTTGTGTTAATGTAGCTGCAAGTGTTGCCAATATATTTCTTGTTTTTAATAATGTACGATTATTTTTAATGCCGTAGCCTATGTGGCTGGGTTTGTGATGTAAATGTGTGTGTTAATGTAGCTGCAAGTGTTGCCAATATATTTCTTGTTTTTAATAATGTACGATTATTTTTAATGGCGTAGCCTATGTGGCTGGGTTTGTGATGTAAATGTTTGTGTTAATGTAGCTGCAAGTGTTGCCAATATATTTCTTGTTTTTAATAATGTACGATTATTTTTAATGGCGTAGCCTATGTGGCTGGGTTTGTGATGTAAATGTTTGGGTTAATGTTGCTGCAAGTGTTGCCAATATATTTCTTGTTTTTAATAATGTACGATTATTTTTAATGGCGTAGCCTATGTGGCTGGGTTTGTGATATAAATGTGTGTGTTAATGTTGCTTCAAGTGTTGCCAATATATTTCTTGTTTTTAATAATGTACGATTATTTTTAATGGCGTAACCTATGTGGCTGGGTTTGTGATGTAAATGTTTGTGTTAATGTAGCTGCAAGTGTTGCCAATATATTTCTTGTTTTTAATAATGTACGATTATTTTTAATGGCTTAGCCTATGTGGCTGGGTTTGTGATGTAAATGTTTGGGTTAATGTTGCTGCAAGTGTTGCCAATATATTTCTTGTTTTTAATAATGTACGATTATTTTTAATGCCGTAGCCTATGTGGCTGGGTTTGTGATGTAAATGTTTGTGTTAATGTAGCTGCAAGTGATGCCAATATATTTCTTGTTTTTAATAATGTACGATTATTTTTAATGCCGTAGCCTATGTGGCTGGGTTTGTGATGTAAATGTTTGGGTTAATGTTGCTGCAAGTGTTGCCAATATATTTCTTGTTTTTAATAATGTACGATTATTTTTAATGGCGTAGCCTATGTGGCTGGGTTTGTGATGTAAATGTGTGTGTTAATGTTGCTGCAAGTGTTGCCAATATATTTCTTGTTTTTAATAATGTACAATTATTTTTAATGGCGTAGCCTATGTGGCTGGGTTTGTGATATAAATGTGTGTGTTAATGTTGCTTCAAGTGTTGCCAATATATTTCTTGTTTTTAATAATGTACGATTATTTTTAATGGCGTAGCCTATGTGGCTGGGTTTGTGATATAAATGTGTGTGTTAATGTTGCTGCAAGTGTTGCCAATATATTTCTTGTTTTTAATAATGTACAATTATTTTTAATGGCGTAGCCTATGTGGCTGGGTTTGTGATATAAATGTGTGTGTTAATGTTGCTGCAAGTGTTGCCAATATATTTCTTGTTTTTAATAATGTACAATTATTTTTAATGGCGTAGCCTATGTGGCTGGGTTTGTGATGTAAATGTGTGTGTTAATGTTGCTGCAAGTGTTGCCAATATATTTCTTGTTTTTAATAATGTACAATTATTTTTAATGGCGTAGCCTATGTGGCTGGGTTTGTGATGTAAATGTGTGTGTTAATGTTGCTGCAAGTGTTGCCAATATATTTCTTGTTTTTAATAATGTACGATTATTTTTAATGGCGTAGCCTATGTGGCTGGGTTTGTGATATAAATGTGTGTGTTAATGTTGCTGCAAGTGTTGCCAATATATTTCTTGTTTTTAATAATGTACGATTATTTTTAATGGCGTAGCCTATGTGGCTGGGTTTGTGATGTAAATGTGTGTGTTAATGTAGCTGCAAGTGTTGCCAATTAATTTCTTGTTTTTAATAATGTACGATTATTTTTAATGGCGTAGCCTATGTGGCTGGGTTTGTGATATAAATGTGTGTGTTAATGTTGCTGCAAGTGTTGCCAATATATTTCTTGTTTTTAATAATGTACGATTATTTTTAATGGCGTAGCCTATGTGGCTGGGTTTGTGATGTAAATGTTTGTGTTAATGTAGCTGCAAGTGTTGCCAATATATTTCTTGTTTTTAATAATGTACGATTATTTTTAATGCCGTAGCCTATGTGGCTGGGTTTGTGATGTAAATGTTTGGGTTAATGTTGCTGCAAGTGTTGAGAATATATTTCTTGTTTTTAATAATGTACGATTATTTTTAATGGCGTAGCCTATGTGGCTGGGTTTGTGATGTAAATGTGTGTGTTAATGTTGCTTCAAGTGTTGCCAATATATTTCTTGTTTTTAATAATGTACAATTATTTTTAATGGCGTAGCCTATGTGGCTGGGTTTGTGATATAAATGTGTGTGTTAATGTTGCTTCAAGTGTTGCCAATATATTTCTTGTTTTTAATAATGTACGATTATTTTTAATGGCGTAGCCTATGTGGCTGGGTTTGTGATATAAATGTGTGTGTTAATGTTGCTGCAAGTGTTGCCAATATATTTCTTGTTTTTAATAATGTACAATTATTTTTAATGGCGTAGCCTATGTGGCTGGGTTTGTGATGTAAATGTGTGTGTTAATGTTGCTGCAAGTGTTGCCAATATATTTCTTGTTTTTAATAATGTACGATTATTTTTAATGGCGTAGCCTATGTGGCTGGGTTTGTGATATAAATGTGTGTGTTAATGTTGCTGCAAGTGTTGCCAATATATTTCTTGTTTTTAATAATGAACAATTATTTTTAATGGCGCAGCCTATGTGGCTGGGTTTGTGATATAAATGTGTGTGTTAATGTTGCTGCAAGTGTTGCCAATATATTTCTTGTTTTTAATAATGTACGATTATTTTTAATGGCGTAGCCTATGTGGCTGGGTTTGTGATGTAAATGTGTGTGTTAATGTTGCTTCTAGTGTTGCCAATATATTTCTTGTTTTTAATAATGTACGATTATTTTTAATGGCGTAGCCTATGTGGCTGGGTTTGTGATATAAATGTGTGTGTTAATGTTGCTGCAAGTGTTGCCAATATATTTCTTGTTTTTAATAATGTACAATTATTTTTAATGGCGTAGCCTATGTGGCTGGGTTTGTGATATAAATGTGTGTGTTAATGTTGCTTCAAGTGTTGCCAATATATTTCTTGTTTTTAATAATGTACGATTATTTTTAATGGCGTAGCCTATGTGGCTGGGTTTGTGATATAAATGTGTGTGTTAACGTTGCTGCAAGTGTTGCCAATATATTTCTTGTTTTTAATAATGTACGATTATTTTTAATGGCGTAGCCTATGTGGCTGGGTTTGTGATATAAATGTGTGTGTTAATGTTGCTTCAAGTGTTGCCAATATATTTCTTGTTTTTAATAATGTACAATTATTTTTAATGGCGTAGCCTATGTGGCTGGGTTTGTGATATAAATGTGTGTGTTAATGTTGCTTCAAGTGTTGCCAATATATTTCTTGTTTTTAATAATGTACGATTAGTTTTAATGGCGTAGCCTATGTGGCTGGGTTTGTGATATAAATGTGTGTGTTAATGTTGCTGCAAGTGTTGCCAATATATTTCTTGTTTTTAATAATGTACGATTATTTTTAATGGCGTAGCCTATGTGGCTGGGTTTGTGATATAAATGTTTGTGTTAATGTTGCTGCAAGTGTTGCCAATATATTTCTTGTTTTTAATAATGTACGATTATTTTTAATGGCGTAGCCTATGTGGCTGGGTTTGTGATGTAAATGTTTGTGTTAATGTTGCTGCAAGTGTTGCCAATATATTTCTTGTTTTTAATAATGTACGATTATTTTTAATGGCGTAGCCTATGTGGCTGGGTTTGTGATATAAATGTTTGTGTTAATGTTGCTGCAAGTGTTGCCAATATATTTCTTGTTTTTAATAATGTACGATTATTTTTAATGTCGTAGCCTATGTGGCTGGGTTTGTGATGTAAATGTTTGTGTTAATGTTGCTGCAAGTGTTGCCAATATATTTCTTGTTTTTAATAATGAACGATTATTTTTAATGGCGTAGCCTATGTGGCTGGGTTTGTGATATAAATGTTTGTGTTAATGTTGCTGCAAGTGTTGCCAATATATTTCTTGTTTTTAATAATGTACGATTATTTTTAATGGCGTAGCCTATGTGGCTGGGTTTGTGATGTAAATGTTTGTGTTAATGTTGCTGCAAGTGTTGCCAATATATTTCTTGTTTTTAATAATGTACGATTATTTTTAATGGCGTAGCCTATGTGGCTGGGTTTGTGATGTAAATGTTTGGGTTAATGTTGCTTCAAGTGTTGCCAATATATTTCTTGTTTTTAATAATGTACAATTATTTTTAATGGCGTAGCCTATGTGGATGGGTTTGTGATATAAATGTGTGTGTTAATGTTGCTGCAAGTGTTGCCAATATATTTCTTGTTTTTAATAATGTACAATTATTTTTAATGGCGTAGCCTATGTGGCTGGGTTTGTGATATAAATGTGTTTGTTAATGTTGCTTCAAGTGTTGCCAATATATTTCTTGTTTTTAATAATGTACGATTATTTGGCGTAGCCTATGTGGCTGGGTTTGTGATGTAAATGTGTGTGTTAATGTTGCTGCAAGTGTTGCCAATATATTTCTTGTTTTTAATAATGTACGATTATTTTTAATGGCGTAGCCTATGTGGCTGGGTTTGTGATATAAATGTGTGTGTTAATGTTGCTGCAAGTGTTGCCAATATATTTCTTGTTTTTAATAATGTACGATTATTTTTAATGGCGTAGCCTATGTGGCTGGGTTTGTGATATAAATGTGTGTGTTAATGTTGCTGCAAGTGTTGCCAATATATTTCTTGTTTTTAATAATGTACGATTATTTTTAATGGCGTAGCCTATGTGGCTGGGTTTGTGATATAAATGTGTGTGTTAATGTTGCTGCAAGTGTTGCCAATATATTTCTTGTTTTTAATAATGTACGATTATTTTTAATGGCGTAGCCTATGTGGCTGGGTTTGTGATATAAATGTGTGTGTTAATGTTGCTTCAAGTGTTGCAAATATATTTCTTGTTTTTAATAATGTACGATTATTTTTAATGGCGTAGCCTATGTGGCTGGGTTTGTGATATAAATGTGTGTGTTAATGTTGCTTCAAGTGTTGCCAATATATTTCTTGTTTTTAATAATGTACAATTATTTTTAATGGCGTAGCCTATGTGGCTGGGTTTGTGATGTAAATGTGTGTGTTAATGTTGCTGCAAGTGTTGCCAATATATTTCTTGTTTTTAATAATGTACGATTATTTTTAATGGCGTAGCCTATGTGGCTGGGTTTGTGATGTAAATGTGTGTGTTAATGTTGCTGCAAGTGTTGCCAATATATTTCTTGTTTTTAATAATGTACGATTATTTTTAATGGCGTAGCCTATGTGGCTGGGTTTGTGATATAAATGTGTGTGTTAATGTTGCTGCAAGTGTTGCCAATATATTTCTTGTTTTTAATAATGTACGATTATTTTTAATGGCGTAGCCTATGTGGCTGGGTTTGTGATGTAAATGTGTGTGTTAATGTAGCTGCAAGTGTTGCCAATATATTTCTTGTTTTTAATAATGTACGATTATTTTTAATGGCGTAGCCTATGTGGCTGGGTTTGTGATATAAATGTGTGTGTTAATGTTGCTGCAAGTGTTGCCAATATATTTCTTGTTTTTAATAATGTACGATTATTTTTAATGGCGTAGCCTATGTGGCTGGGTTTGTGATGTAAATGTTTGTGTTAATGTAGCTGCAAGTGTTGCCAATATATTTCTTGTTTTTAATAATGTACGATTATTTTTAATGCCGTAGCCTATGTGGCTGGGTTTGTGATGTAAATGTTTGGGTTAATGTTGCTGCAAGTGTTGCCAATATATTTCTTGTTTTTAATAATGTACGATTATTTTTAATGGCGTAGCCTATGTGGCTGGGTTTGTGATATAAATGTGTGTGTTAATGTTGCTGCAAGTGTTGCCAATATATTTCTTGTTTTTAATAATGTACGATTATTTTTAATGGCGTAGCCTATGTGGCTGGGTTTGTGATATAAATGTGTGTGTTAATGTTGCTTCAAGTGTTGCAAATATATTTCTTGTTTTTAATAATGTACGATTATTTTTAATGGCGTAGCCTATGTGGCTGGGTTTGTGATATAAATGTGTGTGTTAATGTTGCTTCAAGTGTTGCCAATATATTTCTTGTTTTTAATAATGTACAATTATTTTTAATGGCGTAGCCTATGTGGCTGGGTTTGTGATGTAAATGTTTGTGTTAATGTTGCTGCAAGTGTTGCCAATATATTTCTTGTTTTTAATAATGTACAATTATTTTTAATGGCGTAGCCTATGTGGCTGGGTTTGTGATATAAATGTGTGTGTTAATGTTGCTGCAAGTGTTGCCAATATATTTCTTGTTTTTAATAATGTACAAATATTTTTAATGGCGTAGCCTATGTGGCTGGGTTTGTGATATAAATGTGTGTGTTAATGTTGCTGCAAGTGTTGCCAATATATTTCTTGTTTTTAATAATGTACAATTATTTTTAATGGCGTAGCCTATGTGGCTGGGTTTGTGATGTAAATGTGTGTGTTAATGTTGCTGCAAGTGTTGCCAATATATTTCTTGTTTTTAATAATGTACAATTATTTTTAATGGCGTAGCCTATGTGGCTGGGTTTGTGATGTAAATGTGTGTGTTAATGTTGCTGCAAGTGTTGCCAATATATTTCTTGTTTTTAATAATGTACGATTATTTTTAATGGCGTAGCCTATGTGGCTGGGTTTGTGATATAAATGTGTGTGTTAATGTTGCTGCAAGTGTTGCCAATATATTTCTTGTTTTTAATAATGTACGATTATTTTTAATGGCGTAGCCTATGTGGCTGGGTTTGTGATGTAAATGTGTGTGTTAATGTAGCTGCAAGTGTTGCCAATATATTTCTTGTTTTTAATAATGTACGATTATTTTTAATGGCGTAGCCTATGTGGCTGGGTTTGTGATATAAATGTGTGTGTTAATGTTGCTGCAAGTGTTGCCAATATATTTCTTGTTTTTAATAATGTACGATTATTTTTAATGGCGTAGCCTATGTGGCTGGGTTTGTGATGTAAATGTTTGTGTTAATGTAGCTGCAAGTGTTGCCAATATATTTCTTGTTTTTAATAATGTACGATTATTTTTAATGCCGTAGCCTATGTGGCTGGGTTTGTGATGTAAATGTTTGGGTTAATGTTGCTGCAAGTGTTGCCAATATATTTCTTGTTTTTAATAATGTACGATTATTTTTAATGGCGTAGCCTATGTGGCTGGGTTTGTGATGTAAATGTGTGTGTTAATGTTGCTTCAAGTGTTGCCAATATATTTCTTGTTTTTAATAATGTACAATTATTTTTAATGGCGTAGCCTATGTGGCTGGGTTTGTGATATAAATGTGTGTGTTAATGTTGCTTCAAGTGTTGCCAATATATTTCTTGTTTTTAATAATGTACGATTATTTTTAATGGCGTAGCCTATGTGGCTGGGTTTGTGATATAAATGTGTGTGTTAATGTTGCTGCAAGTGTTGCCAATATATTTCTTGTTTTTAATAATGTACAATTATTTTTAATGGCGTAGCCTATGTGGCTGGGTTTGTGATGTAAATGTGTGTGTTAATGTTGCTGCAAGTGTTGCCAATATATTTCTTGTTTTTAATAATGTACGATTATTTTTAATGGCGTAGCCTATGTGGCTGGGTTTGTGATATAAATGTGTGTGTTAATGTTGCTGCAAGTGTTGCCAATATATTTCTTGTTTTTAATAATGAACAATTATTTTTAATGGCGTAGCCTATGTGGCTGGGTTTGTGATATAAATGTGTGTGTTAATGTTGCTGCAAGTGTTGCCAATATATTTCTTGTTTTTAATAATGTACGATTATTTTTAATGGCGTAGCCTATGTGGCTGGGTTTGTGATGTAAATGTGTGTGTTAATGTTGCTTCTAGTGTTGCCAATATATTTCTTGTTTTTAATAATGTACGATTATTTTTAATGGCGTAGCCTATGTGGCTGGGTTTGTGATATAAGTGTGTGTGTTAATGTTGCTGCAAGTGTTGCCAATATATTTCTTGTTTTTAATAATGTACAATTATTTTTAATGGCGTAGCCTATGTGGCTGGGTTTGTGATATAAATGTGTGTGTTAATGTTGCTTCAAGTGTTGCCAATATATTTCTTGTTTTTAATAATGTACGATTATTTTTAATGGTGTAGCCTATGTGGCTGGGTTTGTGATATAAATGTGTGTGTTAATGTTGCTGCAAGTGTTGCCAATATATTTCTTGTTTTTAATAATGTACGATTATTTTTAATGGCGTAGCCTATGTGGCTGGGTTTGTGATATAAATGTGTGTGTTAATGTTGCTTCAAGTGTTGCCAATATATTTCTTGTTTTTAATAATGTACAATTATTTTTAATGGCGTAGCCTATGTGGCTGGGTTTGTGATATAAATGTGTGTGTTAATGTTGCTTCAAGTGTTGCCAATATATTTCTTGTTTTTAATAATGTACGATTATTTTTAATGGCGTAGCCTATGTGGCTGGGTTTGTGATATAAATGTGTGTGTTAATGTTGCTGCAAGTGTTGCCAATATATTTCTTGTTTTTAATAATGTACGATTATTTTTAATGGCGTAGCCTATGTGGCTGGGTTTGTGATATAAATGTTTGTGTTAATGTTGCTGCAAGTGTTGCCAATATATTTCTTGTTTTTAATAATGTACGATTATTTTTAATGGCGTAGCCTATGTGGCTGGGTTTGTGATGTAAATGTTTGTGTTAATGTTGCTGCAAGTGTTGCCAATATATTTCTTGTTTTTAATAATGTACGATTATTTTTAATGGCGTAGCCTATGTGGCTGGGTTTGTGATATAAATGTTTGTGTTTATGTTGCTGCAAGTGTTGCCAATATATTTCTTGTTTTTAATAATGTACGATTATTTTTAATGTCGTAGCCTATGTGGCTGGGTTTGTGATGTAAATGTTTGTGTTAATGTTGCTGCAAGTGTTGCCAATATATTTCTTGTTTTTAATAATGTACGATTATTTTTAATGGCGTAGCCTATGTGGCTGGGTTTGTGATATAAATGTTTGTGTTAATGTTGCTGCAAGTGTTGCCAATATATTTCTTGTTTTTAATAATGTACGATTATTTTTAATGGCGTAGCCTATGTGGCTGGGTTTGTGATGTAAATGTTTGTGTTAATGTTGCTGCAAGTGTTGAGAATATATTTCTTGTTTTTAATAATGTACGATTATTTTTAATGGCGTAGCCTATGTGGCTGGGTTTGTGATGTAAATGTTTGGGTTAATGTTGCTTCAAGTGTTGCCAATATATTTCTTGTTTTTAATAATGTACAATTATTTTTAATGGCGTAGCCTATGTGGATGGGTTTGTGATATAAATGTGTGTGTTAATGTTGCTGCAAGTGTTGCCAATATATTTCTTGTTTTTAATAATGTACAATTATTTTTAATGGCGTAGCCTATGTGGCTGGGTTTGTGATATAAATGTGTTTGTTAATGTTGCTTCAAGTGTTGCCAATATATTTCTTGTTTTTAATAATGTACGATTATTTGGCGTAGCCTATGTGGCTGGGTTTGTGATGTAAATGTGTGTGTTAATGTTGCTGCAAGTGTTGCCAATATATTTCTTGTTTTTAATAATGTACGATTATTTTTAATGGCGTAGCCTATGTGGCTGGGTTTGTGATATAAATGTGTGTGTTAATGTTGCTGCAAGTGTTGCCAATATATTTCTTGTTTTTAATAATGTACGATTATTTTTAATGGCGTAGCCTATGTGGCTGGGTTTGTGATATAAATGTGTGTGTTAATGTTGCTGCAAGTGTTGCCAATATATTTCTTGTTTTTAATAATGTACGATTATTTTTAATGGCGTAGCCTATGTGGCTGGGTTTGTGATATAAATGTGTGTGTTAATGTTGCTTCAAGTGTTGCAAATATATTTCTTGTTTTTAATAATGTACGATTATTTTTAATGGCGTAGCCTATGTGGCTGGGTTTGTGATATAAATGTGTGTGTTAATGTTGCTTCAAGTGTTGCCAATATATTTCTTGTTTTTAATAATGTACAATTATTTTTAATGGCGTAGCCTATGTGGCTGGGTTTGTGATGTAAATGTTTGTGTTAATGTTGCTGCAAGTGTTGCCAATATATTTCTTGTTTTTAATAATGTACAATTATTTTTAATGGCGTAGCCTATGTGGCTGGGTTTGTGATATAAATGTGTGTGTTAATGTTGCTTCAAGTGTTGCCAATATATTTCTTGTTTTTAATAATGTACAATTATTTTTAATGGCGTAGCCTATGTGGCTGGGTTTGTGATATAAATGTGTGTGTTAATGTTGCTGCAAGTGTTGCCAATATATTTCTTGTTTTTAATAATGTACGATTATTTTTAATGGCGTAGCCTATGTGGCTGGGTTTGTGATATAAATGTGTGTGTTAATGTTGCTTCAAGTGTTGCCAATATATTTCTTGTTTTTAATAATGTACAATTATTTTTAATGGCGTAGCCTATGTGGCTGGGTTTGTGATGTAAATGTTTGTGTTAATGTTGCTGCAAGTGTTGCAAATATATTTCTTGTTTTTAATAATGTACAATTATTTTTAATGGCGTAGCCTATGTGGCTGGGTTTGTGATATAAATGTGTGTGTTAATGTTGCTTCAAGTGTTGCCAATATATTTCTTGTTTTTAATAATGTACAATTATTTTTAATGGCGTAGCCTATGTGGCTGGGTTTGTGATGTAAATGTTTGTGTTAATGTTGCTTCAAGTGTTGCAAATATATTTCTTGTTTTTAATAATGTACAATTATTTTTAATGGCGTAGCCTATGTGGCTGGGTTTGTGATATAAATGTGTGTGTTAATGTTGCTGCAAGTGTTGCCAATATATTTCTTGTTTTTAATAATGTACAATTATTTTTAATGCCGTAGCCTATGTGGCTGGGTTTGTGATGTAAATGTTTGTGTTAATGTACTTCAAGTGTTGCCAATATATTTCTTGTTTTTAATAATGTACGATTATTTTTAATGGCGTAGCCTAAGTGGCTGGGTTTGTGATGTAAATGTTTGTGTTAATGTTGCTTCAAGTGTTGCCAATATATTTCTTGTTTTTAATAACGTACAATTATTTTTAATGGCGTAGCCTATGTGGCTGGGTTTGTGATATAAATGTGTGTGTTAATGTTGCTTCAAGTGTTGCCAATATATTTCTTGTTTTTAATAATGTACGATTATTTTTAATGGCGTAGCCTATGTGGCTGGGTTTGTGATGTAAATGTGTGTGTTAATGTTGCTTCAAGTGTTGCCAATATATTTCTTGTTTTTAATAATGTACAATTATTTTTAATGGCGTAGCCTATGTGGCTGGGTTTGTGATGTAAATGTGTGTGTTAATGTTGTTTCAAGTGTTGCCAATATATTTCTTGTTTTTAATAATGTACAATTATTTTTAATGGCGTAGCCTATGTGGCTGGGTTTGTGATATAAATGTTTGTGTTAATGTTGCTTCAAGTGTTGCCAATATATTTCTTGTTTTTAATAATGTACGATTATTTTTAATGGCGTAGCCTATGTGGCTGGGTTTGTGATATAAATGTGTGTGTTAATGTTGCTTCAAGTGTTGCCAATATATTTCTTGTTTTTAATAATGTACGATTATTTTAAATGGCGTAGCCTATGTGGCTGGGTTTGTGATGTAAATGTGTGTGTTAATGTTGCTTCAAGTGTTGCCAATATATTTCTTGTTTTTAATAATGTACGATTATTTTTAATGGCGTAGCCTATGTGGCTGGGTTTGTGATGTAAATGTTTGTGTTAATGTTGCTGCAAGTGTTGCCAATATATTTCTTGTTTTTAATAATGTACGATTATTTTTAATGGCGTAGCCTATGTGGCTGGGTTTGTGATGTAAATGTGTGTGTTAATGTTGCTTCAAGTGTTGCCAATATATTTCTTGTTTTTAATAATGTACGATTATTTTTAATGGCGTAGCCTATGTGGCTGGGTTTGTGATGTAAATGTGTGTATTAATGTTGCTTCAAGTGTTGCCAATATATTTCTTGTTTTTAATAATGTACGATTATTTTTAATGGCGTAGCCTATGTGACTGGGTTTGTGATGTAAATGTTTGGGTTAATGTTGCTGCAAGTGTTGCCAATATATTTCTTGTTTTTAATAATGTACTATTATTTTTAATGGCGTAGCCTAAGTGGCTGGGTTTGTGATGTAAATGTTTGGGTTAATGTTGCTGCAAGTGTTGCCAATATATTTCTTGTTTTTAATAATGTACGATTATTTTTAATGGCGTAGCCTAAGTGGCTGGGTTTGTGATGTAAATGTTTGGGTTAATGTTGCTGCAAGTGTTGCCAATATATTTCCTTTTTGATTGGGCAACGTATAATTTATTACAATCGGAGTGGTTTTACGTTGAATCAATTTATTACAAAATGTTTTATACAAGTATTGTGGCGAACATGTATGCAAACGTCATACGGTAGGGACCTGTCTAAGAGGATAGATGGTGTGTCGCATGTATTCTTAAAGCAGTCAAAGAGAGTAGGCAAGTGTTAAGTGCATGTATTTACGGTTATGAAAAATGTCCCTCCTTGACGATAAATCACTGATTTTTTTTCCATTGAATTTTAAAAAAGTAGTATTTGTACAGTCTGAAAGTAACATGGATAAAGCTGAACACCTGGTACAGCAACAGTGTTACATTTTTATAGTGAGTGTGTTTTGCACAGATAAAACGTATCCGTCACGCCACGAAACGCTCTTCAAGTGATAATCTGTGATTTCTTAAAACACCTGATTTTATAATATAGGTTATGTTATATAATAGCTGTTTTAACACCCTGGTCATGTTACTTTATTAATTTATTGTACATTATTGATTTGAAATGTAATTATTAAATATTTGTAACTATTATTAAATATATTAATTTATATATATTAATATATTTTGTTAAAAATAATTCAGTATAATGATAACGAGTTAAGTATGTTTATTAAAACTTTTCAAATCAAATTTCTATAAGCCCATTTGGCACTTTTAACCCATTCCCTGCCATGATCCTCAAATGAGGAGTTTGTGCTTAAACATAGTTAGGTAGGCATCTAGTTTGTTAATGCTTAACACCTGTATTGAGACTTTCTTACGTTCATTAAGGTTATTTTCATCCATTAAAATGGTAGAAGTGGTCTATTTTTATGGTATTTGTATTGAGTTACAGGTATTAATACAGGTAAGGAGTTTACATATATGGTTGTGTTTTCTTTATACATTTTCCAGTATGTAAACATTTTTATATCATTCCACTTTGATAAAATACAGTGGTTAATATTTCCATAACCCAGTAGCATAGTTGACTTCCTTATTTTTAAAAATGTTTACAAACTTTTAATAGTGATACCCATTTGGGGATCATGGCATATCCAGTGTATTTTAACTAGGCTCATACTACGTTTTTTATTCCGATTGCAGGCATGGCTGGACGGTAGTTCTTTAGTCTAAGCCAACTAGTATCCCCTATGACTAATGAAAGTTTTTTGTATTCTCTAGTTGATGACGGTGAAATACAAATTGTTCAATTGCCACCTGATAAGGTTGATAACCTTTCTGACCTAAAGAAGACCTGAGGCTACGCCCATCATTTCTTGAAGCAATTTATAATTGGAAAACCTATCAGATTTGGCTTCTCACAGTGGTTATTATGTCGTGGAAAAACGGCTATTTTTTTCATGCCGAGCTTTATAAGGGGAAACTACAGATATACAATGCTAAAAAAACCTCTGTAGGCTCATCCGTTATTATGTCCAACGTTTCTGTTTCTAATACTCCCCGAAATCATATTTTATTTAATTGACAACTTTTTTACAAGTTTTGACTTGATAAAAAGCCTTATGGAAAGCAGTATTTGTGCCCCATGGACAGTCTGATACAATAAAATGAACTATGATCCTATCAAATCAGATAAAGAACTGAAAAAAAACGTGGTGCAAATAACTATCGTTTTGATGAAAAAACAAGCTTTCTGGCATTACTATACTTGGAAAGATAACAACAATGTAAAGTTTTATGAAACCATAAACAGCTGTGACTTGCTGGTCAAAACTGGGTAAGGAAAAAATAAAAGTATCTTGTCAAAGTGTATTTGTACCAATAATAAGTGCATTGGTGGAGTTGAATGAATGGTTTATAAACAGGTACATGACAAAACTCAAAGCTAAAACATGATAGTTTCCTATATTCACCGATCTAATTTATATGACGGTGGCCAGTGCGCATATTCTTTCTTGTATATCGGGGCAAAATATGTCATTTGGATCTTTAGGAGAACAATTCTAAAACTTATCTATCACTAACCTCTTTTTGCAACCCAAAAAACATTGGCAGACCTGTTTTACTGAAACTTTTTTAAGGACATTTTTTAATTAAATCCCTTAAATAAAATTTTATTCAGTAAAGTTTTTAAAATGTAACAAAGATAATCTAATAACTGCGTTCTTTTCCCATTACCTACATTACAAAAGTTTATTGAAACCTTTTTTAGAAAGACGTATTCACTTCTGTACACTTGTGCCATTTACTGATTTTTGAAATGATACTTGATTAACTATATTTTGCACGAAGACTAAACGTCGGCGCAAAATAATATAAAAATTCATTTCAAAATATTTAGTTTAAAGAACTTGGATGTCTTACTTTAATTTCCAAAATGTACAACACACTCTCTTTCCTTTAAAATAAACTTTATTTATACAACAGAGTGGTAGTGCTTTGTGAAAAAGTTGAAGAAGTAAAAAGAAGTTGAAACAGAAGAATATAGCAAAGGAGCACCCAGCTCATCGGCTCTCACCTCATTTGCCAAAGACACAGTTTTAGTCATAACGTTTGGGAGATCTACAGTACAGTTAATGATACGTCTGCCCTCAGGAATCCTACCTCAAACGTTGACTGACGGGGGGCTTGGTGTCACGACCCGCGGTACCAGTATGTAAGAGTCTTTCGACCTTGCTGTAAGGCCTTGACTGGTCACCGACCCGCCACTGGGACGAGACGAACTCCACCAATGACAGCAGTTCGGCCGCTCTTCCAGAAATACTCGGGATCAGCAGAACCTTCCGAGTGGCCAGGTTTCCGTACCTAAATACCTCATTTGATTAGTTCGGTCCAGGTAGGGCAATCAAACATTTATCCACTTTTGGGTGGCCTAAGGGCCAGAAGCCCAGACTAGAGACCTGGTCATAAACCACCGCGTTAGGCCTCGAAGGCTATTTATACAACCACAAAAAATATAGCGGTCAACATAAAACTTTTCCAGTTAATTATACACAGTCAGGGATGCCATAAGATAGTCATTTCTATCTATCAGACCCACGTCTGCGTATTAAGTTATTATTGTACCTACAAATTGTAATTTGGAACAACTATACATCTATTACTAAACAAATAAAACAACACAAACAATAAACAACTGGTTTTAAGATTCTGATGAAGATCTCTTCTCACACACAAAAACTTTACGACTGATTGAGTTTAGTGCCGTTAAGACTTTAATTTTAAAGCCAGCAATTTTAGTAAATTTTAAAAAAAATCTAAACTAATCGCCATGGAAGAAACATCTACGAATTTAGCAGATATTATTTACTATATATGTAATCAAATTATTTTACAAGAATTAATTTTCATATAATATAACGAAATTTTTTCAGTTAGGTAAATAATGGTAAAATATTTAAACTGTAAGAGAAAGTAGCAAACTTTTGCTAACTACCAAAGGGCAGTCAGTTGTAAATCTTTCGGCTAATAAGGTTTACGGTACGTACCTGGAATGAAATAAATAATAATATACTTCGAATGTTTCATTATAATATATACAAATTATACGTATATATATGTGTGTGTGTGTGTGTGTGTGCGCGCGCGCGCGCGCGTGTGTGTGTGTGTGTGTGTATGTGTAAAATTATTTTTGTTACTTTTTATTAAATAAATACAATAATATTATAAATAAAGTAACATAACCTATGTGTTCAAACAGCTGTTCTGCCACATAAACTATAACATAAAATTAGCTATTTTATGAAATCATATGCTATCACGTATTTTAAGCCAAATGGGACGAATTATCTATACATTGCATACATTGCCCCTTTGTGATAAGTTTCTCCCATTTAAAACTAAAATTATTTCATTAAATTTAATTAATAAATTGTTATTTGAAACGCTGTATTAATAACAAGGGCAATCCACTACAAGTTTTAAAAAATGTATTTGAATTTGAGTGGATAAATAAAATGTATTTTAATAACGCTTGAAAATTGGATAAGATATGTATAAGGAGAGTGTGAACTAATAGGAAGAATTCAAATAATAAATATTTGACAATGAAAACGTCATCTATACATCATACATACATATATATATATATATGAGTTGGTGTTAGTTGAAAGAAATTCCCCAAGAACTGATGTGTTATTTAAATTTCGGTAGGCCGAATTAAATTAATTTTGAAATTTTCCGTTGTATAGTGACGTACATTGGAATGACAAAATGTTTAGATATCTTTTGGTTGAATTTATCTTTTAAATTTGGATACAACAATAAATTCCTGAGGGATATAGCAGGACGTGCAAAGGTGGAGGCGTCTGAAAGCCAGCTCTGCCTTTTGTGTGCTCACGTGTGAATGGCCTTCGGTTCACAGATAATACGCGTCATAGAGAGTGAGTCTCTTACAGGGAAAACCTTTACAATTTGTTGTTGAATTGCTTGGATGATAAAAAGGCAATTTGTGCTGAAGAAATCTCCCGTTTATTGTTGCAATTGAACGTGTGGGAAATGTCGGTGAAATTCTTGTCGTTATTGATTTATTAATCTTTAGAATAAATTGTTAAAGTTCTGAATGTGGGAATAATATTTAAACTTGATTAAACCGGATCATATGGGCTAGCGCCTTTAAAGTATGCTGTTTAACAGATTACTTGACATGCTTGAAAATACTGGTGACGTCACATTTCCTTCATATTTAAATTATATGGGCTTATATTGGTTTATATTATTTATAAGTTTAGTTCAGTTGTATATAATTATTTGATGGATATATTAAGGCTTCTGATGTGCGTCACTTCTACCACAAGAATAAACATACCTAACAACCTTATTTATCTATTAAACTATTAATACCTGTAACTTTATCAAACGTATATTTGCCTCCATTAACCCTTCCCTCTCTGGGGTATTTTATGGGTAAAATGACTAGAATAGTCACAGCTTTATAGGGTTAGATTAAGTTGTCTTTGTGCTCCGACACAAGGAACAAACACAAGTTGGAATTGTTTAACCTCACAGTAACCTCACTGCATCCGAACTTACTCTTCTAGTGCGTGACAAAATTAAAACATGTTTTCGATTTAACATTGGTTGTTGTTATTCTCAAAGGCAAAATATTTTAACAATCAAATATATACAGTTATATTTTAACAATACTTTATATGCAGTTATATGCGTGTATTGGAATTAAAATAGGTGTTAAAATAGGAATTAAAAAATAATTTTTAATTAACGCATTTATTTTTATGACGAAACTATTACACTCAAGAAAATTATTTTGGGCATTAATAAATTTAATATTAAATATTTTATGCACTTATTGTTTATTTAATTTGTATTATTTTTTTGTATTAATTAATAAATACTTTTATAACTTTCTATGATATAAGTATTTGCAAGTAATATTTTTACCTAATCATAAATATCAAAATGAATGGAACATTTTATAAGAATATTCTGAACTTACTTATAAAATTCAAATGTAAAGGATTTGCCCAACGTCGTGAACAACAAATCCCATGAGTTTCATTTTTTTAAGGGATAGCTTTTTTCGTACTTGAACAGAAAAATAGTATGAGAAAAATCTTCAAGTTGGCGTCGACCTGTAACAATATGAGTTGTATATATGCGCTGTATACAAGTGCTTTATCTTACACTAAGTAATAATATATGATTTCATACAACAGCTGATTTTATATTTTAGGTTATGTTGTAGAACCGCTGTTTAAACGCGTAGGATATTTTTTATTTAATATGCATTATCAAGGTACAAAGCTGTTGTTAAATATTTCTTACTATCAATAATGTTACTTATTTAATATAAATAAATATATTGATTTTATTTCAACAAATCTTACTGCAACTACTTTATTACAATGATTCCAATTTCTAAAATGAAAACTTACTTATGCCCGTCTGATACTTTTTATGAACAGATTTCAATTAAATTCGTTAAATACAATTTTTAATCAGTAAAATGCTCAACATATAATAAAGCTATAGTAAATTAATACATCACTTAGTGAATACTTGAGAGCTTACTTGCTGATGCGTTTCGAAACAATCGTTCCTCTCACGAAGCCAAGCCCTTTACGTATCTATGAGGCTTAGCTTCGTAAAAGAAACTATTTCGAAACGCGTCAGCAAAAATTAGGTGTTCACTTAGTTTGGTATTGTTTAGTTATGGTTTGGTCAGTGAATGCAAGATGACTACAACAAGCAACATTACACAATAAAGGATTTGTATTGACTAAATTAACCACATTCCTCTATTTAGCTACGTTCATCATATGACGTATTCACTTCCGTCGGACAGGCTCATGACGTCACCCCCAGAAGCGTTTCAGAATTTGTTTTCCAATTTTACACTAATTACTATTTACACAAACCAAATGTGAAGCAATACGAAAGGGCAGATCTGATGGAAGAATCACTACATTTGCATATATATAGGGTGGCAAACATTGCTACAGAACTTTGTTTAACAAATCGTTCTGCGTACAAACGTGATTTATCTAGATAAACAATCTACCGTGACGAATGGCTTCTCGTTTTACCAACAAAAAAGCGTACTTAAGGCTTCGCCAGAATAAATCCGTGTTCCGCCGAATCCAATGCGTTTTGCACTCGTTTACTGTTTCTGTAAGTGTTTTCCTTGCATTCCTAATTATATGAATTAGTCGCTATATTAGGAAAATATTACACTATATTACACCACATGAATGCTTCATTAATAACACATACATTTATAGATACATACATACAAACATACCATTCACACATACATCCATACATGCGTATATATATATATATATATATATATATATATATATATATATTTGTATATATATATATATATATATATATATATATATATATATATATATATATGCTGATACGTATTCCTTCACGGATGGAAAAATATGATGAAATGTTACTATCTGGAGTACATCCGTTCATTCTGCAGTCCATAAATTCGCAGTTCCGACGTTTCGCTAGAATCTCATCCAGCATTGACGAGGTGAACCCAACAACAGATGTCGTCATCCACCCCCCCCCCCATCCAGCTGTTGTTGGGTTCACCTCGTCAATGCTGGATGAGATTCTAGCGAAACGTCGGAACTGCGAATTTATGGACTGCAGAATGAACGGATGTACTCCAGATAGTAACATTTCATATATATATATATATATATATACATATGCGTGTGTGTGTGTATGTATATAAATATATATATGTATAAATACATACATTGATATTTATAAACACACTTAGTAGACAACTCTGATAGGTTGAGTGACTAAGTAGGAAACAAAGAATATGACCAAGTCTTAATGTAAGGACGTGTGGGGGAGCATGTGCTATAAGGACAACCTTAACTAAAATAGAGCTACCTACATTGGGTAGTATCTCCCTTTCATCGTCCCGAAAAACTCCATACGACAGCCCTTTTGCTCTGCTATCTATGCGGATTTTGTCCGCTACCTCTGGCCTCCTAAGCTTTCTGGCGTGTGTGTGTGTGTGTGTATGTGTCTGTGTCTGTGTGTGTGTGTGTGTGTGTGTGTATGTGTCTGTGTCTGTGTGTGTGTGTGTGTATGTTTGTGTGTGTGTGTGTGTGTGAGAGAGAGAGAGAGAGAGTGAGATCAATATATAATATTTGATTAAACTCGAAATAGTAAAACACCTCTATCAAAATATGCAAAACCAAATCTACATAAATATTTAATTCATAATATAACATGCGATAACCTGCATAATTGTAACATACGCTGCAGCCGGCAGCCATAACAAGCTGTTCTCTAATTACTCGGAATTAGCAGTTAGGGGTAAGAGCGGTGGTGCTGTTTTATTGACAGGGAATTAACAGTGCGAAAATAACAAAAATGAACAGATGGGACAGAAACATTAGAACAGAAATTGTTGTCAAAATAATCCAAATATGGGAATTATAGTTAATAAATAAAAACAAAAACCAGTAAATAATTTTAATTTTTTTTTATTTATGCTAATTATATATATTAGCCTACTAAATGATAATTTTATTTAATCTGAAATTACTACTCTGATTTATTTAATTAAGCTTTGATATTTTTCAGAAAGTAAATAAACACTAAAACAAAATAAAACTAATTAATTATTACTTGAAATCTTGTAATAGTACATATTAGTAGCATGTGGTCATGGTCTTGGAACATATAATTTGGGTGTTTGTTTTGGGGGGTTTAATTTGGGTTATTTTTTGTTTTATTTAACCAAGAATTAAAAATAGCCAAATCCATCAAAAACAATATAAAAAAACTAAAATTTAACCATTACCAAAGCTGACAAAGGCAACATAACGGTAATTATTAACAATAGCGACCTCAACAAAAAAGTACACAGCTTCATCCAAAATAACAACATCATTACACTAAAAGAAGACCCAATAACAAAATACAACGCTCAAATCAACGAAGCAATCAACAAAACAAAACTTACAATCCCACACTACACCAAAAAGCACCTAAAACAAATAAAGCTAATGACCCAAACTAAACGCCCTGTCCAAACGTCACAAAACAGACATCCCAATACGTCCACTAACAAACCACACAAGTGCCCCTTCTCATCTTCTATTCAAATTCCTCGACAAAACCATACGAAACCATATAAAATTTAATAATCATTGTAGCATAAAAAATAGCCTAAATCTAATAGACAAAATAAAAAACGTAAATATCCCACATAACTCCACTTTAGTCTCTTTCGATACATCAAATCTATATACAAACATCCCCATTCCAGAAACCATCGACATCCTCAAAAACATGCTTATAGACACAAATACACCACATACACACATTGACGAAATCATCCACCTCACAAGATTAATCACATCTCAAAATTACTTCACCTACAATAACACATTCTACAACCAGAAAGATGGACTACCTATGGGCTCCTCCATAGCTAGCATCTTAGCAGAAATATTCATACACCATATTGAACAAAACCTCATTTTACACAACAACAAATACTCAGATAACATAATTTCCTGGTACAGATACGTTAACGACATCATAACATTATATAAAGGTAACACACGCAGAGCACACATATTTCTAAAACACCTTAATTCCATACACCCAAAACTAACATACACTAACAAACAGAACAACAAAACTCTCTTAACTTCCTAGACCTTATAATTAAACGAACAGACAAACAAACACATAAATTCAACATATACCGAAAAACCACTAGTACCAATACGACCATTCACAGCTCCTCAAACCACCCACACCAACATAAACTAGCTGCTTACAACACCATGGTATATCGCCTGCTTAAAACACCGTTAGACAAAGAAGAACACCACCAGGAGTTAAACACCATAAAATATATAGGACAAACGAAAGGGCACAACCCAACAATAATTGACAAATTATACAACCGCCTAAAAAATAAACCTAATAACCCAAATACCGAAAACCACTAGTACCAATACGACCATTCACAGCTCCTCAAACCACCCACACCAACATAAACTAGCTGCTTACAACACCATGGTATATCGCCTGCTTAAAACACCGTTAGACAAAGAAGAACACCACCAGGAGTTAAACACCATAAAATATATAGGACAAACGAAAGGGTACAACCCAACAATGATTGACAAATTATACAACCGCCTAAAAAATAAACATAATAACCCAAATACAAACACACAAGATGACAATCGCATAAAATACTTATCAATACTATACAGATCACCCAAAACTCACAATTTAACCAAAACACTACGAAAATACAACTACAAAATAGCTTACTCCACACATAACACTCTCAACAAACAATTTAAACCCAACAACAAAATCAACGACATTTACAACACCACTGGAGTTTACAAACTAACTTGCAGTTCATGCCCCAGTTTTTACATAGGCCAGACAGGGAGGTCATTCTACACACGTTACCAAGAACATATAAAATCACTAAAAAACAATAATTACCAATCAAACTTCGCCGATCATCTCAACTCCACAAAACATGACTACATAGACATAACATCTAACCTACAAATTCTTCATAAACAACACAGAAATAAACAACCCTACACAACCGAACAATATGAAATACACAGACACTTCAAACTACACCCTACACACATACTCAATACACAATTACATTACAACTCACGCGCATTTTTGACATCATAGCTTCTAATACACACAAAATAAAACCCACACCACCATAATATCCCACCCCCACCCTAACTTACGTAAACCTTGAGATCAGTTACGGTCTAAGTTGACAAAGGGACACATCTCCCGAAACGGCCGTCCTCAACAAGCAAAGTAAGTGCTACTATAGGCAAGTTAAAACATTTTAAAGTGTTTAGTGATTACTAGTAGCTCACGTGAAGATGGAATCAACAAATGTCATTATTTCAGTTAATTGAAATTGTTTGTGCAGATAGTGAATATCGTTGGAGAATTATGTAACTACATGGGGCAATGACACTGTACCTGAATAAATTTAGTAATTTAGATTTGGTTTCGTTATGTTACTAAAACTGTTACCGTCTAAGTATACTCTTTTTGTAACACCCTCACTAAACCCGCCCCTCCCACTAGCTCCACCTCCTTTCAATTTAAAATTCGTAGATATGATATTAAAATTATGCGTTAAATGAATTATAAATTTTTAACACCATTTTAACCTTTATCTTATTTGGCAATATTTCAAGCTAACCTAATCCAACCTAACTCAAGCCTAACTAAACTCACCTAACTGCACATAGTTCAGTTTTATACTCAACCCTTACCGCTGTCATTTATAAAGCATTGCAATATGTAAATTAACGCGTTTAAGATATCCGACCTATATAAGTAATATTTATTTATAGACTCGTCGTCTTTGATAGGAAGGTGTCCAGCAATCTTCTATTTGCTCCCAACCCAATGAACTTATTTAATCCCGCCCCTCCCACAAACTCCACCTACTTTCAATTTATTTGTCAAGCCTGTTACCATATACTTATTCTGTAAAAATTTTTTTAATAAAACGCATAAACATTTTTTAATTTTTTCATTTCTTTTTTGAATATTTTTCAAATGGTTGTGATATATATACATATATATATATATATATATATATATATATATATATATATATATATATATATATATATATATATTAAATATGGTGGTATGCTTTCTTGTAATATAATAAACGAATAAAGTATTTCAACACGAGAATTGTTTTTGTGTAAAAATTTTAAAGATTCTCGACAATAAATGTATTAGCATCTTCAGGAAAACCACAATGATATAAAAATGTTTAAAAAAATTAAATCATACATACTGTAATTTAAATTGTAAAGCTTTGAAAAATATTTAAATTAAAACAATTCTTTTATTTGATATATATATATATATATATCGCAATATGTATTCTTGTGTATTAATAAAGAACATAAGTCAAAATACAAATACAAGAATTATAATGGAATTTACAATTCAAAGCTTTTTGTTGGCTAACAGTACCAACATCATCAGGAATATTAAACAATTAAAATTAACATATGTGCAAATTAGATCAAATAAATAGCTATGCCAAATCAATTACAATGTTGTTAGGAATTTTTTAAATTTTTTTTTATTTTGCTGCCCTAACATTACAAACACTGAATATATTATCAAATTTAGATTTTACTTGTATTTGTTAATTTATCAACTCATTATTAGTATTATATTTATGTATTTGTAAAGCTTCATAAATACTCATTCTTAGGCCTTTCTTAATTTCTTTTACAAGCATCATATTATCTATATTAGGAAATATGTGATTATTATTAATACAATGACTAGCAAAATTTGATTTATAAATTTCTGGCTTTTTATATGCATTAATGTTCTTTATATCTATCTTTAAGTTTTTTCTTAGTTTGTCCTATATAAACTTTATTACAATAATCACATTCTAATTTATATACACCGGTTTTTCATGCATATTAATAATATTTTTATTATTAATTATATTTATTAATTTATTATTAGTATTATATGCGAATTTTATGTTGCTACCTTTAAACAATTTTGTGATATTTTTTACTTCATTACCAAAAAAGGTAAATGACGTCCATATGACATTTTCATCATTATTTTTGTAAATTAGATTATTATTTTGTTTCTTTAAAATATTATAATTAAGTTTATCAACAGTTTTCTTTTTATAGCCATTCTCAATTGCAATTTGATAGAAAATGTTTTTCTCTCTTATTTTGTTTTCATTATTCATAGGTATTTTATGTAATCTATATAATAAACTGTATAATGCAGCGATTTTTTGATTATACGGATGGTTAGAATTATTAGGTATAATTTGGTTAGTTTGTGTCGGTTTACGATATATCTTAAATTCAAATTCATTATTATGTCTTATAATAAATAAATAAATGAGATGATAAAATAAATAAAATTATACCGACATTTGATAAAAACTGTTATTGGTTTAGATATGTAGATGATGGTTTGTATGTATCTAATAATAATGGTATAAACTTAATAACTATTTTAGATAAAATAAATGTGATAAATAAAAATATTAATTTTACTTATTAAATGGAGAAAAATAATCAGATCAACTTTCTAGATATAACAATTATAAGACATATTAATGAATTTGAATTTAACATATATCGTAAACCGACACAAACTAAACAAATTATACCTAATAATTCTAACCATCCGTATAATCAAAAAAATGGCTGAATTATACAATTTATTATATAGATTACATAAAATACCTATGAATAATTAAAACAAAATAAGAGAGAAAAACATTTTCTATCAAATTGCAATTGAGAAAGGCTATAAGAAGAAAACTGTTGATAAACTTAATTATAATATTTCAAAGAAACAAAATAATAATCTAATTTACAAAAATAATAATGAAAATATCATATGGACTTCATTTACATTTTTTGGTAATGAAGTAAAAAATATCACAAAATTGTTTAAAGGTAGCAACATAAAATTTGCATATAATACTAATAATAAATTAATAAATTTAATGAATAATAATAATATTATTAATATGCATGAAAAAACGGTGTATATAAATTAGCATGTGATTATTGTAATAAAGTTTATATAGGACAAACTAAGAGCATTTTAATGCATATAAAAAGCCAGAAATTTATAAATCAAATTTTGCTAGTCATTGTATTAATAATAATCACTTATTTCCTAACATAGATAATATGATACTTGTAAAAGAAGTTAACAAAGGCCTGAGAATGAATATTTATGAAGCTTTAGAAATACATAAATATAATACTAATAATGAGTTGATAACAAATACAAGTAAAATCTAAATTTGATAATATATTCAGTGTTTGTAGTGTTAGGGCAGCAAAAGAAAAATTTCAGCAACATTGTAATTGATTTGACATAGCTATTTATTTGATCTAATTTACACATATGTTAATTTTAATTGTTTAATAGATATAACTAATTATCTTGACTCCCTCGTATGGCATCGTAAAGTTTACTGGAAGAAGTCTCAACGCGGGTTAAGAGAGGTGTCTAACAGATGCTCTTTAAAAAGAATAAATATGTTGGATACATAAACAGATTTTCTAACCAATGCTTTCCTTGTGCATTCAAACAACCAACAGACACAAACAACAATAATTTGGATACATATTGTCGTAAAACATAGTTTAAAGTTAGAACAGCGCCATATTGGACTGGCTATACGCTGGTGTATCAATAAGCTAAATGTGGGCTCTGTGTTACGCTTAATGATTACAATGAACAGTTAAACTGAACGGACGGTATTTCCACGTGATGAAGCTGGTGACCGTGACTAAATGTAATTGCTAAATACGCTTCTCGTGCAATTCACAGTCACATATATCTGTCGATTGGGAACGGTTATGAGGAAAGGAACTATTGTAATCCAGGGCTTGTGTGTGCAGCTTACACGATGCGCATGTTATATAGATCAACGTGACTAAAATTCATTCAGTGTATTAGAATAAAAATATTGTAAAGAACCCTAATGCCACAAAAATAACACATAAAACAAGTTACTAAGGATTAAACCCTTTCAAAAATAACAAATAAAACAAGTTTCTTAAGATTAAACCATTTCAAATATAACAAATAAAACAAATTACTCAAGATTAAACCCTTTCAAAAATAACAAATAAAACAAGTTACTTAAGATTAAACGTTTTTCAAAAATAAAACAGGTTACTTAAGGTTATACCCTTTTCAAAAATAATAAATAAAACAAGTTACATAAGATTAAACTCTTTTCAAAAATAACAAATAAAACAAGTTACTTGTTTTATTTGTTATTTTTGATTATTTTTGTGGTATTGGGGTTCTTTCCAATATTTTCATTGTAATATATTGTACCAGTGTGCTCTTGATATTGTCCATTCAATGTATGTTTAAATGTGTTTTTTAATTTAACTATGCCACGTTAGAAAACATATTTCCGTTCATATTATTCACACTTTTGCAAAGGAAATTTGTTACAATGACATTAAAAAAAAAAATAAACACTTTCTCGTATAAATAGTGTTTTCCTTCAATTGAAATAACCTAATGTCACTTTTGTCTACTCTTCGTCCCTTTGTAGTTGTCATTCTCTAGAGAACAGTGAGGAACGTAAATGATTTAAAACGACAGAGCGGACAGTAAATTGTGACTGAAATTTAGGAAACCTTTAAGCAGCGTTGTAACACAAAAGCTTTCAGTCAAGTTATATCTTTATTTGTGAATTTACTTTATACAGCATTGTAAGTCTGCCAACAAATGTTCGCTTGTTTCATGGCCAAACGTTAATATCCCTCGACGAGCTGTAAGAGTGATGCTTCGGATTTTACAATGTTCTGCTCAGAACGGCAAATTTATTTCTTGTGCCTTAGGCTGCGGACTGATGATCGCGACGCAACGTACACTTGAAGAGTTGCTTGTCGGTTTACATGATTGTTCATATAAACTTGTTAGTTTAGTTGTCAGTTATGTTGTCGTCAGAAGAAGATGGCGCCCTTGTCTATATTTCAAGAAAGAAACTACAAAAACGTTACAGAAAGACAATTCATACTACACCCATATAATGCCATTCATGCCTTACGACTATCTTTCGTACTTTAGTACTAAGTCATGTGTTTTAGAACATCAAGAAAAAACAAATAATTGCGAGAAGATGGAGAAATATATTTCAGCTGGAGAAAGATTGACTCAGCTAAACTTAATTTCTCGTTTATGTATTGCTTTTTATGTATGACTGCAAAACATGAAATAACATCACATGGCAACGAAATAAAAATTAGTTTTTAAACAAATCAAATTTTATAGTTCATGTGCCGATTTTATATATTTTGAAAATTTTTTGGTAATCATTTATATCGTCTTGAAGTTGTTGGATACACAAATCATGACCAGAACCAGCAATATTTTGTTTTTCTGCCATACTACAGCAGTATAATAAAAGACTATTCAAAGAAACACAAACAATACAAAAAAAATTAGTATTCAAATACGATAGCACTCTTGACAAACACATACACAACACAACAGATTCTGCTGGCTACTGAGCAACGAGTTAGAGCATGCCGTGACTGGAGCAACTCTAGTTTCAGTGTCACTCGCTAGTCGCGTTGCTATCACTTCACTATGGTTATGTGCATTAAACTCTATATACTGTAAAAAGCAAATTAAGTTTGCGTTACGTTGCCGTCACCAGTTGCCTTCTGTACGTCAGCAGCCTTACTCCTTGCAATCGTCAGTGATTTAAAAGCCTGTTATGATTTTATTTGAGGTGATCTGAATAGTTAGACAGGTGACATCAGGCCCAGTTCCTAATTCCAGAGTGTCTAAATTGAGTTCATCTGCTACTGTCAGGTTTTCCCCGAATAAAGTGATATAAACTTGCTGTACCTCATACAACACTCTAGATATTCCAGTTTTTTCAAGTTATTGCCATCTCGCTTTAACCGATCATGTCGCCAAAGAAGTAATGCGTCCCAGATATTCGTGGAATGTGTTTATAAGCCGACATTTCAATTGCTTTAAACTTTTTCCTTTCCCATGTTTCCAATGGCCATAAAAGCAGAAACACATGTCACTTGACAAATTTGATTCTGAGAAGAAAGGTCTTTGTGTTTCAGCTAAATATGTATAGTTGAATCACTTTGACAAAAATCGCCTCACGCAGGGATGTGTGGGTGAGGAGTTTGGCCACGTGCGGGAGGAGGAAGAGAAAATTCTAAGTAGAAACGCTACTAGCCTGACTACATACTTTCGGCTGAGTTGATTAACTTATGGATGTCAAAAAGAAAACCCATGGTACTACCCTGTTGCAGCACTTTTTAAAGTAACTAAAAACACGTGCACTATAAAACAAAAAGGTAACATAAAACCTAAATCAAAACATATCAGCTAATGTTTTTGAAAAGATACGTATAGATCCACCACTTGCTACTTTCACGACCGACTGAAGTGTCGCTCACAGCTGTCGCCCTAACGCGCATGCGCACTGGCGCCTCTAGACACTGCACATTTAACGCCCCGATTTTTCACAATGTGATTCGACTGTACTCTAGGATACTGAATGATGCTCTCGCTTCTTCTGTTACCATTCATACTGGCTTTGCTTGGTCCCAGATGGGTTGTTCCTAGACAAGTGTTCCATTCTACGTATTTAGATTATTGTTCACTCAGTGGCGACAGTATTGCTGTTTGTTCAAGCTAGCTACTAAAAAGATCTTTGATATGTTCATTTCCACTAATTTTGTTCTTTGTACTTTATAAATTATGTTTAATATTACATTACAAATATTGTAACCACAAACGCTAGAGCTGATAAGTGTGTTATATCGTTTCTTATTTAAAGTTTTTGAGAATGGTGTAGTAATCTCCCGACTAGCTTTGTAAAGCACGGTGTCTGGAAAGTTGGATAAAATAATTTAAAAAATAGAGCGAATTCTTCATAGAACACCAAGAAACTTTCTACCCTGTTATTTAAATGCTAATGTCCTGCCAGCAGATGCATTCTTCGGCATCAGTCTTATATTTCAAAAGTTCTTCCTCCTGAAATTGATTTTAGGAATAATCTCCATCAGATTGGGGAAATATAAAATCTAACTTTTTCCAAACATTGAAGTACTGTAATTTGTTTGTTTTTAAGAATAAATTTTATTTATTTTCAGAATATATAAACAATTATTCACATATTTACTTTGTATATACATTTTGGCTATAGTAACACTTATTACGACTTACAGCAAATACAATTACGACTTACAGTTTGATAAATCCTGAAGCAACCGGACCTAGTTTACCCTGAAACTTGTTTGTTGTAGGGAATTTTCTGTTATTGTGTGGAAATTTTAATTCGTTTGGGAATAGAGATTGTATAGGTATATATTGAATAGGTTGGGTGGGTTCTAGTTAATTCTTAGACGAGGGGAGTTATTACTGAGGACGTGTGTGAGTGTAGGACTGTGTGGGTGGGTGGGTGTGAGTGGGTGTGTGTGTGTGTGTGTGTGTGTGTGTATATGTGGGTGTGTGTATGTTAACAGATAGAATTATTGTCAATGTATCTTCTGCTAGTTTCCCTGAAATACAGAAGCGACACAACTGCTATCATCGACGCCTCGCTATTTACCAATATTTGTTAATGTAATTTCACTTCTGATGAAACGGCTCGGGGGAACAATGAATGGAAATTGAATTTCATCGCCCAACAACCGGCAACGGTAAACAAGCCGCTTTGCGTATTGCGAAGTCGCTGTTACAGATGTGATTACATTACGCCGCGTTCATTTCCACAGTAAACAATAATACCAAAATGGAAAACGCGACAGTATAATTACATATGGAGTTAAACGTCACTGACAGGTGCAAAAATACGATCGTGCGAGAGTAGGAACACTGAGTTCTTTACCTCACCGACATTTTGTACAGCTCAAAAAGATATACATCAAAATTTGATATTTTTAGAACTTGCTCTTGATATTTTATGATTTCCTTTTATACAATGTGGCATGTTGTACGCGAGACAGGATTGAGCTGTCTTAAATCTGATGGTATTCAAAGAAAATATTATATCACCACTAGGCTTCATCCGCCCATTGCTAACCTAGATTCAAGGGCCGCTTCAGGGAAGGGGCAGTAGGGGCAATTACCCCCTCCCGAGAATTTAAGTACATTTTTGTTAGAAGTATATTTTTCATATTCGGAACACATTTAAATTTATCCCAGTTTACATATAAAAATATATTTTTTATTTAACTTTTATTTTAAAGCAATGCATATTATTTTTACATTTATATAATGTTGGGTGTAGAAATTCATCTGATAACATTGGTAGTTCCACCCAGCATAAACAACACTGCTATATTACAAGTCGCGCACTAGTTCCGTACCGGCTCGGCTATACAACCGGTTTGTGTACTACGACTCCGAGTCGTAGAAACGATGAAAGTTAAACGATATTTTGTATTGGGCACAAAATAATAATTTTGGCATCCATGTAAATTCAAGTAAAATTTATGTTTTGATGAAAAAATGCCAAATTACCAGTGATTTTTAAGTACAAGCTTAAAAGTTTTAACAGCCTAAAATTTCATTTCCATGTCTTTATTTTTCAAATTTTCTCGCCCTAAACCACCCCATACTTTCTACCATTATGCCCCCCCCCAGAAAGTCTATCCTGGAGCCACCCTTGCCTATATTTGATCCTAGGTACAGTAGAACCTCGATTATCCGAGTCCCGAGTAACAGAGGTCCGGTTAACCGAGATAGTAAATAAAAGATACAGTTCGTATACAAGTTTCGACTCTTGAAGTGACGAAGTAAATATATGTTATCTTCTTTTAAACGTAATTGCTTCACGTTTATGTCTTTTTCAACTTGGATTTGTACAAAATTTTGTATTTAATATACGTAGATGCCTTTTTCACATCTTTTACCACATTTGTATTCATTTCACCAGTTAACAAAGTTTCGCACTCGATTTTTTACACAGTGCGTACTACCAGATTTTTCAATTATCCGAAGTACGATCGGTTCACATTACTTGGTATGATTAAGGTTATACGGCATCCTCACTACGCATCCTTCTTACAAGATGTAACTTAAAGCAAATCATTATGACGCGGATAGAGAGTCGACTTATTAAAGGTAAAGGACTTCCCCACTAGGTACCTTTAATAGAGCTACTAGGCCCAATAATAGGGAATCACTATGCCCTCCCCTTAAACCTATATAATTCTGCTCATCCTTGTCCTTCTTTTTTTAAGTTGTAACTTGTAAGCACCTCTTAATGGCTACGATAGTGAGTCAACTTTTTAAAGTTAGGGAATCTTACCTTAGGTACCTCAACTTTCCTCTTTGCCCAGTAACAGGGAAACGTTGTGCCCTATCCTTGTTCCTACCTGAATCCACCCCTCCTTCCTTATCCTTCATTTTACAAGATGTAACTTATAGCCAAATCTTTATGACTCCTATAGAGAGTCAACTTTTAAAAGTTAGGGACCCTTCCCTTATGTACCTCAACTTTCCCTTGTACCTAGTAACAAGGAACAATTGTGCCCTCCCCTCGACCCTACCTAAATCCATCTCTCCTTCCTTTTCCTCCTTTTTTACAAGATGTAACCTGCAAGTAGCTTTTTATGTCTCCTAAAGAGAGTCGACTTGATAAAGGTAAGGGACACTTCCCTTAGGTACCTTAACTTTCCCTATACCTAGGAACAAGGAACCATTGTGCCCTTCCCTTAGTCCTACCTGAATCCATCTCTCCTTCCTTATCCTTATTTTTACAAGATGTAACTTGTAAGCAAATCTTTATGACTCCGGTAGTGAATCGACTTTTTAAAGGTAAGAGACCCTCCCTTAATTACCTTAACTTTTCCCTATACTTGATAACAAGGAGCCATTGTGCCCTCCCCCTGATCCTACCTGAATCCATCTCTTCTTCCTTATCCTTATTTTTACAAGATGTTACTTGTAAGCAAATATTTATGACTCCGATAGTGAATCGACTTATTAAAGGTAAGAGGCCCTCCCTTAATTACCTTAACTTTTCCCTATACTTGATAACAAGGAGCCATTGTGCCCTCCCCCTGATCCTACCTGAATCCATCTCTCCTTCCTTATCCTTCTTTTTACAAGATGTAACTTGTAAGCAAATCTGTATGACTCCGATAGTGAATCGACTTATTAAAGGTAAGAGGCCCTCCCTTAATTACCTTAACGTTTCCCTATACTTGATAACAAGGAGCCATTGTGCCCTCCCCCTGATCCTACCTGAATCCATCTCTCCTTCCTTATCCTTCTTTTTACAAGATGTAACTTGTAAGCAAATCTTTATGACGCTGATAGAAAGTCGACTTATTAAAGGTAAGGACAGTTCCCACTAGCTACCTTAACATTCCCTTATGTCCAATAACAGGGAACCATTGTGCTCTCCCCATGGTCCTACTGAGTCCATCTCTCCTTCCTCCCTTCTTTTTTCAAGATGTAACTTGTAAACAAATCTTTATGACGCTGATATGGAGTTGACTTAATAAAGGTAAGGGACCGTTCCCTTATTTACTTTAGTTTCCCCTATTCCCAGTAATGGGGAACCTCATGCCCTCACATTGGTCCTACCTAATTCCTGCTCTAGTTCCATACTCTTCTTTTAATAGAAGGTGTAGTATTTACAAACACCTCTTTTTGACTCCGGTAGAGAATAGGTCAGGTTAGCGACCTTGTACACATGACGTCATGTTCTTCCTTGCATCCTTTATCAGGAATTTTACTCTCTCTCTTTAATTCTATTCATATTCACATTCCCATCCTTTAATAAAACAACAAAAATATAATGTCCTTTTTTATAATACTAACTGCCAATCCTGACATTGTTCGCTTGATCTTTGCTTAAGCGAAGACTCCCACAATAGAAAGTCCTTCACCTAAAGCCTGGATTACCAGAACAGTTTAATATGTTTAAGCATAACTGTAATGACCGAGATACGAATCCGGAGTTATTATATTCGACCCTTTTAATATCTATCCTACCATCGCGTTACTCTAATTGTATGAGATCTAATGAAAATTAAAATATTAATAATTCCTTGTCCTAGCTTTGTATTTACTTTCCTCTCCGGGGGCCTATAAGACCCTGCGTGGCGCTATAACACACGTTGGTGGCGACTCAGTGACGGTCTGGTCGAGGGACGGGTAGGGCTGAGTGGAATGTACGTGACTCTCTATAAACTACAGGAGTCCGCCCAAGGCGTTGAGGGGTTTTATTTCCTGACTGCCGCCCTCTACGCTCTCCGTTGACAAGCATAGAGCCTTAGGGCACTAGGCGCCATTCGTAATTAATTTATTGAACTTACCGCTGTATGCAAGGCTCTGTGGCGGTGAACCCTTACTTCCCCCAGCTGTTCATAGGAACAACATTGTAGATGACACAAACTGTTAGGGTCCACTACCTACCAATGACACCACTCCAAGAGACGTGACTGGAGGTGGACGGGATGTAAGAGGGGCTATAAAGCGGTCCTTTCTTATAAAGGGACTTTCTTCAAGAGGCCCTCAAGATAACGGTCTAGAGAGAAGGCACCACAGATCCTGGTACATAAATTTGCAGCACACATCTTCACCTTGCGTTTCAAAAACCATGTGGCTGGATAGGATGGTTGTTGGTAACACACAGATAATATAAGTGGAATATACTTTATATCTGAACGTTTGTCTGGATAGGAGGTCGCTAGGACTTAAAATCCTAGAGGAAGAATTTTTTAAATTCATAGCTAAGCTCTGGCAATGCGGAAGAGCAATAGGCACGAGGTGGGGAATTATGAGATGGAACTTTCGCCATCATTGTACCTAGGTTAATCTTTTCCTCAATAGCTAGCAATGAAGACGCCATACCGATTGAGTTGCGTCTAGTACTGGAAGATAAATACCAAATGACATAAACTCCTACTTGGAGGTGCACTGAAGGAGCTCTGAGTAGAACCTCAGGACGAATCACCGCATCTTGTAATTGGACGTAAGAGGGAGAGATACCCAAATTTGATGAAATTATGTTCACTGGTGGGTCTAAAATTGGAATCTGTTCTTAGATGGTAACAAGACCAAGGCTAGGTGGGGGTACTAGAGGGTTAGGTGGGGCAAAGAACTACTCTTCCTTAGAAGGCACTCAAAACCATGGTGAAGCAAAGATCTGAAAGGGGTTAACACCAGAGGATATCGAGAATGCAGCAAGTGGGTAGTTGATTGCTGTAAAGAGGTTGCGATTATGTGGTAGAGTTGGGAAAAGAGTACAAATAGACAAGCTAAGGGGCTCCTTCTAGATCCTAACGTAACCTAACATTCTATCATTTTGTGGAGATTATTTTGTTTTGTGAATACCTCACCATTGTATAATTTAATGTAGGGCCTATATACTCGCATTACTTACACATGTGTAAACTTAAAGTTTTTTAAAAAGTTCTTTACACATTTATAAATATCATTCATTTCCACTTTTCCTAACAAACGTTTTATTCTAAACTCCTTTCGCATCAACGCATAGGAATTACACGCTAGTTTGCTGGGCCGTTGCAAACAGCTATCTATCAATCGCTCTTATCAAACGTCTGACTGTCGACATTCACTTAAACAAGGGTAAAAAATCGAATTCATTTGTCAAGAAGTTTGTTTCTTTCTTCTTGTCACGTGTCCATTTGTTAAACAAAGTTCTGGGAAATGTTTCTGCCTCTTATATAAATGCTAATGTTGCAGATCCCTCTTCCTGGTACAATCCTTCACGGCGCGATGCCCTTTGCTTTGTTCGCCTCTCCCTTAAGTCTAGAGTCAGGAATAAAGCAAAGCGCGGTAGAAACACGTGCATTACACAAATTGTAAAGTATTGTTACTTGGGTGCTATGGTTCCTCTAACCACACACGAGTTCACTAATTACCCTCATTTTTACACTTATAGTGAGACTAGCTAGTGCTATACACGGACACTTGAAATCTATTTCTATTTACATATAGGGTCTATTTCCCAAGTTCTACTCTTACTGAAACAATTTTTGTGTTGCCATGGACAAGACCTTAGTCCCCACTTCTGACGGTAGTTTTGGCTCCTTACGTCTCCAGCACGAGACCTAACGCATTTTTCTCACGTTACAAAAACCTTCTTCATACTACACATTTACTTTATACTTTCTATTCTAATTTCCAATTTACTATTTGCTGTGTCCACATCAGATGACATTTTTACGTAAAGCGCATAGACAGCACTTCTATACCAGTGGCGAAGTCTCTTTAACTAACACATTAACAGAGGGTTTCGTAAACTGAACGAACTTAATAATGAAATAAATAAAGTTATCTCTTTCCTGGTTCCTCTTTGTTCTATGCTGCATCATAACATTTGATGCAGTCGCCCAGTTGTTACACTGCTCTGCCTCATACAGCATAAAGAAGATATTTATAAATTCTTAAACTCATAAAAAGCATAAAAATTAACAAATATAGAAAAAAGATAATCATCCTAAAAAGATATTTCAACAAAATAAGCTATAAACAAATATAAACCAAAAACACCAAAATAAAAAACACACTCCTAAATAAAAGAGCTGTCTGCACTCACAAGTGGGACATAGTGTTAAAGGATGGACAAAATCTCAAAGAACAAATAATGCACAGTGTAATGGAATCTGTAAAGTGATACACCCAGGTTGACGTAAGTTATGAGGTATGAGTAACTCTTAAAAGCGAAAGTTAAACTAAACCATGTCATACAGATCATTAACAATAGGCACAGAGTATGTACACAGTCTATTCAATAAGTATCGGGACTGGTTCCAAAAAACAAAATTTATTGCAGGTATCATTAAAATTACTTAATAGTCTTCAAAATTCATTCCGCCTGCATCGATACACTTAGTAGTCCGCTTGAAGTCGGTTTCCGGAATACTGTTGAGAACTTTTGTCGTCACCTCTTAAACCGCATCGATGGAGTTGTAGCAATGTCTTTTGGGCTCCCTTTTCATTTGCGAAAACAAGAAAAAGTCTGCTGTTGCAAGATCTGGGCTGTAGAAGGGAGGGAGCAACGATGCACACCGAATTTCGCCAGCAGCTGCCGCACAACTATCGCACCGTGACGCGGCGCGTAGCCATGGATGTTTCCAAATCTTCGCAATGGCTGGTCGAACGCTCGTTAGCGACTTCACAGCCGTGTCAGTACTTGCACGTAAAATGCAGCATTTACGGTCGTTCCAGTAGATACGAACTCCTTGTGAACAATGAATTGTCGTTTGAAAAAAAACAATCAGCATGGTTTTGATTTTCGATTTTGACATCCGAACTTTTTTCGGACGCGAAGACCCCTGCATGTGCCATTATGAACTTCGATGATTTTGTTCCGGGTCGTGCTGGAACACCCACGATACATTGCTGGTAGTAACGTTGTCTTCCTGGACGCAGTCCAAAATTTTTGTTCCCAGCTCAAGACATTCGGCATCAGCTTCGCGCACACTTTCCTCATAGCAAGATCCTCTGTTACAATGGTGTGGACGGATCCGTCTGTAAGGCTGGTCTCCTGACTGATAAGGAGATGGTTAAACGCCTGTCAGTGTCCAAAACTGTTTTCACTTTGGCCGCCTGATCATCGGTTCGAGCAGTCGTCGGGCGTCCGACGTGTTGTTCGTCTTCGGCGAGCTCCTGGCTTTCCTTAAACATGTTGTGCCACTCAAAAACACTTGTGCGGTTCAAGGCATCATCACCATAAGTCTGTTTAATGTGTTCAAGGGTCTCGGACCAGTTTAAACCAAAGCTTTACAGCATAGCGTTTCTCGATGGTCAACTCCATGCAGGCGCGATCACACCATAAAAATCACACGTCGCAAGAATCCTTCTCTTATCCCAACGCATGCCCGCATGCCCGCAGGCCGTTGAATTAAAGTGTGCCTGAGTAGTGGGGAACCCCTCTACCGAGGCCGACCGGACGAAACCCCTCCACCGCTTCGTTGAGAATACAGCGAAACAGTCCCGATACTAATTGACTAGACCCTATATATATATATATATATATATATATATATCAATGTATCAATGAAAAAAATAGGAGAAATACAAATATAAGAATAATTTATTGAATTATACAATTCAAAGCTTTTCGTTGGCAAACAGTTCCAACATCATCACAAATAATAAAGAATATCAAGCATACAAGTGTTAATTAGATACAGCCAAATCTATTACAAGATTTTGTCAAATTTATTAATTTGCTCCTTTAACATTAAATACATTGAATATAGTGTCCAATTTGTATTTTAATTGTATCTGTTCTTTTATCAATTTGTTATTATATTATATTTATATATTTTAAAAGTTTCATAAATATTCATTCTTACGCCTTTGTTAATTTCTTTTATAAGTATCATATTACCTATATTAGGAAATATTATTATTGATACTGTTACGTATTTAAAATTAATATAAACTCATTTCTTTTATTTTAAACCCGCCGCCAAAGTCAGACAAAGCTCACCCGTGATAAGGTTGGTTCTGCAGTTTGAACGCGCAGAGAACGTTAGACCTTTCGGGAGTGTAGACAGGTCTACCCCTACGTTCTAGTAGGCCTATACTATTATACTTTTCAATCTCCGTACCTTAGGTACTAGAATACGTGAATGTAACTATTTTATTAATGTTTATACCGAATGTGACCAGTGCGTGGAATACGAACACGTTTTCTGGCCAGAAATCGCTTATTTATACGCGAGTGTGATAAGTGTGTATTCCACGGTGCACGTAAGTACAAACTATTAGTTTATATAATTATAATAATTATTGGTCCTCCGAAACTATTGTTACCAAATACAATGATTAACGAAATTTGATTTATAGGCTATATGTCTGGTTTTTCATAACCGTTATATTGTTCATTATATCTATCTTTAAGTTTTTTCTTAGTTTGTCCAATATAAACTTTATTACAATAATCGCATTCGAATTAAAATACACAGTTTTTTCAAGTATATTAATAAATGTATTATTAATATTAGTTTTATATGCAAATTTACCGTTTATATCCCTAAATAATTATATGATATGTTGTATTTCACTACCAGTGAGTTTAACTGATGTTCTTATTGTTTTATTATCTTTATTTTTGAAAATTAAATTATAATATTTTTTTAAAGTGTTATGATTAGGTTTATCTACAGTTTTCTTTTTATAACCATTCTCTATTGCTATTTGACAAATAATGTTTTTCTCTCTAATTTTATTGTCATCATTCATAGGTATTTCATGCAATCTGTGTAATAAATTAAATAATGCAGCCATTTTTCTATTATATGGATGATTAGAATTATTAGAAATTTCTTGGTTTGTTATTGTAGGTTTATGATATATAATATACTCGAATTCATCATTTTGTCCTGTGATTGTTATACAGTAAACTCCCGATTATCCGTGGGCGGATTAACCGGTTTGCGGATTATCCGGGGCCTGCCATTGTTTTCAAATATCCAATTTTTGTTCCAATCAGATTCATGTGTTTAAATTTCCAAACGGTGAATTACGACGTAAATACATTTTAAGGCTTAACAGAAGTTAAGATGAAGGGAATAGATATGTAAGTATGTACGTACTAATTTTTACATTGAAAAGGGAAGCATTCCGACGCGGGCCAGCGAAATAAAAGGAGCGAGCAGACTACTGTATATAAGAGACAATGACAAAATGCTTGGACGCCCGAAAACCTAATGTGTATCACAAGATTGTAAACAAATGTCAGCTAATCTCGGCTATAAATAGTCTAAGACGTGACATATGCATTATCCATGTCTGGATAATCCATGTCTGGATAATCCATGTCTGCATTATCGATCTTTATGGCTTTGTGACACACGTGACACAAGTAGACACTGTGCGACAAAATAGTTCTCAAGAAACTTAGACCTAATTTAATATTATTTTTAATATATGTATGATTTCTATTAATTTTCTACTTTTCTCATTTTTTTCTAATTTAGATTTTAACATTTTGAGAGTTTTTTTATATGAATATTTGTGTACATGTATTTTATATCTAATGATATTAATTTTGTCTTATTAACAATATTTATTGTATTTCATTTTTCAATAAGATTAATAGAATTAATCATGGGATTATTATTATTAGGTTTATCTTTAAGAATAGATAATATTAATTTAGATATTTTATAAGAAAGGGGCGTTTATAAAATTTACTAACGGCCTTATTGGTTTCTCTATTTTGTGCAATTTCATAAGTCCATTCATAATTGGATTTTTTTATTATCATTTATATAATTACTAGTATTATTTTTATTAAGTAATTTATAAGAATGTTTTATTAAATTTTTTATTTCATTTTGAAATTTCATTGTAAAGACGTACTTTACTCCTTTAAATCTCTGATTTCTAAATATTTTATCTATGGGTTATATTAATTACATAGACACAAAAGCTGATAAAGCCCAGTTAGCCCTTGTCTCACCAAGCGCGACACTAAAGTCCGGACGAACCGGCTTCTACTAACGACGCCATCCAAGCGTGTGTTTACCTGGGCGTTGTTCACAAAATTAAAATTCTATCCACTTACTCGTGAAACACGATGAATATTAGCGATGTTCGCCATTGGAAGGTAAACTATTTAAACACTGTAATGCAGTTTGTAACTATATTCCACAAGAGCTCGAGATTTCCAAAGGCTTAGCAACGTGACAGTATATTGCAAGTAGAGTGTTTAACATGCATAGAGGCAAGCCTGTCCGAAATGCCTGCACTAGTTCCTGATCGGGATGGAATTAGAAACACACGTTTCATTATGCCAGTCACGTCCTGCCACTCTAGAAATGTTCGCAAATTTTCTTCCTAACTAGCTCGTTTAATAACTGTATGAAGCAACTGTGGCGTAATGTTTATTTTTAAATAAATAAAACCTCTAAACCACAAATAACATTTATTCAAACCTTATGTACATTTCGATTGCTCAGCAATCATCTTCAGAGGTATTTAAAAAAATACAACTAACTTTAAACAACATAATACAACAAATATATAGGCATAAACTGGTAACTACTTCGCCACGCCCCTTATATTAAAAAACCTAGTACGACCAATGACTTTGCAGTAAATTCCCCCTCTGCAACTTGGTCCGGTCTTTCAAGTCCCGTGGTGAAGAGTTACCGTTACAACTATTTCAATTTTACAAAAAAAAAACCATAATATTATTTATTAACAAAAAAGGTTATTAGGAGATAGTTATAACCTTTTTTGTTAATAAATAATAATATTTTGTTTTTGTAAAATTGAAATAGTTGTAACGGTAACTCTTCACCACGGGAGTTGAAAGACCGGACCAAGTTGCAGAGGGGGGATTTACTGCAACGTGATTGGTCGTACTAGTTTTTTTTAAAATAAGGGGCGTGGCGAAGTAGTTACCGGTTTATGCCTATATATTTGTTGTATTATGTTGTTTAAAGTTAGTTGTATTTTTTTAAATAGCTTTGAAGATGATTGCTGGGCAATTGAAATGTACATAAGGTTTAAATAAATGTTATTTGTGGTTTAGAGGTTTTATTTATTTAAAAAAAGGTATCAGTTAATTAATCATTTTTTTGCGAAATTAAATTAAAAGCCAACAAGTAAATTCAGAAAATTACAGTAATAAATAAATTCATCAAATTCCAAGCCATAACATACTAACCTCACGCCTAGAGATATAGTCAACATAAGTTGTCATGAAAGCCTTATGTTATAGTTGTCGCCCAACGAGTAGTAGCTTTTACCTTTATATATATATATATATATATATATATATATAATATACAGCATAATATCCCCCTTATGTTCAGTTATTTCGGTGATTCCCACGCAGCTCTTGCAAATTGTTTCAAACGGTACAGTGTTACTTTCCCAGGCTATTCTAGGTCACTTGGAATACTCAACTCTTAAAATAATTTAGACCCTTTTTTGTCAATGGGTTTCCCACAGCACTAGTTTATGGACTACCGCCGAATTAGAACAATGGTTAAGCCCGCTTTGTCGGGACTTTAGTAAACTATTCTTGGTCACTCCTTTTTTAATATTTTTACAGATTATTATTATTTTGGATACTAAATAAAATTATACTATATGCCTCATATGTTTATGTTATAATATATATATATATATATATATATATATATATATATATATATATATATATATATATATATATATTAATTAATTATTTTTATTTATTTATTTTACCGTTATTTTAAAAAGATGAAAAACACACTAATTCTAATGGAAGCGTTTAAAATGGGAACTCGAACAATGACTTGACGGTCAGGTAAATTGATGAGGGGTAACCCCATCGAGCGCTTGCAGTTCCTAAAGGAGATTTTTTCGGAGAAAGACGTAATTTTCAAAATCAGGCGAGTGCAAAAAATGTACAAAGAGTTTTGTTTGACTAACATAACAAGGGAGGACATGCCAGATTAGAAGGCTAAAATAAGAAAAGGAAGATCATTGGTGGACAAGTCATGAGAAGGGAAAATGTAGACGGGGAGGAGCATCTAGGAGTCGAGGAGGGGGGTAGTTAGGTTTTAGGAGCCGAAGATGAAGGTGGCTAAAAGGCGAATGAAGACGTTCTTTTATTTTGTAAACCACGTTGAAATACTCTCGGAAACCACGGATCCGAGCCAATGCCTGAGAACTTTGAGGATAAACCGAGCTACTTCAAATTCCACTTAAGTAGAGATTAAATAATTATTAAAAATTACATTTTTGTAAATTTAAATTTAAAGCCAACAAAGTGAATATAGAAAACAGGCATAATAACTAAATTTATAAACTACAAGCCATAACACAGTAGCCTCAAGCATAGAGATGAATTCAATTAACTATGAGTTGGTGTTTAAGATAATATTAGGTTTGAGTCTAAACAACTGTTAAATTGTAAAGAGTTTCTTTTCTGTTACTTTATTATCTCAAAGTAAGCTAGCTTATAATTAATATCTATTATTTAAACAAGTAAATTCATGTAATTATTTTAGTATCGGTGAAGTTCGTGAAATAAGTAGTAATTAAGTTTTTTCAAGTTCAGTAACTCTGAAAATAAAATTTGTTAACAATACAGATTTGACCCACAAAAATAAATTGATTTAATAATGTAAATGGTTAAAAACGTAGGAACCTTTGATGTTAAAATCAATTTAGTAAGTTTAAATAATAGTATCTCGTATCAAGTCCCCAAGAGACCTTTTAGTACCACAAGTAGTGTTCTGTTGAGTTGGCTCTAGTAACATGAGCAACTAGTGATATGTTATCAAATACAAATACACACACACGCGCGCGCGCGCGCGCACACACGCACACACAAACACAAACACAAAGACAAAGACAAGAAGCACACGCGCACGCGCACGCAAGAGCACACACGCGCGCGCGCACACACACACACACACACACACACACACATATATATATATATATATATATATATATATATATATATATATATATTTATTTATTTATTTATTTATTTATTTATTTATATATATATTATAAAAGATATTTATATGTTACCTTTATATTATATTCGAATTACCTTACCTTTCTAACAGTTAAACCTTTGGGTTTCTAAATTATTAAACAATCATATATATTTAATATCACCTATATTTATTCATTACTTATTACAATGTCAGATCACGTAATATACCTTCAAATACGTTAATAAGATGCGGTGACAAAGTTTGATCGGATAACTAGTACAAACTTTACTATAGAGGTGGACTCTTGAGGCTTTTGGTTCCTAATAAAATAAAATTGAATAAATACAGTGTTATATTGCTCTTTCTCGTGTCGTTATTAAAAAAAATATTTAAAAAGAAAAAAGTCTTCTGAAGATCATCATCATCAACAAAGTGGCGTAGCCAAAGGGGGCACAGGGGGCACGTGCCACCTTCAAACCAATTAATTTCCGCAAAAAATATTAACATATAAAACAGAGCTAGATTTCTAGCAAATAGCTTCCCGACGACCCAACAACTGTGTAATATTAAGTGCCAAGATACCATACAATATGATTTCTAGAGGTATAAATGTTCAAAACTTCCCCAAGAAGATTCCGCCCCCTGGCCTACCAGGTCATGCCCCCACCCAAACCATCTTCCTGGCTACACCCCTGGGTGAGGATGATGACTTTATCATTGAAACGCGTTTCAAAAGGACAATTATTTACTGTAATGTGTTTATTTTATCACCAGCAGTTGTTCAGTCAGTTTAATTATTTATTTTTTTAAAATCTTTGGAATATTGTTTATTTTAGTTTGAAGTTTGATGCATAACCTCTCTTGTTTTCCAGTTGTATAAGCATACAAGACTTTTTAACAAAAACTATATATAAATTTCCCAGAATGTATATTAACTATGTATAATATATAATTTTATTGTATCACTTCCAAAATATTTCTAAAATTGAATTGCTCAATCTAGAGCTAACTTTTTGGACAAACAATAAGCTTAATTCTAAAATTTGTATCTTTTAATTTGCGCTATAAATCTCTGTAAACCTCTTAAAAGCCCCCATTTCCATTCGCTGCTCGCTGGACTGGAACAAAGTAGTGCGGTAAAAGATACCATGCTTAGGGTTGGCACAGCTCAAAGAGACTTTAAAATACTTTCATTTGAATAAGTGTATAAAACGCTAAGTTTCTTTACCTACTCTTTTGCTTTTACATGTTATAGTGAAGGTACAGCTGTTTAGTTTACATTGCTTAAATTTTACAACATTCAAATTACATTTGATTAATCCTTGCTTCCGTGACACATTTTCGGGTAGCTTCCTCTACAGAAAGGTTTTTTGCAATGTATATTATAGAATAGGGACCAAGTTTGACTCTACGTCACTTAATTCGCGGAAGACATTTCCTTTAGTAATATTAATTAATCGTTTTTATACCATGAGACTTGGTGTATGAAAGAGAAGGTAGCAATGCCTCAATCGGGTCAGACTTATTCATAACTATTAAAAATATTACACCCCACTCACACGCAGATACACACACAAACACCCCCACACACATACATACATACATATAACAACATAGATTATTCAAATACAAGAATATTTATTAATTTATATCCAAAGCTTTTCGTTGGTAAACAGTACCAACATCATCAGGAATGAAAATTACAATAATGTAAGCTATAGGCCTAAAACATATGTTAAATTAGAAATAGAATTGTTGCTAAATTTATACAAATTGCCAAATTTGTATAAAAATATATATATAACATAATCGTATGAGGCCTAAAGTATAAATTTAGTTAGTATACAAAAAGAATAATATTTTGTCAAAATATTAAGCAAAGAGCGTCAAGAATAGTTACTAAAGTAATCACAAAGTCCTTAACCATTGTTCTATTTCAAGTGTAGTCATAAAGGGGCTGTGGAAACCTTTAACAAAAGAAGGGTCCAAATATTTTAAGATGGGAGTTTCCAAGTGACCAAAATATACCTGGGAAAGGAACACTGAACCCTTAGAAAAGCTACTTGTAAAAGGTGTGGGAATCAAAGGATTTAACTAAAATACGTAAGAGGGAGAGATTATGAAGGTTCAAAAAAACTAAATTGATCAGGGCAAAGAGGAGTCTTGGAGGAACTTCAGAACAGGGCAGACGTATTGGGGAGGGGGGACCAAGTGTAAGCAATGTTAAAAAGAAGTAAATTTGTTTAATAGAGTTAAGGGAATTGTTAGTTTTTTTGTAAAATTTAAAATTGCGACGTAAATGGTTTAGTAAAGAATTAGGGAAGTAAGATATTTTGTGTAAAAGTGTAGTGAAACAGTTAACAACGGTCAAGATTTCCAGGAACTCCACAAAACCATAAGTACCTTCTTCCTTACATTAGATTTAGCTAACAGAGCTTTATAACCTTAGTAAATTCAGAACAAACTTAAATTCATTGTAATTATAAATATTAATCAATTTTTTTCACCCCTTTCTAATTTATAAAAGATCCATAATAACGACCCGAGAGAAAGAGCAAATAACACTGTAATTATTAAACTTTATTGTATTAAAACCTAAAGCCTCAAGATCCACCTTTTTAGTAATTGTAATATTAGTTAAGCAATCAATCTTTGTCACTGCAAAGTATTAAGGTAATTTGGTATAATGTAGTAATCAAATGTCAAAGGAATAAATGCAAATGATTTTAAATTTTTTATGATTGTTAATTATTTAGAAACCTGAAGGTGTGCCTATAAAAAGGTAAGGTAATTAAATATAACCTAAAGGTAAAACTAATTTTAAATAATTTAGGTTATATTATATATATATATATATATATATATATATATATATATATATATATATATTTAAGATTAAATAATATACACTAATACAGGAATATTTAAGTTATTGAATAATACACTCAAAGCTTTTCGTTGGTTGACATTACCAACATCCTCAGGAATTACAATGATTGTAATTCAGGAATACAGGATTGTAATTCCTGAGGATGTTGGTAATGTCAACCAACGAAAAGCTTTGAGTGTATTATTCAATAAATTAAATATTCCTGTATTAGTGTATATCATTTAATCTTAAAAATATTCTAACAGGAAAACACATTTGATATTCTATATATAAATATATATATATATACACCACCAAGCAGATGAATAAACAAACACCTATCGATAAGGAGATATAATTCAAGATAATCCCTTCAGAGAAATCTAGCAGATGTCCCAAGTTATATGGATTAACCTAGAATCTATAAACCTGCCACTCCTAAGAGACCTATAGTAAGTGCTGTTAATTCACCACTTCATAGCCTGGAGAAATACTTGGCTTAAGTAGTAAATGTTTGCAACCATTGGTTAAGAAAGTCTATTCATACATCAGAAACCCAGTGCGTTTTGTCCAAGTGTTACAAGGAATTCATGTTGAAAGTGGCATTATGACTAGCTTGTAAGTCGTCATATTATTTCCCAGCGTTCCTAACCATGACGCTCTTCAGAGAATCTCCAATAGTGAAAAGCTTTCTTCGCATAACATTCATCTGGCTAGTCACTGTCTCAAAAACACTTACTTTTCGTTTAACGAACAGCTTTACAGGCAACTTGATGGTGCCCGTGAGGTACCTTCTTTTTCTCCAGCTATAGCCAATATGTTTATGGCGTTTTTCGAGCAAAACGCCCTAAACGATGTTTACCTGAGGCATAAAGCCTGGTTTCGTTATGTGTATGATATCTTTATGATTTGGTAGCATAGCAGCCCAGTACAAAATAAGTTCCTTACATACATCAACTGTCCCCTCTCCAGGATATTTTTTACTTTTGATCTAGACAGTCGTGGCTGCTTGCCGTTTCTAGGTATCTAAAGAAGGGTCAGAATGGTTGTGTTCATCATTCGGTCTACAGAAAACCGACTCAGACCAATAGATATCTCAGTGCTGAGTCACATCACCACCCATCGCAGAATCAAGCTGTTGTTGATACTCTATTCTTGGACTCAATAGTTGCCCGACATTCATTCTAGGGATAATGAACATATTACCATGAGGAAGGCGCTTAGAAGTAATGTCCATAAGGACTGTGCCATTGATAAAGCGTTGCACTACCAAAGTCTCATTTCGGTTGACGTGGACGGAGGGAGGAGTAAGAAAAATGATACTGTTGTGTAACCATTTGTTAGTGGGACCACTGAAAGAATTTACAGACTCTTTAGGACGCATGGTATACGATCTGTATATAAACTTCACATAGCTATTGATAAGGTTCTTGGTAAAGCCAAAAACAACATCTATTTAGAAAACCGTGTATTTTCAGAGATTCTTGTGCTGATTGTAAAAAATAGTCCACCGACCAAACGAATAGACATATAACCACTAGGATTGAAGAGCACAAACTTAGGCTTAAAAACAATAAAAAAACGTCTGTCTGTACAAGCACCACAGCGAGACAAATCGTAAAATTGATTTCCACTCTTGCCAACAGATTGTTCAGGTGGAAAACTACAGTACTAGAACCATACGTGAGGATGTCGAAATAGAAAAGCAAAGGAGTCTTAACAAACGCTATGATACTTTGAATTTGCTTGCAGTGTGGAAATGTGTCAACGATAGATTTTTTGCCAGAAAGGTGAACAAAAGGAAAAGAATGCGAGTAATTGGTTAGGTTAGGTGTGTGTGGATTGACGTCAATTGGTTGGGCTGATTTCCTCTATATATTGAAGCGGAGTTGTCTGTGTTCTTCAACTGTTGTTGGGTTCAACTCAACATTGCTAGACGGCATTCTGGCGAAACGAAAGAATTGCGCTACAAAACGAACGGATGTGCTCCGAACAATAACTATTCATCATTATGCATACACACACGCGCGCGCGCGCGCGCGTGTGTGTGTGTGTGCGCATATATACTGAGCGCACACACACCATTACACAAATTCGATCATATTTATTTTGGAATTGAAAGATTAGAGGCCAAAGGCACGAAAATGTATGGTAAAGCCAGGAGAACCAAGCGCCTGATGAATTAATACAGTTGTCTTAAAGTATGAAGTGTATACAAAACACTAATAAAGGGGAAATCTATAAAATGCGTAAAAACTTAGGCACAAAGATAAATGACATTTTGTTTTAAGGCGTATAAACTGAAAAACGTAATTCCATAAGTAAATTTTCAATTAAAGAAAAGGCAATAAAATGTGTTAAAAACTAATTTTAAATAGCCTTTCAGAAGAAGATGAATGGGAAGGGACTATGTACGTAGTGGAGACTAGGTGACTTGTTACAGAAGGGAGGTTAGTTACAGAAGGGAGGTTAGTTACAGAAGGGAGGTTAGTTACAGAAGGGAGGTTAGTTACAGAAGGGAGGTTAGTTACAGAAGGGAGGTTAGTTACAGAAGGGAGGTTAGTTACAGAAGGGAGGTTAGTTACAGAAGGGAGGTTAGTTACAGAAGGGAGGTTAATTCCAGCTTTATTTTGACATAGCGAACTGATGGGAACGACACGTGAAGAAAAATATAAAACCTTGCCAAAAGTAGGTTGGCGGCTCTTTCCGTCTTTTGTGGCGGGAGATGTTACGAAAGACAGCTCCCATAGACATCCAGGACGGACACCTATTCAGGCCTTAAGGAGACAAACTCAGGGTGCAGTCAGCACATGAGCTGCGATGAAATATAGGAAAGTCAAAATACTTTTTTTTGACGAGTAATAGAGAGGTGTAGAAATAAAAATTATTAAAAGGTACTGAGCAATGTACATAGTTAAAATACATTAAACTCTCTTATACAATGTTATTTATATGTTAAATGTTGGCTGTTAGGAAGATGTATCAAAATAATGTTATAACCAAACAGATTTTGTTTAAGAATTTAAATGCAAAGTTTTAAATAAAATTAAAGGACCGTACAGAAAAATATTGTTTGAATTTGGTATTCAGCTGAAACATCATTTTGTATGAAGATTTGTTAGAGCCTATTAAAAGCAGATGACTCTTAAAAAGAAGAACTCTCTCTCTCTCTCACACACACACACACACTCTCTCACTCTTTCTCTCTCTCTCTCTCTCTCTCTCTCATACACTCTCTCTCTCTCTCTCTCTCTCTCTCTCTCTCTCTCGCTCGCTCTCCCAAACACACACATGTTTTATCTCAAATGCATGTGTGTGTGTGTGTGTGTGTGTGTGTGTGTGTGTGTGTGTGTGTGTGTGTGTGTGTGTATGTATGTATATATTTTTTTTTTATTTAATTGAACCGTTTGCAAACAAGAATCTGCTTAGCTAAGAGGACTAGGACTTTTACATTGCAAGCGTTTTGAAAAAGGAAACTAGAAACTCGAGGGTTGTCAAGAGAATGTGTCAATGAGCTCAAGTCTTTGATAATTCTAACTATATAGCTAGCGAGAAGCTCAAAACAACTTGAGTAAGTACATTCTTGTTTGTAAACTTCTCATTAAAGTATGAATTTGTGTGTGTGAGTGTGTGTATGTGTGTGTGTTTGTGTGTGTGTGTGTGTTTGTGTGAGTGTTTGTGTGTGTGTGTGTGAACAAATAAAATAAATATATAAATTTGGTACAGATAAGAATTTACAATATAATATGTTACTCATATATATATATAAGAGAGTTTATTGCGAAAATAAAAGCAAATGCTTGCCGAAGACTTTGGGATATATCGTCTGCTAGCACAGCAAATGTTCCTGCTATTATTGTCGATGGGAAGTGGATTTCATCTTGCTGCGGAGGTCTGGCCAAGATGTGAAGTGGCAATAAATACGGCCTGACGCTCTCCACGGCTGTCAAGTGGTTAGACATGTCTTTTTGCGGAATGGCTTTGCTATAATATAGTGGCAGGCGTTCACTAATCGGGTGGAAATCTCCCCTTTGTTAGATTTAACGTACACCATGACCACAAAAATGTAAAACCAACATGTATTTAATGAAAACTATTTGGGAAACAAAAACCTTAATACTGAACACAAAACATCTTTCAGTAGGCAAAAGATAGACTATAATTTAAAGTGTTGCACTTAAATGTTTTTTAAACATTTTTTTTACTCATCATTCAACAATAGCCCTATAAACGTTTAAACTTTGCTTAGAAAGATCTAAAACTGAGTGGCACTAATTTATTGTAACGTTAGCCTCGACTCATCTGACAGACTTTTATTATTAGCCTCGACTCATCTGACAGACTTTTATTATTAGCCTCGACTCATCTGACAGACTTTTATTATTAACCTCGACTCATCTGACAGACTTTTATTATTAGCCTCGACTCATCTGACAGACTTTTATTATTAGCCTCGACTCATCTGACAGACTTTTATTATTAGCCTCGACTCATCTGACAGACTTTTATTATTAGCCTCGACTCATCTGACAGACTTTTATTATTAGCCTCGACTCATCTGACAGACTTTTATTATTAGCCTCGACTCATCTGACAGACTTTTATTATTAACCTCGACTCATCTGACAGACTTTTATTATTAGCCTCGACTCATCTGACAGACTTTTATTATTAGCCTCGACTCATCTGACAGACTTTTATTATTAGCCTCGACTCATCTGACAGACTTTTATTATTAGCCTCGACTCATCTGACAGACTTTTATTATTAGCCTCGATTCTTTTGATACACTTTTATTGTTACCTCGGTATTGTTATCCAATTCATCTCATCTCTCACTTGCCCTATCTCTGACCCACTCTATTTCTCACTCACCCTATCACTACTCACTTTATCTCCCACTCACCTATGTCTGACTCACTCTATCTCTCACTTTCCGTATCTCTGACTCACTCTGTATCCTACTAACCCTATCTCTGACTCAATCTCTCTCACCCTATCTCTGGCTCACTCTCACTCACCCTATCTCTGACTAAGTCTATCTCTCACTTATCATATCTCTCATTCACCCTATATCCTAATCATCCCATCTCTGATTCACTATTTCTTTCGCCCTATCTCTGACTCACTCTTTCTCTCTCTCATCCTATTTCTGACTCACTCTATCTCTCTCCCTATCTCTGACTCACTTTATCTTTCATTTACCCTGTATCCTACTTGCCCCATCTCTCACTCTCCCTCACCCTATCTCTGACTCGCCTTATCTCCCACTCACCTATCTCTGACTCACTCTATCTCTCTCTTACTATCTTGGACTCACTCTATCTCTCATTTACCTTGTACCCTACTTGCCCCATCTCTCACTCTCCCTATCTCTCACTCACCCTATCTCTGGCTCACCCTATCTCCCACTCACCTATCTTTGACTCGCACTACCTCTCACTCACTCTATCTCTGACTCACTCTATCTTTCATTTGCCCTGTATCCTACTTGCCCCATCTCTCACTCTCCCTATCTCTCACTCACCTATCTCTGACTCACCCTATCTCCCACTCACCTTATCTCTGACTCACTCTCTCTCTCTCTCTCTCTCTCTCTCTCTCTCTCTCTCTCTCTTTCATTTACCCTGTATCCTACTTGCCCCATCTCTCATTCTCCCTATCTCTCACTCCCCCTATCTCTGACTCACTCTATCTCTCATTTACCTCCTACCCTACTTACCTTATCTCTCCCTCTCCCTATCTCTCACTCACCCTATCCCTGACTCACTCTATCTCTCATTTACTTCCTACCCTACTTACCTTATCTCTCACTCTCCCTATCTCTCACACACCCTATCTCTGACTCACTCTATCTTTCATTTGCCCTGTATCCTACTTGCCCCATCTCTCACTCACCCTATCTCTGACTCACTCTATCTCTCATTTACTTCCTACCCTACTTACCTTATCTCTCACTCTCCCTATCTCTCACTCACCCTATCTCTGACTCACTCTATCTTTCATTTGCCCTGTATCCTACTTGCCCCATCTCTCACTCACCCTATCTCTGACTCACTCTATCTCTCATTTACTTCCTATCCTACTTACCTTATCTCTCACTCTCCCTATCTCTCACTCACCCTATCTCTGACTCACCCTATCTCCCACTCACCTATCTTTGACTCGCACTACCTCTCACTCACTCTATTTCTGACCCTTTGACCATTCTATTACCTTTGATAGTACTAAGCTGCTCGGCTCAAGTCTTGTATGGCTAATGACTGGTCATCAAACCCTATACTTCATTATACAGAGAAATACTTTTAAATATTACGGAAGAACAATTGTAGAAACCGTCTCATTGAAGAAACGTTTATTGACAACATTAAAACCTAGATTTGAATGATGGAATAAACTAATGTAATTTTAAACGTGCATGTATTAATATAATGCCCTAACGGTTCCTACTACTTAATAGGTTATATATTACAGTTTAATTTTAATAGTCCATAAACAACTATATAAAATCAGAATTCCAGTCGTGAGTATAGGTGTATAGCCTACGTTCAAGGTTATAACATTAATTGCGTAATTAAATCTGATTTTTTTAATTTTCTTGCACTTTTAGTAAAGTTTTTTATTTGTAGTCCATGAAGGCGAATAGTGTATTTCGTAACTAGTACCGAAAGTGGGTTTTTACGGGACGCGATCGGGAAATCCGGTCAAGGACACGAAAACACTTAGGTACGAGTTACGAACGATATTTTCCACCACGCTTCAAATATATGAAAAAAAAAACTCGTCCACCTTCCACAGATCACATCAGTAAACTAAATTAATAAGAACAGCTGTTTTCAAACGTATTTAATACACGCAACAGACTGACAGCGCAACTACCGGCCGAAAGCATAACTACACACTGCCCGGGAACGATTACCAGCATTTTTTCCAGGACTATGCTAGGAAAAGACTCATAATTAGTACCGAAAGCCATTATTTTCCAAAAAACAGTGTAATGAAAAAAAATGTTACGCTATTGCAATAGTTTTCGTCGTCCCAAATAATCGCTTTAGGTCGGTTTGAGGCTTGAACTTATACACCAAACGTTTGAGGGCCAAGTTTGAATAACCAGATTTATGTGAGAGTTAAATCATCAAATTAGAGGGGCTGATAATCGAGCATGGCTGTGAGCACATTTGAATTAGAAAAAAACCTTAATGTGAACAACCGAATAACTTTTACGTTTAAACCTTGTAATATTACGACCTTTTAAGTAAACGAACAGTAAGTAAATGATTAATTGAAACAAAACCTTTTCGAGTAGGCCTACATAAGAGAACTTTCTCTGATAAAAGATCACCTAAAAAACGTTTTGTGTAAATGTTTTTTATAAATTTACTATAGTTATAAATTCGGCAAGACTAATCTGACTAAGTTTAAACGTAAAACTTGCTTCGTTTAAACGTAAAACTTGCCTCGTTTAAACGTTCTTCGCCAAGCATCAAGAACGACAAACATTTGAAAATTAATAACTGTTGTAGCTAATATTAACGACTATACCACAACAGGTAAATTCAATTTTAAGTGAAAACACAACCCAATCATCAGTAGTTTTCAATAGTTGAACCTACTCCAAATATCATGAATATTGGTCATAGCATATAATAATTATTTTAAAAAATCATTCATTTTCTACTTTAGTTTTTACTGGAAAAAATACTTCGGTTTAATATAAATACTTTAATTTCTAATCACATTTTTTGTTTTCAGTAAATTAAGAAATTAAAGAAAATTAATACAAAACACATTTCTACTAAAGCAGAACAAAAAATGGTGTTGTTCACAATTTGTCAGTAGTTTATGGATTTGTATGCACTCTAGTAGTGAAAAGTAGAACCTCTATTTCAGAAATAGCTTACAAACAGTTTACTGAACATTGATATTTAAATTTCATTAAATTTAGTTTAACATTGACTATTTCGTTACACTAAAGTATCGTTACCAATTATAAGTATATTCGTGTGACAGAAACAATAACACAAATGTAAAATGTGTAAACTTTTTGCATTACTCTTTTATATGATTATTCATTATACAAACAGTTGCTATTCTATGCAAACGATTTTTATTGAGTAGGGTAATGTTTAAAGTTTAGAAATTACTTTTTAAAAAGTATTTTCAATCTTTTATAATTATCGTTCTTTTTTCCTATGTTAGCTTGTTTAAAAGTTTTCAACTTGTTGAGATTGATAGGGTAATACCCCTTTTGTTTAACACAATTAAAATAATAACTAATATTGCAAACCTATATGTTAGATTTATACTCTAGTGTACATTTCAATGACCAAATTATCTCCATCAGAGGTTATATAGCTTGTAACAAACTAAAATGTTTACTTTAACTTTCAGATTCCATTGACGCAACACTGTTTCCCACCAAATAATCAACAAACATACTACACAAAACACAGAATATATTTAATCAAGAAAATAAAAAACCTCAACATAACCCTCAGATATACAGTAGCACATTTTGTCATAATTAACCAAAACTTTAGTTGCCATAAGAATTTAAAAAATATAATAAAATACAATATACAATAAAATACTCAAACAACAAAACCATCAATAATCGTAAAATAAATCCATATTGGTAGGACTCAACTTGAAAACAATTCATCTCATATAAAAAGAAATATTACACACAATTATCCCTTTTCTAAATATTTATGTACACATCTTAAAACAAAAACAACTTAACAAATACAAATACACTGGTAAAGTTATGCAGGTGGCATCTTAGTACAAAGAAAATAAAAGACATTCTCTAACATTCACAAAAACATAATATTCACTAGTGAAACTGAAGAATAAATCACTTTTCTTGATTTAACAGTTACAAAATACGACCTCAAAATATTCAGGAAAGCTACCATAACATAGTCATACACAACAACATCCAACAATCCAATAAATCACACATCTTTCCATTGACTTTTATAATTTAACATGGACAACAAAACCAAACAAGTGTACACAATAAAAATAAATCTCACAAAAAAATTGCTTACACACATAGTAATAAACAACATAACCTACAAAAAACAAACATAATACAGTATTTTCCAAAATACAACACATTCATTGAACATCAGCACCAGTAACAGAAGTAAGTCCAAAGATTACATAAAAGCACCAGCTTTATGCAAACTCAAACAGTAACAATTAAAATCTACAACAAAACAAAACAAAAAATACCTACAATACAAAAGATCTTATTACACTTTTGCTATTACTTGCGACCAGACTTTTTGTTAACTAAAAGTTGTTAAATTGTTAACTTACACTTGGAGGAAATGTTTTTGTCTTACGGCTTCTTCAGCCTCATCAGACATAAGACGAAAACGTTTCCTCCAAGTGTAAGTTAACAATTTAACAACGTTTAGTTAACAAAAAGTCTGGTTGCAAGTAATAGCAAAGGTATAATAAGAATTAACAACCAGCTCGTTATGAACAGCAACAAGATTTCGATATACAAAAAAAGTTAGTGTTGTACAGAATCATATTTGGCAATTGTCCCAGTTTCAATTATAGGATAAATAGACCATTTTCCAATCAATACATAAACATAAATAAGGTCCTACATACCCATCATACTCATATATTTGTAATAATTAATAGTCCTGAAAAGTATCATAGGAATACATTCATTTAAATTCTTGATTCAAAAAAATCACAAAGGTTTATATAGTAATTAGCTTTGTATAATTTCTTAAAATCATACCAATATTCAATTTAGTTTAGCAGTTCATAATTTTCTTGGTAAAGTATCATATTTTTATAACTGGAAAGTATATTATGACCAAATATACCAGTTATTTTAAAATAGTTGATTTAATTTAGTATAACAAGTCACAATTTTTACTCATTTGATATTTCTATAAACAATTTTAACAAACACTAACCTAAAATATTAGGCTAAAAGAATATATAATAAATAATGGACATATTTTAGCAATTTTATTGTAAAACAAATTTAGTTTTTACCTTAAAAGTCTTTAGTCCACTTCTATTGCAAACACTTTTAGGATATAAATCAGACACTTCCATTTAGCTTAGCAATTAAAATTTCTTTAAGTAAAACTCACAACTTTTCTTTCACTTGAATAAAAAAAAGCTTTAATTTCTTCAGCTCAGCCTAATTTAAACAATTGCAGAAAAATGTTATAAATATGTTGTATGTGCTGCTATCTCTGTTCCAGCTGAACAATATTTCAATGAATAAGACTAAACACAGTATATTCTTTAATTAGACGTAAACTGTGCTTAAGATACTATTTGCTTGTGATAGGGAATTTTGAAACCATCATAGAACAAAATTGACTTCGGAAGTGTAAAGATTGAATTTGTTCTTAAGAAGTGTAAAGAATGAGTTTGTTCTAAGAAAATTGTCAATTAGTAAAAAGAAACTTCTGGTATTTCATAAATTCTTAACCTCAGGTTCTAAGGTAATTATAATGAAATTGGACAAATTTGTTTCCAGGTACTTATAAAAAATTTAAATTGTTAATACAGTATTAAAACTATAAATTGGTCAAAAAAAATGAAAGGTCTTTAACTACTAATTGGTGTACCCACATTTAAAACAGACATTGACAATCAGTGAAAATTTTGCACTCTAGAATTTTGCAACAAAAACCTTGCAACCATAAATAAATAAAAGACATTGATTGACTCTATATTCAACTTGAGCTACTAAATTAAGAACTCTATCACTAACATTTAAATTGAAGACACTCATCGAAATTTTAAAGTCATTATAATTAAATGAATAATTATCTACTTTATGTCAGCATTCAGTATGTATATTTTTAGTACGCAAGAAAAATTTTGTATTAAAAAATATATAATTTTTGAGTTATTAAAATGTAATTTATATTACTTAAAAGCAATTAATTTAGTAATACAAATTCCTGTGTGACCAAATTATGACTTTCCTAGTTTTACCAACATTAAACATGATATAAATGCAATACAATTTGGCACATTGGATATTGTTATCTACCACAGTAGAGACTGCAGTTATGCTTGCTACTTTTTGATAGATAGCAACACTGAAACTTACTGGACCATAACTGTTAATTAAAAAGCTCTAACCATAACATACAAATAAAATGTACATACTAATATTAATCTGCTTCACTGGTATGTTCCAGGTGACACTCAGCCACATCCCTAGGGCCGCCCCTTGGCCCCAACAGAAGTACTATTTTTTCATTTGCTTACCTTGTCCATTTAGAGTAGGCAGCGGAAGAAGAGATGCATGTCATTTCTGCCGCAGCCTCACTATCAACGTATTTACAAGGTAATAAACCTCCTTATCCATTGGCATAAGGATATCGTAGGGTTCCTGCGTAATTTGTTGCAGGGGTTTTCCTGACAGGATTTCTTTCTTGCCAGGTTTTTTCATACCACTCTTAACATAACACCGTACTGTTTCTTTTCACTATCTCCTGATTCTCCATTGAAAGAGCTTATCAGCCTGGTACATGGAAAGTAAATCCTGTTTCCTTCCCGTGCAGTAGGGATACTAACCACATGCGCATATTAGACGGAGGCAGCTCGTTAGAGGTTGGCTCCCACAAGGGGGCTGGATGGATTCTGGGTGCCCAGACCAGGGTAAAAAAATAAATAAATAAAATAATAAGTGCAAATCTGATCCATTTTACACTTATTTAGCATTTATAATCTAACATTAGACCATCAAGGGATGACTCTAGCCTCCTCATTTGTTAAAGGTAAAACAAATTTTTAATTAGCAATTAAGCAATTTTTTAAATGTTTCAACCCATATATAGTAGTTTTTAGGTTTATTTACACACTATTTCCGTCCTTTGCCAATTACTGCGAGTCAAACTATGCACTATAAGACAAAGTCAAAACCAAATTAAAAAAATACAGTGGCAGCCAAATATAGAAAAGACAATTAAGAGAATTTCCACTTGAAAATAGAGTGATAGACCTAGACTCAGAAATTTTAAAATTTCCAATTATGACTACAAAAAAAATTACTTTTAAGGAACATCGGGAGAAGAACAGGTTGTTTCGCCAAAAATAGATCTGTCAAAAACATTTTCAATTATCACAGTTGTATTCTTTCCTTCATAATTATAATCTAAAAATACACAAGTGCAATCAATCCCGTCACAATAAAACTCGCCAAGTTCTAGTCTCCGATCAGCAATTAAGAGGGGTTCTACTACAAACAAGAATTCAAAATAATAATTAAACGAAATCAACAATGGAAAAGTTATTACAGTTGCAAAAGTAGTAATCAGGAGATTATGAAATCCTAATTAACTGATTATTTAATAACAATTAATAACTTGATAAATACATTTTACAGGGAGACAAAGGTGTACAAAAACCATCATTACTATGTTGCTATTTGTTGTAGCACAATAAACTAGTTCTCAAATATTTACATAAAAGTTTGTCATGTTTTACAAGTGTTATATATTTTTGAAAAAAAAGTTCTTTTATACAACTTATGTTCTTAATCTGAAAATCGTGTATGGCCACCATTTTGAAAGTAGAACTTTTTTTAAAACAGGTGTTGATTAGACTTACATTTAATGGTTTTAATTTAATAAATTTAATCACCTTAACCCATTGTTTCCCACTGACAAAGCTATCCCGTCCCTACATCAAAATCTATTTAGCAAGTCTATAGAAGTTGGTTTCTGATCAACAATTTTACCAGATGAGTGAATAAACTGTGTCATTATTTTGTTGAATGTTTAGTATACTTGATCCATGTTGATGTGTTATCTTCTTCATGCAAGACGTTTCTCTTGCCTAAGCAACTGTTTTTTTAGCACAACACAATTTAGTTACATTGATCACTTGCAACAAATTAACTGAAGCAGTAGATCATTTGGATCGTGAAAATATATTCAGCAATGGTTAAAGATATAAATTGTTTGCAAAAAAACAGATATACCAGTCGGAAAACTAGGTCAGATAGGGCTATAAATTATTGAACATTATTTTTTAAAATTGACCTGTTAAATCGTGTGGTAAAGTATTTTGTGGTCACTCTCCACATTATTACATGACCTACAATGTTATTTACATTTTAATGTTTGGCATATATACATAGCTTCAAGAATGCATTTTATCTTATAAACCAAATTCTTGTAATTAAGTTTATTACTAACTTATTTTTTTTAAATAATAATGTTACCAAAACGTTGAAGTATGTACTTTAAAATGTTTTTCTCTAACAGTAAAACAAAAGTATTTTAAGTAGCACAAAATATAATTAAATCTGGTGGAGAGAAATTCTTAAACTTATAAATTAATAAAGTTAATGTAGGAAAGATACAACAAATGTATTTATGATATTGTAACAAAACATTATTCTTCAAAAATTAGCCAAATCCTTCCTTGTAACACAACATCAAGATGAACAATAGAAACTATAACTGTAAGAACACTAAAATATTGGTTTTTGCAATACAAATAATATATAAATCAACAAAATAAAAAAAATAACTAAACATAAAATAATTCTAAATTTAGATAAAATATAACACAAAAATGCTATTTTCTCTGTGCAATGAATAAAAGCTGCAAACTGTAAAATTCATTCAAGACCAGGTAAAATGATAAAATGCATCCAAGAGCAGGGGAAAATATGTTACATAAATGTTGCTTTTTATTTAATACTTAAATATATTTAGATAATTCACTTTTCAGATGCTTTCTCGGCTCTAAGCTGGGCAACTTTCAGCAAGGTCTTCTGAGCTGCATGGTGTATTTTAGGATCCAAATGATCTGAAATCAAATGAAATTACGTTTTTAAATAACACAATTAAAATACTGACATAAGGTTTGGCTTAAAAGAAACCGGATTAGTATTGTTGTAGCCTCAGAATATATGCAATAAGCCGAACATCAAATGACCAGTCACTGACTGAAACTGATCGAGTTTTGTCTCGCTCCTTTATTTATTCCCATAGAGTCAGTTACGTGCGAGTAATGAATGAGCTAACAGGTATTGAAAAGGAAAGTGTTAGATCGATTCTTCATGAAAGTTTCAACAATAATCCATTGTCGATTAAAAGATTCGTGGTCCCAGCAGGAATATTAATTTAAAATTCAATGATCACGCCCACTGAATTGTGTGGAATATATAGTTCAACCCTAATTTTATAAGTATTATTATAAATAATAGTATTAGGATAAAGTATTTAAAGTTATTATTAAGTATTTCTTACTTATTTAAATTAAGTACTTACTTATTACTTAATAAGAATTGAAAAATTAAAGGAACAACTTAATTGATTATTTTTAATCATTATTAGTTGAATAATATTATATTGTATATGAATACAATAAATAGTCATTAAAAATAATAATAACAATATTCATTGTTCATATTTAAAATAATAAATATCTGAAATAAATAATAAAATTAAATATAGGTGGCACACAAAAAAGTAGACCCGTGAATAAATGCAACACAATTGAAATGAAATCTGTTTATTCACGATATATCTTAAATTATTGTAACAATTTATAAATACAATAAGGAGCGTGTAGAACTTTTTGGCAAGATCTGCATCATGTGATAAATGCCGAGTCGACTTTCGGACTTTCTTCTATTCGAGCTGCGATGTTAGTAATAACTACAGGCATTCAGACTATATTAGGCTTATTTCTCGATGTACTCACAATTGTGCTCATACTACGCTATTTTCATAACACTTGAACCATCCTCTTACCAGGAATATCTTCTCTGGGTATTTCTCACGAAACGTTTCACGCGATTCATTAATTGAACAGCTTCGGACATAGCACTCTACAATAACTACTGAATACGACTGCATTGTCCCAAGTAACCAGTCCACATCCAGGGTGTTTGTTATGCTATTATGACATTTACATTTGCAGGCTGTACACGGTAAGGGAAAAATACGGGGTATTTCCCTTGATTTGGCATAAACATTATACAATTTCGACTAAGTTACTTTTATGTGCGCCACCTTGCATTACTAATGGTATGATGCTTAGTGGTTAACTGTAACCTTCTTATTCTCACACAATTAATTGTATGTTACAATTGTAAAAAGCTAAAATAATTTCAAAAACATAATTACATTAATTAGATCAGAAAAACTATGTGAACTCAATCACACTAAAATCATTTATCATCATTATCACCTTAAATGACTAACTAAGTTTACTGCACACTAACGAGTACCTCGAAATCCTACTTAGTCGATCGCAAAACATAATTAAGATCTAACTGAATGATAGAGACTAGACTAAGAGCTTGAGCGAAATGAGGAATAAATTATTGATTTGTTGTAGTCCATTATAGGTATTAAACCTTATTATTATTTATATTTTATTTCTTTAAAGGTTTATGGAAGGTTTATTTATATGTAGTTCAATAGGTATTTGGTTTAACTCCAACTTAAAAATGGAAAACCAATTTGAAACATTTCACGGCTAACTGTATTTAAATGCTAGAATTAAGGCAGAGTTATAACTTCAGAATAGCTGAATAGGGCAAAAAATTGCAATATTTATATAAAATTTAATTGGATTGGATACGAGATTTACCTTGGGTTATCCTTAGGACTTGCCTTATGACATAAACAACATTAAAAAAAAAATACTTAAATAATGAAATATTTTGAGAGCACAACCCTATTTCCCAGTCAGAGATATTTTTAACACTTTTAAGCTAAGCGTATAGATCGGGTCATTTAGTTAACGCTAGTTGCTTACGCCAGTGTATAGTTCGGGTTCCCATATTTATTTTCATTGCAACGTAATTCAGTATTCTCAAATTCGTCGATATTGTTCTTTATATTGGTTATTCTACTTTACATGTCTTTACATTTAGGCCAATTAGAGTTGCTTTTACGAACAAAAACTTATGTGGTTAAGTGTGGCGACCAAGAGCTATCAGACATTTGTTTGACGGATGATGGTTTCGACAGATAGTGACTGTTTTATTGGTGCTAGTTGTTGTTTGCTCTAAATATTCTCTATTAGTTATTTCGTTTTATTTTTTAGTTTAATTTCTAAAATAATTTGTGTAATTTTTGTTTAGATTTCGAGTTAGTTGTTATTTGCTTTAAATTTATCTTTCAGTTATTTAGTTTATTTAAAACTAAATAGTTAGAAATATTTTTATTGTTAGAGACATTAGGTTATAGATATAATGGCTAAAGACACTTTGGGAACCGATTTAATACGAGATATGTTGCTTTTAGACAGTGACAGTGAAACCGATCTAGGCTCAGGTACAATCAACATCTCATTTATTGATGAACTGAATGGAAATGTAAATAACTAGATTTTAGATAGTTTTCGTAATTCTAAAGGAAATATTTCTAAATTACATTTTCTTTTAGCTTTAAAATAATATATAAAATGTAATATTCATTTTCATTCCAACGTAAAATATGTGTAGTGAAGTGCAGAAATGTACAGTGTTGCTATTTTATTTTTTTTACTTTTTTATACATTTGTAAAAGGACTATAATGCCATATATGTGACATTAACCAATTCATGTGTATATATTTCCTGAAAGCTTGTTTCATTCCCTTTACAAAATGTATAATTTGTTGTAAATATGGTATTTATTATAGGTTAGGAATTTTTTATATTTTACCTAAAACCCTTCAGGCAGATATAAACTGGCACCTATTAAGGGCTAGGCTACAAATTGTAAATATTGTCATATAATTGAGAAGATTATTTAGTATTTCCTTTTATTTGTATTTCTATTATGAAGAGAGATGCCAAAACTATTTACAAGATATGTTAGTCATTCTCATACCAATTCCAATTAAGCCACAAATATATGCTTTAAATAAAAGCATATATATATATATATATATATATATATATATATATATATATATATATATATATATATATATATATATATATGTAGCGGTCTTTTATTAAGACCATTTAAATGACTTTTAAAAGAACATTTAAATGCTTTTTAAAAACCACATATTTATAAATCTAATCTTGCAACACACTGTATAGAAAGAAATCATGATTTTCCAGATATTAGTAATATGAAATTAATTAAACACGTACAAAAAGGCTTAAAAATGAATACAGTACAGTCTCACTAATCCGGACTTGATGGGACCGGACCCGGTCCGGATCAACGAAAGTCCGGATTAGACGGAAAAAGCCAAACAAATGCATACAATATGTGTTTTAGGTGGAAAAACATATTGAAATTGTAGTTTTAGTGAAATTGAGGCCTAAATATAGCTTACAGTACAGTATTTCATAGCTTATGTAGCAAAAAATCCTATAATTATAACAGAAAAGTCATGACATAAATAAATATCTAAGCACCTTTCTCGTTGAATAAAAGTATTCACATAAAGTTATTTACACTATACTGTATAAACGCACAAAAAACTCAAACAAAAATGAAACTGAAACAAAAACAAACTTTAAAAAACTTAGTGAAAAAAGTCCGTAATGTTCTTTTGTTTTAACGATGAATGACGCCGTTTCACAGTACGATCTCGTACGCGTTTCAAGGTCAGTAGCTCCGCAGTTGACGTATCACTTTGTTTCTCAAAGTAAGTCATCAACCCCTCCAGCATTGCAGCCGCCTCATCATGAGTTAGGCTGACAGGTTCGTCTGTGTAGTCTTCCTCTTCCGAGCTGTCATTTTCTGCGTTTGCAGTGCACACCGCGACGATTTCGTCCTCGTTGAGCACTTGATGACCAATGTCATTATCACTGATAATCCACTCGGAAATATCAGTGTCTTTCAACTCGGCACAACCCTCCAATTGTTGAAAAATCTGAACAAATTCATTGTCGTCATTAGGTTGACTGTCAGATTTTCCACTTTCCTGTGGCATTTCAGGCCACAATTTTTTCCAGCTTTTTTGTAGTGTAGACGGTTGAATTTCCTCCCACGATTCTGCAGCCATATAAATGACATCCTTTATAGTCACTTTTTTAAGATTTTCAATAAATTTTGTAGCTGGATCTGCTTCTTGTTGTTCCAAAAGCGATAAAATTAACTTTTTCCTATATCGCCGTTTTATCGCTTCGATCACGCCCTGATCCATCGGCTGAATGAGAGCCGTTACGTTAGGAGGAAGAAATTTAACAAAAATGTCACCATGACGCAATTCTTCTTCATTTGGGTGGCATGGGGCATTATCAATTAGTAAAACCGCTTTTCGAGGGAGTTTTTTCTCTTTTAAAAACTTTTCTGTTGTTGGAACAAAGTTTTCAAAAAACCAGTCCTTAAAAATTTGACTGTTCATCCACGCTGATTTTTGGAACTTGTATTGGGCCGGTAGAACACTTAAATTTACATTTTTAAAAACCCTAGGCTTTGCGGATTTCCCTATCACCAAAAGTGGAAATTTTAGATCGCCAGAAGCATTACTGCAGGGCAGCAAAGTCATACGTTCTTTCTTAACTTTATGGCCTTTTGCTACTGAATCTAATTTGGAAGCTAAAGTTTTTTTTGGGAACATTTTATAATTTAATCCAGTTTCGTCAGCGTTGAACACCTGACAAGGTTGTAAGTTTTCATCTCTGAGAAACTTGCCAAATTTGTCTTTGAATTTTTCACTTGCATCACTGTCACCTGACAAAATTTCACCACTTATTCCGAGTTGACGGATGCCGTGTCGTTCCTTCCACCGTGACAGCCATCCCACACTGGCAGTAAAATTAGGGTCTCCTTTTAACTTTTCATTCAGTTTCAGCGCGATCGTTTGCAAATTTACACCCGATAAAGGAACACCCTGTTCCCGTTGTTGGCAAAACCAAACATACAAAGCATCATCTAGGGTTTCATTTTTTGGTTTTTTTAAAGTGCTTCTGCCGCCTAAACTGTCTTTACTAACCATTTTTGCACAAAAATCTTCAATTTCCTGTCGCTTTTTTTTCCAATCGGAAACAGTTTGTTTTCCCACACCTAACTCTTTTGCAATTTTAATAAGCGATTCACCTCCATCAATACGAAACAAAGCTTGGAGTTTTTGTTCCATTGTCACTGTCACTGACTTACGTTTAGTCGCCATTTTCACTGAACACTGAACGAGACGTAAATAAAAAACACAGATCAATATCGCACTAGAATTAAATGACAACTGAGCAGATATCTTGCGAGAAGCAGGAAAAGTGGCATCTGTCCGACAAAACAACTGACCTGACGCCAGACGGATAGACTGTTTATCCGTTTAGTCAGCGGTCCTTTATCTTTTGTTTATCGCAAGATGTCTCTGATGTCACGTACGTTGTAGTGTTGGGTGATCTAATTTGTATATATTTTTTCAAAGAAGTTTTTTCTACTTTAGTAGGCAAAAGAAACAAACAAGTGGTACACCTATTTCATATTTTAATGAATAAATTATATTATTTGAGTATTAAAGTAGGAAAACCCCTTTGAAAAATAACAAGTATAGACGTATAAAAATAAATATTTTTGTGGACAGCAGACTGATTGTGCACTGTAAAATACTATAACTAAACAAAACTTTTGGGCCGTCCGGATTAGCCGGAGGTCCGGATCATCGGAGACCGGATTAGCGAGACTGTACTGTATAATAGAAAACTTAGAGATATATAAAAATAAAATTAAGAACACACTAATAGAGGAACAAGTCCAGAGTAAATCAAAACATAATACAATTTTTAGCATATTCGATGACATTTTAAAAATAAAAGATTAAGACAAATGGATATATTAAAGTATATTTATCTAACAGATAAGATAACTGATACCAGGTTTACTGAGCATAGTACAATTATATTCAACAGTCTTACTCTAGTCATATAACTGGACAGTGATTTATGAATTTTGAAAATGCTAATAATGTAAATTAACGAAAAGCTTCAATCAACAATAAAGTGAAGTAATACTTGTATATTCTTGTTTATGAAAATTATTTTGTTTCATTATACATATTAAACAAGAAATAATAATTCATCTAAGGATTACAATATATATATGCTTTTTAATCCTGCTAAATATATAAAATCTATTTCCTAAATGTTGGTGTTAAATTATTACTTACAAATCTTGTGTTTTCCTTTTATAGGAAACTTTATAGGTAGCTGTTGAGGGTTTTCGCAAATAAATACAAAAGGACAATCACTCTCTCCCTCCGGATATTTCTCCCTGTACTCTTCTTGGGGAAGAACATTGGTTACGTTTACACATCCCAAGAGGCAGCTCACTGGATATGTACTGGGGTTTGTTAGTTCATCTAAAAAATGAAACCATGTTAAACTGGAAGTAAGTTTAGGTAACAAAAATTAGAACATTTCAAAATATATAATGAGAAGTAAATTAAAATTAAATTTATTTTTATTTCACTTTCTTCAAGAAAGACACATTTTGATTCATTATACTGTATATAAAAATTCTACTAATTAGAATAATTTTCCAGGGCACTTTAAAAAGATTACAAAATCTCATTTAAAACTGACATTCATAAGTCAGTTAGTAATAACATTTATACCAGTGGCATGATACTTTTATAATCCTTGAATTTTGAAGTCCATTACGTTCGGTGAATCTTAATTTTATACTTAAAACTCTCTAAAATTCACATACCCAATGTCCCCATCCGAGCCATCATCAACTACCAAAATGACCCTGCACATAAACTAGCAAAATACATGGACAAAATAATCAGACAATCTATTAACTTGAACACAGAAACACACATAAAAAACAGAACAAACCTCATAAATAAAATAAAAGACAAACATACCACACAATTCAACACTACTATCACTTGACATAACAAATATGTACACCAACATACCCGTATCCAAAACTCTCAACATCCTAGGTACCCAATTAATACAGAACAACATACCAAAAACCCATGTTACCGAATTCCTAAACATCCTCCAAATCATCACCAAACAAAACTATTTCTCCCACAACTCAAACTTCTATTCACTACCAGATAGCCTACCCATGAGAAGTCCTATCATAGCGTCGTAAGCAAAATTTTCCTACAACACATAGAAAACACCAAGATACTCACAAACAATCCACACGCACACACAATTATTTACTGGCACAAATATGTAGATGATATCATAGCATTATACAGAGGCAACACCCAACAATGCAAAAAAACTCCTCACCTACACTAATAAAATACACCTAAAACTTCACTTTACCTCAGAGATTGAAACCAACCGATCCCTAAGCTTTCTCGACCTAACAATAACAAAAAGCCACACACAAAAACACAGCTTCAACATTTACAGAAAACTCACGATAGACACACTTAACCACAACACCTCAAATCACCCTATCTAACACAAACACGCTGCCTTCAGATTCATGCTCCATAGACTTGAAGAAGTTCACAGAAAATATAAACAAAGAACTAGACACCATTAAATATTTAGTATACACAAATGGATACAACGACAAACTATAGCACAATATACACACAAAAACACTACTATTAACACTACAGACAGGGAAATCAAATACATCACAATACCATACATATACAAAACAACAAATAAAATCGCCTACAAATTTCAAAAAACCGGATACAAAATAGCATACAAAACTAATAACAAGTTACAATACAAAACACAATACGCCACCAACAACAATGATAAACTACAAAGCACCAGGCGTATATAAACTAAACTGCGACAAATTCTATATTATACAAACAGTTTAGACACAGTTTTAAACAAAGAGTCGAGGAACACCAACACAGCATTTTACAATCACATAAAAGAAACAAGACAAATACACAGACATTTACCATAACCTGAAATCCTACACATCAACAAAAAACGACTACATTTCAACACACTAGAACAATATGAAATTTACAGACACACAAAAACACAAAATACAAACATTATAAACGAACAAACACAATACAAATCACACATACTCTTTGATATTATTGGATACCTTCCTTTAAAACCGTCACCGCTTGACCCGATATCTCCAAGCGGAAGACACTGATGAAGATTGCCTCATAGCGATGGAAAACGTTCTGTCTCAGTAAGTTTTCACAAATTTACAAAATTTAAAGTTCAGAAAACTTTTATAATGTTGACATTCATATAATCATTATATATTATAATCATTATGAGGAAAAAATTAATCACATTGTTGTGAAGAAAAGAATAAAGTCTTTATAATATTATATGGTTGTGATGTCAGTTCTGTAGGATGAGAATAATGATAAAAAAAACTTTAAAGAGTGGTTGAACTATGATAACAATTAGACAGGATTTCAATGCTTGATAGATGGAAAAATTGCAAACAAAGCACACAAAAAACAAATGTTTTATTTTTTATACACTCTAATTATCGTTTAACTTAGTTACATATTAACTTATCTTAAGTTTATCGTGAGAACACTTTTGCCTATATTGTTTTGGCGTTCTTTAGTATGTCCAGTTCATAAAATACAAATAACTTACATTGCATGGTTAAACCAATACAAATTTATGGACAATACAACCAAGTTATTTATAAAGATAGCACAATATTTGCCTTTCTGGACTTTTTACCCTTTTCTGGGAGTCATCATTCAATTATACCCTTATCACCCATATGGATGTAATTTTAGAAAACATAATATATAATCTTTAAACTTTTTATTGATGAATAAAAATTTTTGTTGATGATTTTAAAATTTTTATTGATGTAAGTGTAAAAATTGAAACTTTAAATTTTTAGTTGAAAAATTACTAAACACATTTTTAAATTGAACTCCATACACTACTGCTAAAAGTACAATTCCAAGGTTAACATATTAAAGTTGATTGTTTTAATCATGATTTGAATTCACTGATTAAAGTATAATCAGTAATTATTCCGTAGCTAAGTGTATACTTGGCTCTACAATCGTAGAGTGTCAGCTTTGTAAATGAAACGATTGTTGCAAAATGTGTTAGCATGTATGTTCGAATTGTGTACATTCTTACGAGTGATTATTCATCATATAACATGATCCAGCATTATAAATAATAACAAAAACATCAGAATCACAGTGACCGCATGAGCGTTTTCTCAATCCCAAACAGTCTTGTTCAGCCTGGTTTCACGGAAACCTGTAACACCCAGTGACACCACTCCTAACAGACTGGAAGGTCCAATCAGACTAAAACAGCTAGGCAGCACCGTAAGGCTCCTTAGGTTGCAGCTGGCCTGTAGTCTCAGGAGTTTTCTGTTAACTGTGCTCCGAGTTTGTTGACATTCACAGTTAAGAATTAATTGTGATTGGTTTATTAATAAATAAACCCATGACTTGAAATCTGGTGTCTTAAATATGTAAAAATAAAATACAAAATGGCAATATAATTCCTTCAATAGACTAAATCAAAAAGTATTAAGCCGTATCTATCTATTTTTCCAATAAAAGCCCTTAAAGGTTTTATGGTAACGACTTCTCTTTCTTATAAAAACTAACACTTTTATGATCTGCCCCCCCCCCCATAGGTTTTAGGCACCAGCTGCCACCGGCATCCATAATATACTTTATACTTTGTGTATGAGGTGAATGAGAGAACATTATGGCCATTTTAAAGTGTAATGTTCTGGAGTCACTAGTCTACTTCCCAATAATAAGTGATTTGTTTTAAAATTATTTACTATAGAATTTAGTTTCTTTAAAATTGGCTTTAAAATTTTTTCATAACTATTCAAACAGTATTTCATTTTTGTGGACCTGGAAATTTAGTCACATTTGTCCTCTATAAAGAATGTTATATCTACTTTAAATTATTTGTAAGCTCTAAAATTATCAACAAATAAAGTAACTATTATACATGACAAGCTCCTAATGTAGTTACCTCCTTTCACAACTTGGTAGATTTGTTCAAGTTCTCGAATTTCTTCTCTTGTAGGTTGTTTTGCGGTGGCTGCAATCCACAACCTTCCTCTGTGGGAGGTATACCAACTACGCCCTTCATGTCTGGAGATAATCAAAAATTAACATTCGAAATAAAAGAAGAAATTATTAGCATCATGATAAAATTTAGAAGTACAGACAACTTCCAAAAATTGGTGGGTGGTTAATTTGTTTTGTGAATAATTCATAATCAAATTTCCAGTCAAAAATTTGTCAAAATATAAAGATTACAGTCATTTATATGACCGGGAGAAGAGCTTATCGGGGGCAGGCTACTATAATGAATCGAACGGAGACTGTTTTTACATTCCAGCCAATTCCAATTCCAGCATGGATACTGAGCTTTTGGCTATAAGTGCAACCCTGACTAGCTGTGTGCATTTAAAGGGCAATTCAAAAATATGCATCCTATCGGATTCGAAAGCCGCCATTCAGTCATTGTTAAGTAATTCTACAAGTACATACTCGTTTCGAATATCAAAAATAAGAAAAACCATCCTAGAACTAGTGGACTGCGGGAAGGAATTAACTCTTCAATGGGTACCTGTCCATTGCGGAGTACCCGGAAACGAAAAGGCTGACAAAATTGCGAAAATAGCCTCAACCATGGGACCTACAGATGAAGACAAACACTCCCTGCTACATTGCAAAAGTGTAAGCAGGGAAGTTTTCCAAAAACTTTGGTGTGAAAGTTGGGAAAAAGAGTCTACCGGTCGACACCTTTAACAGCTCCAACCAGAACCCCCAGTCGAGGATAAATATAGGGCACGATCAACAGCATCTTTTGCTGCCAGAGCAAGAACCGGCCATCTGGTGACACAGGAGTACCTATTTCGTTTTAATCTCACAGAGTCTCCGTTGTGTGCACTCTGTGGTGTGGAGAGCAAAACAACTGAACACATCTTGCTGAACTGCCCTTACCCATTACCTACAAGAGACATCCTCAGACCAATTTTGACAAAGTGGCAAAATATTCTAGTTAAGAAGAACCTGTGGGCCATAGCATCATATATATATATATATATATATATATATATATATATATATATATATATATATATATATATATATATATATATGAAGTTAATATATTACTATGTGAGTAATTTTATCCACCATTAAGTGCAATAATTTTACCTTGAGTGACCCAGTAAGTAAAGGTAACTCAAGGTCACTTTTACCATGGTCACTCAAGGTAAAATTATTGCACTTAATGGTGGATAAAATTACTCACATAGTAATATATTAACTTCATAAAGTCAGTGCAACGGAAAAACAATGGATAATGTTAAATATCAAGAATATATATATATATATATATATATATATATATATATATATATATATATATATATATATGAAGTTAATATATTACTATTGTAAGTAATTTTATCCACCATTAAGTGCAATAATTTTACCTTGAGTGATGAGGCACCTTTCGGTCAATTGACCATTGTCGAATCACTGATGTTTTTCTGTTGTAGATGTTCGGTCTGTGAAGTTGGTGTTTGTTGACGTTACGCGCACTTTTTCTTGATCTGTGTGTATGATATTTCTATATAGTATGTCTTCTGTATATGTTGTTTGTAGATTCATTAAATTGTTGTGTATGTTTTTATAAATGTGGTATTTTTCTAGTGAGTTTAGTTCTATTGGGTTATTTATTTCAAGTATGGTTAGGTTATTTTCGTAATTTTCGTAATGGGATATTAGGTGTGCTGCAACATTTGATACTTTAGAATTTTTGTTTTTGAATGCTCTATAATGTTCTTCAAATCTTATTTTAAATGTTCTGGTTGTTTTTCCTATGTAAAAAGCGTTACAGTTGTTGCATGTGATTTTGTAAATTCCTGATAGGTTATGTTTTTCTGAATTTGTTTTGTGGTTTGTGTTATTAAGATATTTTATTATTTTGTTGTTTGGTTTGTAAGTTGGAGTGTAGTATTCTTTGTTGTATATATTTGTTATTTTTTCTATTTTGTTATTGGTGTATTTATATTTTAGGTAGATTTTTTTATTTTCATTATTTTCGTGTTCCGGTTGTAGTGTTGTGTTGAGGTTAGGTTTTTTTGTGAATTTATTGTATATATTTTTTATAATGTGTTTGTTGTATCCATTTTCTATTGCTATTTTTGTAATGTTATCTAATTCTTCATTTAATTTTTGTTTGTTATCCTGTGTGTATTTTATTGCTTTATTTATCATGTTACTGTAAGTGTTAATTTTGTGTGTCCAGGGGTGGTTAGATTTGTAGTGTATTGTGGTGTATTTCTGACATGACAGATGATATGGGTGAACCCATGGGGAGTCCTGTTGTTTGTTTATAATATTTATTGTTAAATTGGAAGTAATTTTGGTTACATATGTGTTTGGTTAGCGTAATGATACTATCTATTATGTTTATTTTTTCGTTATTGTGTATCAGTTTGTTTTTTATTATTTCTATGGTTTCTTCTATTGAGATACTAGGGTACATGTTAGTTATGTCATAACTTATTATTTTTGTGTTGCTGTTTGTTTTTATTGCACTTAATGGTGGATAAAATTACTTACAATAGTAATATATTAACTTCATAAAGTCAGTGCAACGGAAAAACAATGGATAACGTTAAATATCAAGAATATATATATATATATATATATATATATATATATATATATATTTTAGGTTAGTTTTGGTTGGTAAAGATTATTTAGATTTTTTTGACTAGGAGACTGACAGACTTACCTTGGTAAGAGTCCACACTGTAGTCTTGAAATAGAAACACATAAAAGCACTTAAACAATGATATAACAAAGTTTAAGTGCTTTTATGTGTTTCTATTTCAAGACTACAGTGTGGACTCTTACCAAGGTAAGTCTATCAGTCTCCTAGTCCAAAAAATCTATATATATATATATATATATATATATATATATATATATATATATATATATATATATATATATATATATATATATCGTGGACATCGGGTCATCATCTATAGTTAAGCTGGACGCCTGCACGAAGAAGTAAGTCATTTATATGATAACAAATATAAATTCCATAAATACCTTAGTGAAGCGGAATAAACAAACAAATCAATAAGTTTATCACTAGGAAGGATACAAGAACATAAACGTGCATTTATGTATTTATAAAATTTAATACCACAAAAAGAGGTAATCCAACAGTGCTGTCAGTAATTATACTTTATGTGTTTACGCTGCTTACACACTTTTGTTTTATACTGAAAATCTTAATGAATTTTTATTTACAGAAATTGCATATTTTAAAAATGTACTATCTTATAAGAAAAAAAAGCTTAGCTGAGAAACATTAAAATTACTAATTTTATAGCTAAGCTTGTTTTTGTAAAACATCCTATGACATTATTTTATTAAACTTTTTGTAAATTTATAAATATATGGTAATAAGTATTTATTTTTTTAAAATTCCTTCTGTTAGCTCACACTCTCCTGATATATATCTTGTACAAATTTTCAATAATTAATAAATTACTTTTGTATTCATCCAATCATGTTCAAATGCATTTTTATCAACCTACAGTGGATGAAAACTAATGTTAATACAGTTTTTTAAATATTTAAAAATAATATACAGTGGAACCCCTCAAATCCAAACTAATTGGGGCTACAGCCTGTTCGGATTTGGAAAAGTTCGGATTTGCTGTGTAATTTGCATTTGACAGAAGTGTGTTTTTTATTAACGAACAGTATTAGAGCATTTATTACATATTTATGCTACCCGCATAGCGTTCCACTAACGTTACAGGTGGAAGTTAACGAAAAGCAGACAGTATTTTGATGAGATCAATATCGCTGCCGTGCTGTAAGTGTTAAACCAAGACCCTTCACAAACTTTGTTCTAGTTATTCTTCTAAGCAAATAGTCTTTTTTTATTCTGCTATTAATTAATTTCCTCAAATGAGCGTCGATGAAGGTTTTTTCTAGATTTTTAATATCTTGTTTAGGCAGTTAGGTTTTATTTTTAGGATGTTTTTATCCTGGTTCATGGAACAGCTATCATTTTCGTCTAATCGTTTAATCGTTAAAGGTTATTCAACAAGGTAATTAACTCCAGTGACTTTATGTTACACGAATGAACTGAAGTGGTTTTACAGCCTCGGTAAATCGCTCCACAACAAAATCAAGCCATTTAGTTTTCGATTACATTCGTAATTTAATTACTCTACCCATTTCAGTTCTAAAACTATCTCGCTCTACTTCTGACAAACATTGGTTTTGTTTACTTTTAAATCAGTTTTACTGTGTGTTAAGTTTATTATATAGTAAACTGTATTTAAATTTAAGCCTAACTTGCCCCAATGTCAACAAAATTTACTATGATTTTTTAGCAAATTAAACTGGTATCAAAATTAGTTTATCTGTTAATTGTACATTGTCATCTTTTATTTACCTGTTGTTAACCTGTGCCTGCCAATAAACTTATTTCTGTCGTAGTTACCTCCAAGAATAAATCTTCTGCTGGGACAAACCATGATATTCTCCTGATATTATTATATTTAAGTGGGAAGTAAATTGCCATCAAAAGGAATTTTTTATCATTTAGCATTAACTTCTACGTCTGAGAGCTATAACTTGACTATTTTTCAGGAGAGATCTTTATAATATAAAATATTTTTGTAAATTATTACAATAGTACTTCCCTTTGCATCATTATCCAGATGGATCATTTGATGCATTCAATTACTCTGACATTTTTAAAATTCTGTAAAGTGTATTTTAATTTACAAATAAATGTCTCAGATAAAATAATATTGCTTATTAAATGAATGCCTATTTTGTTTCTATTAAGAAAGATTACTATTTATTTTTTTTATTTGCTAATATCATAAGCAATTCATTATTAAATAATCTAATATTGCCTTTATCACGATAATATTAGCAGATTACTTCGGCAATAATTCCAATCTTTTCAAGTGCTTATCTATATTTATTATAATATTTTTTATTATTTTCCTTAACAGTTCTTCATTTTGTACTTGAACAGACGTTTGAAACTGATCATATTTTATCTCAAAATTGCTTACAGCACTATAGTACAATCTTGCTAATTCATCACAATTAGAGAACATTGATAATGAATTTTAAAATAATAAATTACACTTTTGCTGTTACTTGCAACCAGACATTTGTTAACTAAAAGTTGTTAATTGTTAACTTACACTTGGAGGAAACGTTTTACTAGTGTACTTAGAAAACGTTTCCTCCAAGTGTAAGTTAACAATTAACAACTTTTAGTTAACAAATGTCTGGTTGCAAGTAACAGCAAAAGTGTAATTTGTAATTTACAACCAGCTCGTCATGAACAGCAACAAGATTTCGATATTTAAAATAATATAATATGCTCAATAAAACATCTAAATATAAACATTGATTGTTAAAGAAAGTTTCAACAACAATGTGGTTTTTTTAAAGCTGCAAAAAAAATTATTAACATGATTTATAATTACACAAATTTGTAGCAAAGAAATTCTTTTTAATTTGTTAGAATTATTTTTTGAAAAAATTGCATTTCATAATACTTTAAGAAATCACCTTCTAGTAAGATTTTGCACATTTTTCCAAATAGTATGCCATGATTTAACATTGAAGTTCACTCATTTTTTTTAGTTCAGTTTGTTTTGAAGTGTCATTTTTCTTTTAAATTTGATAATGTGTACTAGGATATCAATCACACATTCAAGATCGGGAATTTGTTTATTCCTCATTGTTATTTACTTATTTTAAAACAGACTTCATGTGAACAAACACCCTAAGTTATAAAAAAGAATAAAATAAAATATTGGTTGTGATAATATGGGTTTCTAAAAAAAAGCTCTAATGTAATGTTTCAGCCAGTGTGAATAAATTATAGTATATACTGAAGTACCAAGTGCTATACAAGCAAGTGTTTACTATATATAGTTGCTGATTTTTAATCTTTTAAGCTTAGAATATAGTTCAATACTAAGTTGTTTGTTTGTCTACGGACAACTGCCAAATTATGTTAATCAAACCATAATAACCGTGGGGTCTCTAATAATATTACACTCAGCATTATTATCTATGCTGGTCATGAGATATGTTGTTGAGCTGGGCATTAACAGTTTATAGGCTTTTTATCTAGAACATGGTTAAAAAGCGTATATAATTTGCATTGGTTTTGTTCATTTAATATGTTTTTATTTCGTGTTTTGGATTATTTGTAAATTTAATTTTGTTTTAGTATATTGAGATATGGTTATTTTTTGTAGATGTGGTTGTGACTGTTTAAATGAGCCCTCATTCAATTATCTGGTTAGCAAAAGGTGAACCAGTGACATATTCAATAGGATGTATTATTTGTTCTTTATATCTCTCTTCAGATTTAAAGAATGTCTAATTAAATCTACAAGAAATTAAATCTGTCTTAATTAACTGTTGTTTTCATCTATCCACGTGATCCCTCAATCTATATCATCAGATAATTTGGTTCCAGCTATATATAAGTGCCCTACAGTGTATATAAAACTTTGGCTTACTGTTTGATTCCTGCAACCAACAACGAAGCCCAAGGCTGATGCATGCTCAAACAGAGACCTTCGTCAACCATTTCCAGGAACTCTTTATCTTGTATTCTTGACACTATTTTATTGCTTCTGGAATTCCTTTCTCGAGATTCTCTATGCAACACTACACCTTCCTGAAACTAAATGATATATCATCAGGATTAATGACACTATATTAAATATTACAACATATATTATCAATAATTTTATCATTAAAAATTATATTTAAAAAAATTTTCTTCACTTTATTAGTTTGCATATAATTACTAGTGTTCCAGCACTCTTTTGAATCACTAGAAGAAATTGTTGTTCAACCTACATTTAACGTTATCCTAATATAATACTGAAGAAACAAACTCTATTTTTCTGTGTTATAAAGTTGTACATTTCCATGTAATAAAGAATATAATCAGAAAAAGAACTAAACCATATATATATATATATATATATATATATATATATATATATATATATATATATATATATATATATTCTTGATATTTAACATTATCCATTGTTTTTCCGTTGCACTGACTTTATGAAGTTAATATATTACTATGTAAGTAATTTTATCCACCATTAAGTGCAATAATTTTACCTTGAGTGATGAAAATTACTCTAAGGTAATTACTCTCTAAGGTAATTTTACCTTAGAAAAAGTGCGCGTAACGTCAACAAACACCGGCTTCACGGACCGAGCATCCACAGCAGAGAAACATCAGTGATTCGACAATGGTCAACGACCGAAAGGTGCCTCATCACTCAAGGTAAAATTATTGCACTTAATGGTGGATAAAATTACTTACATAGTAATATATTAACTATATATATATATATATATATATATATATATATATATATATATATATATATATATATATATATATGAGTTTTTATTTTTACATTAATTATTTTTTGTCTCCTAAAAGTATTATTACAAAATTTAATGTATTGCTTTAATTTAATGTGAGCTTCTCTACAAGAACAAAAGAATCAAAATTACAAAAACATTTAAAATCTGGTAAATATTTACGGTGAACTATGAGTAAAAAATAATCAGTAAAATGACAATTACATTACTTGACACAATAATTGAGTAAGGAGAGAGCTGAATGAATATAAGTAGAATAGAAAAGGTATATAATGAAATCGTTCATAAGAGGTCTATCTAGGAAAAAATAGAAGAGCTCTAGATGTATTCTGAGACAGTCTCACACTCAGAAATGCTTTTTGGTAAAAGAAAACAAAGAAGTGTATAAAAAAATTAATTTCTCTGAAGAACTGGTCTTAGTAAACAAATTCAAAGACAAATTAATTAATTTTACTTTGAAGATTGATTCCTAAAATTATATTAACACATTCATTGTGAGCCAGAGATAGGGCATCAGCTTTTCATACTCTTTTTATCCAGTATCCAGTGACCGGCATTGGTGCTCATTATTAAAAGCTTCAGCGTGGCCAAACCATTTGATGTAAATCTTTGAGGTTATGTTACTAATCATACTGATCATATAGCTTGCCGGTAGTAGTGGTGGCTTGCACGTATGGTGTACACATCCCTGTGTGTTTTAGTAGTGTTTAGTGATTGTAACATCCAGTACAACATCCAGTACTTCAGCAGAGATTGGCTGACCACTCTGAATTGGGGAATTCTCACATATTATATGGTAAAACTAAGCTATACTATATTTAAAATTTTAAAATGTTACTTTGACCAATGTTAAAATACAGTCCAACCCTAATAATCCGAATCCCTGTAGTCCGAAACTCCCACTAATCCGAAATGATTTTTTTAAATATCGAAACAAGAAAGAAATAAATGGCTATAAGAGAGGTTCAAAGAAGAAAGGCATCATTTTACTTTGCAATGACCTCAATGTAAACGACCCCTTTTGATTAGTCAGCCTATAGCAGTTCAGTTTCAACGTTTAGAGCAAGCAGATGGTAGAATCGTTTTGTCATGCAGTGTGTTTAACTTTAATTTTTATAGTGGCGATTTTTATAATCTTTTTTTCTTCTCTTAAGAGAAAACAGAAAACACTTTTGTTGTTGGGTAAGTGCAACATTCTAAAGCGACTTGATGCTAAAAAATTACCAGATTTCAGGATTGGAAATTCAAGTCAATGACATGAAAAAAAACTAAGATAAGTGGAAGGGACGAAAATGATATTAATTTACAAACAGAAAGTGAGATTATCAACAGTGTGCTAAGGGAAGAATCTGAAACACGAGATACTGAAGAAGAAAAAGTAGAAGTAAGCAAGCCAGATGAGAAACGAGACAATATGATTTTGCCTTTTAAAACATGTATTGGGAAAACAACATACCATACCTTAAAGTCTTGCTGCTGCTTCAGGTCAGAAAGAAGGCTGTAGAAAAATCAATCAACAAACGGAATGAAAAGAAAATTTCTGATTTTTTTAGTAAGAAGTGAAGTTCCATAAAAATGTGTTTACATTCAATACATATAGTAGTTGGTTTATTTATGATATATTTAGTGTGTTGTTTAAGTGTTTGTTATATTGTTAATTTTAAAACTTTACATGATAAAATATTGTTTTAATTGGTATGTGTTTTCTTTCAGTTATTACTGCACTGTACTTAACTAACTCTACTCTTATTAATAGCCTATACGTACTTTCTAATACCATATAGGCATATATGTAGACATATGTACGTTGTAGGTATACATAAGTACGTGAACATTCCTGTAATCCAAAAAAATCCGGTAATCCAAAAAATCCGGTAATCCAAAATGGTCATACATTGATTACTTTGGATTACCTGGTTTGGACTGTAAAATTAAACCTAAAAGAGGCTTGCTATGTTAACCAATAAATAAACTCTTATATAACAAAAGTACAGTTGTCGTTATATAACAAAAAAGCTATCCTAAGATATTATGAAGTGTAAGAAGAGTTAAGGAATTATTTTAATAGTAATCAATAATAATAAATAAAATTATGTCTATTCATCTGTCTATTCACAACCAGATGGCCTACCCATGGGAAGTCCTATCAGTAGTGTCCTAAGCGAAATTTTTCTACAACACATAGAAAACACCAAGATACTCACAAACAATACAGATGCACACAAAATCATTTACTGGCACAGATATGTTGATGATATCATAACACTATACAGAGGCAACTCCCATCAATGCGAAAAACTCCTCATCTACACTAATAAAATACACCCAAAACTCCACCTCACTTCAGAAATTGAAACCAACCAATCCCTAAACTTCCTCGACCTAACCATAACAAAAAGCCACACACAAAAACACAGCTTCAACATTTACAGGAAACCCATAACAACAGACACACTTATCCACAACACCTCAAACCACCCTATCCAACACAAACACGCTGCCTTCAGATCCATGCTCCATAGATTAAAAGAAGTTCCAGTGGCCACATAAAACATAAACAAAGAACTAGACACAATTAAATATTTAGCATACACAAATGGATACAACGCCACAATAATAGACAAACTATGGTACAAAATACGAAAAAACACTAAAATTAACACTACAGACAGGGAAAACAAATACATCACATTATCGTACATAAACGAAACAACAAACAAAATAGCCCACAAGTTTCCAAAAATAGGATACAAAATAGCATAACAAGTTACAATACAAAATACAACACAACACCAACAACAAAGATAAACTACAAGCACCAGGCATATACAAACTGAACTGCAATGAATGTAACAAATTCTACATAGGATCAAACAGGTCGCAGCTTTAAACAAAGAGTCGAGGAACACAAACAGAACACCAACTCAACATTTTACAATCCCATAAAAGAAACAGGACACAAATATACAGACATTTACCATAACCTAGAAATCCTACACTACAACAGAAAAGGACCACATCTCACCACACTAGAACAATATGAAATTTACAGACACACAAAAACACAAAGTACAAACATATTAAACCAACAAACACAATACAAATCACACATACTCTTTGATACTATCAAAAACCTACCTTTAAAACCCCGGCATCTCCAAGCAGAAGACACTGATGAAGATTGGCACATAGCGATCGAATAAGTTCTGTCTCAGTAAGTTTTAACAAATTTACAAAATTTAAAGTTTGGATAGTCATAAACTATTATTTAAGTGATTAATAAATACAAAAAAACTGTCCTAAAATAGCAACAATACAATTAGGAACTCATCTAAAAACTAGGCAAAAAAGGTTAAAACAGTGTATTGCTTACTAGTTAGAAATAAACACAAAATAAAAAATGGAAATAAACTAATAAAAAATGATACAAATAAAAAATTGTAATAAAAATAAAATAAGTAAAGGTAAGATAAAGCAGGAGTCTGTTCGAACCTGCATCAACTTTACTCAACCAAACTCAGTGCAGCCCGGTTACTAGTGATCAATCACTCTGATTCCTATATTTCAGATATGTATATATATATATATATATATATATATATATATATATATATATCAGTTGCATTTCAATTTTTACACACGATTTTGTCTTCTAAAAACCTCTAAAAGATAAGTTTTTTAAGAGATAATATTTTTAAGCTTTTAATGTAACATTTTATTATTGACGTAAATGAATATTTGAATTACACAATCTCCTTTGCATATAATCTTAAGTAGGAAGTAAATACCTCCCCTAGGATGTCTTGTATTAAGCAAGATTAATTGTTTACTCTTAGTATTAAAGGATAACTTTATCCGGCATTTAGTTCTAACTTTACCCACCTATACATTTTTCTTAATGGAGGGGTAGGAGAAGTAACAGCTGATACATTCCTACAACCTATAAAATAGGCCTCTTCTTTTGCCTACTCCTACCTATATTAATCAACCTTTTCATATTATTTATAGGCAATAATAATGAAAGTAACTTAATCTAATGGTCTCCATTTTGTTGTTTTTTTAATTAAAATGAAAAGATAATTTTTTTATTAAATTTAATATAAATTTATATATTTTTTTATTTAATACAATTTTATTGCCTTCGTTTATTTTGTTACACTTTTAAATTTATTTTTCAACTATTGCTCCTACTATACTAGAAGATATTTTTAAAAAATATTAATTTATTCAAATTTCTTAGATTACACATTTAACTATCTTGATTTTCTGTAAATACTACAATTCCACATTTATATATTTATCTTTATTTAATAGTGCTTACGAATGGCATTTTCATAATCATATTATTTAGATTTGCCAAAAAGAAATGGTTAGAATTGGAGATTAAATTTTTGTATGGTAAATTGAGTAATACAGAAATGGAGTTGTATGATTTACATTTGAAATTAGGAAAAGAAAATTATAATGATTGGGATGAATTTGGCAGAAAAGTTTATATTGTAAATGAGCATAAACTTGAGAAAAAGGTTAGGACATTAGATAGTAAATTTAGTGATTTAACCAAAAAGGTGTCAGTTGGTTATAAAGGTTGTACTACCATTGATCAGAATTCTAAGTTAAAAAAAAACGAAACTGATATCGTTTTCTCCCAGAAGGAGTTGTGCATGTTAGGTAAAGGGTTAAAGTTTTACGTTTCTAATAATATCAAAGATAACTTAGAAGAATTAGTGGCACACGTTGAAAGTGGTATATCCTCATTAAATGAAACTAGCAAGAACTATGTTAGGAAGGCTTGTAAAATCAAGATTGAAGAAAATTTGGAGTTTCTAAGAAGAAAGAAGATGTCTACTGGATCCAACCACGAGTTAAGTTTAATAAAACAGTTAAAAGGAAAAGATTGTTATTACCTCAAAGCTGATAAGAGTAACACTGTTGTTGTTTTGAAAAAGGAAGATTATATTAATAGAGTTAACAATTTGTTAGAAACGGGACCTTACGATAAATTGTCAAAAAATCCGTTAAATAAATTTGTTAAAGAAACAGTAAACGTTATAAAGGAATGTAATTTAGTCATTTCAAAGAAAGATGTCTTTAAATTTCATGTTTCTAATCCTGTTTTACCTAGGTTGTACTGTCTCCCAAAAATACATAAAGTAGGCGATGCCGTGAGGCCAATTGTGTCGGGAATTGATTCGCCAACCTATATGTTATCTAAATGGTTAGTTAAAGAATTCAGTTTTTTTAAAATGTAAGTTGGCATCACTTTCGGTTAAGAATATACTTGATTTTGTAGAGAAGGTTAAGAATATTAGATTAACAGATGAAGAAATTTTAGTTTCTTTTGATGTTTGTTCTCTGTTTCCAAGTATTCCGGTAACGGAAACTTTAAATTTATTAAAAGAGTTTTTAATTGAGAATGATGTCGATATTGAGAGAGTTGACCAATATGTTAAATTAACTAATTGTTGTATGAATAATAATTATTTTCAATTTAATAATAATTTTTATAAACAAAAAGATGGTACAACAATGGGAAACAGCCTATCACCTTTTTTAGCAGAACTCTTTATGAGTCATTTTGAATTAGGATTGAAAAAGAAACTTAAATATTTTCCTCGTGTCTGAATAAGATACGTTGATGATATTTTCGCTATATTTAATATTAAAGAATTTCAAATAGATCCATTTCTAAGGATCATCAATGATCAACATCCTAATATTATATTTACTTATGAAATTGAAAGAGATAAACGTTTACCGTTTCTTGATGTTTATTGTATTAGAAATAGAGATAAAATAGTTTTTGATATTTATAGAAAGCCAACATCCAATGATAGATTTATTCCAAACGAATCTAACCATTGTAACCAGCACAAATTTGCAGCTTTCAATTCTTTAGTTAATAGGTTGATTAATATTCCTTTGAGTAAAAGACGTTTTGATATTGAATTAGAACATATTAAAAGTACAGCTGAATTTAATGGTTATGAACGTAAAATTATTGATAATATCCTTAGGAAGCAAAAGATTAGGATTTTTCGGAAGAAATTAACAACATTACCTTTGGAAACTAAAGAAGAAAGCCGTTTTATTAGTTTACCTTTTGACAAAGTTTTAACCAAAGGGCTGGAGGGAATTTTTAAGAATGTTAAATTGAGAGTTGCGTATAAAAATCATAATACCCTTAAAAATTTATTAGGTAATGCGAAAGATAAAGTAGAAACACTTGATAAATCAGGGATTTACCAAGTTAATTGTAAGGATTGTGATAAAATGTATATTGGGCAGACAAGACGAAAAGTAATAACTAGATTTAAGGAACATATTAGGGATATTAAATACCAAAGATCTGATAAGTCTAGTATTGCTGCCCATATTTTAGAGACCAATCACAATCTAGATGTTAATAATGTCAAGTTAATTAAGAATGTTAGAACTAATAAGTTATTAAATAGTTTTGTAAGTTTAAAAATTAGTAAACATAAACCTGAGAATTTATTAAATTCTGATAGAGGTCCTATTCCTAATTCAATTTTATATTCATTTGTTAAATTGGATTATGATTTTTATATTAAATTTTGTGTTGGTTATAATTTCAAAAAACAATTTTAATTATGTTTTTATTGTATTTTTAATTTATATTTTAGTAAGTTGACGTTAGATATCTTGCTTTCACTCGATGGGCGTGGCTACGCCTTGTTTAACAGGTGGGGCCGCGGCGGTCGGAGTGGGAGTGACTAGTTCTGTAGATTATAAATAAGGTATTTTTCTAGGGTTAATCAGTCTTTGTATGTTATCCCTCTGAGGATGGTTACTTTGTAACTGAAATGTACATTAGGGTAAATTAAAGAAAGTTTGTGGTTAAGAGGTTTTTGTGTATTTATTAATATATTATTTAGAGTCTTTGCTACATTCTTAGCACTTTATTCTTGGCCCCGTAATTGTATATTTTATAATAAAATTAAGGTTATAACTATAAAAAATGTTTATCAAGTTGTAATACAAAAGTTTAACAGTATGATATACTCTAATTAATTGATACTTAACTAAGTGATACTCTGGAGTAGCTAGGCTTTGCTTCCTAAAAGGAACGATTGTTTCGAAACGCGTCAGCAAGTTAGCCCTTACGTATTCACCTAGTTAAATATCATTTAATTATAGTTTAATCCGTGAATTCAAGATGATTACAACAAACTACTTCAGTCTGATGTAGTTAACTATTAGAATTTTATTTATTTTTTCATAGCTAAACAATTAGGAATGGATAACTTAAATCTCATAATTCCAAAATGTACTCACTTTTGGTATAAGTTCCGTCATAGTAGGGTCAACAATATTATCTTCTGATGAGGAAGTCTTGAAATGCTCACTGAAGTTTCCGAATGCTCCAGCATCACTGTTGTACAAGTCATCAAACTGAGGCAATGATTCTACTGCTTTACCACCTGAGACCAGAAAAGGAAAATAGTTCATAAAGTATCGAAATCTTGTTACTGTTCATTAGCTGGTTATTAATTACTTATTACACTTTTGCTACTACTTGCGACCAGACTTTTTGATAACTAAAGGTTGTTAAATTGTTAACTTCTTGGTTAACATTTCTTGTTAAAAGTTAACAATTTAACAACCTTTAGTTAACAAAAAGTCTGGTCGCAAGTAACAGTAGTAAAAGTGTAGCAAGTTCATAAAGTACACATAAAGCGCCCTGTCTTTAATCAGACACATGCTTTTGGCCTCAACATTACATAAATAAAGGTATATTGTTTTCTATTTAATGTTATTTACATAAAGAAATGTAGGGTATTTGTTATACCAAAATAAACACTTGTATATTTTCTTTTACACCAATGACTAAATTATCATTCCCAGGATGACGAAAACATGCTACGAAAATTGAACAAAATATAGAGAAAAGTCATTTTAGATATAAATTATTAAAAACAACGAAATATCTAATGGCAAGTAATGAAGAAACACATAACTTTACAATAGAGGATAACAAAGAAGTTTCACAACAACTTGAAGCAACTGTGGCGTAAATGTTTATATTAATTAAAACAACCTCTCACCACAAATTATTATAATTAAAATAAAATTTGTTGAATTTGTGGTGAGAGGTTGTTTTAATTAATATAAAGAAGTTTAAGTATCTTGGTTTCTTCACCACTAAAGATAGGGAAACATAAGAGGACAAAAGCAACCAAAATGGATAAAAAAATTACACCTAAGTTTTTGGAATAACAATAAATAAAAAATACGATATTTAAAATTTATAATACACAAGAAGTACAATAATTAACGAAGCAGAAATAAAGGTAATAAAGACATAATACATGAAACAGAAATGCAATTTCAAACAAGATACTGCAAATCTACGAGGACAAGTTAGGTATTGAATAAAGGTATATTAAAAGTAAAATGGATATTGAATAGGTTTTACTAAATTTTTTTCCTGGGGAAAAACCAGTTATGGTTATTATCACCAATCAGGAGCAAATCACAAACAAAATATTTTAGATAAATCAAAATAGTAAATTAAAATTTAAATAAAACAAAATTATAAAACATAACCAACAAACAAAATTTAAACAGCAGTAATAATATAAAAATTAATATGCAACAATAAATATATAACAATGAGGAGAAATAAAACAATAAATATTAGAACAACAATTAATAACAAAACAACATAACAATAAATTACAAAACCATAACAAATAACACTAAATGTAGAAAATAAATAGGTTAACAATAATTAAACTCTAACACAAACTAACATGATTATCTCTATACTATAAATACACAGAAGAAAAATAAATTTCTGTAGTATGGAAACAGTAGAAGGGAAGTTTAAGCAGGTGGATAATGGTAGAGTGGAATCCAACGGTCAGACAGAAAAGTGCCAGTTCAAGAAAATTATAACCAGATGAAGTGGTGGAAACAATAGACAGTGAAAGTGCAAGATCGAGATTGGTAACGAATAAAAAATAAAGAACTTGGCTAAAATAAGTAAAACTGTTACTCACTGTAGAATCCTGAAATATATATTAATGAAGAAAGAGTTACAATGATCTTCTTTAACCCTAAAAAAATGGTAAAATTACGGCTACCCATGAACCTTCCTTGCTTCATGCTCTCAATCAAAGAAGGAAAGTGTTACTCAATACCTAGACGATGATATTTCCGCATTAACACTCTTTTGAATTTAAAATATGCTGTTGGTCAAGAGCAGTGGACCCTAACCTTTTATGGCCCATAATCCTTCATGGAGGTTGACTAACATCTATTGCCTCCTTATGATTTTCATTGTATGCCTAATTTTAATTCGAAGCAGAGTAAATAACAGCAGTTTTATTATTTTAAGCCATTTACTACCGTACATAAAACAACCAAAGTAGTTTTATCAGGTTACTTTTAAATAGAATAGGAAAAAAATTTAAAACATAATTTGTTACTGATTTTATTAAGGAATAAAAAAGTGAAACAATTAACTAGGATAATAGTTCTACATTTGAAACAAAGAAATATATGTATTAATTTTTAAATTAAAATCTGAAAAATTTAAGACACATTTTTTACCAAATTATTTCTTTGTTTCGTGAAAAGCTGAACAACAAAACTAAATAATTTTCAACTAAATATGTTGATGGGAACGAGATGAGAAGTGGTTCAGTTTTTCCTCACAGTTGTGGATAAGTGTCCATAAGCTTCACTCAGGCTGATTTGTAACTGCTCTGCTTAAAATGATTTTTGTCTTTCAGTTATACTTTAAATCTAAAAACTCCGTCTGCAAAGAGTTATCAAGTTTATCCACAGCTTCAAATGATGACGGATCTAGAATCCAATCCAGAATCTGGAACTTGTTCAAATATTTTAATTTTTCTCCTTTGAATACTCATCATCCCCAAATCGCACACCACCTATATTGGCCCCCTGATAACCTAAATTGCCCACTTGGTTGGGAACCACCTCCTGGTCTAGAGCATGTGTTGCCACAGGAGAAAAATGATTTTACACAAAATTTTACAATGACTCTGTATAAGCTTCATACAAAATCTTTCAACAGTAGGTTTGCCCCTGTTTAAACTGAGTTTAACCAAAGTATTTGAAGATCAGCTACAAATATTTGAGGTCGCTCCTGCGAACCCTTCATTAGATGAAACAAACAGATGAAATTAGTTTTTGTTAAGAAAAAGTATTGTTATTTTCCTTTTAATTCTCTCCTTTAACACTCTTTAACTAAAGAAATGTTGCTTGTAGAGTGGGTGTACTCTCTCCTTTCAAAGCAGGACACACTTATTTCATCAAGGGTACCAATATATAATATAATAGCTTTCATTTCTAGAAACTGTCCCATTTTCATAACACTCCCATATCAAGCAAAAAGTTGCTGACAAAGTTTCAAAGGTTTCAACTGTTATAATAAAAAGCCATTAAAACAATACAGAAATTAAACAAATACGTAAGAGGATACAATATTATTATGCTGGCATTACTCTTGGGCAGGTTCTCGCATTCTTAACAATAAATAACATCAAAATGTAGTTCACTGTAACTATGGAAACAGTTTCCTAAACAAAATTTAAAATGTTTTAACTATCTCAAAATCTCTAGTTAAACACACAACACTAACACTATGGTAAATATTTAAGTATTAGCTACAGTTCCAAAAATTACTCATATAATCTTAGAACTTATGTTCAATTTTTTTGTTTTAAAATGACATTTTTTCAATATTTTTCTGTAACTGTAACTGTCAACTGCTAAATTGTTTTTTTTTGCAATTTGCACTTAAATTTTTAGAAATCTACACAAAACATTATATTAAATATAAAGTAAAATTTGTTTTCAGAAAAAACAAGACTGATAATATAAAAATTATACAACAAGTTAATGATTATTAGTAGAGATAAAAATGTAACAATATTTTAAAAACTAAAAATCACCTTTGAAGTTTTTCTGAAAACAAAAAATTTGTAAAATAAATAGACCAACTAAAGTAACAAAATTCAAGAAAGTATATTGAAGTTCTTTTCTTTCACATATACTTAAAGCGAGCAAATCTTTCTTACTTCTTTAGGGTGACACAAGGGAGAAAGACGGTTTTTAATGAAATAATACTCAGCCAACTTTAAAATTAATGCATGTTTATTTACATAAAATCAAAGCTCATTATTTGGCATTTTAGTTAACAAAGTTATTTGTGAAAAATAATGTCATCAAGGTGATGTCCATCATTTCGAATGCAGGACTCAAGTCTCTTCTCAAAATCCTCCATCACACGGACTAAAATCTCTGCAAGAATGGCAGCAATTTCTTGAATGATTGCATTCTTCAACTCGTCCAAATTTCGTGGTTTGTGGTTATAAATTTCGTGGTTTGTAGTTCTTAAGGTACCCCCACAGAAAAAAGTCACATACTGACACGTCGGGAGAACTGGGAGGCCAAGAAACATTGCCAAAAAGTGCGATAATCCGGCCAGGGAACATGCGTCTAAGAACTGTTATTGAAGTGTTTGCGGTGTGAGATGTTGCCCCATCCTGCTGGAACCAAACGAGTTTTAGATGGATTCATCGTCTTCTTAGTTCTGGTTTCAAGAATGTTTCAAGCATATGAATGTAACGAACCAAATTAATAGTAACTGTGGCCCTGTTCTCTTCAAAAAAATAAGGTCCAATAATGCCAACAGGGTCAAGAGCACGCCAGACAGTTACTTTTTCTGAGTGTAGAGGACGCTGGTGGATGAGGTGTAGGTGTTCTGGAGCCCAGTAACGTAGGTTTTGCTTATCCACGGTCCCGTTTAAAAGAAAATGAGCTTCATCGCTCATCAATAAAATTTCCTTTTCATTTGATCCCACAATCACTTGCATTCTGTAAGTGAAGTCTTCTCGTACAGCAAAATCAGTTTCCTTAAGTTGATGGACAGTGAGCATTTTGTAGGGATGAAATTTTAGTTCTTTATGCAAAATTCGTCTAACCGATTCACGATTGATTCGTAACTCACTAGAATGGCGTCTAGCTAACCGTCCTGGGCTTCTGATTACCGATTTCCTTACTCTTTCAACATTTTCTGGTGTTGTTACACTGCGTCTCGGGCCAGGATGCTTTTTAGCCAGTATGCTTCCAGTTGATCTGAAGTTTTCCACCCATCTAAGGATTGTGTTACGGCTCGGAACAGCTCCATGTCGACCGACATTAAACCGCGCACGAAACAACCTCTGCGTAGCAATAATAGACTCACCACTTTTCACGAAACTATCATAGACAAACACTCGATGTTGCAAGTCCCACTGCTCCATAGTGACTGAGTAACTGAAATGGCGTCTTGTACTACGCAGTTCAAAACCGTCCGTCTCCCGTGTGTCACCCTGAAATTTATTGATTATGTATATCTGATGTATTTGGTAAACTTTGAATGTATACTATTTGTTCGTATACTGGTTGTCTAGCATCAATGTACTGATTTAAACACAAATGTATTTTGGAAAAAGGGAGCTGAACACTGTTATAATAACTACCCAGTATCTTTTGAAAATTGTTGTCAGAATTTTGTCACAAATATTTACTATAATTTTATACAAAAATTTATATATATATATATATATATATATATATATATATATATATATATATATATACATACATAAGTATAAAATATATTTATTGTTGGTACTGTTTATTAATGAAAAGCTTTGAATATAATTAATAAATATTCTTGTATTTGAATAACTTTAGTTGTTTAAAAAAAAAAAAAAAAATATATATATATATATATATATATTCTCTTTAAAATGGTGTTTACATCATTAATAAAATTGGAAAATTAAAGTTGTCAAAATAACATTGCTAACCTCTATTGAAATATATCTATTGTAACTCTAGCTGTTGAGACTTAGTACAAAGGTCATTTAATAATTAAAGAGGCAAGTTGTTCTGGAGGAAAGACAGTTGATAATGGAAGTTTAATACATTTAGGATTTTAAGATAGCATGACTGAGATAAGTTTTAGTCAACGGATGGATCAACATTGCTCTGTTTATAACCTCAAAATAAGTGTAACGATGTCAGGTCTTCTTGAAAACTATATTGGTTGAACAATATTTTGTACTTATTACACTTTTGCTATTACTTGCGACCAGACTTTTTGTTAACTAAAAGTTGTTAAATTGTTAACTTACGCTCGGAGGAAACGTTTTCGTCTTACAACTTCTTCAGCCTCGTATTTTTGACGCTAGGAATACTGCAGTTGTGTTCACTATAGCGTATTTAGGTGTGATGTTATTTCAAAGGCACGTTTTGTTAAATTGAATGTGTGCATGTGTTTTCCTAACCCTCAAAATTGTGGTCCGAAATTGTTGAACTTCTACTTGCCGGGCTTCATTAAATATTAAAATCTTGTTGCTGTTCATGACGAGCTGGTTGTAAATTACTTATTACACTTTTGTGTAATATTACACTTTTTAAAACAAATAAACAAAGCAGCCATAAAAACAACTAAATTTGCAGAGGCAATGTATATCAAACAATCAATGGAAGAACTTTATGTACTAAAATGCAACAACTGCAATAAGTTCTACTTTGGACAAACAGGCAGATATTTTGCCGAAAGATATAAAGAACACAAAAGCGCACTGCACACTACTATTGAATCTTCCTTCGCAAGTCACCTCATGGACACTAAACACTCATGCAACAAAGGCCATAAATTAAACACACTAAAACAGTATGAAATATATAGACATAACAACACACATAATAATGACATCTTAAATAAACAAACACGGCACAGATCATACATACTCTTCGATCACATCACTTCTAACTTTCAAAAAAAGAGGAAGCACAACTGCAGTATTCCTAGCGGCAAAAATACGAGGCTGAAGAAGTCGTAAGACGAAAACATTTCCTCAAAGTGTAAGTTAACAATTTAACAACTTTTAGTTAACAAAAAGTCTGGTCGCAAGTAATATCAAAAGTGTAATAAATAATTTACAACCAGCTCGTCATGAATATCAACAAGATTTCAATATTTTGTAATTAGTTTTTTGATTGCTGAAGGTAAAAAACTAGCCAATCTACTCTAGAATAACTACAGTGCAAGTTGAAAGTTGTACAGACCATAAACATTTTTACAAGTGGGTAGAACAGTTCAAAAGTAGTTGAGAATCAGTGCCAATAAACAGTTGATACAGCTCAGATATGCTTTTAAACAAGCAGAAGCCAGCCATGAGAGAGAAACGTCATGGATCTCAGAGGAGAGGGGTGATTATTCAGCAAGACATCTCATATCCTCGTGTTTCTCACTTAACCCATAAAACCATTAATAAAATGAGCTGGGAGGTATTGCCTCATTCCCCTTATAGCTCTGATTTAGCAACCACTGTTTACTACACTATAAATACTCACTGTATTTATGGTGTTTACTACACCATAAATACTATCCACTACACATTCTAAATGACAAAACACACTCCCAATCAAACACTATATTTGAGCACATAATTAACAACTACTCTATAAACAATAACACACCACTGAACAAAAATACACCACAGACTCACACCAACACAACACACCTGAGCAACAGTCTTGTCAGTATTTCACAGCATTAAAAAAGCGCCGACCTAGTGTGAAACATGTCTGCTGAATAAATCAGTATGTAATGGTTTTTTTGCCAAGATAATAAAAACAAGTGTAATTTCTATAAAAACCTCAAAATGTACACCACAGAAACTGCAAGTTTTAAAAATATGTAATAAAAATTATACAACAAAAACTCAGTAATCATGGCCAAAGAATTAGTAATGACGAAAGTTATAAAGTTTCTACTCTAATGAAAACCATCAGAAAAAAGAAGACTAAGGTCCTACATTACATGTATTCTAGGGATTCATAAGGATATATTGGAAAGACAAATAGAAATTCAGCACCATAAGACATAGAAGAGTATTAAGATCTAAACCAGATAGGTTAAAAAAACAAGTACTTTAGTTTTATCAGCACTGTTAAACCCTTTATCCTCATGTCCAACAATTAAGGCAATTTTTTCTGTTATTATAAGAGTATCAAATCTGAACCAAACAGGATATAAAAATATACACTTTTTACTTTATCAAAACTGTTATTCCATTTCAACCCATGTCCAACAATTAAGGCATCCTTCTGTTATCAACCTTATTAATAAAGTTAACAACCAATGCCTATGGAGATTAAATACAATCTTCAATCAATTATTAAAGGGAGTTTCCTTTATGAATACTAAAAAAGGTTTAAATTAAAAATATAGTTTCACATTTTTCATTGTGTGAAGGTAGAGACATTTACTTGCTTTAAATGACCGATTGCTTAAAGCCAAACATTTATTAATAGATATGTAGGAGTAATTAACTGAATCACTTGCAGAGTTACATGGGCTCAGTATAAATACCATGAACCAACTAAATCTAGTTCAAATTTTGTAGTCTTGTGTTGGCAAGACACATCACATGTTATTCTCCTATCAGCTTATTTTGTCATAGAAACTCTACTCATCTTTTTCTATACAAATTTTAAAAAACTTCTGCAGCCTTCTTTAGGCCTTCTTCTCTGCCTCCTTGATCTCCTTTTGATATAACTATAGATGCCATGTTTATAAAATAAAGTAAGTAGTAACCATATAGGAAAATAAGTTAACTAAACAATTTTCAATATTTAACTAGAATATTTATGCTAGAATTCATTAGGCAGCATAATCTTTTTCATAATTTCCTAAGACAAAAACATCCATTTAAAAACTGTTTAAATACTACTCATGTACAACCTTTTGCAATGGAAATAATACGTTTTCAACTACTGTAACAATTTCCAAACCAAGAAAACATATGTTATTTGATCCAGTCTCCTAATTGAGTTAATATTTTACACTTACACGCCTGAACTTACAATAATAAATTCATCTGAGTTGACCATTATGGTTTTTCAATTGAAAATGGGACACATTTCCTGAAACGTCTGCCCTTGTTAAACAAAAAGTGAGTTCACTTATAGGCAAGTGTAATAGTACTATATATCCAAATGAACAAATTATACATTATTAGTAATCACACAGGAAAGTTAAACATAAATAAATAAAATCAATTTTACTTTCATAAAATGAACAATAATCTGATCTTTGGAATAAAATGTAACCGCTTACATTCTGCAACATTTGTTTCAAAGGGAAAAAACATTCAAGCTATCTTTGCTGGAATTTGAATGATAAAATAGGTCATTTATAGAAAATCTATAACTCTAGAATAATTATTAAAAACCTAAATGGTTTAAGAAAATTACTCACAAGGCCGGCTGATTATTTTATTTATTTTTTTTTTTTTTGAATTATGCTACCACCCTTAACTTTCAGTAAATATTTCAAGAGCCGAACACTTTATGGTTGAAATAATTCAAGATCATCTGGGCTAAAAGATAAACATCTTTTTGCTCAGATGATCTTGAATTATTTATTTACGATCTATAAATACTAACCCTATGTTATGTCCTAATTTTTTATTTATACTATATTCCAATCCACTTCCATTTCAACTTATTAGCTTGGCCCTTATCTTTTAGTAAATATAAGGTCTGTTCAAAAAATACACGGACTGTTTGAATTTCGGGGCTCTATTTAGTTTCAGGAGAATCTGCCTGGTGTCGCTAGGTTTGTATAAATCAGCTGATTAAAACGGGGTATTTCAGTCGTATCTTCATTTGTTGATGAGTTACACGCAGTTTAGTAAAGAGTGTTTTTTCCATTGCCGGATTTTAAAAGGACAGCCTGAAGGAGCAACGAATTGCTGTGAAATTTTGTGTAAAACTAGGGAAATCTGCAACAGAAACATTTGCCATGCTTAACACGGCCTACGGCGATGTTGCCATGGAGCGTACTGCATGTTTCAAGGGTGGCCGACAGTCGATTGATGACGATGAGCGTCCTGGATGTCCTTCAACGTCAACTGACGACCCACACGTTGACAAAATCAACACCCTGGTGCGCAAAAATCGACGTCTGACCATTAGGGAGCTTTCCAAAGAGTGTGGGATATCAGTTGGATCTTGTTATGAGATTTTGACCAAAAAAGTGAAAATGCACCGCATCGCTGCAAAATTTGTGTTACCCCTGATGACCGACGACCAAAAAGCCAATCGTGTCCGGGTTTGTCGGGAACTGCTTGATCGTTCAAATGAAGATGAGAACTTTTTGTCAAGAATTATAACCGGTGATGAATCATGGGTGTATGATTATGACATTGAAACAAAGGTCCAATCATCCCAATGGGTGAGTCAAACGTCCCCAAGATCCAAAAAAGCTCGCCAAGTTCAGTCGAATGTCAAGGTGATGCTGACAGTTTTTCTGATGCTAAGGGTGTTGTTCACTACGAGTACCTCCCTGAAGGCTCTAGTCATACAGATTACCTACATTGAAGTACTGAAACGTCTGAGGGACGCCGTCCGACGCAAAAGGCCGGAACTGTGGAGAAGCGATAACTGGTTTTTCCATCACAACAACGCTCAAGCTCACTCAGCACTCAGAGCTCGTGAGTTTTTGGCCAAACACTCGATCACTGTTCTTTACCCCCCCCCCTCTACTCACCTGACCTTGCTCCTTGTGACTTTTTCTTATTCCCAAAACTCAAAAAACCAATTCGTTGCTCCTTCAGGTTGTCCATTTTACAATCCGAAAAACGAAAAAAACACTCTTTACTAAACTGCGTGTATCTTCAACAAATGAAGATATCTACGACTGAAATACCGGGTTTTAATCAGCTGATTTCCAACCACTAGAGCCACGAAATTCAAACAGTCCGCGTATTTTTTGAACAGACCTCGTATTTCAAGAGTCGCACATTTTATGGTTGAAATAATTCGAGATTATCTGGGCTAAAAGATAAACATCTTTTTGCTCAGATGATCTTGAATTATTTATTTACGATCTATAAATTCTAACCTTGAGTTATGTCCTAATTTTTTATCTATACTATATTCCACTCCACTTCCATTTCACCTTATTAGCTTAGTACTCACATATTCTATTACATATTTTTCATCATCTTTCCTGTTTTCACTATAAAGTTAGTAACAAATAAAGTAGAATCCCATTAACACAAAGGCTACCCATTACCTAGCAATTTCAAAAACCATTGTCTACTCTATGTCTTATTGCATCAAAATGTTCACAAGGGTTTCTATTTAATTTTGTTTTGTACAACTGGATTGAAACTATCTTATCTGTGACTCAAATCCCTAGTGGTTTTCTCAGATGGTCAGTTCTTTAACAAAACTTATGAAACAAGTCCTACTGTTTTCCATTTTGACAAGGTAATTAACCATTTTTACTTAAATATCCTCTCTAGTGAAGACTCACTTGGCTTCTGATTGCATGGCTGCCATTTCCACCTTTAGTTTTCATCAACTAATTAACTGTTTTGGGACATGTAACTGATTTGATGTTTAAAGCACAAAAGCATACATGTGCTGGTACTATTCTCCTACAAATTAGAGCATTTTAAAGAGAAAATAATAATATGTTTAAACAATTATGATTTATTATTAACACTGAATACTACTTGTCCACTATCATGGGCACACAAGTGTTTGTGGAATGTGCTGTAGTTCATTACAGTGGCCATTCAACCTAGGAGAAAAGTAACTACAAAACACAGTCGGAGATGGTAGAGATTAGGTTGTGGCTACTTTAATGGTCATATGAACTTAGAGAAATACCTTTAAATTCCATTCCGATTGCAAAGGGTTGGTAGCTGCCGATTACCTACCCATCTCGTTTTTACTACACTCCAGAGAGGTGGAATATATCTACCAATAAAAGGCACAAACTGTTCAACCACTGAACATTTTTTCATAGTCTATTGGCCACCTTACAGTCAGATGAACAGTCCAAACAAAAGGGAAAAGAATCAAAGCCAGAATGTGTGAAAGAACCATTAAGTCTGAAAAAACAAACAGTTTGTACCATAAATCCTTGCAACCCTTGTGCAAAACCTAAAGGCTGTATTAAAAGAGAAGACAAAGATAATAAAAATAAAATAAACTGGGCAAAAGTACTGTAGTGATATTGGTTATTGCTGGATTGATTTATGAGTACTTTCCCCCACCATCACCACCAGATGCGCCACCTAGTCCTTAAATACTTTACATGAAAATCTTTTGTAATAAAACTGAGTTGTGTACAGTTTATACCTTATTTTTTGGGTGTAATAATGTATTTACCATTTCAGAAGGATTTTAAAAAGGCATTTCAAATATTAAAAGATAAAAATATAGAAAAATATAAATGTAGAAGAAATTTAGAAAGAGAAATTTACCAGTAAAAGGCACAAACTGTTCAACCACTAAACATATTTTCATAGACAGTCTATTGGCCACCTTACAGTCAGATGAACAGTGATTGTTCCTTTGTCTTATTTATGCTTGGTAAACTGTCCTCATTTAGTTGACTGCTGTAGTCTCTAGTATGAATTAATATTACATCATAGAGATAAATCATTAAAAAGCCTAAGCTTGGTTCACTAGTACCTTTTCCAAACCTTTTAAAAAATGTCTGAGTAGATTTCTGACTTGAACAGATCTCTCATTATACAAACATATTTCAATATAAATTGGACACAACCTACTAAGATATTTATATTATTAACTAGCACACGCATTTTTATTTTTTGTATACTCTGGTTTCCCTTCAATACGCTTGCTTATTTTTTGTATTGTTTCAATTTTTTACAATTTTACTAATTGACTTAGTTAGAGGTAACCTAAAAGTGCTCTATAAATAAATATAAAAACATGTAGAAACTCAATCATGCAAATGCAAAGTACCATATGTATTTTATTTATTTTTTTAATTAACATTTTACTCTATTCAGTTACAACTAGTAACCCAGCTGCATGTAGTGTTATAGGACCCATCTTTGAACAGGTAAAACATCCTAACAGATAAAACTTATTAGCTCAACCATTTGACTCATAGTGCTACAACCAAGATAGTCAGATTTACTATCATAATTGCCCTTGTGTGATTACACAAAACACTTGCTGGTGAGCCTCTGCTATCTAACATTTTCAGGCACTTCACATTTTCTAACATTCTATTTTGATTTAATTTTCAGGCACTTCACAGAATAATCAAACCCATTGTATTATACTCTAATCAAGAAAGAGAAGTAAAAATTATTTCTTCTTTGCTTTGCAATCGTTTTAAAAAACACTACAGCCAAGATAACAAAAAAATAACACACATACCACAAAATCCAGAAGACTGTGGTTGTTCAAATAGACTACCTAAATTGAAATCGAAAAAGTCAACAACAAAACAATTGAAACAACAACAAAAACAACCTAAAAAAGAGGATTGTGAGGAAGAAGATTCCAAAGATTATGAAGAATCTCATAAGAAAGAAGAAAGATGCCCTCAAAAGCCACCTTCAACAAAAGCTTGTAAAGAAAGTAAGGACTTAATGGAGTCCGAGGAAAGAAGGGAAGATTGTGAACAAAGTAGCAAAAAGGAAGTGCGTTGCTATCAGCAACCGCCCTCAACAAATGCCTGTAAAAAGCACAAAGATACTGAATCAGATTGTATTAAGGAAGAAAAAGTGGACTGTAATCAGCCTAAACCAAAAGACTGTTCTAAAACCAAACAAAAAGATCGTACTAAACCGAAACCAAAAGACTGTTCTCCATCAAAACCAAAAGACTGTACTCAACCAAAAGAAAATGAATGTAAACCAATTGAAATGGATTTTGTTAAACCAAAACCAAAAACCTATCTACCAGATCCTAGTAAAATAAGGCAAGTTCATATATGTAACGAAAGAGCAAGGGCAAAAACAGAAGGCAGTGAAATATTACACAAAACATCAAAAGTTCATTCAGAAGATTGTCATCATGAGAAGAAACAAACTTCCAATACAGCAACAACAAAAGAAAACGAATGTAAAGCAAAAGAATTGAAAAGAAGTGGATTTAAAACAGAGGCAAAAGCGGAGTGTAGTAGTGACAAATCCACAGCGTTCTACTGTGCTAAGTGTATAACAGAGAGAAAGGCGGCAGAAATGCAATCATGTAACAAATCAGAAGGAGAATCACAAATACCAAAAACTATTGACTGCAAGTTAGGAAAGAAAAGCAAAGAAATCAAACCTACGTGCAAACAAAAGGGAAAAGAATCAAAGCCAGAATGTGTGAAAGAACCATTAAGTCTGAAAAAACAAACAGTTCGTACCATAAATCCTTGCGATCCTTGTGCAAAACCTAAAGGCTGTGTTAAAAGAGATGGCAAAGACGATAAAAAGAAAATAAACTGGGCAAAAGTACTGGGAGTACCTGCAGTGATACTGGTCATTGCTGGACTGATTTATGAGTACTTTCCACCACCAGATACACCACCTAGTACTTAAATACTTTACATGAAAATCTTTTGTAATAAAACTGAGTTGTGTACAGTTTATATCTTATTTTTTTGTGTAATAATGTATTTACCATTTGAGAAGAATTTTAAAAAGATATTTCAAATATTAAACGATAAAAATATACATAAAATATAAATGCAGAAGAAAGTTAGAAAGAGCAAATTCCATAATGTTTCAATATACTCTCCAAGGCTTTTCCTTCCTATCACACTTACAATTTACAGCCAACATAAAATCCCAATGTTATGTTACCTTCTACAACTGATGTAATATGAAAAAAAATAAATTTCTAATTAAAATATAATCCTTATTTCATTAAAGCACTTAAATTTATTCACGTAAATAGCTGTCTTTAAAACTATTTTCCTATTTGCTGGGACAAGCATTTAGTGTTTAGTTGAAAAGTTATTAATAATGATGTTGAGTTTTGAGCTCACAAATGTGACTTTCAGAAAATCATTTGAAATTTTCAGACTATCCAGAATATCTCAATAACTTAGAAATCAATTTCGTTTGATACTTGTAAGAGAAATTCTTGAATTTTGTAGTCCATTACGTTCGGTGAATCTTATTAATCACTTAAATAATAGTTTATGACTATCCGAACTTTATATTTAGTAAATGTGTTAAAACTTACTGAGATAGAACGTTTTCGATCGCTATGTGTCGATCTTCATCAGTGTCTTCTGCTTGGAGATGTCTGGTCAAGCGGTGATGGTTTTAAAGGTAGGTTTTTGATAGTATCAAAGAGTATGTGTGATTTGTATTAATGATTGTATTAATACAAATCACAAATACTCTTTGATACTATCGAAAACCTACCTTTAAAACCATCACCGCTTGACCCGACATCTCCAAGCAGAAGACACTGATGAAGATCGGCACATAGCGATCAAAAACATTTTGTTTCAGTAAGTTTTAACAAATTTATTAAATTTAAAGTTCGGATAGTCATAAACTATTGTTTAAGTGATTAAAAAAATAGTTTGATAGAATGTGTTATATCTGCTACATGTGTCAATACAATTTACACTAAAAGATTTAGCTGGGCAACAGGCCTACTACGTAATGCTCTTAACACTTTAAGAACTTGGAGCTGATTTGTTAGCCTTTTGATTTTTTTTCATTTAAAACCATAAAGCCAATCTCTCATTGGTATTGATACTGCTCGGTAAAAATAAAACACCTCTCATCACCCTAGTTGAAAGGAGGTCTACAGTAAACTCTCTATAATACAGCCTCTCCAGTAATCCGATGATTAAGGACGGAAGATGTAAAAATATCAATAAGTGAATATAACTTGTATATTTTTCACCGCATGTCGATGTCAGTGACCAAGTGATCTTCATGCCGCTCTGTTCTAGTTGTGTAGCTCGTGATATACAAACTATTTTGAGTCATATGTTGTTGCAGAGATATGTAGAATTCTGAAAGTGAAGAGTGTGGGTGACGAATTATGTAAGTTTTGAGATTGCTGAAAATAAATTCACCCTAAAGCACCTACCCTCCGCGCTCTTCCCAAAATTCACAAACCCAACATTCCCATCCGAGCCATCATCAACTACCAGAATGCCCCTGCACATAAATTAGCAAAATACATGGACAAAATAATTAGACAATCCATAAACAGAAACACACGTAAAAAACAGAACAAACCTCATAAATAAAATAAAAGACATAAACATACCACACACTTCAACACTACTATTACTTGACATAACAAATATGTACACCAACATACCCATACCCGAAACGATCAACATCCTAGAAACCCAATTAATACAGAACAACACACCTAAAACCCACGTTACAGAAATCCTAAACATCCTCCAAATCATCACCGAACAAAACTATTTCACCCAGAACTCATACTTCTATTCACAACCAGATGGCCTACCCATGAGAAGTCCTATCAGTAGTCTCCTAAGCGAAATTTTTCTACAACACATAGAAAACACCAAGATACTCACAAACAATACACACGCACACAAAATTATTTACTGGCACAGATATGTCGATGATATCATAACACTAAACCGAGGCAACTCCCGTCAATGTGAAAAACTCCTCACCTACACTAATAAAATACACCCAAAACTCCACTTCACTTCAGAAATTGAAACCAACCTCCCTAAACTTCCTCGACCTAACCATAACAAAAAGCCACACACAAAAGCACAGCTTCAACATTTACAGGAAACCTATAACAACAGACACACTTATCCACAACACCTCAAACCACCCTATCCAACACAAACACGCTGCTTTCAGATCCATGCTCCATAGACTTAAAGAAGTCCCAATGACCACAGAAAACATGAACAAGGAACTAGACACAACTAAATATTTAGCATACACAAATGGATGCAACACCACAATAATAGACAAACTATGGTACAAAATGCAAAAAAAAACACTAAAATTAACACTACAGACACAAATACACAGACATTTATCATAATTTAGAAATCCTACACATCAACAAAAAAGGGCCACATCTCAACACACTAGAACAATATGAAATTTACAGACACACAAAAACACAAAATACAAACATATTAAACAAACAAACACAATACAAATCACACATACTCTTTCATACTATCGAAATCCTACCTTTAAACCCGTCACCGCTTGACCCAACGTCTCCAAGCAGGACACTGATGAAGATCGGCACATAGCGATCGAAAACGTTCTGTCTCAGTAAGTTTTAACACATTTACTAAATATAAAGTTCGGATAGTCATAAACTATTGTTTAAGTGATTTGTAAGAGAAAGTCCTTCTTTATTATTTTGTAAGGCTGTGGGCTGTTATTTTGTAACACTTTGAGCAAAAATTGCCAGTACAAGGCAGCGCTACATTAACACGCCTGAAGGTTGCGCCAATTTTTTAAAGAGTTTTTTAAACAATTTTTTGGACACATTTCTAACCCAATTTTTTCATACCTTAATTTTATTTAAACCCTTTTATTTTAAAAACTTTTAGAAAAAACAATGTCCCATACACAAAGTTAGTTTATACATTTAACTAATCTATATTTTTAAATTATAAAATTCGCTCCAAGAAATTTTGCAGCTCCTTACACTGGGAAAAATGTCACTCAAAAAGGCCAAAAATATTGAGCTAAATTTTTGTGCAAAATATTGAAAAACAACGAATATCTCACACAGCAAAAAAAAATGTTCCACAACATTTCAGTGTTGATTTTACTGTCGTGATGGTAGGATGGTGCTTCGTGTTGTACTCAGCCATAGTTACATACGTTGTACTCAGCCATAGTTACATACGTTGCTTTACCCAGGACTGACCCAGAGGCTGCAAATTTTACATTTACATTAGTTAAAGCACACATTTAAACGGTCAGAGTTCCCAATTTTCTACTTGCCTACACTTTCTTTAACTCGGCTCTGAAGTTGGTGTTCAACAACTTGAATCTCTTTTTGACGTCTTCATAGCAGAGGAGTAATTCTCTTGGTACAACTTCAACAATTAAGTTCATGCCTGGTCCTTTTTTCTCTGTTTGATATTGATCAGACTTCTATTTCCAAAGGGATAAAAGCACATATACACCTTTGACAACAAAAATGTTGGTAATATTTTACATCAATCTTTAGCATGAGACCATCATGGTAGGTCTACGCAAACATTCTCTCATCATGGTTAAATAAAGTATTCAGAAAAGACAGTTGAAACATGTTTTTGTCTCATCTGTATCTAAAATGGTAGATATGTAGCTACATTTACTCAATACATTGTAGCGAGAATGATTCCTCTTCCTATTTACATGACTTCACTTTCTTCTTAGGAAGTTCACCCATCAAAATGCTGCATACAGTAAACACTATAGACAGACTGAAGAAATATTGCACAACATTTTGATAGCCCCCTTTCACTGAACTAGTGCTACAAAATATTGACGTTAACGCAAAATTTTCTAAATTTGCAGAAAACCTTTTTTTGACTTTCCTACAAAATATTGGATATCCCTTTATTACACAATATTTCTTGTCAGACTTTAAATCTGAAAATTTTAAAAATTTTATGCAACATTTTTGTCAGTGTGAGGACGGAATTAGGCATAAACTGGGCCTTTTTCTCCTTTAAAAAATCAATAAATATACTTTCAAAAGCATCTTAAGTGTTTTAAGATTATGTGATTTGATACATCAGGTTTATCATACCTCTTGGATTTGAAATAACGTCCACATATTTTGTTCATTTTATTAAATTTTGATTGTAAATTTGTAATGTTTTAATTAACCTGTCATTTGCAAGAATGCTTACCACGTCATTTGTTTCAATATTTTAATGTGTTATCCCGTCAATAGACAGTACTTATATATCTTCGTATCTTCTATATCTTCGACAGTATTTATATATCTTCGTGTCTTCTATATCTTCGACAGTATTTATATATCTTCGTATCTTCTATATCTTCGACAGTATTTATATATCTTCGTATCTTCTATATCTTCGACAGTATTTATATATCTTCGTATCTTCTATATCTTCGACAGTATTTATATATATTCGTATCTTCTATATCTTCGTATCTTCTATATCTTCGACACTATTTATATATCTTCGTATCTTCTATATCTTCTACAGTATTTATATATCTTTGTATCTTCTATAGCTTCGACACTATTTATATATCTTCGTATCTTCTATATCTTCTACAGTATTTATATATCTTTGTATCTTCTATAGCTTCGACAGTATTTATATATCTTTGTATCTTCTATATCTTCTACAGTATTTATATATCTTTGTATCTTCTATAGCTTCGACACTATTTATATATCTTCGTATCTTCTATATCTTCTACAGTATTTATATATCTTTGTATCTTCTATAGCTTCGACAGTATTTATATATCTTCGTATCTTGTATATCTTCGACACTATTTATATATCTTCGTATCTTCGACAGTATTTATATATATATATATATATATATATATATATATATATATATATATATATATATATATATATCTTCGTATCTTCTATATCTTCCCAACTATTAAATTACATGTTGCAAAGTTAAATATCAAGATTATTTATATTCATAATAAACATTTGAGCTATATCAAAAGATAGTTGGTTTTTAAATCAAAGTTCAGAGACAAGTTCCACAGGCAGATGCTGCTTAAATGTAATACAGGAGCCTATAAAAAGATAAAATTTAGCAGGATCATATTTTGCCGGCCCAACCTGGATCACCTGTTAAGAATGGCACATGGTAAGGTATTATGTATGTGATGATTGTTAATGCTAATATGTATCTTTTCATCTAAAACTGACATATATGACTATATAACCCTCACACTATTAATTAACAGTAGGGGGTGTTTTAGAACAGCAAGTCAGGTCGGCGTGTCGTTGCATGTGTTAAAGTGCATATTAAACAGTAGGCAGGTGGTTAAGTGAAGCGCAGGGTACCGCACACAAAAGGTGTTAGCGGGGTTTGTTGTAGTGTGTGTGTGAGAGAGGGAGAGTGTACAAAATAACTACATAGATGTGTTTGAGAATGACAATAACTCAAACATTTTTACCCAGTTCAATTTTTCTGACCAGACTTGCCAAAAGAAATGCTACCTTCAAAAATAATAATTTTGTTTACTTCCCAGAACATTAAAACTTTTTATAACCAAAAATAAAATTGTGAGGTAAACATAATATTTCATAAGCAGAAGATGTAAATAATTGTAACTTTTATAAAAATAATAAACGATCGTAACTTTTATTAAAATTATAAGTAAATAAATGCAGTGGATTTGTTAGTCATGTACAACTGTTTATCTATACAGGCAATGTTTCAATAATGGATACATTATTGTCTTTAAACCTTATTCTTCCTACACTCTATTAAAAAATAGCGCAGCGACATAACCTTAGTGTATTTATGAAAATAGCTCATATACTCTTTCATTAACTCACAGCACCTTTGTGCATGTGTACTAGCAATAAACTCAAGAAAGCTTGAATATTTTTTAATAGCGTGCTGGAGGAATAAGGGCTGAAGATGATAACATATCCCTTATTGCAACATTGCCTGTAAAAATAAATAGTTGTACCTAACTCACAGGTCTACTGCTTTTATTTAACAATAATCTCTGAAAGTGTAAACATAATTTATAAGTATTTTATACTTATATTGTATTTTATAAGTATTTTTAAAAGTGCTACTAAGCTATAAAGTGAACACCTTCTACTTTTAGCCCAATCTTCTTGAGCAGTAGCAACAATATATCATTTTATATTAGAAGAGGTCTTTATAAAGGGAACAAATAGAAAACTATTTCATGTAGAAATTAAAGTTCTGAGAAGAGTAAAATACATTTTAATTTTTTTTTTAATTTTGCAAGAAAGATTACAAAAAATCATAAAATAAATTAATCAAAAATGAATAAGACAATTTGACCGACTTCATCAATAATCATAATCTATGTATTCATGAAAATGAATATTTTTTTTCTAAAAAAAATTAAGAGGCTGAAATATTTAAAAAAATTTTAATAGAGTTGTTGACATATAACCATAGAAACCAAATATAATTTCTTTTTCAAATCCATGATTACAAAACAAATTTTTTGCATACTATGTTCATAAAGCCACAGTAATTATTCAAAATGCTAGTAAGTAATTATTTAAGAATATTTGTATAAATAATACGAGATATATTGCATTGTAGATAATGACAGACATACTTAGGCAATTATTGACAGATAATCTGTCATTCTCTGGACAAATTCAATAAATCTCAGATAAGGTTTGGTGATATTAGCAATAACTTAGATTAATCGTAAGTAGTACAATACTAGACACATGTTATTAAAAATAATAATTACATGTTAATTTAATTACTATGAAATAGCAACCTACTCAATTAACATTTTATGTGGAAAAAATTTTAAATAAAAGTGACAGTTCTGGTGCATTTGCTATGTCTTCTGTACCCGAATCAGCATCGTAAGGAAACCTACTAGACTATATGATTCCGCCCAACATTCAACTTAAAACACTACTACATTCCTCTCTCTAATAATACTTTTAATAAGGATTCCAAATAAGCACTGGACCAGAAGTGTAAACATCAACAGGGGTGGACGTTCAATCATTGGCACACTCGTACGTATTAAATACCACATAACTACGATGTTGTGGCACAGTGAGTAAATGCTGCCATAAAATAAGCACTACCCTGTGTTGTCTTGCACGGTTTGAGAGGGGACCCCAAAGACTAGGAGAGTGAACGCCAAAATAAAAACAAGGGTGGCTTGAGCTCTTAGCTGCAGAGAAAGTAACTAAGCTAGGGGACGGAACCCCTTATAAAAAATTACCTGGCCCACCAATCAGTGGTTGAGCATAGGAAACAACCCTACATCGTAAAATATTCTTGTTACAAAACCAAACAATGTAATAATAAAGGATGGTTAAATGGTAAAAGAAAACGGACCTCTGACCTAGTTCTATCAACATGGAATGTTCGGACAATGTTACAGCCTAGAGGAATGGCTGAAGTGGCTGAACAGCTATTTAAATTCAACATTGACGTGTTGGCTCTACAGATTATATGGGGAGGTCAGGGTAGACTTGATAAGAAAGAATATACCATACTGTACAGTGGAGCAGCAAAAACTGGACAAAGAGGAGCAGGATTCATGCTTACAAAAAGACTAAGCCTTAGTTTACTGCTATTCGAACCCATAGAATATGCAAGATGCACTTGTAAGGAAAATTTAGAAATACAATTTTCATCTCTACCTATTCACCAACTGAAGACAGTAATGAGGATGAGAAAATACTTGCCTACAGACAATTAGAAAGGGCTCTTCTATGTAGTCCCAAATATGATGCAAAAATTATACTTGGCGATCTAAACTCCCAAGTGGGCAAAGATAATTTTACATGAACTGTTGCTGGAACTTCATAATACAACAAATGACAATGGTAAACACTTGTGTAAATATGCTGAAGCAAACAAAATGACAATAAAAAGCACCTACTTCCTGCACATAAAAATACCCATTGAAACTTACAAAGCACCAAATGGCACATTAACCCAAATTGATCACGTACTCATATCAAAACACCATTCTTCCACAGTGAATGATGTCAGAATAGCCAAAGGACAAAATTGTGAGTCAGACCACTTTCTGGTGAAAATTTAATATTGAGAGCGACTGGCATGTTTGCAATAAGAGAATTTATATAAAAAAAAGCCCTTGGAACCTCGAAAAATTTAAAAATCTGGACATATAAGAAGGATTTAGAAAACTGGGCGATAGAAAAATGTTGGAAGAATTTAAAAAAAGGATATTGAATATGAAGAAACAAGAATAAAAGTAAAGTGATGCAAAATCAGCAGAATAATTGAGGGAACAGCAAATGATGTGATTAGTGAGAAATTGAGGGAACATGGTGAGGAATGGTTCAATGAGGAATGTCGTGAGGTGCTAAGAATAAGAAATGGATATATATTGATAATGTTACCACGCACAACAAGACAGAACACCTCAGATTACCAAATGAGCAGTAGAAAAGCAAAAGAGTCCATACATGAAAAGAAAAAACCCTTTCTAAGAAAGCAAATTGAGGAACTAGGAAGTAATAATGGATCTAGGAAACTCTATAGTGCTGATAAATATATAGAGATTTCCAACCTAAAACCAACTCATGCAAAAATAAAGATAGTAGAGTAATGGAAGGTAAGATGGAAGTTATTGGCAAATGGGCAGAGTACTTTGGTGATCTGTAAAATGCAGGAGTCAGTCAATTGACAACAATACCTTGAGCCCAATAGAAATGACAAATGAGGATGACACTGAGCCACCAGACATAGATGAGTTCATAGAGTCGACTGAAAACTTGAAAAGCAATAGAACACCTAGTAAAGACTCACTTGTAGACAAATTTTTTAAAAATTGTTGAGAAACTGTACAGTTACTAAAAGTTCTACAACTTTGAAGATAATAATACTATAAACTGTTTCATATTACTGTAATAATCAGTAAATACTGTAGTAATTGTTTAATTACAATTACAAATACTGTTTCATTGAATATTTGTTGAAACTATGATTTTCATTGTTAGAGCATAGTTTACAACGAGAAAGATATCCTATGTTGTTGAATCATGTACGAGTAAAAACATAAAATACATGCGTTTGTTGTTAGAAGTAAGTTTTGTGCTCTTTAAAAGGTATATTTATAAACAGATTTTAAATCTTATCACAAATTTTTTTTAAGGTACGACATTGATTACAAAGACTAAGGTATATGTACCACCGTAGTACTACAATTTATGAAAAGAGAGAGAGAGAAAGTGGACTGCTGAATAAATGGCAAAGAGAGAGTGGGCTTTTTATCAAACTACAGGGTTTTTGAAACCGTAGATTCAGATTTTCAATATTTCCAAAATGATCTGTTATAAGAAATACTGTGAAGCCAGCAGTTCTCTTAATACACAGAGCCTCCATCAAACTTACACGGTTTTTATGAGTACAGAATTTCTGGCACTGCTTCCTTGCTACCATTTATACAGATTACCTCTTACTTACAGTAAATCTTTCTATTTAAACGCCATTTTCCTAGGATTTATGGAATTTACTTTAGAATTTGTATCTGTCTTTCACTGCTTATTTTTATTCATCAACTGAAATTATTCAGAAATCTAATTGCTAGGAAAACCGTTTTTATGCATACACATTTTATTATAATGATTACAAAATGTGTGAACGGCATGATAAAAATAAAATAGGACAGACACATTTTTAAAAAATAAATTAAAGCAATAATTTTTATTAAGAAGAACATATTCTTTTTTTATTTGAAACTGCTACAAACAGCATCAAGGGGGAAAGTATTAGTTTTAATCACTATCAATTACAATAAGTTGATATCACAAACACATATTACTTAAATTTTTCACAAAATAAGTCACAAATGTTTTATATTTCTTCTTTATATTTTAGGTATTATGCAGAGGCGCAATAGGATCTACAAGTTCACCTTCAGGATACAGCACATTGTTATTTAGTTCAGTATTATCCAGAAATCACAGACCGTCTTTAAACAATTTAAACCGATACTCAAATCAGTCTTCGGATGAACAGTGTCAAACATGTAAAATAAATCTTAAAAACCTTGATGAGAGTAAAAAGAAACTCTCATCTCAGAGTGAAACTGTTTGCGATTCCTGTCCAAAATTTATTAAATTGGACATACTTGATGAGTCAAAAAAAGAGTCTAAGGAAGGCAAGAAAGACGTTTCAACACAATTAAAAGAAAAAACATGTAAAGATAATGTGGACAAACTTGGTGAGTCAAAAAAAGAGTGTAAGGAAGTCAATAAAGACGTTTCTAAACAATTAAAAGAAAAAACATGTAAAGATAATGTGGACAAACTTGGTGAGTCAAAAAAAGAGTCTAAGGAAGGCAAGAAAGACGTTTCTACACAATTAAAAGAAAAAACATGTAAAGATAATGTGGACAAACTTGGTGAGTCAAAAAAAGAGTGTAAGGAAGTCAAGAAAGACATTTCTACAGATTTAAAAGAAAAAAAATGTAAAAATAATGATAAAACATCCACTAAAACAAAAACATCATCACTAGTTAAAGACAGTGAATGTAAACCTTCAAAATGTGATATAAGTAAAAATGAAGGCACTGGACAGCACAAATCAAAAACCAATCAGATAAAAACAGTGTCTGATCAAAATAAAATTGCAGGTGATAAATCTGCATGCAAAACAAAGATTACAGAAACAGACAAAAAGACATCACTTTCTCCTGGCACCAATACAAAAACAACTGCATCTGACACCAAAATAAGAACAGCATCTGACGCCAAAACAAAAACTTCTGACATCAAAATAAAACCAGATATTTCAAAACAAGCAAAAATGACAAAAGATGCTAAATCAGCATCAGAAAAAACAAAGAAAACAGAGTCAATAAAATCTAAACACCAAAAAAATAAAGGCATGTCTAAGTTACTGAAGATAGGAGTACCAGCAGTATTAGGGGTTATAGGTCTGATGGTAATACTTTGTTCTGTGATTGACTGAGTATAAATTCAAAATACTGTGTTTTGTTGTCCACTTTTGTAATGAAGTTATAAATATTTAATTTTAAACTTTTAAAAGTAAAGCTTTTAATAGTAAAATTATGATTGTATTATTGTTGCAATAGAAAAAAGTTAGAGAAATCCTAAGATAATTCCTTGATGGTAAATAATATGAAATAAACAACACCAATAACAGCTGTTATTCCTTGTAGTTATAATCACAGTCATTTTCAGATCACAACAGTGTGTTAAATCAAACAAATCCTGCAAACATATCTCGTTTTGTCTGAGTAAGTTCTCGAAATGATATTCTAGAAATAAATGGGGTGAGAATATAATAAATTTGTAGATATTTGTTGTACTTGTATTAGAGCCTGATGCAGATAGCCTAAACCTTTATCATAAGCCTTTCCATTTCCACAACTTCAGTTTGGAAAAGTATTAAAAACGATAGCCCTTGTCCAATTAATACACTACCCAGTTACAACATGAACAGTAGCATGGATAGTCACATTTAGAGGGGGAAAATGTTTTGGCAAATATGTGATCTGCAAAAGCAAAGGAAATAAAATATATATTTCTTATAAGATGTTCAACACAAAGCCTACACTACTTCTGAGACAGGTGATGAACTATATATACTACACTAGTATAATTTTCTAAAATGAAATATATTTTACCGCTTTAAGAATATCTCAATTTAACTTTTTTGTTATTTAGTAAAACTGTAAAATATTTCACACAGGGGTGTGTAGCAAGTAAACTGACAAAGAAGTGTTATCTTTTTAAATCTTGTAACAGAGTTAATAAGATGTTATTTTACACAGAAAATTAAAATTAGATGTTTCTTTTGAGACCTTGTTACTATTTGTAAGCGACTTTAAACTGATTGCCTAAATAGACGCCGTCCTGTACATATAATTAAATTTAATATTCATTGAGTACTCTTTAACTGTATTTAAATTAAGAGTAAATTTAATTCACTCATCTTGTTAATTTGTTTCTAGTTTTAGGCATTAGAATGCCATAAAATGGTTTTTAAAATGGCATTTACTCTTTCAAGTTTTGTCTTGGCGTTATAAGTTAGCACCCAGTTTCCCTGAAATATCAATAACCAACCTGTCCACAGAAGGGATTTCTGATTATGTTTTTGTACTACTTGCTTTTTTCAATAAAGATGTCAATATTTTTATTAATATGTTATCATTTATTCCTCATTTTTAATATGTGGATACAAAATAAATGACTTAATTGCCATTATAGGTAGAGGCATTTTCTACTATGTATTGGAAGACTTTTAAAAAAATGGCATTAGTTATAAATTCAAAAAATAATACCTTGTTTTTAAATTGTAATAACTTCTATAATTATATATATATATATATATATATATATATATATATATATATATATAATATTTTATCAAGCAATCAAAATAAACCAACTGAAAAAAATATATCCCACACTTAATAACAGAGTATATAAAATCGAATGCCTGGACTGTAACAAATTATACATTGGCCAAACAAAAAAAGAAATTAAAAGACAGATATAAAGAGACCTCAAGGGAGAGACATCAGACCAAACAGCCACACACGCCATCAAAAACAACCATACATTACTTATATTAGAAAACATACATCTAATAAAAAAAAGTACAAAAAGGCCTCAAAATGACAATCTGGGCACAGTTACAAATTTATAAACACAAAAATAATATCATAAATGAATACATATAAATAAAATCAAAAAACGATAAATTATTCAACTCAATAGGCAAAATTAACCCAAAGACAAACTAAAAACTTTCCCACAGTGCAGTGTATCCGAAAATAGAACAATAAATGATATACCATGTGACGAACAGAAATCCCACATAACTGGCAATCTACTAGAAACACTTACTTTCAGTTGATATTCGAAAATGAAGACAATTAAGTCTTCAAAAGTCAACTAACATAACATGTTAGTTCAACATAACATTTATAAACATTACACAAACAAGTATAATTATTGGTGATACAGTGAAACTTTGACAAATCAAGGTAGATGAGACCAAGCCCCCTCACTTACCGAAAACATGATTACAAGGAAATATATTCCCATACATTGGAAAAAATAGGAGTTCTAATGAACCCTAATATTATAACTAGGGAATGCACAAAATTAGTTTATAGAAGTTTATTGATTACAGTACTTACATAAATTTAATGTTGCTTAGAAAACATTATTCATCACGGTTGCTAAATTTTGTGAAAAAACTGTGAGTGACTTTTGTGTCTGCTTATCACAACGTTTGTGCTTCGGTGTCACTTGGACGTCTTAGCAGAAGTACATCTATTGGTGTGGTGTATGTCTATTGTTCAATATAGCACAGTGCAATTTTCCTTCATCACAACTAATTTTTCCTTCTTGTACTGTCTTGATCGACCTTCATCTTTACTCTCTTCACCACTCCTTTTAGTAGGTCTTTTCTGTTATCTCAAATTATTCGTCCTTATTCATCCATCGATTTACATCTGTACCATCGGAATTTTAGCAAACCGTTTTTTGTTTCTTGTTGAAAAATGTCATCTGTTTTTTCTTGTGGATCAAGATCATAGTCAACAGTTTTATTACGACTCAGGATTTTATGCCACAACTTACTTAATGTTTCTTCTATTATTTTGTTCCATAATTCGGCTATCCAGTACATAACTTTCTTTACTGCAATTTTTTTTAGAAAGCCTAAAATGCTTTCTTTTCCTTCAGTCACTATCAAGAGAGATTGTAAAAGTTAACGTCTGAACTTTTTTTTATATATTCCAGAACTTCTTGACCCATTGGCTGGACTAGGCTTGTAACATTTATGAGTTGAAATAAAGGACGGATATCAAAAGAGCACAGTTGATCTCCATCAAGATGCAACGGTGCTTTGTCTAACAGTAAAATACTCTTCCGAGGCAAATTCTTTGCTTTTAAAAACTTTTTAGTTCAATGCACAAACTCATTAAATACCACTCTTAAATTAAATACCACACTATGAGACTGCTTAATAGACAGTCTACTACAACCCCCGCTCAGTATGCCCGATGATGGAGACAAGACCGGTCTTTGAAAGTTAATTCTCATAAATACCAAGTAAGATTCTTGTTTAAGTACATATAGTGAAAGTATATATATATCCATCCAAGCAGCTCTTTGGTTCTTATATGAAATTGGCAATGCTGACAAGGAAATATTTTTAAATTCATGCTCTTTAGCTGATTTGCCTATAACTATGAGGTTATGCTAATGATTTGCCATTACATTACAACAATCTAAGACCATTTTCCAATCCTTACTTTTCTTGTGACCGGGAGCTGTAGTTTCTTCATGAGTTTTTGATGGAAGCATTTTAGAATTGAGTCCTGTTTCATCACTGTTATTAAGTTGATTAGGACATATATCTCCTTTTCTATAAGTTTTTGATATTTTTCATGAAAATTGACAACATCCTCCATATTAACAGACAGTCTTTCCCACACACATTCAATTGTAGCATTCCATACATCTTTTTCCACTGGTCTAACCAGCCTACACTAGCAGAGAAATCATCGCCCCTGTCTTCAACTCATTTCTAAACAATAATGCTTTTTCCTGAAGCATTGGTCCTATGTTTGAACTTCCTTTAATTCTCTGAGGCCAAAATCAAAGGAGCAGCATTTCACTTGTACTGTTGTACTCTGATTTCTCTAACAATTATATTGTTTGTAATAGTGACCCATCTTCTGAACACTTCGCACTACAAAACGTTTTAATTTTGACCCTGTTTTACCGCCAGTTACCTGCAGTCACTTCACCAACACCATATTCAGCTGCAACTTCTTTTTATTCTTTTCCGTTTATCTAACCTTTTTACTGCTTCCAACTTTGTTTGCAAAGAAACAAACTTCTGCTTACTACCTCTTTCACATATCTCATGACGGATATGTTTCATTAGACTGAGGAGCAGCAATAACGGTGAGCATGGACAACAGAATGGGAAGGAAGAAAAATACTGAGCAAATACTTTTTTACATTTCTTAGAAACTTGGCTCATTTCCATTCAAATTTATTAAATAGGCTCTAATAGAAAAAGGCTCAAATTTAACGGAAGCTCGAAAAATCGGGACTCAGAATTTTGAGAGTCTACTATAATTATAAAGTATATGTATGTAAACTATTTACAATTTTAAAGCATCATTTTTTGGACGAATGCAACTTAACAGAAACTATAAGTGACCTTGTCAGCAGCCGTCACTAGGTATTTATATTGTATAGACTTTATGTATTATTTCCAGTTTAGAATTATTATAATAAATTATTATTTAACTTAAAAACACATCAAGTTGGTCAGGAAAGGAGTGGCGTTATACAATGTTGAGGTCGAGGGGAGAGACTCTCATTTAAAATATATATTTGTGATCATTATCAGGTCCTTCTATGTAATTGGCAAAAGATGCAGTGCATACAAAATACATCAAAATATTTTAGTATAATTATTATGTCTATTTCATGAAAACAGAACTCATCAAAAGATAGATAGATAGATAGATAGATAGATAGATACATAGATAGATAGATAGATAGATACATAGATAGATAGATAGATAGAGATATAGAGAGAGAAAGAGAGAGAGAGAGAAACTATTTTTAACTAGATAGGAGACTAGTAGTCTCAACTTGGTAATAGTCTGGCCTGTAATATTACGAGGGCTGTCCAAAAATTAAAGACCGTTTTTATTTTAAAAAGCAGGAAAATTTTATTTTAACAAAAAAAGTACATGGAGTTGTAAGTACATATAAAAACTATTTTTCAACGTAGTCCCCGTCAACATCTATGCACTTGCTTAGCTGGGGGGGGATGAGCTTCTTAATGCCTTGGTCGTAGAAGTCTCCCGCCTATGACCACAACCATTTCTCCACCTCTTCCTGAACTTCTTCATCAGTCTCAAAGCGTTTTCGAGCCAAGTGATGCTTCAGGTAAAGAAAAAGATGGAAATCGCTCGGTTCCAGATCAGGGCTGTAAGCAGGATGGCTAAGAACGTCCCATTTAAAGGAATCCAGGAGCGCCATGGTGACCGCCGCAATGTGGGGCCGAGCATTGTTGTGCAACAAACAGACTCCCTTGCTCACCCTCGGCGCTTGTTTTGGATTGCTCTTCGAAGTTTTTTAGGGTTTCACAATACCAAGCAGCGTTAATTGCAGTGCCATTAGGTAAAAATTCGACAAATAGAACTCCTTGACGGTCCCAAAAGACGGTTGCCATGATTTTTTTTTGCAGAGATTGTTTGGCGAAATGTTTTGACGCGAGGTGATGTGGAGTGACGCCATGTCATGGATTGCTGTTTGGACTCAGGTGTATGGTGGTATGTCCACGTTTCATCGCCAGTCACAATTGAGCCCAAATACTCCTCCCCCTCCCTGTTGAAACGATCCAAAAACTTTGGGCAATTTCCACGCGATTTTCTTTGTGAACTTCGGTCAACATTTTTGGCACCCAACGAGCACACACTTTTCGGTAACCTAATTTTTCAATCAAAATTGTTGGAATTGTTGATTTACTGACTTCAGGTATCATTTCGGCAAGATCTCGGATCGTCAGACGACGATTTTCTTGAAGTTTTTCTTCAATTTTCAACAACAATGCTTCGTTGTGATTTCCTCCACCTCCCTTCTTCGTCATAGACTTTGGTTCTGCCATTTGAAAACTCTGTACACCACTTCCTGACATTGCGTTCATTCATTACATTACCATGAATGGCCTTCACACGTCGATCAATTTTTTCGCGTTAAGGAATCAGATGACAGAGCGAACTTCACAACTGGCGGGATTCGGTACTGAGACAACCATCGCTAACGACTGCCAAGGACACACTAATAAAGGTACAGATGCGTGTGACGCCTCATTTTAGAGGGGAGAGGCAAAGCTACAAGGTAGTGCTGCCACCTAGCAGAATATTTCACCGGTGGTAAAATTCAAACGGTTTTTAATTTTTGGACAGCCCTCGTAAATAGACACAGGAATCCTAAAACAATAATATATTTTGGATACAAAGTATCACTAACTATATCCACTAGCTTTAAGAAATATTAACTTACCAACTATGTCAAACGTTATTTGCCTGTCTTTTCGGGAAGAATGAAGGCGAGCTCTTAATTCTTCTTCTTTCTTCGTAATATGTTCCCTTTCGGAAGGGGATAACCAGACTGAATTAGTAGAGAAATAATCACTTTCATCATCAATAACTCGAGTACGTTTTTCACTATAACAATAAACAAAATACTTGAGTAATATTATTTATAAAATGCATCATAATAAAACTGTATATTCCGCTTGAGTTTTATTAAAAAGTTTGAGAATAAAAAACCAATTAACATGTAATTAATGGTTTAACAATGTAGTTTATTATGAAATAAATGTTGCAACTCCAGCCAATGAATATTTTTACAATAATTTAATTGTCAAGAATACCTTGGAATCAAGCACTTACATTTTGTATATTGAAGAGACACCTGTAATGGGCTAGAATTATCTCCTGCTATCTCCCAAACTTAACTTATAGGTAGTCAGCTTAGCCGTGCAAACCATACATTTGTGTAATCTTTGAGTACTTGGGAAGTACTTACTATCCATCATTCCGTATTTCTGATCATCATATAACAGTTTATACTTACTTATATTTTTGACCTTAAAATACCAACAATAACAATGTCAACTTTTTTTACTGGAAAAGGATTGCAATCCTTTACTTTATAAATAAAATTTTACTTTATTTCTTATTTATACATATATTTAATATTTATACAATTTTTTATAGATATTTCCCTTACCTTTTAAACTATCTTATTTTCATAAAATTGATAAACATAAACACACTAAAATATTGGCATATTTTGGATGCATTGCCTCCTTTGTCGAACAAGAAGGAAGATGTATAGGTATTCAACTTAAAACAGGCCCCATTATTCATTAGCTTCCAGTAAATACAATTTTTTTCTATAGATATATATTGGTGTGGGATTTGATAAAATAATACATATAATGTTGGTATGATTGGACCTGGAGTGGGGAGAAAACTGTTTATTGCCAGAACTTTAAAAGTTGTCAAAGTGTTTGTCTTAAACAAATCTCTTAAACAAGATTACTTAACACATGCCTTGTTGTCTTGTTTGTAAAACTTCACTAAACTATTTAAGAAGGTATTTTCATGACTGAAACTTATTTAATAATGAAATCTCATCAAGTCCTAGTATATATGCACTCCTTCTTCCCCCTCTCCATTTTAACTTCCTCTTCTAGACTTGCATTTATCGTTTGTCGCCGACTTGTATCAGAGCTCTGGTTTTGCAGGAACTGTTTTGCTTTTTCAGCCCTTATCGTACTTCTTAATTTTAACTTCTCATTGTTTATTAATTTTTCTCTATTTTTGTAATTAAATTAATTTTATTATTCTAATACACTATATTTTTTATCACACTTTCTTGATTCTATAGGAATTATAACGGTTCTTATAGATTGTTAAAGTTAGTTCAAAAGTTCTTGCTCAGTTCATAAGTTAGTATTTTCAGTTCTATTTCTTTATCCAGTTTCCAATTTTCTCACTTGTGGTGTTAAATTTATTAATTACTTATTTTTCATATATCTATTTATTATTTTATTTCGCTTTTTAAATCAAATTTAAAATTTAAGAGGGTTTTAATAAAATTTTAGAAATTAAAATTTTTAATGACTAAAACTTGCAATGTCGAAATTGCCTGTTGCAGAGTACGCACTTATGCAGGCACTCTCTCTTTCTCTCACATTAAAATAGTTCATAATTTTTATATGTTTTGTACCTTGTGCGATCATATTCTAAAAGACGATTTCTTTGTTCAATGGCTGCTACCCAACCAGGAGGTTTTTGGTCCATAAGCTTCTGAAGCAGTTGACTGGATTGTTTTGTACCTGAATTTATCATTTCCTGTTCTTCTCTTGAACACACCTAAAAGAAATATTAAACAATTTATGTTAAGACACACAATGCTTGAAAATATTAATTTTATATACTCTATATGAAACATCAATAAATCACTCCTTTGATTTAATATGGTCGGGTTTAAATCTAATTTTTCTATGATTCCAACACCTTATAAATATAATTTAATAAAAATTTACTTTTATTACAAATCAAACCGTCTATAATAAATACAATTTATTTTCTCTCATATTTCTTTTTGTGTTTTCTCTTCGATTGACAAAGACCACTGTGTGGTTGAAATATATCATTGTTTAAGTGCTTTTATGTGTTTCTATTTCAAGACTACAGAGTGGACTCTTACCAAGGTAAGTCTGTCAGTCTCCTAGTCCAAAAAATCTAAATAATCTTTACCAACCAAAACTAACCTATATATATATATATATATATATATATAGCTCTACTAGAACTAACCTATATATATATATATATATATATATATATATAAAGTTATTATTATTAATTGTAAACAATTTTTTCCACCACAGGGTGCAATAGTTTTACCTTAGGCCTATGTAAAGAGGCACCTTTTGGTCACTTCACCATTGTCGAATCATGAGTGATTCAACAATGGTCAACTGACCGAAAGGTGCCTTATCACATAAGGTAAAATTATTGCACTTAGTGGTGGAAAAAATAGTTTACAATTAATAATAATAACTTCATAAAGTCAGTGCAACGAAAAAATAACGAACAACGTGAAATTCTATAGTATAACTAATAGAAGGAATTGAAAAAAGTCATATATACAAAAAATATTTGAAGGTATACATCAAACTAAATATTTAGAAATTGAATCATGATACAGTATAAACAATATACTGACAACATACAATCCTTAATATAAATAATGTCTCTACTATTAACAATATATTAATTTATGAAGAAAAGAATTTATTATAAAAATGTAAATATAAATTTAAAATAAATAAGTTAATTGAACCTGTCATGCCTTTTTTGTTTTCTTTCACTTTTGATTCTAATGTCGACATTAATTTCTAATTTTGATTTTTGTTTCATGATTTAATGCAAGCAATAATGTCTGTTTTTGGTTTTCCAAAGAATTTCCCATATTTCACAACAGAATTTTTATAGTATTAATGAAATATCAGTCAATTTAAACATTATTGCCTTAAAGGAAAGGGTTGTGGCTATTGGTGGGATTAAGATAGGGGTATAAAATCCTTATTATATGATACAGAAAGGACCATAGTGTCACATGAAATGTCCAAGGTCATGTACCTAAAACAAACCTACCCTCTATCATAAAGAGGAGTCTTACCCGTTACACTCTTCTCTAAGAAGGATAAAGACTAATTAAATTAGATAGGACTAAGGAAAGAGTAATAAGGGAAAATTATGGCGTTGTGTGGTCAGGTTTGCCTTAATCAAATATGCCTACTCTCAACTGGAGTGAATGAAGGCGGCTCCCAGCTCCCAATGAATTCAATCTAACATATTGTATTCTCGTAACTAATGCATATTTTTTAAATCACCAACCTTTTTTCTAGCCAATCTGTTTTTTTTTTATAGTATGAACAGATGTTCTTCTCTTTATCTCTTAAAAAAAGAACCTTGTATCAGCTTCCTCAATCGATTTTAATAGAAATGAAAACAAATTATCCGCTGACAAATTCACCAACAATTTTTTGAAATCGAATTTGTTTTTAATAGCAATAATAGAATATAGTAGTAGGATATAGTAATAATATTCTTAAATCTGAAAAAGTCTTTTGTAGTTATATTCATTTGATTAATCTACCAACTATTTTAAGTTTAATAAGTTAATTTTTTTTACTTATGAGATGATTTTTTTTACAATTACTTTTTTATTACAGAGATGCTAAACATAAACAGATCTACTCTATAGCTGCAAGGTTTTATATAGTCAGTGCTATAATACTAAGCGTATTTCTAAACTAAGGTTCGTTTGTTTATATTCCCTCATAGTTCGCGTGCACGGCGCAACGAGCGCTTACGTCGCGTCCCGGCATGCCTTGGCAACAACTACGCTCAGTTACAGCTGTGTAGTTAACTTGTGCGTTGTGTTGTGTGCTTGCAAAATTTTCAAGGTTATCAAATCGCCCGCCCTTGCGAAGTTCGTTCTTTTATACAGTTTTTGTCGGCAAGAAACATGTCTGCTGCAGAAATTCACCGACAGATTTCTGAAGTTTACGGTGCTAATGCCATGTGTGAAGGAAAAGTGCGTAAGTGGGTTCGAGACTTCAAAGATGGCCGCGACAATGTCCATGACGAAACGCGATCTAGTCTCCATCTCTAATGTCAGACGATTTGCTGGCTTCAGTTGAAGCGAAAATTCGTGACAACAAACGCTTCACGATCACTACTCTCTCACACGAAGTTCCGTAAGTTTCGAGGTCTGTAATTTACAAAATTGTTCATAAAAAATTAAACTTTAAGAAACTGTGCTCGCGTTGGGTCCCTAAACTCCTGACGGAGGAGGTCAAACACAAATGTTTCGAGAGTTCCTTGAATTTTCTGACACGTTATGACGAAAATGGTGACGACATGCTGAGTCGGATCGTAACTGGAGACGAAACGTGGGTTTCGCATTTCACTCCCGAATCGAAACAACAAAGCATGGAATGGAGACACACGCAATCTCCCGTAAAGGTCAAAGCCAAACAGACTTTGTCACAGCTCAAGATCATGGCGTCCGTGTTTTGGGATAGCCATGGTGTTTTGATGGTCGACTTAATGGAACGAGGAACGACAATAAATGCAGAAGCCTACTGCCAAACTCTGAGGAGGCTGTGCAGAGCGATTCAAAACAAGAGACGTGGCATGCTCACAAAAGGAATTTTGTTTCTGCACGATAATGCAAGGCCTCACACTGCCGCTCAAACTCGAGCTGCATTGGACTCTTTTGGCTGGGAAGTTTTGGACCACCCACCCTACAGCCCTGACCTTACGCCGAGCGTCTTCCGTCATCTGAAACATCACTTGGGCGGCAGCCGTTATGACGATGACGACGAATTGAAAACGGCCGTGAATTCTTGGTTATCACAGCAGGCGGCAAGTTTTTATGAAGAAGGTTTCCAAAATTTAGTTGTGCGATATGATAAGTGTTTACAAAAACTTGGAAACTATGTAGAAAAATAGATAAAAGTATGTAGATTCCAAAAATAAAATTAGTTGTTGCAAATTTCTTTTTGTTTTTTTTAAATTTTCAAACGGCCCTTACTTTAAGAATACCCCTCGTACTTTGTGACAGAATAGTGCTAGGAAAATTACTCTTTTGTTTTCACTTTTATTGTTTTATATTGAATTTGTATATAACACTTTTTTTCTATACCAATGAATTAGTAAACATTTTACACGTCTAGATTTCATCTGTCTGTAAGCCTAGAGGAACTATAAATTGCACACTATAAATTTGGTATTGATCCTATCAATAGTTTCTGAGAAAAGCGTACCTAAAATTATCAAATTTTGCACTGGGTCCAATAGAGATGTTCGCTCATATTAAAAAAACATAAAAGCTCACATGTCAAACAGTTACAATAACAGCTTCAAAAATTGATATTTTCCTATTCAACCTACATCCAGAACCAAATATGTCACCTCAAAGCAGAATAATACCTTTTCTGATATCTCAGAGTCATTCATCTAAGAGGTGATCGAGAGATATACAGATGCTTCACAATATTCTTGTCTGCAGAGATAAAACCATTAAATGCTAAAATAAAAAAACTATTTCATAAACATGGGGAACTCAAATCATAAATAGAAATAATTAAGAACACACCACTGCTGATATCTGCAGATTTTAATAAGATGCTTTAAGTTGTCAGTAATTTTAATTACTGTTACATGAAGTAACTAAAACCAAGTAACTGTATAGCACATTAATTAGGAGTAGCTTAATAGTAAATTGTAAAATCTCAACCAACATGTCTTCAACATAAATTTTTAACAAACAGACTAGTTTCGATGACAATTTTTTTAATAAACTAATTTTTAATAAAGTTTTAATAAACTAATGTGTAGTGAGATTTAGAGTAAACTGTTTCAATTTTTACCGTTGTGAATTGTTCTCACTAGCTAAGCTCTAATTAACTTAATAGATTTTTCAAACAATAACTATCATAAAATAAAAATAACAACAAAACTTTTTCAATGATTGTCACTATAGCTCTGATGTAACAAGTTAGTTACTTAGATATTTCAAAACGAAAAAGCTACAGATTAAATAATAACCCTATAGTGTTTAGTTTCTGCCTTTAATATCTATGAAAGGGTACCAAAGGTAATGGGAATAGCATCGCTGTGGTGGAGCTTTTTCAACAATTCCCACCCTCTCCTAGTGCAAGGAAAGCATTATTTCCTTCCCCTAGACATATCTGCATTTCAAGTCTATCACTTTACCTTCTTTGGGATTAAGCAAGTAGACACAAATGATTGTGATAAAAAGTATGTCTACTTCAGGAATGTTACCTTCTATACATGAACCATGATCCTTCACCAAATCTTAACCCGGAACATTAAAGTTGCAATTCTATCTATTAGAAAATTCTTTCTTTACCATTCATGAGGGGTAATTGTCAAACTGACTGATCTATTTAGAAAATACAAAATCATTCTCCGCTTCTCTTTCCCTCTTAGTGAACTGCACTAAATAACATCTAAGTGAAGATATTATTTGCCAAACAAAGAACATAATTTACCAAACTAAAATGCAAGTTGATAATTATTTAATTTATGTTAGATTTTTCAAGAAAAACATCAATTTACCAATTTCCTTAAACACATGATTTTCCTGATATCAAAGAATGATACATACTTTTTAACAAAATTCATAACATCATAAACTCAGTAATTTTTAGAACACTTTTGAACATCTGATAAAAAATCTGAGAAACAGATAATACATACATATGATCCCATTTGTAAACTAATATTATACCCATACATATGGTAATAATTAGTCAGTTTCCAAAGAACAAATAAAAACCTGGTTCCTCTTCTTTTCAAACAATTAACCCATATTTGTGGCAGTTGTTAATTATTTTAAAACAATTTCCACAAGAATGTTTCTATAAAACAAACATTGGCATGATCCTTCTTCTTCACAAACAATATATTACTTATAATTACTTTTAAACAACTTACTAGATTTCCACAGAACAAACATGGACCTGATCCCTCTTGTTCACAAACAATGCGTCCACATTTGAGGCAGTTGTTAATAAGTTTATGTTTACTGGCTTGACAATCGCATTTAAGGCGACCTGAAATAAGTTAGATTAAAGAAACTTGATCATTGCCATAATTAAAGTAGGCTATTTCAATTACCAAATGTTATTTTAATTAGTTTTAAAATGTTCAAGAATTATTTTTTTAAATTTGGTTGTCTATCAAGCACATGCAACAAAAATGATTTGGCAAGTACACTATAATAAAGCCATCTGTACAATGAGTTCAAGAATAAATTGATCTATGAAGAATTTGAAATATTTTATTTTTACTTTGTTTTGGGAATTGAAACTAACTTCAATATCGTAACTGCAGTAAATAAAACAGTAATTTCCTTTTTATCTGTGCAACCAGTAGTTTTTATATTCCTGTTGATGAAAAAATATTTTGGTAACAGCTTTTAAAAATATAGACAAAATTACTCTTTTATTTTTGATTAAACAGATATTTCCTTCCTACTATTATTGTTGTTTTTTCATCAATAACTTATTTAGCAATTGAAATTTTACAATCGTAATATATTTTACAAATGATATTCTCCTCAGTTTTATTAATAACTATCAATATTTAAATCATTTGAGTACTATCCACAAAAACTCTACATAAATAAAAGTAAATAATTCATTGAACTATGGGTATTTGTTTTCAACTTTTAATAGGCCATAAATAAAAGATAAATGAATATAAAAAAATATTTTATTACTAAACGTTATGATGTACACTTATGGTTAATTTTCTAGATAGTTGCCTCGACTAAAGTTTCTCTTTAGTTAGGAAGCCTGCTAAAGTTAGTTCTAGCCACTTCTTCAGTTCAGAAAAGGATACTAATCACTTGGAGTTAGCTAGGAATTTTTGGAAGGTGTTTAAAAATATTCAAGATGTTGGATGTTAAGCAATGAAGACAAGCTTTGTCAGACATAAAAATTTCAGAATTCACAATGTTTCTTCTTTTTACAGATAAGTAACAGGTGGGTGGTGTGTGCTGAGGAAACTGCACATTTTTACATTTTTTTACCACACTGCCAAGTTCAACTCAGTATCTGGGCTGAGTTAATCCACCACAATACGAATTCTCACATCATTTATCCAACATTTTTGATCGTCTACCATATAGTTCTGACCCAGTGTAGAGTTAGTTCCATCTTTTCCATTATATAAAGAAGTGGTTAGATGGGTAGCAAGTACAAGCAAATGAAGCGCTTCAAAAAAACATGAATAACCATTTAAATTTATTCCCAAGAACTAATTTCCTTTTTATGAAAAAGGTATTAGGAACCTTATAGGTATTAAAGGTGTCTCAATTGCAGAGTCAGTTTTAGAGAAGTAACCATAAATGTACTCAACTTTTAGTAATAAAATATTTTTCTATTTCCTTTATCTTTTATTTATAGGCTATCAAATGTTGAAAAAAACAATCGTTGCATTTTCTTAGGCTGTATTCAAAATCATATAGTAAATAAAATTTGTAACAAATCTTATTGTAGATTACAGAATCAACACCCAATGAAATTTATCATATGAAATAAGATTAATACAGACGTAGGAATCAACTTTTTTTTAAAGTTGGTTTTAAAACAAGGGGTTTGCTATTGATGGAAATTACAAGTTTTAAAACACATCACATATAAAAATATAAAACTCATTAATATACTTTAATAAAAGACAATTTCAAAAACAATACCTTTTAGTAATACAACATCTTTAGCCTGTCCTTCTTGAGAGTATAAATTAACAAATTTTGATTTTTTCTTTGATTTTTCTTTTGAAGTTACATCAGAATTATCCTGGAATAAACAATATGTAAGTACTTAATGACCAATTTATTATACTTATAAAAATTTAAAAGTAAAATGCTTAAAAATGTATAAGAGTTTTTAATTTGGCAGTTATATTAAATAATAATAAGATAGAATATATAGTTGTAGTAAATCAAAACGTTAGAGGTCTTATGTGTAAATTTAAAAATTTGTTAGGAAATTGTCTGTGAACAAATTTCAGAGATAATTGTTCTTTCTGAAATATGGATATCTAGTACTGAAGTACTCATGAAAATCTTTATGAAATAAAATTTTATAAACATTTTTAATGATAATAGTAAAAGAAAGGAGTTGTAATTTATTGTCTCCCTAAAAGCCGATAAATAAAATTCCTGTTGAGAATTTCAATATTGCTGATGTTCTCCGAGTATATCGTGGAACAAAAAATTATTAATTCAATACTCTTATAATATAGCTACATAAAATCTCTCTTTACAAACAACTCCGATTAATAGACTCTTGTACTTTACAGACAAATTTTCAATCCCCACTCTCATGACACTGGGCTCTATTATTAAATCTCTCCCAACAACATTCTCTATAAAGTATGGATACATTTGGTATTTTGGAATAAAATTTAAATAAAATTTTTCCTACAAAAATTTCAGTAAACAAAGTTGTATACTGAAATTAAAAAAATAAAATCTTTTTAAAAAGAAAAGGTCTTTCATGATGGTAGGAAGAATCACCACTCTCCCTTGTGTTCAGTATATGGTATGGATAAAGAAACTGTTTCTTTTTTATGAATTTCAGTGTCATAACAACTGATGTTGCAAAATTTTGAAAACCTTAGAGTACTTCCTATTTTTCTATCTATGACATTATGATAGTCCTAAAAACTGAAAAAATTAGCAAAAGTGAAATGTTTACTTAACAAAATATATTACTTAACAGAATCAGTGAAAAAAATCTCTCCTCATAGAAAGATGAAGTAGGTTTCACAATTACGGGTAATTAACTTTATATTTGCAAAGTGGCGCTTGCAACGATAACAGACATAATAAAAATCAAATTACAGACTATTTACAAATATAATTATTGTAACTAATTGTTTACAATTCATACAACTTTGATTGACACCTATTAAACCTTTGAACAGTAACAACTTAACTGTCACGTCGCTGCACTACAAGCCGCCAGCAGCATTGTTTTCACTGATCGGTTTCTATATTTATTTTAAAGAGCTATTGAGATATAATGTTGTGGTGTGTTTATTTTTGTTGGAAAAACTGCCCTATAATCCCTCAAAAATTTTTAAGAGCAAATTTTTTAGTTCTAACCACTGGGTGGGTGTCATATACTTGGGTGATTATTGTGTAGCAATTCTGGGTTATCCAGCTAACTCTTGCCTAAATCTAGGGTTAGTGCTTCGACCTCACCTCTCCCTGCAATACGTTTCTTGAATATTGTTATGTTTTTAAGAATAATAGTTTTGTATTTTAGGACTTTCAAAATGTCTTTTTTTTCCTAATTCTTACTACCGAAATTGAGATTTTTCAACATATTCCCTACTGAGCAGCACATATATGCACCGTCTGGTTTTTCACGAGGGACCAGCGGTAAGAACTCGACCTTTCCACACAGACCACGTTAACGTGGGCCTGACCTTCATTACAGACCAAAAGTGGGCAGTTGTTGTAATCAGTTATTATACTTCATACAAACCCTCGGTGAATGTGTGTTTGTTGTATATTTTTGTTTTTGCTGTTTTTAATGTTTTTTTAGGATGGCGCATATATGAGGTCTATAGCATGAAAATCTTATCATGTTACAGGCTATCATCACGTATGAGGCACAACAGTGTAGCCCCTAAAATCCGAAACCAAATATGATTTTGATGAAAACAAATTTTAAAAAGTATGTAAAATTTAATAAATTATAAAAAGTATATAGGCTATTAAATTTTCCTACTTACATATAACAGGGCTTAGATGTGTAATATATCAGAAATAACACTATACACGTAAAACCACAAATGTCCTACAAAGGGTTATATCAACAAACTCCCAAACTAACTCATCTTGGCTAGTCATGCTAGACAGATTGCTTATATAGGCTATATATCTTATTGAAAAGATGCTGACATTATAAACAATATTGTATTAGAGACAAAATATGTTTACATTTGTGTTTCATATACAGTAGCCTACAGAATTTTTACAAATGCACTCATCTCTTGTGACAGGTTTACGTCCTGTGTTGATAAATGTCATTCAGAGTACATTCTTTGTGATTCTAATGGAATAGAATGGTGCACGAAGGAATAAAGTATTTTGACGTCACTGACCTCGATAACTGAGAGACCAAACGTCCCACATTAACGGCAGACATGTCTATAGTCCGATAAGAATATATCAAACCGTTAAAATAAACCACTGATTTATCAGAGGAATAAAAGTAACATGCAAACAGTCTCGCAAATATGAGCCTTCGGTCTATTTCAACTACCCAGAGCCGTCGGTACAGGACGAGAGAACGTACGGCGCATATGTGAGCCGGCTGGTCTATACCAGTTATAAACATTGCTCTATAGTTATTTTGTAAACATTGCGGTAGCGAACGTGTTAGGGTTGTTTTTATTCAAAACAGAGGTTAAATTAAATTTTTCCCACTAAATGTCATATTTCTCAACTAATATAATATAAAGTATCAATATAATGACAAAAAAGTTACTTAATAAGTGTTTAAAAAACTCACTTTTGGGGTATGTTGGATATTTGGAAAGTCACTACCCAAAAAAATAATTTTACTTAAAAATAAAAATTATTTTATCAAATATTGTGTTTTGAAGTTATTAATTGTCACAAATTAAAAATTTTGTAGCATGTTACACTGTAAAGTTGGCATGAAATAATATTTAGAGTAGCCATAATTAAAAATCTGAACTTGTAAAAAAGAATAAGGGTGATGCTATGCCAAAGGTTTTCAGTTGTGCTAATGGAAAAGACAGAATCTGAACAAAATGAACCAATCACATTATAGAGTACTATAATAGATCCCTTTAGATCCAACTTTGGCGGATTATACTGCCTCAGCAGATGAGATATTCTTAACCAATCAAAAGGTATACTATACACAAGGCTGGAAGTGTATAGCTGTACCATTCAAGTGTCACTTACACCATTCACTTCAAGAAATTTGATAGGATCTAATCACTTGGTAGAACAGTATGGGTTGAAATTATTAACAGATTTTTATTTTATTTTGGCTTTCCTTACAAAATTTGTTAGAAAAAATATAGTTACACGTCATTTAGAACTTCCAAAAGATGTTTTTCAGTGTATGGGATGTGAGAGGTTCAACTCAATTCATAGTTTAGTATCAGTGAAATTTACCGTTGTGTGTAAAATAACTTTAAAATGGCTAACAACACATAATTTTGTTTTGTGTTTGTTGTAGTTTCGAGTAGCTCTGTTAGTAATGATAAATTAAACAAACTGAAAAATTTAAAAGTTGAAGGTATGTCAAAATTAAAATTTATTCATTGCTTGTGTATAATATGTTAGAATAATTTTAACATTTATTAAGAATAATACACAAGCTGTAATGATTGTACCGTATGATGTTAACTTCTTGTTCTAATATGTAATTTATAAATCTAGTTTTGTTTCAAACTATAATTGCTTCATTTTAGTACTGTTTTTGAGTGAGAAATTAAATTTTCAGTTTTGATTCAAAGTATGGTTTTTATTAAATATAACCTTACTTGCCCTTCATGCAGAAGGAGATGAAGTGGACAGACAGTTCACCCCCTAAGTCAGTTCATAACGACAGTAAGTTTTCAATAGGGAACAATTAGCCTACTATAGAAGTTTGTATATATCTGGCAATTACACAATACAAGGTCTGTTCAAAAAATACGCTGACTGTTTGAATTTCGTGGTTAGTTAGTTTCAGGAGAATCCGCTTGGTGTCGCTTGGTTCGTATAAATCAGCTGATTAAAACGCAGTATTTCAGTCGCAGGTATCTTCATTTGTTGATGAGATACACGCAGTTTAGTAAAGAGTGTTTTTTTTTGTTTGTCGGATTGTAAAATGGACAGCCTGAAGGAGCAACGAATTGTTTTTTTGAGTTTTGGTAATAAGAAAAAGTTACAATGAGCAAGGTCAGGTGAGTAGGGAGGTGGGAAAGAACAGTGATGGAGTGTTTGGCCAAAAACTCACGAGTTCTGAGTGCTGAGTGAGCTGGAGCGTTGTCGTGATGGAAAAACCAGTTATCACTTCTCCACAGTTCTGACCTTTTGCGTCGGACGGCATCCCTCAGACGTTTCAGTACTTCAATGTAGGTAATCTGGTTGACTGTAGAGCCTTCAGGGAGGTACTCGTAGTGAACAACACCCTTACCATCAAAAAAAACTGTCAGTATCACCTTCACATTCGACCAAACTTGGCGAGCTTTTTTGGGTCTTGTGGACGTTTGACTCACCCATTGGGATGATTGGACCTTCGTTTCAATGTCGTAACCATACACCCATGATTCATCACCAGTTATAATTCTTGACAAAAAGTTCTCATGTTCATTTGAACAATCAAGCAGTTCCCGACAAACTCGGACCGATTGGCTTTTTGATCATCAATCATCAGGGTGGCACAAATTTTGCAGCAACGCGGTGCATCTTCAATTTTTTGGTCAAAATCTCCAACTGATATCCCACACTCTTCGGAAAGCTCCCTATTGGTCAGACGTCGATTTTCGCGCACCAGGTTGTTGATTTTGTCAACGTGTGGGTCGTCAGTTGACGTTGAAAGACGTCCAGGACGCTCATCATCAATCGACTGTCGGCCACCCTTGAAACGTTCATGCCACTTAAAACATGCAGTATGCTTCATGGCAACATCGCCGTAGGCCGTGTTAAGCATGGCAAATGTTTCTGTTGCAGATTTCCCTAGTTTTACACAAAATTTCACAGCAATTCGTTGCTCCTTCAGGCTGTCCATTTTAAAATCCGACAAACAAAAAAAACACTTTACTAAACTGCGTGTAACTCATCAACAAATGAAGATATCTGCGACTGAAATACTGCGTTTTAATCAGCTGATTTATACAAACCTAGCGACACCAAGCGGATTCTCCTGTAACTAACTAGAGCAGCGAAATTCAAACAGTCCGTGTATTTTTTGAACAGACCTCGTATAGTAGGTAAAACAAGAATCAAACGATGTTATCTTTGAGAAAGTGTACATAAAACTGATTGCATTAAACTGAATTTTATTTAGAAATTGTATGGATATTGAAAATTACTAGCAAAAGCTAATAGTAATTACACAATACAACACTGGGAGGCAAATTAAATTAATACACTTCTAACTCTCATTCCAAATTCTAAACGCTTCAGGAGTGGTGATCATTAATTACTAAGAAGTTAGGGAGTTGGGAGTGATTATGTGATAGGAGAAGCCATTAAAAGAGAGACTGCTCTTTGTCTGATCCCCAACAAGTGAATTATAACATAGCAAGGTGTTAAGAGTTACTACTCCTTTTTTCCAGACTCGTTGCTTACTCAATCTCTAAAAAGAGTTAACACGTGAGCGGATCGTCCATATTTAGTCTAAATACAACTTTATACACAATAGAAACAATTACAAAATGCTGATCAAAAGTTTTAGCTCACCCAGCTCGAAGAGGATTGGTATTGCAGTAACCACTACATTTATCTGTAAATCAACAAATGTCATACATTTCAAGGGTCCATGGAAATTAGGTTGAAACTTCAGTCCAAATCTGGTTAGAGGAAATTTTTTTAAAGTGTTTGAAAAAAACCAATTTCACATATTTAAACAAACAAAAAAATAAATAATATTCGAGCTGGCTTGTGAGTGAAAGTTATAATTAAAGATAAAAATATGGTACAACTCACAAATATAAAAAAATTTTTATTTCATACGCGTTTCAACGACTAATTTGTCGTTATCCTCAGTGAAGATACACAAATCAAATTAACTAAAAAAATATTAAACATAACCTATAAAGTTTTAACAAAAGTTTTAACTTTTGTTTTTACTTTTGTTAAAACTTTATAGGTTATAAATAATATTCGAGCTGGCTTGTGAGTGAAAGTTATAATTAAGACTTTAATTATAAAAGTTATAATTAAACAACTTTTGTTTTTACTTTTGTTGAAACTTTATAGGTTATGTTTAATATATTTTTTTAGTTAATTTGATTTGTATATCTTCACTGAGGATGACGACAAATTAGTCGTTGAAACGCGTATGAAATAAAAAATTTTATATTTGTGAGTTGTACCATATTTTTATTCTTTAATTAAACAAAAGAATGTTTAAAAAATTATTGTGTTTATACTTTTGATACCTTTCAAATATTATTTTTATAAAAAGCTTACTCTTTCAATTAAAGTTGTTTCAGTGTTTGAAAGTTTTAATATGTAGGTCCAATATGTGGTATTTAATCAAGGTTGTTGCCTTTTATCCTTTACAAACACAAATTTCTGTACCCATTATGAATTTTTTATAGACTGTATATGTATCAAGAAAAAGTGCATTGAACACATTTTCCTTAGAAATATTTTCTGGATTTTCAACTTAAAAATGGATATTGTAAGAGTAAGACTATAAAAGTACCTATAACAAAATGCCAACTTACTGAAGGTCTATTTTCCTTCATCTGATATTCTTCTGGTTGGTTCTTTCCTTTCTTTTTCTTCTCTACCACTTTTGGAGTAATATAATTAACATCAACTTCTGACTTTTTGTAGCCTTCTTGAATAACTTTCCCTGTAAAAAATAATAATATTGATGGGAATAATGACCGAGATGGCATTCTACGTATATTTAGAGTTATTTTTTTAAAACAAAAAATTGTTTTAAAAGCAATACAGAATAGAAGTTAAAAGTGGCCATTTTTTGTAGCTGCTCCTTTTAATTATATGTAGGCTACATAGTAAATTAATTTATTATATTCCAAGAGATGAATGTTATAAATTCCACACTAATGTTATTACTTACAATAAGTTGTACATTTTTTTTACTTTTATTACCAGAGACAAAAAAAAGTAGTGTAACTATCTATAATCATAGGTGATTAATATCTTGTGTCTTGTAGGTTCCTACACACCTAGTTTCTACTCAGCTGTGGTATCCTTTGGGACCAAAGTTTAATATACTGAATAAGATTCTTGGTTGCTTTCCAGTTCTTTATTAACATGTTGTTTGTGGCAACAATGAGTCACAACAGAACTACTTACGTCTGTCCATGAGAACGGTGGTGTCTGTAATCTCTAATTTTTTTTATTTAATAATTTGAGTTGTTTTAAAATTGTTGAATAAACTTTTTTTTAAATAGTTTTTTTTAATTTTTTTAAGTATGTATTCTATTTTTTTTATTATTTAAAGACAATTTTAATTTAAAACCAAATAGTCTTATTTCTATTAAAAAAATTAAAAAGACGAATTTTAATTTATTTTAAAAATTTGTATCAATTTTTATACAGTAAAATTTATTTGAACATAAATTTTCAAAGTGGCTTTAAGAGGAAATATTGTATGAGACATTAACTGTTTTTCTACAAATGTATATCTAAATTTATACACAAGTATTCTAAATAATTCATGCCTGACATGAGTCACTTGTTAGGACAAGAAATTGTTAACTTTCATGTTGAATACCCAGACTTTCTCTGTATAAGCTTTGTCCAACTCTCGAATCATACTCCAAAATATTACAGAAATACACTTTTGAGACATAAAACTTAATTTGGTGTGACTCAAACTTAAATTACAACTTTAATTTCATTAATCTTCTAAGTTTCAAGAAGAAAATCAGTATTTGCGGTACATTTATAAATTCTGACCCCCAAATGTTTTAAGATTATTAATTGGATATGGTAAAAACAGAATTTACTTAAAAAATACCAAATTTCACCTATAGTTTTTTTAGTGCTAGAATAGTGTAAAATGTTGTTTCTAGGTGTCATATTTTTTTTTACTTCTTCTGAGAGTTTTGAGAAACCGGATTGGACCCAACCCAAAATAATTTTCTGAATGTGCTTATGCATCTCAATCATTACATCACTTAATTCTAATTGTTAAAAAATATTAAAGATAAATTAAGCAAGCTCTTCGCCATTTCAGTCATTATAAGTCATAGGAGATTAGTTCATTGTCAACGTAGAGAATGCAAAACGAAAGTTGTTGATCTTTATAGTTGCTAGCTTTATTGACCATAATAGAAAAAACCTCACACCCCGATAACAATTTTCCCAGTTAACATAGTTGAAATAATCTATCATTTCATTTTGAATGATTGACTGCAAAAGCTTATAATTCTATCAAAACTATCATTAAATAATTTATGTCTGACATAAAAGTGGCATTTTTAGGATGTTCCCTCAGTTCTATGAGTTGTGTTTTTCCTCATGCCCCTTTTCAGCAAGGCCTTGATTTGTTATAAATGTTACAATTTCTACAACTTTACTTAAATATTGTTTATTGTTTTCAACTTCATCTGTAGGCATTTGACATTAACATCATAACCCTACCCTTCTTCCTGTACTGTTTTTTTCATTAAATGTTTTTCCTAACAAAGAAGATGGCTTATACATTTTTTATGTTTATGAAATCTCCCTTAAGTTTTTTCCCACTTTTGGAATCTACATTTTGTAAATACTTTCTTTGAAGCGGAGGGATTCCAGTAAAATAAGCAGTAGGGGGAGAAACATAGCAGTATGTTAGATCTTTTACTACACTATAGTAAACAAACTCAAGCCAAGGATGCTGATCAAAATAGGTTTTTGAAAATGATCTATTTTGTTATTTTGAAACTACTAAATATTTATAATTTTAATAATCATTTTTACATTTAGTGTAATACTGAAACGAAATTTACTGCTTCACAATCACATTGTTTCGAACTTAATATCAACGTCAGAGTGACATCCTGCGGGTGACTTGTACGACTATAGCATTCATAGCAGCTCAATAGCTTAAATTTAAAGAGTGAATATTGAATGTTTCGTCACTGATTCAGATGAACCTGAAAAGGTAGTAATGACTGTATATTAGAAACATCTTCCAGTTTTAAGACCACAGCGCGGAGTTGTAAAAGATATCAATCAAAGTAAAGTAATCAGACAGACATCAATCAATATCTGTTTATTGAGTTGTACAAAGAATAAACCCATAAATTTCGAGATGACGGCAATTCGATAAAGAAACCTACAATGTGTTAACGTGCCTCTAGAACGTTTTCACATAATTATCCGTTGAGTGTAATCACATCTCTAACCTGCCAGATGACGTCACACAACTCTTGGCAGACGTTAACATTTCGAACGTCTTCCTTAACAAGTGTCACATATAGTGAAAGGTTACCCAGCTTAGTCTGAACTTGCTGACTCTCTAGTTCCTAGTCATTTAGTCGTTTCATCACTTCGTCTATTGTTATGGGTTAGTATTTTTAAGTAGTCAATCGTATGCTTCATTGTGGGATATCACCACAAATTATATACACGAATTAACTTTAATAAATACAATGCCAATAGTACAGTACTTCAAGAACATAACTCTGACGGCAAGTACACTGTCAATTCAAAATAACTTTCGTGTAGTGTCACAACAAACCTAAGAGAGGGTGGACATAAGAAGGGGGGATATGTGACATGTGAGGGACATTCTGACAAGATCAAACTTGGTAACTAACAGAGTCGCTCTTTCTAAAATTTTCCCAGATGTTGGTTTTGGCAACCGGGAGGCTTGGGCCAAATTAAAAGGTTTAGGTTGATTTAATGCTCTCAGTTGACCAATAACAGGCTGTAATACAAAAGTAAAGTGATACCTACAAGTTGTTTTATTTTCTCATCACCAACTATTTTTATAAAATTATCTGCAGGACTTACGTTTAAACATATGTTGGTGAGGGATGGATTGATTTATTGCCCTTTGTTGCTCTGCAAGTGACTATAAAATATCATCAGCTGCTGAAATTATGTGAATGACAAGAAATGGAGCTTCTTAATAGTCAATCTCCCTTTCACTCAATTTCCAGGAAACATACTCCTGGCAAAAATACTATTACAGCAATGGATAGGGTTTGTTACAGGAACTCAATTATAAAAAACATAACTACTCTTAAACTGAATTGCTCTGAAAAGCGAGGACTTTGTCCGAATGTTTTTTTTTACATCATCATAAAAATTTATATTTCGAAATGTAAATTTTTTTTATTGTTCTTACCACTTAAATATATTATTATTGAATTTGTATTTACTTTAGTTACAAATATTTGTAAATAATATGTTGCACTTTTAAATATAAATATTGTAAACTTGCAGTTATTGTGTTGTACATCTTGAGGTATTTTGAATAAATTACACTTTTTTTATATGAACTTAGCACACAAAAAACAACTACTTACTGATTTATTCAGCAGACGCGTTTTGTCTGTCTGACCAGACCAGCAACAGTCTGGTCAGAAATTCAAAGCATCGAATAATGTGCTAACCTAGCACGAAACACGTCTGCTGAATAAATCAGTAAGTAGTACTTTTTTAGCCAAGCTAATACAAAAAAGTGTAGTTTATAAATATTGTATTTTTATTTAATTTTTTGTCATTATTTATAGTAATATAGTTCTGTATATTATTATTTCATTTATAATGTTAATTTTTTTCCTCTATTTTCTGCTTTTTATAAAAATGTTTTTGGTAATTAATTGAAACTATGTATCTTATTCAAGAAAGCTTGTGTCCATCACTGCATATGTTTGGCTTCACTGCTGAAAAAAATGCAAATTTGAGTCAAGAAGTATAAATTTCAAGAATAAGTATAAATGAACTAATTTTATATTTTTGGAGTTAAATACAACCAACCTTACTAGCCTCAAGTTTAAAAAAAAAAAAAACAGTAGCTGAGATAAGTCACTAAATTTGGGTTAAAAGAAACAACTCACTGAGCGGGTTAAAATAAACAAAAAACGAGGAAAGGTAGAATCGTATATCAAAAAATATCGGATAATCTCAAGGCTTCACTTCAGGCTGTCATCACTCATAGTCATGTGTTTACCAGACTAGAAACTAGATAGAAAAATGGGACAACACATATTGATGATGAAACTCAAATTTCCTCTCACTCTAATATCAAATCCAAAACCCTCATTCATTAAATTCATTATAATTTAATCTAAAAGATAGCTTAGTAAAGGGTGAGATATATATAATTATCTATATTTACTAATAGTATACATATTCGTATAAAACTATTAAAAGGTATTCATGATAACATTGTACGATCGAAAGCCTCAAAGGATATAAATTGTCTAAATGAAAATATAACTAACCTTTTCGGCGTTGTAAATATTCCTGCAAGAACTTTCTATGATGTAAATTATTAAAATCTAGGAGAGTTTTTAAATATTCTTCTAGGTCTCTCTCATTAACAATAGAATTAATATACCTGAAAAATAATATAGAATTATTTGGTAAAAATAGAACGATATTTTTAATTTTCAATTAAGCCTGATTAAGTTAGTTAATTATACTATTGCTTATGAACTGGAGGATAGAAATAAAAGACAAAATTACACTCATGAAGTAAAACTTTTTGATCACAGAAATCATTTGTGCAATCGTACACCTCTCTATCCCATTAAATACAAACAATAATAGAAATGAAAATATGAAATAAAATTAAGTAAAACATACAAATATTATGATCCAATGTAACACATCAGACAAAAATAACAGTTAGAAAAGGTTCTCCTAATTTTCATTCCATTAATGTAAAGTGGTATATACAAAACCTCAAGGCCAACAAGAAAATAATAATGATATGTAGTGTCTATCTTTAAGCAGTTATACTTTAAAATCTGTTTATATAAAATTTTGTTCTGCGTGATATTTGGCAACACTTTTAAGTTAAAACTTAGTAGTATTAAAACTCACATGAATTTATAATTAAAGTGAATTTTTAAAAAGAATGATTGATAGGCTATATAGTTTCGATCATACTAAGAATTCATCATCACTGTCTTTATAAAGCACTTAAATCAAGAAATTATTACCGGGTAATACTTCATCAAGTTGTGGATTTTATCCAATTTGTTTCTTTTATACATATGATACACAAAAATATATTCAAAACAAGAAGTTATTTTAGGTGTTAGAAAACATAAATATTGCTTAAATCATACATTAATTATAATCTTGAAAACATAAATTCTCATTACAAATATACTCCTTTATAAAAATATTCTTTAGGAATTACTGCACTCTGATACATTATATTATATACAGCTACAAAGTATTCAGTTTGGACATGTTTGACTATAACAAAAATGTGAACACAATTGTGAAGTCAAGGACTTGGCGTCTATATACCACGCATCTCACGTTGAGTCTTAACATTGTCCTAAACTCAAGATATTAATGATAAAATTCTATACAGTCAAGTTTTACTCTTTACATATTTTCTTTATATCACTGCTATTATATTTCTGAGGAGTAACTAAATATGTATGATAAAAAAAGTAACTTTCCTTGGTCAATAATAAAAGACTCTTGTGGATATTGTCCTGTTTGGAGGTTTTGAACAATTTTCCAAAATATCGTAGGTGGCCACTATTGCACAACTACCCATTACCTAATTAGACGTCTGCTTCTGACTAATACCCTTTATCAGGTGACAACATGTGATTGATCTCTATTCTTGCATCACATGTATACATTTGTTTTGTTAAATGTATAAAATTACAACCAAATCTACCCTAACGGGATACTTCATGGGTATATTTCTATATAGATATATAAATTTAACTAAAATACTTATAAATATCTTACAACTTCCCTATAGTACCACTTACTTATATTTGTTGAGGACGGCCATTTCGGGAGATGGGTCCCATTGTCAACTCAGACTGTAACTCTAGGGTGTTACGGTCTGAGTAGACAAAGGGACACATCTTCCAAAACGGCCGTCCTCAACAAATATAAGTAAGTGGTATTATAGGGAAATTGTAAAATATTTACAAGTATTTTAGTGAAAACTAGTATCTCACGTGAAAGTGGAATCACTAATCTATAAATTTACCCTTACATGGCAATAACAAAAATCATTATTATGAATATAGCTTCAGGACATGTTTATCAGTGATTTTATACACTCAGAGGAAAATGTGTAATCTGCATTTTACCAAAATAAGAATCATTGAGGTTATAACAATTAAAATAACTGGACTTACTCTATCATATCTGGAGGTAGTGGAAATTCTAATAAGGCTGATAGATTTGTGTCCAACCACTCAGACATCATTTTCTAGTATTTCCAATACAGAACTGAAATACAGTCAAAATATTAAAGGTTTCAATAAACAGAAAAAATTAAGTATGTAAAACAATACTTGCAGTACAATACAACAGTGTCATTATTCTAAGCAGAGGCCCTGAGATTTCTATATTGTTTTAAATTAATAAAACACTAGGCCTACTGTTATTCATCAGGAAAACGTTTTATTCAAAGTATAGTGTTTTTCTCATTTGTGAATTCAACTCAGAAATCAGAAAACATATAAATAGTAGGTATTCATTTACATACCTCAAAAAAAACTTCCAAAATGAAGTAAAATATATTTAGTGGTGTCGGGAAATTATACAATGTATTATGGTGACTGGAGATATTTTATTTTTATTCCTATACATTGATTTTACTGGTTTATTGACTGTTTAAAATATTTTTGATCAAAAGATATTGAAAGATTAAATTATATAAAATGATTACTTTACATCTACAAAACAACTAACATCAATGTAGAAGCTCAAGTTTATACTATAAATTCATTACACCAAATTATTTTTTTAACCTCAAACACTTTAGAAAAATAAAGTTAAAATAACTAAAAAAGTCACAGTTCACAATAAACCACCATAGATGACTAGACTCATAGATGCCTTAGAACATAAAATGACGATGCTCTTTCATTTTTATGATCAATCTGTTTGCATACATGTGAAGTGTCACGTATTACCTTTGCTTTTAAAAATAAAAACATCTGGAGGCGTCAGCTCCGCTAAAATATTAGAAAGAAGACGAAAGAGAGAGATAGTCGCGGTCGTTATTGTGATTGAAATTGTACATGAATAAAATTAAGGCTGGCGGCAAAAATGCCTAATCGACAAATAAACAGTGTTTATCACTAATTAAGCCTCGGGAAAAATAGGCACAAGTTTATGTTAAAAGTATTTGGAACTGATTAACACTTACCCTAAGCTGAACAAAGGGGTTACGTGCACGGTAGGTTTGATGTCTTCTGGACTTCTGCAGCAGGGCCCTGGGTGAAGTGGAGATTGGCAGACGGCTCGTGCTGTAAAACTTAATAAACGGAGTTCAATTCTAATGCTATTCACAATTGAAAAAGTCTTTAAATAAGCGCGAGCGACTCCGTAGCGACGGCTTGTAACGGCGAGGTTAAGGCGCATACGAACACGGCACTTGGACTAAATAATGTACACTTTCGCGGTTAACGAGCATATAAAGCAAATACAATACGAAACACTTAAATTTAGACATACGCGGGGCGAACTTAACGTCCACGAGGTTAGCAAATAAGGTTAAACCCGCAACGGACGTGCTGGTCGGTCTACGGCAAGCAAAAGACTGGGGCAGGAAACTGTGTTAGGGTGGGGATTAGGCGCGCGCGGCAAGGGACAACGTGGTCTTAAACTATCGACGATAAACCATAGATTGAGCTATCGAATAGACAAGGCACAGGCTGATTAAAGTCGATACTGGAGCTGTTTAATCTACCAAAGCTGACTCCAACATTCCGCCCACCAAAAACGGATGTTTTTAATCCGCCAGGTGGGTAGAGGGCGAAGAACTAGAGAGCACCGGAGACCGAGGGTGCCGAAGAAGAAGTGGTCGGGGTACGAAGAAAACAGAAAAGAGCAGATGAAGTGAACAGCTCCATTAGCTGTGCTGAAGACAATAGACTACCGCCCACCCTGGATAACCACTGGGTGACGGTGAACGGGGTTGACTGGAAGAAGCGAGGTGCTGAAGATGTAGCGAAGAAATCTATGGCGTTGAAGATACTTAAAGAAACGAGGTTGGACAAAATTGCTGAAGAGGCGAAAAAGTCGAGTGAGATTAAGAACTCGAGGAAACGCGGTTGTACCACACAGGTGCTGAAGAAGCGGCCAAGGGATTAAGGTTGTAGCGGAAAGCCTACAAGCTTATGGACAGGTCGCTTTAACTGTCCATGTGAGGTCTTGACGGTGACTACGCGGGTTATCCGGTCGGGTCCAGGGTGAAGACGTACGATCCGACCCATTGGCCAATGAAGAGGGCTCGGATGTTCTCCAGTGATAAATACAAGCTGACCCTCCTGGAGGGGTGAGGCGTCTTTGTTCCATTTACAGCGTTGAATTTGGGAGTGTAGGTATTGGGTAGACCAGGTTTTCCAAAACCGATTGGTCATCTGCTGTAGCATAGTCCATCTGGATTTGAGCGCGGGTTCAAAATGACATTCCTCAGGGAGTGCTAGAAGTGGACGGCCGATGAGAAAGTGTTCGGGCGTAAGGAACGTAGCTCCTTCGTTGGGGTCAGGCGAGACCTCGAAAATAGGTCGACTGTTGAGAATAGCTTCGATGCGTATAAATAACGTAGCTAACTCCTCGAGGTTCAATAACGTACTGCCAAGAGTACGGCGTAGGAGCCCTTTGACGGATTTAACGGCGGCTTCCCAAAGTCCGCCGAAGTGTGGTGCGGCTGGAGGGTTGAAGTGCCATTCAACGCGTTGTGCGGCGAGCTTGCGTTGGATGATTGACTTGGATTGGTCGAGCATCTTATAGACCTCGTGCAGGCGGTTGGCGGCGCCGACAAAATTGGTGCCATTATCTGAATAAATGTCTGTAGGCAGACCACGTCTTGCGACAAAACGCTGAAGCGCGGCGAGAAAAGCATCAGTAGAGAGGTCTGATACTACTTCCAAATGTACAGCCTTAGTGGCCATACAAACAAATAGGCATAAGTAAGCTTTCAGGATCTTTGCCGTACGAAGATGGTTGGCCTTAGTGTCGAAAGGTCCAGCAAAGTCAATGCCTACCTTACAGAAAGGTGGCGACGGAGTGACGCGAGAAGACGGTAAAGCTGCCATCATAGGTGGCCGAGGTTTCGACTGTAGTCTAAAGCATCGCATGCAAGCATGAATGCGTTGTCGTAACAACGAACGTAGCGCAACGATCCAGAACTCACCATTGATCATCGCTTGCGTGGTACGCGGCCCAGCATGTAAGGCGAGGCGGTGATAATGATCGCATACAAGATTGACATAATGATGCCGCTTAGGAAGTAAAATGGCATGCTTAGCTGCGTATGGTATATCAGCATGATTAAGACGTCCGCCCACCCTAAGTAGCCCCACTGAGTCGATAAAGGGCGTTAGGTGGCGAAGTTGAGCACTGATCGGGACGCCGCGGTGTAGGCGTTGCAACGTTTCGCTGAAGGCTAGCTCTTGTATGAGCTTAACGTAAAGATTTCTGGCGTTCCTTAATTCTTGTACTGAAGGTGCAGCGAATGGAATCTTGGCTACGGTGTTCTTGGCTTTGTAGCGAGTGTTGTGACAATGGCTGGTAGACTGGGTCTTAACGCGGCAATTGTTAACGAAACGAAGCACGTAGGCGAAGACATGATGCAGCGTGGTGAGATTGGAATGACGCTCAATAACGTTCAATAAGTGGTTAGGCGCTTGGACAGTCGCGCAGAGCACCTGAGGCTCGGTCTTGAGCTCGGTCAGGTCGCGGTTCAGTCCAGTTGGCTTAGACAAACGCCAAGAGGTAGTACATTGTAACGCCCATGGTGGTCCGTGCCACCACAGTGGATGTGTAGCAAACTGCGCGGGTAGACACCCACGGGAAGCAACGTCAGCGGGGTTGTCAACAGTTGAGACGTGGTACCAATGATTGGTCGAAGTGTTCGAGGTAATTTCAATAACACGGTTGGCAACGAAAGTTTTCAAAAGATGTGGCGGGGTGCTAAGCCAATGCAGCACAATTTCTGAGTCGGTGAAGAAAAGCGTAGCGTTGTCGGCCACAAAATTCACAGCAGGCTGAACAGACTTATAGAGCTTGGCCATTAAGACGGCGCCGCAGAGCTCCATTCGAGGTATAGTGAGTGTTTTGACGGGAGCCACTCTGCTTTTAGCCTTTAGAAGGCTGACGGAAACTAAACCGTTCCATTCAGTTCGCAAGTAGATGGCGGCTGCGTAACCAGCTTCGGACCCATCACAGAAGCCTAATAAATGATGTTTGGCATCACGTGTGCCCACATGTCGAGGTATTTGAATGTCAGCTAACTTGGCGAAGTGGACAATGAAGCTGTCCCAACGACTGCGCAGCGCGGTTGGCAAAGGTTCATCCCAAGATAACCTTTCGAGCCACAATTGTTTCAAAAATGACTTGATCCAAAATGTGATAGGCGTAAGGAAGCCCAGTGGGTCGAAGGTGCGAGCGACATAAGAGAGAATGTTGCGTTTCGTAGGCACCGACACAAAGTTTTGAATACGATAAGAAAACGAGTCATTAACAGGATGCCATTGGAGTCCCAATATTTTAACAGCGGTAGAGTCGTCTTGGAATAGCAACGGGTGCTCCAGGTGAGAAGATGGCAGCGTCGACAGCAGCGCGGGATCGCTGGAAGACCATTTCCTGAGCTCTAGTCCTGCCAGTGCGAAGATGCTAATAAGTTGTGAACGTGGTCTTAAACTATCGACGATAAACCATAGATTGAGCTATCGAATAGACAAGGCACAGGCTGATTAAAGTCGATACTGGAGCTGTTTAATCTACCAGAGCTGACTCTCCAAGAAGTCGAGTGAGATTAAGAACTCGAGGAAACGCGGTTGTACCACACAGGTGCTGAAGAAGCGGTCAAGAGATTAAGGTTGTAGCGGAAAGCCTACAAGCTTATGGACAGGTCGCTTTAACTGTCCATGTGAGGTCTTGACGGTGACTACGCGGGTTATCCGGTCGGGTCCAGGGTGAAGACGTACGATCCGACCCATTGGCCAATGAAGAGGGCTCGGATGTTCTCCAGTGATAAATACAAGCTGACCCTCCTGGAGGGGTGAGGCGTCTTTGTTCCATTTACAGCGTTGAATCTGGGAGTGTAGGTATTGGGTAGACCAGGTTTTCCAAAACCGATTGGTCATCTGCTGTAGCATAGTCCATCGGGATTTGAGCGCGGGTTCAAAATGACATTCCTCAGGGAGTGCTAAAAGGGGACGGCCGATGAGAAAGTGTCCGGGCGTAAGGAACGTAGATCCTTCGTTGGGGTCAGGCGAGACCTCGAAAATAGGTCGACTGTTGAGAATAGCTTCGATGCGTATAAATAACGTAGCTAACTCCTCGAGGTTCAATAACGTAGTGCCAAGAGTACGGCGTAGGAGCCCTTTGACGGATTTAACGGCAGCTTCCCAAAGTCCGCCGAAGTGTGGTGCGGCTGGAGGGTTGAAGTGCCATTCAACCCGTTGTGCGGCGAGCTTGCGTTGGATGATTGACTTGGATTGGTCGAGCATCTTATATACCTCGTGCAGGCAGTTGGCGGCGCCGACAAAATTGGTGCCATTATCTGAATAAATGTCTGTAGGCAGACCACGTCTTGCGACAAAACGCTGAAGCGCGGCGAGAAAAGCATCAGTAGAGAGGTCTGATACTACTTCCAAATGTACAGCCTTAGTGGCCATACAAACAAATAGGCATAAGTAAGCTTTCAGGATCTTTGCCGTACGAAGATGGTTGGCCTTAGTGTCGAAAGGTCCAGCAAAGTCAATGTCTACCTTACAGAAAGGTGGCGACGGAGTGACGCGAGAAGACGGTAAAGCTGCCATCATAGGTGGCCGAGGTTTCGACTGTAGTCTAAAGCATCGCATGCAAGCATGAATGCGTTGTCGTAACAACGAACGTAGCGCAACGATCCAGAACTCACCATTGATCATCGCTTGCGTGGTACGCGGCCCAGCATGTAAGGCGAGGCGGTGATAATGATCGCATACAAGATTGACATAATGATGCCGCTTAGGCAGTAAAATGGCATGCTTAGCTGCGTATGGTATATCAGCATGATTAAGACGTCCGCCCACCCTAAGTAGCCCCACTGAGTCGATAAAGGGCGTTAGGTTGCGAAGTTGAGCACTGATCGGGACGCCGCGGTGTAGGCGTTGCAACGTTTCGCTGAAGGCTAGCTCTTGTATGAGCTTAACGCAAAGATTTCTGGCGTTCCTTAATTCTTGTACTGAAGGTGCAGCGAATGAAATCTTGGCTACGGTGTTCTTGGCTTTGTAGCGAGTGTTGTGACAATGGCTGGTAGACTGGGTCTTAATGCGGCAATTGTTAACGAAACGAAGCACGTAAGCGAAGACATGATGCAGCGTGGTTAGATTGGAATGACGCTCAATAACGTTCAATAAGTGGTTAGGCGCTTGGACAGTCGCGCAGAGCACCTGAGGCTCGGTCTTGAGCTCGGTCAGGTCGCGGTTCGGTCCAGTTGGCTTAGACAAACGCCAAGAGGTAGTACATTGTGACGCCCATGGTGGTCCGTGCCACCACAGTGGATGTGTAGCAAACTGCGCGGGTAGACACCCACGGGAAGCAACGTCCGCGGGGTTGTCAACAGTTGAGACGTGGTACCAATGATTGGTCGAAGTGTTCGAGGTAATTTCAATAACACGGTTGGCAACGAAAGTTTTCAAAAGATGTGGCGGGGTGCTAAGCCAATGCAGCACAATTTCTGAGTCGGTGAAGAAAAGCGTAGCGTTGTCGGCCACAAAATTCACAGCAGGCTGAACAGACTTATAGAGCTTGGCCAGTAAGACGGCGCCGCAGAGCTCCATTCGAGGTATAGTGAGTGTTTTGACGGGAGCCACTCTGCTCTTAGCCTTTAGAAGGCTGACGGAAACTAAACCGTTCCATTCAGTTCGCAAGTAGATGGCGGCTGCGTAACCAGCTTCGGACCCATCACAGAAGCCTAATAAATGATGTTTGGCATCACGTGTGCCCACATGTCGAGGTATTTGAATGTCAGCTAACTTAGCGAAGTGGACAATGAAGCTGTCCCAACGACTGCGCAGCGCGGTTGGCAAAGGTTCATCCCAAGATAACCTTTCGAGCCACAATTGTTTCAAAAATGACTTGATCCAAAATGTGATAGGCGTATGGAAGCCCAGTGGGTCGAAGGTGCGAGCGACATAAGAGAGAATGGTGCGTTTCGTAGGCACCGACACAAAGTTTTGAATACGATAAGAAAACGAGTCATTAACAGGATGCCATTGGAGTCCCAATATTTTAACAGCGGTAGAGTCGTCTTGGAATAACAACGGGTGCTCCAGGTGAGAAGATGGCAGCGTCGACAGCAGCGCGGGATCGCTGGAAGACCATTTCCTGAGCTCTAGTCCTGCCAGTGCGAAGATGCTAATAAGTTGCCGTATTAATTCCTGGGCGTCCTCGGACGTATCGGCGCCAGTGACGACATCATCAACGTACGTTTGATGAAGAATGGCGTGCGACGCAGCAGGGTAACAGTCGCCCTCATCTTTGACGAGTTGTTCGAGTGTACGTAGGGCTAAATAAGCAGACGGGGTAAGCCCGTAAGTGACAGTGGCTAGTTCATACTCCATCAGTGGAGAATCAGGAGTCGGCCTGTACAAAATGTGCTGATGACGACGATCATCCTTGCGTACGGCAATTTGGCGGTACATCATTTTAAGATCCGCACAGACGGCGTGAACAAACAATCGAAACGAGATAATAACGTTGGACAGGTCCCTTTGTAACTTAGGGCCAGCCAGCAATTGCTGGTTTAAAGAATGCGCGTTGCAATCAACGCCAATAGTACCAACGCCAAATACAATGCCAATAGTACAGTACTTCAAGAACATAACTCTGACGGCAAGTACACTGTCAATTCAAAATAACTTTCGTGTAGTGTCACAACAAACCTAAGAGAGGGTGGACATAAGAAGGGGGGATATGTGACATGTGAGGGACATTCTGACAAGATCAAACTTGGTAACTAACAGAGTCGCTCTTTCTAAAATTTTCCCAGATGTTGGTTTTGGCAACCGGGAGGCTTGGGCCAAATTAAAAGGTTTAGGTTGATTTAATGCTCTCAGTTGACCAATAACAGGCTGTAATACAAAAGTAAAGTGATACCTACAAGTTGTTTTATTTTCTCATCACCAACTATTTTTATAAAATTATCTGCAGGACTTACTTTTAAACATATGTTGGTGAGGGATGGATTGATTTATTGCCCTTTGTTGCTCTGCAAGTGACTATAAAATATCATCAGCTGCTGAAATTATGTGAATGACGAGAAATGGAGCTTCTTAATAGTCAATCTCCCTTTCACTCAATTTCCAGGAAACATACTCCTGGCAAAAATACTATTACAGCAATGGATAGGGTTTGTTACAGGAACTCAATTATAAAAAACATAACTACTCTTAAACTGAATTGCTCTGAAAAGCGAGGACTTTGTCCGAATGTTTTTTTTTACATCATCATAAAAATTTATATTTCGAAATGTAAATTTTTTTTATTGTTCTTACCACTTAAATATATTATTATTGAATTTGTATTTACTTTAGTTACAAATATTTGTAAATAATATGTTGCACTTTTAAATATAAATATTGTAAACTTGCAGTTATTGTGTTGTACATCTTGAGGTATTTTGAATAAATTACACTTTTTTTATATGAACTTAGCACACAAAAAACAACTACTTACTGATTTATTCAGCAGACGCGTTTTGTCTGTCTGACCAGACCAGCAACAGTCTGGTCAGAAATTCAAAGCATCGAATAATGTGCTAACCTAGCACGAAACACGTCTGCTGAATAAATCAGTAAGTAGTACTTTTTTAGCCAAGCTAATACAAAAAAGTGTAGTTTATAAATATTGTATTTTTATTTAATTTTTTGTCATTATTTATAGTAATATAGTTCTGTATATTATTATTTCATTTATAATGTTAATTTTTTTCCTCTATTTTCTGCTTTTTATAAAAATGTTTTTGGTAATTAATTGAAACTATGTATCTTATTCAAGAAAGCTTGTGTCCATCACTGCATATGTTTGGCTTCACTGCTGAAAAAAATGCAAATTTGAGTCAAGAAGTATAAATTTCAAGAATAAGTATAAATGAACTAATTTTATATTTTTGGAGTTAAATACAACCAACCTTACTAGCCTCAAGTTTAAAAAAAAAAAAAACAGTAGCTGAGATAAGTCACTAAATTTGGGTTAAAAGAAACAACTCACTGAGCGGGTTAAAATAAACAAAAAACGAGGAAAGGTAGAATCGTATATCAAAAAATATCGGATAATCTCAAGGCTTCACTTCAGGCTGTCATCACTCATAGTCATGTGTTTACCAGACTAGAAACTAGATAGAAAAATGGGACAACACATATTGATGATGAAACTCAAATTTCCTCTCACTCTAATATCAAATCCAAAACCCTCATTCATTAAATTCATTATAATTTAATCTAAAAGATAGCTTAGTAAAGGGTGAGATATATATAATTATCTATATTTACTAATAGTATACATATTCGTATAAAACTATTAAAAGGTATTCATGATAACATCGTACGATCGAAAGCCTCAAAGGATATAAATTGTCTAAATGAAAATATAACTAACCTTTTCGGCGTTGTAAATATTCCTGCAAGAACTTTCTATGATGTAAATTATTAAAATCTAGGAGAGTTTTTAAATATTCTTCTAGGTCTCTCTCATTAACAATAGAATTAATATACCTGAAAAATAATATAGAATTATTTGGTAAAAATAGAACGATATTTTTAATTTTCAATTAAGCCTGATTAAGTTAGTTAATTATACTATTGCTTATGAACTGGAGGATAGAAATAAAAGACAAAATTACACTCATGAAGTAAAACTTTTTGATCACAGAAATCATTTGTGCAATCGTACACCTCTCTATCCCATTAAATACAAACAATAATAGAAATGAAAATATGAAATAAAATTAAGTAAAACATACAAATATTATGATCCAATGTAACACATCAGACAAAAATAACAGTTAGAAAAGGTTCTCCTAATTTTCATTCCATTAATGTAAAGTGGTATATACAAAACCTCAAGGCCAACAAGAAAATAATAATGATATGTAGTGTCTATCTTTAAGCAGTTATACTTTAAAATCTGTTTATATAAAATTTTGTTCTGCGTGATATTTGGCAACACTTTTAAGTTAAAACTTAGTAGTATTAAAACTCACATGAATTTATAATTAAAGTGAATTTTTAAAAAGAATGATTGATAGGCTATATAGTTTCGATCATACTAAGAATTCATCATCACTGTCTTTATAAAGCACTTAAATCAAGAAATTATTACCGGGTAATACTTCATCAAGTTGTGGATTTTATCCAATTTGTTTCTTTTATACATATGATACACAAAAATATATTCAAAACAAGAAGTTATTTTAGGTGTTAGAAAACATAAATATTGCTTAAATCATACATTAATTATAATCTTGAAAACATAAATTCTCATTACAAATATACTCCTTTATAAAAATATTCTTTAGGAATTACTGCACTCTGATACATTATATTATATACAGCTACAAAGTATTCAGTTTGGACATGTTTGACTATAACAAAAATGTGAACACAATTGTGAAGTCAAGGACTTGGCGTCTATATACCACGCATCTCACGTTGAGTCTTAACATTGTCCTAAACTCAAGATATTAATGATAAAATTCTATACAGTCAAGTTTTACTCTTTACATATTTTCTTTATATCACTGCTATTATATTTCTGAGGAGTAACTAAATATGTATGATAAAAAAAGTAACTTTCCTTGGTCAATAATAAAAGACTCTTGTGGATATTGTCCTGTTTGGAGGTTTTGAACAATTTTCCAAAATATCGTAGGTGGCCACTATTGCACAACTACCCATTACCTAATTAGACGTCTGCTTCTGACTAATACCCTTTATCAGGTGACAACATGTGATTGATCTCTATTCTTGCATCACATGTATACATTTGTTTTGTTAAATGTATAAAATTACAACCAAATCTACCCTAACGGGATACTTCATGGGTATATTTCTATATAGATATATAAATTTAACTAAAATACTTATAAATATCTTACAACTTCCCTATAGTACCACTTACTTATATTTGTTGAGGACGGCCATTTCGGGAGATGGGTCCCATTGTCAACTCAGACTGTAACTCTAGGGTGTTACGGTCTGAGTAGACAAAGGGACACATCTTCCAAAACGGCCGTCCTCAACAAATATAAGTAAGTGGTATTATAGGGAAATTGTAAAATATTTACAAGTATTTTAGTGAAAACTAGTATCTCACGTGAAAGTGGAATCACTAATCTATAAATTTACCCTTACATGGCAATAACAAAAATCATTATTATGAATATAGCTTCAGGACATGTTTATCAGTGATTTTATACACTCAGAGGAAAATGTGTAATCTGCATTTTACCAAAATAAGAATCATTGAGGTTATAACAATTAAAATAACTGGACTTACTCTATCATATCTGGAGGTAGTGGAAATTCTAATAAGGCTGATAGATTTGTGTCCAACCACTCAGACATCATTTTCTAGTATTTCCAATACAGAACTGAAATACAGTCAAAATATTAAAGGTTTCAATAAACAGAAAAAATTAAGTATGTAAAACAATACTTGCAGTACAATACAACAGTGTCATTATTCTAAGCAGAGGCCCTGAGATTTCTATATTGTTTTAAATTAATAAAACACTAGGCCTACTGTTATTCATCAGGAAAACGTTTTATTCAAAGTATAGTGTTTTTCTCATTTGTGAATTCAACTCAGAAATCAGAAAACATATAAATAGTAGGTATTCATTTACATACCTCAAAAAAAACTTCCAAAATGAAGTAAAATATATTTAGTGGTGTCGGGAAATTATACAATGTATTATGGTGACTGGAGATATTTTATTTTTATTCCTATACATTGATTTTACTGGTTTATTGACTGTTTAAAATATTTTTGATCAAAAGATATTGAAAGATTAAATTATATAAAATGATTACTTTACATCTACAAAACAACTAACATCAATGTAGAAGCTCAAGTTTATACTATAAATTCATTACACCAAATTATTTTTTTAACCTCAAACACTTTAGAAAAATAAAGTTAAAATAACTAAAAAAGTCACAGTTCACAATAAACCACCATAGATGACTAGACTCATAGATGCCTTAGAACATAAAATGACGATGCTCTTTCATTTTTATGATCAATCTGTTTGCATACATGTGAAGTGTCACGTATTACCTTTGCTTTTAAAAATAAAAACATCTGGAGGCGTCAGCTCCGCTAAAATATTAGAAAGAAGACGAAAGAGAGAGATAGTCGCGGTCGTTATTGTGATTGAAATTGTACATGAATAAAATTAAGGCTGGCGGCAAAAATGCCTAATCGACAAATAAACAGTGTTTATCACTAATTAAGCCTCGGGAAAAATAGGCACAAGTTTATGTTAAAAGTATTTGGAACTGATTAACACTTACCCTAAGCTGAACAAAGGGGTTACGTGCACGGTAGGTTTGATGTCTTCTGGACTTCTGCAGCAGGGCCCTGGGTGAAGTGGAGATTGGCAGACGGCTCGTGCTGTAAAACTTAATAAACGGAGTTCAATTCTAATGCTATTCACAATTGAAAAAGTCTTTAAATAAGCGCGAGCGACTCCGTAGCGACGGCTTGTAACGGCGAGGTTAAGGCGCATACGAACACGGCACTTGGACTAAATAATGTACACTTTCGCGGTTAACGAGCATATAAAGCAAATACAATACGAAACACTTAAATTTAGACATACGCGGGGCGAACTTAACGTCCACGAGGTTAGCAAATAAGGTTAAACCCGCAACGGACGTGCTGGTCGGTCTACGGCAAGCAAAAGACTGGGGCAGGAAACTGTGTTAGGGTGGGGATTAGGCGCGCGCGGCAAGGGACAACGTGGTCTTAAACTATCGACGATAAACCATAGATTGAGCTATCGAATAGACAAGGCACAGGCTGATTAAAGTCGATACTGGAGCTGTTTAATCTACCAAAGCTGACTCCAACATTCCGCCCACCAAAAACGGATGTTTTTAATCCGCCAGGTGGGTAGAGGGCGAAGAACTAGAGAGCACCGGAGACCGAGGGTGCCGAAGAAGAAGTGGTCGGGGTACGAAGAAAACAGAAAAGAGCAGATGAAGTGAACAGCTCCATTAGCTGTGCTGAAGACAATAGACTACCGCCCACCCTGGATAACCACTGGGTGACGGTGAACGGGGTTGACTGGAAGAAGCGAGGTGCTGAAGATGTAGCGAAGAAATCTATGGCGTTGAAGATACTTAAAGAAACGAGGTTGGACAAAATTGCTGAAGAGGCGAAAAAGTCGAGTGAGATTAAGAACTCGAGGAAACGCGGTTGTACCACACAGGTGCTGAAGAAGCGGCCAAGGGATTAAGGTTGTAGCGGAAAGCCTACAAGCTTATGGACAGGTCGCTTTAACTGTCCATGTGAGGTCTTGACGGTGACTACGCGGGTTATCCGGTCGGGTCCAGGGTGAAGACGTACGATCCGACCCATTGGCCAATGAAGAGGGCTCGGATGTTCTCCAGTGATAAATACAAGCTGACCCTCCTGGAGGGGTGAGGCGTCTTTGTTCCATTTACAGCGTTGAATTTGGGAGTGTAGGTATTGGGTAGACCAGGTTTTCCAAAACCGATTGGTCATCTGCTGTAGCATAGTCCATCTGGATTTGAGCGCGGGTTCAAAATGACATTCCTCAGGGAGTGCTAGAAGTGGACGGCCGATGAGAAAGTGTTCGGGCGTAAGGAACGTAGCTCCTTCGTTGGGGTCAGGCGAGACCTCGAAAATAGGTCGACTGTTGAGAATAGCTTCGATGCGTATAAATAACGTAGCTAACTCCTCGAGGTTCAATAACGTACTGCCAAGAGTACGGCGTAGGAGCCCTTTGACGGATTTAACGGCGGCTTCCCAAAGTCCGCCGAAGTGTGGTGCGGCTGGAGGGTTGAAGTGCCATTCAACCCGTTGTGCGGCGAGCTTGCGTTGGATGATTGACTTGGATTGGTCGAGCATCTTATAGACCTCGTGCAGGCGGTTGGCGGCGCCGACAAAATTGGTGCCATTATCTGAATAAATGTCTGTAGGCAGACCACGTCTTGCGACAAAACGCTGAAGCGCGGCGAGAAAAGCATCAGTAGAGAGGTCTGATACTACTTCCAAATGTACAGCCTTAGTGGCCATACAAACAAATAGGCATAAGTAAGCTTTCAGGATCTTTGCCGTACGAAGATGGTTGGCCTTAGTGTCGAAAGGTCCAGCAAAGTCAATGCCTACCTTACAGAAAGGTGGCGACGGAGTGACGCGAGAAGACGGTAAAGCTGCCATCATAGGTGGCCGAGGTTTCGACTGTAGTCTAAAGCATCGCATGCAAGCATGAATGCGTTGTCGTAACAACGAACGTAGCGCAACGATCCAGAACTCACCATTGATCATCGCTTGCGTGGTACGCGGCCCAGCATGTAAGGCGAGGCGGTGATAATGATCGCATACAAGATTGACATAATGATGCCGCTTAGGAAGTAAAATGGCATGCTTAGCTGCGTATGGTATATCAGCATGATTAAGACGTCCGCCCACCCTAAGTAGCCCCACTGAGTCGATAAAGGGCGTTAGGTGGCGAAGTTGAGCACTGATCGGGACGCCGCGGTGTAGGCGTTGCAACGTTTCGCTGAAGGCTAGCTCTTGTATGAGCTTAACGTAAAGATTTCTGGCGTTCCTTAATTCTTGTACTGAAGGTGCAGCGAATGGAATCTTGGCTACGGTGTTCTTGGCTTTGTAGCGAGTGTTGTGACAATGGCTGGTAGACTGGGTCTTAACGCGGCAATTGTTAACGAAACGAAGCACGTAGGCGAAGACATGATGCAGCGTGGTGAGATTGGAATGACGCTCAATAACGTTCAATAAGTGGTTAGGCGCTTGGACAGTCACGCAGAGCACCTGAGGCTCGGTCTTGAGCTCGGTCAGGTCGCGGTTCAGTCCAGTTGGCTTAGACAAACGCCAAGAGGTAGTACATTGTAACGCCCATGGTGGTCCGTGCCACCACAGTGGATGTGTAGCAAACTGCGCGGGTAGACACCCACGGGAAGCAACGTCAGCGGGGTTGTCAACAGTTGAGACGTGGTACCAATGATTGGTCGAAGTGTTCGAGGTAATTTCAATAACACGGTTGGCAACGAAAGTTTTCAAAAGATGTGGCGGGGTGCTAAGCCAATGCAGCACAATTTCTGAGTCGGTGAAGAAAAGCGTAGCGTTGTCGGCCACAAAATTCACAGCAGGCTGAACAGACTTATAGAGCTTGGCCATTAAGACGGCGCCGCAGAGCTCCATTCGAGGTATAGTGAGTGTTTTGACGGGAGCCACTCTGCTTTTAGCCTTTAGAAGGCTGACGGAAACTAAACCGTTCCATTCAGTTCGCAAGTAGATGGCGGCTGCGTAACCAGCTTCGGACCCATCACAGAAGCCTAATAAATGATGTTTGGCATCACGTGTGCCCACATGTCGAGGTATTTGAATGTCAGCTAACTTGGCGAAGTGGACAATGAAGCTGTCCCAACGACTGCGCAGCGCGGTTGGCAAAGGTTCATCCCAAGATAACCTTTCGAGCCACAATTGTTTCAAAAATGACTTGATCCAAAATGTGATAGGCGTAAGGAAGCCCAGTGGGTCGAAGGTGCGAGCGACATAAGAGAGAATGTTGCGTTTCGTAGGCACCGACACAAAGTTTTGAATACGATAAGAAAACGAGTCATTAACAGGATGCCATTGGAGTCCCAATATTTTAACAGCGGTAGAGTCGTCTTGGAATAGCAACGGGTGCTCCAGGTGAGAAGATGGCAGCGTCGACAGCAGCGCGGGATCGCTGGAAGACCATTTCCTGAGCTCTAGTCCTGCCAGTGCGAAGATGCTAATAAGTTGTGAACGTGGTCTTAAACTATCGACGATAAACCATAGATTGAGCTATCGAATAGACAAGGCACAGGCTGATTAAAGTCGATACTGGAGCTGTTTAATCTACCAGAGCTGACTCTCCAAGAAGTCGAGTGAGATTAAGAACTCGAGGAAACGCGGTTGTACCACACAGGTGCTGAAGAAGCGGTCAAGAGATTAAGGTTGTAGCGGAAAGCCTACAAGCTTATGGACAGGTCGCTTTAACTGTCCATGTGAGGTCTTGACGGTGACTACGCGGGTTATCCGGTCGGGTCCAGGGTGAAGACGTACGATCCGACCCATTGGCCAATGAAGAGGGCTCGGATGTTCTCCAGTGATAAATACAAGCTGACCCTCCTGGAGGGGTGAGGCGTCTTTGTTCCATTTACAGCGTTGAATCTGGGAGTGTAGGTATTGGGTAGACCAGGTTTTCCAAAACCGATTGGTCATCTGCTGTAGCATAGTCCATCGGGATTTGAGCGCGGGTTCAAAATGACATTCCTCAGGGAGTGCTAAAAGGGGACGGCCGATGAGAAAGTGTCCGGGCGTAAGGAACGTAGATCCTTCGTTGGGGTCAGGCGAGACCTCGAAAATAGGTCGACTGTTGAGAATAGCTTCGATGCGTATAAATAACGTAGCTAACTCCTCGAGGTTCAATAACGTAGTGCCAAGAGTACGGCGTAGGAGCCCTTTGACGGATTTAACGGCAGCTTCCCAAAGTCCGCCGAAGTGTGGTGCGGCTGGAGGGTTGAAGTGCCATTCAACCCGTTGTGCGGCGAGCTTGCGTTGGATGATTGACTTGGATTGGTCGAGCATCTTATATACCTCGTGCAGGCGGTTGGCGGCGCCGACAAAATTGGTGCCATTATCTGAATAAATGTCTGTAGGCAGACCACGTCTTGCGACAAAACGCTGAAGCGCGGCGAGAAAAGCATCAGTAGAGAGGTCTGATACTACTTCCAAATGTACAGCCTTAGTGGCCATACAAACAAATAGGCATAAGTAAGCTTTCAGGATCTTTGCCGTACGAAGATGGTTGGCCTTAGTGTCGAAAGGTTCAGCAAAGTCAATGTCTACCTTACAGAAAGGTGGCGACGGAGTGACGCGAGAAGACGGTAAAGCTGCCATCATAGGTGGCCGAGGTTTCGACTGTAGTCTAAAGCATCGCATGCAAGCATGAATGCGTTGTCGTAACAACGAACGTAGTGCAACGATCCAGAACTCACCATTGATCATCGCTTGCGTGGTACGCGGCCCAGCATGTAAGGCGAGGCGGTGATAATGATCGCATACAAGATTGACATAATGATGCCGCTTAGGCAGTAAAATGGCATGCTTAGCTGCGTATGGTATATCAGCATGATTAAGACGTCCGCCCACCCTAAGTAGCCCCACTGAGTCGATAAAGGGCGTTAGGTTGCGAAGTTGAGCACTGATCGGGACGCCGCGGTGTAGGCGTTGCAACGTTTCGCTGAAGGCTAGCTCTTGTATGAGCTTAACGCAAAGATTTCTGGCGTTCCTTAATTCTTGTACTGAAGGTGCAGCGAATGAAATCTTGGCTACGGTGTTCTTGGCTTTGTAGCGAGTGTTGTGACAATGGCTGGTAGACTGGGTCTTAATGCGGCAATTGTTAACGAAACGAAGCACGTAAGCGAAGACATGATGCAGCGTGGTGAGATTGGAATGACGCTCAATAACGTTCAATAAGTGGTTAGGCGCTTGGACAGTCGCGCAGAGCACCTGAGGCTCGGTCTTGAGCTCGGTCAGGTCGCGGTTCGGTCCAGTTGGCTTAGACAAACGCCAAGAGGTAGTACATTGTGACGCCCATGGTGGTCCGTGCCACCACAGTGGATGTGTAGCAAACTGCGCGGGTAGACACCCACGGGAAGCAACGTCCGCGGGGTTGTCAACAGTTGAGACGTGGTACCAATGATTGGTCGAAGTGTTCGAGGTAATTTCAATAACACGGTTGGCAACGAAAGTTTTCAAAAGATGTGGCGGGGTGCTAAGCCAATGCAGCACAATTTCTGAGTCGGTGAAGAAAAGCGTAGCGTTGTCGGCCACAAAATTCACAGCAGGCTGAACAGACTTATAGAGCTTGGCCAGTAAGACGGCGCCGCAGAGCTCCATTCGAGGTATAGTGAGTGTTTTGACGGGAGCCACTCTGCTCTTAGCCTTTAGAAGGCTGACGGAAACTAAACCGTTCCATTCAGTTCGCAAGTAGATGGCGGCTGCGTAACCAGCTTCGGACCCATCACAGAAGCCTAATAAATGATGTTTGGCATCACGTGTGCCCACATGTCGAGGTATTTGAATGTCAGCTAACTTAGCGAAGTGGACAATGAAGCTGTCCCAACGACTGCGCAGCGCGGTTGGCAAAGGTTCATCCCAAGATAACCTTTCGAGCCACAATTGTTTCAAAAATGACTTGATCCAAAATGTGATAGGCGTAAGGAAGCCCAGTGGGTCGAAGGTGCGAGCGACATAAGAGAGAATGGTGCGTTTCGTAGGCACCGACACAAAGTTTTGAATACGATAAGAAAACGAGTCATTAACAGGATGCCATTGGAGTCCCAATATTTTAACAGCGGTAGAGTCGTCTTGGAATAACAACGGGTGCTCCAGGTGAGAAGATGGCAGCGTCGACAGCAGCGCGGGATCGCTGGAAGACCATTTCCTGAGCTCTAGTCCTGCCAGTGCGAAGATGCTAATAAGTTGCCGTATTAATTCCTGGGCGTCCTCGGACGTATCGGCGCCAGTGACGACATCATCAACGTACGTTTGATGAAGAATGGCGTGCGACGCAGCAGGGTAACAGTCGCCCTCATCTTTGACGAGTTGTTCGAGTGTACGTAGGGCTAAATAAGCAGACGGGGTAAGCCCGTAAGTGACAGTGGCTAGTTCATACTCCATCAGTGGAGAATCAGGAGTCGGCCTGTACAAAATGTGCTGATGACGACGATCATCCTTGCGTACGGCAATTTGGCGGTACATCATTTTAAGATCCGCACAGACGGCGTGAACAAACAATCGAAACGAGATAATAACGTTGGACAGGTCCCTTTGTAACTTAGGGCCAGCCAGCAATTGCTGGTTTAAAGAATGCGCGTTGCAATCAGGCGCAGAAGCATTGAAAACTACTCGTAATTTAGTAGTAGAACTATCGGCCTTGAAAACGCAATGATGTGGTATTAAATAATTCGAAGGCTTAACGGCAGGGTACATATGACCTAAAGTCATATATTCTTTCATGAACTGATGATATTGTCGTGCCACATCCGGTTGTCGGCTCAGACGGCGTTCCAGAGCATGATAACTAGCAAGAGCGACATTACAGTTTGACTTAAGTTCGACGGCGTCAGGTTTAAAAGGCAAAGCTACGACATATCTCCCAGTGGCGTCACGTTCAGTAGTGGTGGCAAATAAATTTTCGCAGAGCTGCTCATCAGGGCTCAACAAGTTAGACTCGTTTACCTCTTCGATTTCCCAAAATCTTCGCATGTTTTCGTCGATAGACTTGAGCGAGGTGATAAACACGCGTGGTTGTTGTGGCGTACTGTAAGGTACAGATCCCATAATGACCCAACCTAAAAGTGTGTTAAGTGCAGATGGTTGGCCATGAATGATGGTACGAGGCCCGTTGATAATTATTTGCGTGAAGACATCGGCGCCCAGTATAATGTCAACAGGGGCAGGTAAGTCGAACTGAGGATCAGCTAACGGTAAGTGCTGATATTGAGCGCTTAAAGCAGAGGATAATTTATTAGCTGGCAGCGGGTCAGTTATATGGTTGAGCACAGCGGCTTCCGTAGTCAGCATGACGCCCGCGTCATGTCGTGAGAATAAAATTAAAATTACGTATTCGTGAATACGTGTAGACTTGGCAGCGACGCCAATCAAAGACAGGTTCGATCTTCGAGTAGGCAGGCTCAACATATCGCTAGCTTGTTTCGTAATGGCAGATATCTGACTGCCGGGGTCGATAATAGCTCTTAGAAAACGAGGTTGACCATAATGGTCCTGTAGGACGACTTGCGCGGTACCCAATAGGGCGAGAGACGAGGTAATGTTGCATGACAAAGAACGAGGTTGAGTTTTAGTATCGATTGGATGGCTAGCGGTTGGCCTAAGGCGTCGTGGGGCGGCTAGTCACTGCTGCGGCGGTGCGTCGTTGTGCAGCAGTGTGTGATGTGCTTGGCTGCATTGTCTACAACGATGACGAGAGTGACACTGAGCTTGATAATGAGAGCCGAGACAATTATAACAACGTTGTAATTTTGAAATAGCGTCAATGCGTTCCGCTATGGTAAGAGAAATAAATCGTTGACAATTAACGATGCAGTGACCTTCTCCGCAGTAGTAGCATTTACCTACACGCGTGGTAGGCATGTTAGACTGATTAAAGTTAAGCGGTGGCGAGCGATTGCGAAATGTTGACGTTCTAGGCGCACTCATAATAGGCAACAAGTTGGGTTGTAGTGGTTGATTAACCGGTTGCATAGTGACTGGCGCAGCACGTTTGGACTGAATAGTACCTGGGGCGTCCTTATTCTGATGGCCATTGTCATTTGACGCTACTGATTGAAATCTAGGGCTGTGACCCAAAGTGAGGTTAGGTTCAGACAAGTAATTATTCGGTTCAAGGGCCCCTTGAAACCCGGGTTTATCCATCGATGACACCAACATGCGGGGTCTTTGACCACGTCCGGCGTTTGCTACAACCACGGCAGCTGGTTGGCTAAGCATCTCCAGGGCTCTAGCCTGTTCAGTTATAAAGTCGTTCAATAATTTATATGTCGGCATGCGGTTAGTGCCTAGTCGGCTTTCAAAACTTAATCGTGTCTTGGCATCCAGATTATTAATTGCCATAGAGAACAATAAGAAATCCGCTAAGTCTTCGAGAGGTATAGCTCTTAATGCACAGACGGCATTAGAGTGCGCGGTTAAGAAACGATTTAGTTCCGCGGGTGAAGCATTATTGATGCGCTGAAAGTCTTTAATTATGTTAAAGTAATGATCTGCGAGACGTCGCGGGTTCGCGTATCGGTTACGCAACGCATTGTAAGCAATGTTGTAATTTGCTTCGGAGATGGAAAGTCCGGTGACGATGGCCAGTGCATCTCCCTTTAAGACGGACTTTAAGTATTGAAAACGTTGGATATTGCTAAGCGTCTCATTATTATGTATCATAGAGTCGTACGTAGTAATAAAATCTATCCAGTCGTCGCTCTGGCCCGAAAAGCTTGACAAAGTTAGACTTGGAAGGTTAGGTGAAGTCGGTGTTGATTTGACAGGCGAGGTCGTGGTAACCTCAGTCTTAACGAGGTTAGGATATTTTACTATCATGGGCAGATAGGTGTCCTGAAATTGACGTTTTGCTATAAAGACATTCTTGACAAATTCGGAAGCTTGACTGTCAAAAGTCTGCTCCGCGCGGTCAAAAGTTTCGATAAATTCGACATGAAGGCGCCTGACTTCCTGCACTATGCCCTCAGACATTTCACTATCACCGAGCAAGCTGTTTACTTGCTCTAAATCACTGCATATAGCCTTCAACTTATCAAGGCAATATGCGTTGTTATTAGCCATCGTGACAAAATTTAAATTAACAAAAAAACAAAATTTAAATTAAATTGCAATTATGTTTAAACCAAATCTAATGACTACACAATGGTACATTTAATTACGAAAGTGGACTGTATAATAAAGTTAATAAAAGACATAACGTTTTACAAATCATAAGCATTAGATTAGAACGGCTGCAAGTTTTCCTTATTGACCAGGATAAATCTACAATGTAGCTTTCACGGATCAATATTGAGCCTATCTTGCCTAACTTGTTTAGTCAAGTGTTCCTTATCTGCGCAGGTGTCCCATAAATCTGCTGATGGCAGCGGAAAGTGGCTGCTCGCGACAGCTTGTGACGTCACTACTGCGTATTGAATTAGACAAGGAAATAAATGCGGGAAATTACACAGGATTACGCAATGCTTGCAACTCAGCTTATTACTGTGAAATTTAACACGCTTCGAAATTGTTCGCACAATAAATAACACTTGTAAATCACTAATAAAACTTATTTATAAAGCAAATGCCTCGCTATTAAAACTGAATAAGGTTCGAGGTTACTGAGAACTTTAACACTTGTTCTTTGCACTTTAAATGTTTATAGGTCGCTACAATACAAAAAAATCCGGCCCGACGGGACCAAAATGGAGGCGTCAGCTCCGCTAAAATATTAGAAAGAAGACGAAAGAGAGAGATAGTCGCGGTCGCTATTGTGATTGAAATTGTACATGAATAAAATTAAGGCTGGCGGCAAAAATGCCTAATCGACAAATAAACAGTGTTTATCACTAATTAAGCCTCGGAAAAATAGGCACAAGTTTATGTTAAAAGTATTTGGAACTGATTAACACTTACCCTAAGCTGAACAAAGGGGTTACGTGCACGGTAGGTTTGATGTCTTCTGGACTTCTGCAGCAGGGCCCTGGGTGAAATGATGATGGTCAGGCGGCTCGTGCTGTAAAACTTAATAAACGGGGTTCAATTCTACTACTATTCACAATTGAAAACAGTCTTTAAATAACTGCGAGCGACTTCGTAACGGCGGCTTGTAACGGCGAGGTTAAGGCGCATTCGAACACGGCACTTGGACTAAATAATATAAACTTTCGCGGTTAACGAGCATATAAAGCAAATACAATACGAAACACTTAAATTTAGACATACGCGGGGCGAACTTAACGTCTACGAGGTTAGCAAAAAAGGTTAAACCCGCAACGGACGTGCTGGTCTGTCTACGGCAAGCAAAAGACTGGGGGGTGAGGGAACGGTGCTAGGGTGGGGATTAGGCGCGCCAAGGGACAACGTGGTCTTAAACTATCGACGATAAACCATAGATTGAGCTATCGAATAGACAAGGCACAGGCTGATTAAAGTCGATACTGGAGCTGTTTAATCTACCAGAGCTGACTCTCCAAGAAGTCGAGTGAGATTAAGAACTCGAGGAAACGCGGTTGTACCACACAGGTGCTGAAGAAGCGGTCAAGAGATTAAGGTTGTAGCGGAAAGCCTACAAGCTTATGGACAGGTCGCTTTAACTGTCCATGTGAGGTCTTGACGGTGACTACGCGGGTTATCCGGTCGGGTCCAGGGTGAAGACGTACGATCCGACCCATTGGCCAATGAAGAGGGCTCGGATGTTCTCCAGTGATAAATACAAGCTGACCCTCCTGGAGGGGTGAGGCGTCTTTGTTCCATTTACAGCGTTGAATCTGGGAGTGTAGGTATTGGGTAGACCAGGTTTTCCAAAACCGATTGGTCATCTGCTGTAGCATAGTCCATCGGGATTTGAGCGCGGGTTCAAAATGACATTCCTCAGGGAGTGCTAAAAGGGGACGGCCGATGAGAAAGTGTCCGGGCGTAAGGAACGTAGATCCTTCGTTGGGGTCAGGCGAGACCTCGAAAATAGGTCGACTGTTGAGAATAGCTTCGATGCGTATAAATAACGTAGCTAACTCCTCGAGGTTCAATAACGTAGTGCCAAGAGTACGGCGTAGGAGCCCTTTGACGGATTTAACGGCAGCTTCCCAAAGTCCGCCGAAGTGTGGTGCGGCTGGAGGGTTGAAGTGCCATTCAACCCGTTGTGCGGCGAGCTTGCGTTGGATGATTGACTTGGATTGGTCGAGCATCTTATATACCTCGTGCAGGCGGTTGGCGGCGCCGACAAAATTGGTGCCATTATTTGAATAAATGTCTGTAGGCAGACCACGTCTTGCGACAAAACGCTGAAGCGCGGCGAGAAAAGCATCAGTAGAGAGGTCTGATACTACTTCCAAATGTACAGCCTTAGTGGCCATACAAACAAATAGGCATAAGTAAGCTTTCAGGATCTTTGCCGTACGAAGATGGTTGGCCTTAGTGTCGAAAGGTCCAGCAAAGTCAATGTCTACCTTACAGAAAGGTGGCGACGGAGTGACGCGAGAAGACGGTAAAGCTGCCATCATAGGTGGCCGAGGTTTCGACTGTAGTCTAAAGCATCGCATGCAAGCATGAATGCGTTGTCGTAACAACGAACGTAGCGCAACGATCCAGAACTCACCATTGATCATCGCTTGCGTGGTACGCGGCCCAGCATGTAAGGCGAGGCGGTGATAATGATCGCATACAAGATTGACATAATGATGCCGCTTAGGCAGTAAAATGGCATGCTTAGCTGCGTATGGTATATCAGCATGATTAAGACGTCCGCCCACCCTAAGTAGCCCCACTGAGTCGATAAAGGGCGTTAGGTTGCGAAGTTGAGCACTGATCGGGACGCCGCGGTGTAGGCGTTGCAACGTTTCGCTGAAGGCTAGCTCTTGTATGAGCTTAACGCAAAGATTTCTGGCGTTCCTTAATTCTTGTACTGAAGGTGCAGCGAATGAAATCTTGGCTACGGTGTTCTTGGCTTTGTAGCGAGTGTTGTGACAATGGCTGGTAGACTGGGTCTTAATGCGGCAATTGTTAACGAAACGAAGCACGTAAGCGAAGACATGATGCAGCGTGGTTAGATTGGAATGACGCTCAATAACGTTCAATAAGTGGTTAGGCGCTTGGACAGTCGCGCAGAGCACCTGAGGCTCGGTCAGGTCGCGGTTCGGTCCAGTTGGCTTAGACAAACGCCAAGAGGTAGTACATTGTGACGCCCATGGTGGTCCGTGCCACCACAGTGGATGTGTAGCAAACTGCGCGGGTAGACACCCACGGGAAGCAACGTCCGCGGGGTTGTCAACAGTTGAGACGTGGTACCAATGATTGGTCGAAGTGTTCGAGGTAATTTCAATAACACGGTTGGCAACGAAAGTTTTCAAAAGATGTGGCGGGGTGCTAAGCCAATGCAGCACAATTTCTGAGTCGGTGAAGAAAAGCGTAGCGTTGTCGGCCACAAAATTCACAGCAGGCTGAACAGACTTATAGAGCTTGGCCAGTAAGACGGCGCCGCAGAGCTCCATTCGAGGTATAGTGAGTGTTTTGACGGGAGCCACTCTGCTCTTAGCCTTTAGAAGGCTGACGGAAACTAAACCGTTCCATTCAGTTCGCAAGTAGATGGCGGCTGCGTAACCAGCTTCGGACCCATCACAGAAGCCTAATAAATGATGTTTGGCATCACGTGTGCCCACATGTCGAGGTATTTGAATGTCAGCTAACTTAGCGAAGTGGACAATGAAGCTGTCCCAACGACTGCGCAGCGCGGTTGGCAAAGGTTCATCCCAAGATAACCTTTCGAGCCACAATTGTTTCAAAAATGACTTGATCCAAAATGTGATAGGCGTAAGGAAGCCCAGTGGGTCGAAGGTGCGAGCGACATAAGAGAGAATGGTGCGTTTCGTAGGCACCGACACAAAGTTTTGAATACGATAAGAAAACGAGTCATTAACAGGATGCCATTGGAGTCCCAATATTTTAACAGCGGTAGAGTCGTCTTGGAATAACAACGGGTGCTCCAGGTGAGAAGATGGCAGCGTCGACAGCAGCGCGGGATCGCTGGAAGACCATTTCCTGAGCTCTAGTCCTGCCAGTGCGAAGATGCTAATAAGTTGCCGTATTAATTCCTGGGCGTCCTCGGACGTATCGGCGCCAGTGACGACATCATCAACGTACGTTTGATGAAGAATGGCGTGCGACGCAGCAGGGTAACAGTCGCCCTCATCTTTGACGAGTTGTTCGAGTGTACGTAGGGCTAAATAAGCAGACGGGGTAAGCCCGTAAGTGACAGTGGCTAGTTCATACTCCATCAGTGGAGAATCAGGAGTCGGCCTGTACAAAATGTGCTGATGACGACGATCATCCTTGCGTACGGCAATTTGGCGGTACATCATTTTAAGATCCGCACAGACGGCGTGAACAAACAATCGAAACGAGATAATAACGTTGGACAGGTCCCTTTGTAACTTAGGGCCAGCCAGCAATTGCTGGTTTAAAGAATGCGCGTTGCAATCAACGCCAATAGTACCAACGCCAAATACAATGCCAATAGTACAGTACTTCAAGAACATAACTCTGACGGCAAGTACACTGTCAATTCAAAATAACTTTCGTGTAGTGTCACAACAAACCTAAGAGAGGGTGGACATAAGAAGGGGGGATATGTGACATGTGAGGGACATTCTGACAAGATCAAACTTGGTAACTAACAGAGTCGCTCTTTCTAAAATTTTCCCAGATGTTGGTTTTGGCAACCGGGAGGCTTGGGCCAAATTAAAAGGTTTAGGTTGATTTAATGCTCTCAGTTGACCAATAACAGGCTGTAATACAAAAGTAAAGTGATACCTACAAGTTGTTTTATTTTCTCATCACCAACTATTTTTATAAAATTATCTGCAGGACTTACTTTTAAACATATGTTGGTGAGGGATGGATTGATTTATTGCCCTTTGTTGCTCTGCAAGTGACTATAAAATATCATCAGCTGCTGAAATTATGTGAATGACGAGAAATGGAGCTTCTTAATAGTCAATCTCCCTTTCACTCAATTTCCAGGAAACATACTCCTGGCAAAAATACTATTACAGCAATGGATAGGGTTTGTTACAGGAACTCAATTATAAAAAACATAACTACTCTTAAACTGAATTGCTCTGAAAAGCGAGGACTTTGTCCGAATGTTTTTTTTTACATCATCATAAAAATTTATATTTCGAAATGTAAATTTTTTTTATTGTTCTTACCACTTAAATATATTATTATTGAATTTGTATTTACTTTAGTTACAAATATTTGTAAATAATATGTTGCACTTTTAAATATAAATATTGTAAACTTGCAGTTATTGTGTTGTACATCTTGAGGTATTTTGAATAAATTACACTTTTTTTATATGAACTTAGCACACAAAAAACAACTACTTACTGATTTATTCAGCAGACGCGTTTTGTCTGTCTGACCAGACCAGCAACAGTCTGGTCAGAAATTCAAAGCATCGAATAATGTGCTAACCTAGCACGAAACACGTCTGCTGAATAAATCAGTAAGTAGTACTTTTTTAGCCAAGCTAATACAAAAAAGTGTAGTTTATAAATATTGTATTTTTATTTAATTTTTTGTCATTATTTATAGTAATATAGTTCTGTATATTATTATTTCATTTATAATGTTAATTTTTTTCCTCTATTTTCTGCTTTTTATAAAAATGTTTTTGGTAATTAATTGAAACTATGTATCTTATTCAAGAAAGCTTGTGTCCATCACTGCATATGTTTGGCTTCACTGCTGAAAAAAATGCAAATTTGAGTCAAGAAGTATAAATTTCAAGAATAAGTATAAATGAACTAATTTTATATTTTTGGAGTTAAATACAACCAACCTTACTAGCCTCAAGTTTAAAAAAAAAAAAAACAGTAGCTGAGATAAGTCACTAAATTTGGGTTAAAAGAAACAACTCACTGAGCGGGTTAAAATAAACAAAAAACGAGGAAAGGTAGAATCGTATATCAAAAAATATCGGATAATCTCAAGGCTTCACTTCAGGCTGTCATCACTCATAGTCATGTGTTTACCAGACTAGAAACTAGATAGAAAAATGGGACAACACATATTGATGATGAAACTCAAATTTCCTCTCACTCTAATATCAAATCCAAAACCCTCATTCATTAAATTCATTATAATTTAATCTAAAAGATAGCTTAGTAAAGGGTGAGATATATATAATTATCTATATTTACTAATAGTATACATATTCGTATAAAACTATTAAAAGGTATTCATGATAACATCGTACGATCGAAAGCCTCAAAGGATATAAATTGTCTAAATGAAAATATAACTAACCTTTTCGGCGTTGTAAATATTCCTGCAAGAACTTTCTATGATGTAAATTATTAAAATCTAGGAGAGTTTTTAAATATTCTTCTAGGTCTCTCTCATTAACAATAGAATTAATATACCTGAAAAATAATATAGAATTATTTGGTAAAAATAGAACGATATTTTTAATTTTCAATTAAGCCTGATTAAGTTAGTTAATTATACTATTGCTTATGAACTGGAGGATAGAAATAAAAGACAAAATTACACTCATGAAGTAAAACTTTTTGATCACAGAAATCATTTGTGCAATCGTACACCTCTCTATCCCATTAAATACAAACAATAATAGAAATGAAAATATGAAATAAAATTAAGTAAAACATACAAATATTATGATCCAATGTAACACATCAGACAAAAATAACAGTTAGAAAAGGTTCTCCTAATTTTCATTCCATTAATGTAAAGTGGTATATACAAAACCTCAAGGCCAACAAGAAAATAATAATGATATGTAGTGTCTATCTTTAAGCAGTTATACTTTAAAATCTGTTTATATAAAATTTTGTTCTGCGTGATATTTGGCAACACTTTTAAGTTAAAACTTAGTAGTATTAAAACTCACATGAATTTATAATTAAAGTGAATTTTTAAAAAGAATGATTGATAGGCTATATAGTTTCGATCATACTAAGAATTCATCATCACTGTCTTTATAAAGCACTTAAATCAAGAAATTATTACCGGGTAATACTTCATCAAGTTGTGGATTTTATCCAATTTGTTTCTTTTATACATATGATACACAAAAATATATTCAAAACAAGAAGTTATTTTAGGTGTTAGAAAACATAAATATTGCTTAAATCATACATTAATTATAATCTTGAAAACATAAATTCTCATTACAAATATACTCCTTTATAAAAATATTCTTTAGGAATTACTGCACTCTGATACATTATATTATATACAGCTACAAAGTATTCAGTTTGGACATGTTTGACTATAACAAAAATGTGAACACAATTGTGAAGTCAAGGACTTGGCGTCTATATACCACGCATCTCACGTTGAGTCTTAACATTGTCCTAAACTCAAGATATTAATGATAAAATTCTATACAGTCAAGTTTTACTCTTTACATATTTTCTTTATATCACTGCTATTATATTTCTGAGGAGTAACTAAATATGTATGATAAAAAAAGTAACTTTCCTTGGTCAATAATAAAAGACTCTTGTGGATATTGTCCTGTTTGGAGGTTTTGAACAATTTTCCAAAATATCGTAGGTGGCCACTATTGCACAACTACCCATTACCTAATTAGACGTCTGCTTCTGACTAATACCCTTTATCAGGTGACAACATGTGATTGATCTCTATTCTTGCATCACATGTATACATTTGTTTTGTTAAATGTATAAAATTACAACCAAATCTACCCTAACGGGATACTTCATGGGTATATTTCTATATAGATATATAAATTTAACTAAAATACTTATAAATATCTTACAACTTCCCTATAGTACCACTTACTTATATTTGTTGAGGACGGCCATTTCGGGAGATGGGTCCCATTGTCAACTCAGACTGTAACTCTAGGGTGTTACGGTCTGAGTAGACAAAGGGACACATCTTCCAAAACGGCCGTCCTCAACAAATATAAGTAAGTGGTATTATAGGGAAATTGTAAAATATTTACAAGTATTTTAGTGAAAACTAGTATCTCACGTGAAAGTGGAATCACTAATCTATAAATTTACCCTTACATGGCAATAACAAAAATCATTATTATGAATATAGCTTCAGGACATGTTTATCAGTGATTTTATACACTCAGAGGAAAATGTGTAATCTGCATTTTACCAAAATAAGAATCATTGAGGTTATAACAATTAAAATAACTGGACTTACTCTATCATATCTGGAGGTAGTGGAAATTCTAATAAGGCTGATAGATTTGTGTCCAACCACTCAGACATCATTTTCTAGTATTTCCAATACAGAACTGAAATACAGTCAAAATATTAAAGGTTTCAATAAACAGAAAAAATTAAGTATGTAAAACAATACTTGCAGTACAATACAACAGTGTCATTATTCTAAGCAGAGGCCCTGAGATTTCTATATTGTTTTAAATTAATAAAACACTAGGCCTACTGTTATTCATCAGGAAAACGTTTTATTCAAAGTATAGTGTTTTTCTCATTTGTGAATTCAACTCAGAAATCAGAAAACATATAAATAGTAGGTATTCATTTACATACCTCAAAAAAAACTTCCAAAATGAAGTAAAATATATTTAGTGGTGTCGGGAAATTATACAATGTATTATGGTGACTGGAGATATTTTATTTTTATTCCTATACATTGATTTTACTGGTTTATTGACTGTTTAAAATATTTTTGATCAAAAGATATTGAAAGATTAAATTATATAAAATGATTACTTTACATCTACAAAACAACTAACATCAATGTAGAAGCTCAAGTTTATACTATAAATTCATTACACCAAATTATTTTTTTAACCTCAAACACTTTAGAAAAATAAAGTTAAAATAACTAAAAAAGTCACAGTTCACAATAAACCACCATAGATGACTAGACTCATAGATGCCTTAGAACATAAAATGACGATGCTCTTTCATTTTTATGATCAATCTGTTTGCATACATGTGAAGTGTCACGTATTACCTTTGCTTTTAAAAATAAAAACATCTGGAGGCGTCAGCTCCGCTAAAATATTAGAAAGAAGACGAAAGAGAGAGATAGTCGCGGTCGTTATTGTGATTGAAATTGTACATGAATAAAATTAAGGCTGGCGGCAAAAATGCCTAATCGACAAATAAACAGTGTTTATCACTAATTAAGCCTCGGGAAAAATAGGCACAAGTTTATGTTAAAAGTATTTGGAACTGATTAACACTTACCCTAAGCTGAACAAAGGGGTTACGTGCACGGTAGGTTTGATGTCTTCTGGACTTCTGCAGCAGGGCCCTGGGTGAAGTGGAGATTGGCAGACGGCTCGTGCTGTAAAACTTAATAAACGGAGTTCAATTCTAATGCTATTCACAATTGAAAAAGTCTTTAAATAAGCGCGAGCGACTCCGTAGCGACGGCTTGTAACGGCGAGGTTAAGGCGCATACGAACACGGCACTTGGACTAAATAATGTACACTTTCGCGGTTAACGAGCATATAAAGCAAATACAATACGAAACACTTAAATTTAGACATACGCGGGGCGAACTTAACGTCCACGAGGTTAGCAAATAAGGTTAAACCCGCAACGGACGTGCTGGTCGGTCTACGGCAAGCAAAAGACTGGGGCAGGAAACTGTGTTAGGGTGGGGATTAGGCGCGCGCGGCAAGGGACAACGTGGTCTTAAACTATCGACGATAAACCATAGATTGAGCTATCGAATAGACAAGGCACAGGCTGATTAAAGTCGATACTGGAGCTGTTTAATCTACCAAAGCTGACTCCAACATTCCGCCCACCAAAAACGGATGTTTTTAATCCGCCAGGTGGGTAGAGGGCGAAGAACTAGAGAGCACCGGAGACCGAGGGTGCCGAAGAAGAAGTGGTCGGGGTACGAAGAAAACAGAAAAGAGCAGATGAAGTGAACAGCTCCATTAGCTGTGCTGAAGACAATAGACTACCGCCCACCCTGGATAACCACTGGGTGACGGTGAACGGGGTTGACTGGAAGAAGCGAGGTGCTGAAGATGTAGCGAAGAAATCTATGGCGTTGAAGATACTTAAAGAAACGAGGTTGGACAAAATTGCTGAAGAGGCGAAAAAGTCGAGTGAGATTAAGAACTCGAGGAAACGCGGTTGTACCACACAGGTGCTGAAGAAGCGGCCAAGGGATTAAGGTTGTAGCGGAAAGCCTACAAGCTTATGGACAGGTCGCTTTAACTGTCCATGTGAGGTCTTGACGGTGACTACGCGGGTTATCCGGTCGGGTCCAGGGTGAAGACGTACGATCCGACCCATTGGCCAATGAAGAGGGCTCGGATGTTCTCCAGTGATAAATACAAGCTGACCCTCCTGGAGGGGTGAGGCGTCTTTGTTCCATTTACAGCGTTGAATTTGGGAGTGTAGGTATTGGGTAGACCAGGTTTTCCAAAACCGATTGGTCATCTGCTGTAGCATAGTCCATCTGGATTTGAGCGCGGGTTCAAAATGACATTCCTCAGGGAGTGCTAGAAGTGGACGGCCGATGAGAAAGTGTTCGGGCGTAAGGAACGTAGCTCCTTCGTTGGGGTCAGGCGAGACCTCGAAAATAGGTCGACTGTTGAGAATAGCTTCGATGCGTATAAATAACGTAGCTAACTCCTCGAGGTTCAATAACGTACTGCCAAGAGTACGGCGTAGGAGCCCTTTGACGGATTTAACGGCGGCTTCCCAAAGTCCGCCGAAGTGTGGTGCGGCTGGAGGGTTGAAGTGCCATTCAACCCGTTGTGCGGCGAGCTTGCGTTGGATGATTGACTTGGATTGGTCGAGCATCTTATAGACCTCGTGCAGGCGGTTGGCGGCGCCGACAAAATTGGTGCCATTATCTGAATAAATGTCTGTAGGCAGACCACGTCTTGCGACAAAACGCTGAAGCGCGGCGAGAAAAGCATCAGTAGAGAGGTCTGATACTACTTCCAAATGTACAGCCTTAGTGGCCATACAAACAAATAGGCATAAGTAAGCTTTCAGGATCTTTGCCGTACGAAGATGGTTGGCCTTAGTGTCGAAAGGTCCAGCAAAGTCAATGCCTACCTTACAGAAAGGTGGCGACGGAGTGACGCGAGAAGACGGTAAAGCAGCCATCATAGGTGGCCGAGGTTTCGACTGTAGTCTAAAGCATCGCATGCAAGCATGAATGCATTGTCGTAACAACGAACGTAGCGCAACGATCCAGAACTCACCATTGATCATCGCTTGCGTGGTACGCGGCCCAGCATGTAAGGCGAGGCGGTGATAATGATCGCATACAAGATTGACATAATGATGCCGCTTAGGAAGTAAAATGGCATGCTTAGCTGCGTATGGTATATCAGCATGATTAAGACGTCCGCCCACCCTAAGTAGCCCCACTGAGTCGATAAAGGGCGTTAGGTGGCGAAGTTGAGCACTGATCGGGACGCCGCGGTGTAGGCGTTGCAACGTTTCGCTGAAGGCTAGCTCTTGTATGAGCTTAACGTAAAGATTTCTGGCGTTCCTTAATTCTTGTACTGAAGGTGCAGCGAATGGAATCTTGGCTACGGTGTTCTTGGCTTTGTAGCGAGTGTTGTGACAATGGCTGGTAGACTGGGTCTTAACGCGGCAATTGTTAACGAAACGAAGCACGTAGGCGAAGACATGATGCAGCGTGGTGAGATTGGAATGACGCTCAATAACGTTCAATAAGTGGTTAGGCGCTTGGACAGTCGCGCAGAGCACCTGAGGCTCGGTCTTGAGCTCGGTCAGGTCGCGGTTCAGTCCAGTTGGCTTAGACAAACGCCAAGAGGTAGTACATTGTAACGCCCATGGTGGTCCGTGCCACCACAGTGGATGTGTAGCAAACTGCGCGGGTAGACACCCACGGGAAGCAACGTCAGCGGGGTTGTCAACAGTTGAGACGTGGTACCAATGATTGGTCGAAGTGTTCGAGGTAATTTCAATAACACGGTTGGCAACGAAAGTTTTCAAAAGATGTGGCGGGGTGCTAAGCCAATGCAGCACAATTTCTGAGTCGGTGAAGAAAAGCGTAGCGTTGTCGGCCACAAAATTCACAGCAGGCTGAACAGACTTATAGAGCTTGGCCATTAAGACGGCGCCGCAGAGCTCCATTCTAGGTATAGTGAGTGTTTTGACGGGAGCCACTCTGCTTTTAGCCTTTAGAAGGCTGACGGAAACTAAACCGTTCCATTCAGTTCGCAAGTAGATGGCGGCTGCGTAACCAGCTTCGGACCCATCACAGAAGCCTAATAAATGATGTTTGGCATCACGTGTGCCCACATGTCGAGGTATTTGAATGTCAGCTAACTTGGCGAAGTGGACAATGAAGCTGTCCCAACGACTGCGCAGCGCGGTTGGCAAAGGTTCATCCCAAGATAACCTTTCGAGCCACAATTGTTTCAAAAATGACTTGATCCAAAATGTGATAGGCGTAAGGAAGCCCAGTGGGTCGAAGGTGCGAGCGACATAAGAGAGAATGTTGCGTTTCGTAGGCACCGACACAAAGTTTTGAATACGATAAGAAAACGAGTCATTAACAGGATGCCATTGGAGTCCCAATATTTTAACAGCGGTAGAGTCGTCTTGGAATAGCAACGGGTGCTCCAGGTGAGAAGATGGCAGCGTCGACAGCAGCGCGGGATCGCTGGAAGACCATTTCCTGAGCTCTAGTCCTGCCAGTGCGAAGATGCTAATAAGTTGCCGTATTAATTCCTGGGCGTCCTCGGACGTATCGGCGCCAGTGACTACATCATCAACGTACGTTTGATGAAGAATGGCGTGCGACGCAGCAGAGTAACAGTCGCCCTCATCTTTGACGAGTTGTTCGAGTGTACGTAGGGCTAAATAAGCAGACGGGGTAAGCCCGTAAGTGACAGTGGCTAGTTCATACTCCATCAGTGGAGAATGAGGAGTCGGCCTGTACAAAATGTGCTGATGACGACGATCATCCTTGCGTACGGCAATTTGGCGGTACATCATTTTAAGATCCGCACAGACGGCGTGAACAAACAATCGAAACGAGATAATAACGTTGGACAGGTCCCTTTGTAACTTAGGGCCAGCCAGCAATTGCTGGTTTAAAGAATGCGCGTTGCAATCAGGCGCAGAAGCATTGAAAACTACTCGTAATTTAGTAGTAGAACTATCGGCCTTGAAAACGCAATGATGTGGTATTAAATAATTCGAAGGCGTAACGGCAAGGTACATATGACCTAAAGTCATATATTCTTTCATGAACTGATGATATTGTTGTGCCACATCCGGTTGTCGGCTCAGACGGCGTTCCAGAGCATGATAAATAGCAAGAGCGACATTACGGTTTGACTTAAGTTCGACGGCGTCAGGTTTAAAAGGCAAAGCTACGACATATCTCCCAGTGGCGTCACGTTCAGTAGTGGTGGCAAATAAATTTTCGCAGAGCTGCTCATCAGGGCTCAACAAGTTGGACTCGTTTACCTCTTCGATTTCCCAAAATCGTCGCATGTTTTCGTCGATAGACTTGAGCGAGGTGATAAACACGCGTGGTTGTTGTGGCGTACTGTAAGGTACAGATCCCATAATGACCCAACCTAAAAGTGTGTTAAGTGCCGAAGGTTGGCCATGAATGATGGTACGAGGCCCGTTGATAATTATTTGCGTGAAGACATCGGCGCCCAGTATAATGTCAACAGGGGCAGGTAAGTCGAACTGAGGATCAGCTAACGGTAAGTGCTGGTATTGGGAGCTTAAAGCAGAGGATAATTTATCAGCTGGCAGCGGGTCAGTTATATGGTTGAGCACAGCGGCTTCCGTAGTCAGCATGACGCCCGCGTCATGTCGTGAGAATAAAATTAAAGTTACGTATTCGTGAATACGTGTAGACTTGGCAGCGACGCCAATCAACGACAGGTTCGATCTTCGAGTAGGCAGGCTCAACATATCGCTAGCTTGTTTCGTAATGGCAGATATCTGACTGCCGGGGTCGATAATAGCTCTTAGAAAACGAGGTTGACCATAATGGTCCTGTAGGACGACTTGTGCGGTACCCAACAGGGCGAGAGACGAGGTAATGTTGCATGACAAAGAACGAGGTTGAGCTTTAGTATCGATTGAATGGCTAGCGGTTGGCCTAAGGCGTCGTGGGGCGGCTAGTCATTGCTGCGGCGGTGCGTCGTTGTGCAGCAGTGTGTGATGTGCTTGGCTGCATTGTCTACAACGATGACGAGACTGACACTGAGCTTGATAATGAGAGCCGAGACAATTATAACACCGTTGTAATTTTGAAATAGCGTCAATGCGTTCCGCTATTGTAAGAGAAATAAATCGTTGACAATTAATGATGCTGTGACTTTCTCCGCAGTAGTAGCATTTACCTACACGCGTGGTAGGCATGTTAGACTGATTGAGGTTAAGCGGTGGCGAGCGATTGCGAAATGTTGACGTTCTAGGCGCACTCATAATAGGCAACAAGTTAGGTTGTAGTGGTTGATTAACCGGTTGCATAGTGACTGGCGCAGCACGTTTGGACTGAATAGTACCTTGGGCGTCCTTATTCTGATGGCCATTGTCATTTGACGCTACTGATTGAAATCTAGGGCTGTGACCCAAAGTGAGGTTAGGTTCAGACAAGTAATTATTCGGTTCAAGGGCCCCTTGAAACCCGGGTTTATCCATCGATGACACCAACATGCGGGGTCTTTGACCACGTCCGGCGTTTGCTACAACCACGGCAACTGGTTGGCTAAGCATCTCCAGGGCTCTAGCCTGTTCAGTTATAAAGTCGTTCAATAATTTATATGTCGGCATGCGGTTAGTGCCTAGTCGGCTTTCAAAACTTAATCGTGTCTTGGCATCCAAATTATTAATTGCCATAGAGAACAATAAGAAATCCGCTAAGTCTTCGAGAGGTATAGCTCTTAATGCACAGACGGCATTAGAGTGCGCGGTTAAGAAACGATTTAGTTCCGCGGGTGAAGCATTATTGATGCGCTGAAAGTCTTTAATTATGTTAAAGTAATGATCTGCGAGACGTCGCGGGTTCGCGTATCGGTTACGCAACGCATTGTAAGCAATGTTGTAATTTGCTTCGGAGATGGAAAGCCCGGTGACGATGGCCAGTGCATCTCCCTTTAAGACGGACTTTAAGTATTGAAAACGTTGGATATTGCTAAGCGTCTCATTATTATGTATCATAGAGTCGTACGTAGTAATAAAATCTATCCAGTCGTCGCTCTGGCCCGAAAAGCTTGGCAAAGTTAGACTTGGAAGGTTAGGTGAAGTCGGTGTTGATTTGACAGGCGAGGTCGAGGTAACCTCCGTCTTAACGAGGTTAGGATATTTTACTATCATGGGCAGATAGGTGTCCTGAAATTGACGTTTTGCTATAAAGACATTCTTGACAAATTCGGAAGCTTGACTGTCAAAAGTCTGCTCCGCGCGGTCAAAAGTTTCGATAAATTCGACATGAAGGCGCCTGACTTCCTGCACTATGCCCTCAGACATTTCACTATCACCGAGCAAGCTGTTTACTTGCTCTAAATCACTGCATATAGCCTTCAACTTATCAAGGCAATATGCGTTGTTATTAGCCATCGTGACAAATTTTAAATTAACAAAAAACAAAATTTAAATTAAATTGCAATTATGTTTAAACCAAACCTAATGACTACACAATGGTACATTTAATTACGAAAGAGTGGACTGTATAATAAAGTTAATAAAAAAGACATAACGTTTTACAAATCATAAGCATTAGATTAGAACGGCTGCAAGTTTTCCTTATTGAACAGGATAAATCTACAGTGTAGCTTTCACGGATCAATATTGAGTCTATCTTGTTTAGTCAAGTGTTCCTTATCTGCGCAGGTGTCCCATAAATCTGCTGATGGCAGCGGAAAGTGGCTGCACGCTACAGCTTGTGACGTCACTACTGCGTATTGAATTAGACAAGGAAAGGGAAGCGGGAAAATTACACAGGATTACGCAATGCTTGCAACTCAGCTTATTACTATGAAATTTAACACGCTTCGAAATTGTTCGCACAATAAATAATACTTATAATCACTAATAAAACTTATTTATAAAGCAAATGCCTCGCTATTAAAACTGAATAAGGTTCGAGGTTACTGAGAACTTTAACACTTGTTCTTTGCACTTTAAATGTTTATAGGTCGCTACAATACAAAAAATCCGGCACGGCGGGACCAAAATGGAGGCGTCAGCTCCGCTAAAATATTAGAAAGAAGACGAAAGAGAGAGATAGTCGCGGTCGTTATTGTGATTGAAATTGTACATGAATAAAATTAAGGCTGGCGGCAAAAATGCCTAATCGACAAATAAACAGTGTTTATCACTAATTAAGCCTCGGGAAAAATAGGCACAAGTTTATGTTAAAAGTATTTGGAACTGATTAACACTTACCCTAAGCTGAACAAAGGGGTTACGTGCACGGTAGGTTTGATGTCTTCTGGACTTCTGCAGCAGGGCCCTGGGTGAAGTGGAGATTGGCAGACGGCTCGTGCTGTAAAACTTAATAAACGGAGTTCAATTCTAATGCTATTCACAATTGAAAAAGTCTTTAAATAAGCGCGAGCGACTCCGTAGCGACGGCTTGTAACGGCGAGGTTAAGGCGCATACGAACACGGCACTTGGACTAAATAATGTACACTTTCGCGGTTAACGAGCATATAAAGCAAATACAATACGAAACACTTAAATTTAGACATACGCGGGGCGAACTTAACGTCCACGAGGTTAGCAAATAAGGTTAAACCCGCAACGGACGTGCTGGTCGGTCTACGGCAAGCAAAAGACTGGGGCAGGAAACTGTGTTAGGGTGGGGATTAGGCGCGCGCGGCAAGGGACAACGTGGTCTTAAACTATCGACGATAAACCATAGATTGAGCTATCGAATAGACAAGGCACAGGCTGATTAAAGTCGATACTGGAGCTGTTTAATCTACCAAAGCTGACTCCAACAACATCTTCTAACTCATTATTTACTGAATAAATACTAATGATGTTAATACAATGCTATTTTCTTAAAATTGATTTGAATGAGAGTTTAAATAACTTTTATTGTCCATTTCACAATTTACAACTTTTTTGGACGCCCAGGACCCAGCCGGCACGCTGCAAGTAACGAAAATATTTAATACATGTATACATGGTTGAATATTAGTTAAAAACGTTTAGTTAATAATGTTTATAGTTCTTTCTTTTGTAACATTTCTAGTCCCTTTTTTCGTAGTTTTCAGACTTTTACTCTTCGTAAAATCTGTATAAAATTTTCCATGGTAAGTGGGAAACTGTTTGAAAAGGTTTTCACCAAACACTATTCAACTTTGGCATTACCTTTTTCACTTATGCTACTCAAATAAAGTAGGCATGTATGGTTCGCCGTTGGTTGCTACTGAACGTGTACAAAAATTTGTTAAAAATTGCATTTTCCGAGGGAAAATATTATGAATATAGTTGAGGGATATAGTTGTGTCTCAGGATTTTTACCAACGTTTCTTAATAAAACCTTAATAATCATGATACAGATTTTAGGCTTGCTGCATTACAATTACCGGAACTAGTTTATCCACACTAATTTTTCTAATATTCAATAATTTATGATTGCATCAAAATTTTGATTTTTGCGAAAAAAATCATTTCTAATTTTACGGCAAAATTTTCTCACACTCGAAAAAAATAATTCAATATCTAAATTTTAAATAATTTATCACTAATGGGTGATAATTACTTCTTGTTGGCAAAATGTTATTACTAAAAAATTCAGTTGTATTTGATCACGAGAAACTTTATGTACAAGAGAAGTAAAATTATACACTCTCAAAATTTGAAAATTTATATACATTTCAACAATTTTTAAACGAAACTGTTTTGAAAATTTGAAATTAATATGTAATTCATTACAAAACGTGACAATTTAAAATGTTCATTTTATCCTATACTGATAACAAAATGTTATTACAATAGAGTTAAAATTATTGCACTCCTTCGTGTTAGTAATTATATATATATATATATATATATATATTGTAACATTTATAGAATGGGCTATATAATATTATTTAAGAATTGGAAGAATATATTAGAAATAACTCACACAAAATTTAAAAAGAAATTCATTAAAAGATTGGTTAGGGTAAAATTGAAACTAAAATTAGGTAAAAGCCTAGATTAGTAAATAAGATATTTGAACTGTAAATACATAAAGAAATTTGTTGTATCAAATAAAATTTAAAACAAGATAATTTAATAATAGTTATATGTTAAACAAAATTGTAAATATTAGTGAAATATTGCATAAGTAATTACTTGAAGGAGAAAGTGAAAAACGGTAGTAAACAAATTGAAAGGTTATGTTCTTTGAATCCAGTCAAAACACACACATTTCGAAATATTTTCAAAAGTAAAACACAAAGACACTTCACACACTAATAGTAATAATTAAATAAACACTGGAAGGGTTGTTAAGGAAGGAAAATTGAAACAGTAAGTTTCAACTAAAGTTTAACCAAATTAAAACGCCATTGTAAACAATCGCGTTATTGCATCAGCTGTAAAAACAGATGTGAAGGTAAAGAAATAGGTCAAGTGTGCAGTTGACTCTAGTGAGAAGGAATCGAACTAAATTATAAACCATCTGATTTTGTTTTTTAAGAAGGAGGCCGCCATATTTGTAACATTTTAAAAGAAAAACGAAGCGTTAGTTGAGTTGGAGATAGCGTGGGTGACGCTACTAGAGGAAGCAGACCTTGCTGTGCAGTCAAAATTCAATTTGAAAGGAATTCGTCAAAATTATACAGTTTTGTGAGGAAAATTGGCCAGATTAAACAGGAATAAGAAAATTAAAAGATATAGTACAGTGAAAATATAATTTGAAAGAACTAAAACGAATTTAAGTGTGTAAAAAAAAGTGAAATTTAAAGACAACGGAATTCTACGTGTGAGCAAGCAGCCATTCGACGTTATTTGATAAGTTAAGTACCTAGCGCTATATAAAAAAAATAAACTTTAGTAGACTCTTAGGATAATAGGGAAGTTAAAATTGTACATTAGAATATCTTGTGATTAATAGAAATAAGATCATAATCCAGTTCAAATAGTTTCGCTTTTTTTTTCTCATTCCAAATTATAGTTTTTCCATCAGGAAAATATTTATTAAAACAAATTTCAAAATTTAATATTGTGTTTCAAAATTTATTTAATTAACAAAAGAAGTAAAAATATAGCCCATGCTATAACCCCGAGATAATAAGAGATCGTAAAATTAGCCAAGGGTATTAAAATTGTGTAACTATAAAATCAAAAGAAATAAGAGTTAGTATATTTTGTTAAAACTTGTTAAGTTATAAATTATTGTTCTGTGTATTGTTTTAAATGTTGAAATAAGAAATGTTATAATAAAGAATTATGAATTGTTCCTGAGTAGTTTTTTGTTTTTAAATAGAGAAATATCATTCAATAAATAAATCAATAATAGTTAAACCCCGTTGCGTCTGTTTTATAAAAATTATTACATTTGGCACACCAACGTGGGGTACGATTATTAGAAAAATAATAATAAAGAATTAATTATTCATTTAAATATTTAATAGTAAAACCCCGTTGTATAGCGTCTTTAGGAAATTATGTTATAATATATATATATATATATATATATATATATATATATATATATATATATATATATATATAATGTTACTCCCGTTACCCAGTGTCACCTACGGAAGTCTTTTTGTCTTTAACCCTTTTGTAATAAGTAGAGGTGAGCGAAGTAGTTGTTTTTAAAGACTCGTTTTATTTTAGATAGTTCGTTTTAATGAACTAGGTCAAATAAACTATGGTTAATTTTTGAATTTTGAAGAAGAACTGAGGAAATGAACTAAGTGCAGTATTGAGCTATGGATATTGAGGGTGGAACTGTGAGGAGGAAGAGAAAGGAACTAAAAGAATACGATACTGTGCGGGTCCAACCTCCGTGTGTTTGCTAGGAATTCGAGGAATGCGTAAACACAGGCTAAGTGAGGGTAAAGCTACTACCCATAAAAAAACATCTATTCAAATACTGATAACATGTACTTACGTATTACAGTGGCCTAGCAAATGTGCTGTCTGCGTCACTAATGCTGGAATCGCTGTCACTAGTAGTATCGTCTGTACTGCTGTCGTCTTGAGCATTAATATTAATTATTAGTTCGTCTATTACATCTGATACTATGCCATCAGTTTCCCAGTAATATTTCTCAAGGTCTTCGACTTTGTTGCAATATCCGATCCAGTCATTTTCTGTCACTTCTTCTATTCCCAGTTCGGTTAATTCCTGTAACCTTATTAAACTTAAGTTGCCGTCAGGGTTGTGTTCTCTCACAAAGTTCTTTATTTTAGCCCAAGCTAGTTCGATAGGGTTTAGGTCACACATGTAAGGTGGAGTTCTAACGACAGTATGGCCTAAACTACAGAGAAACTGGTCTATTTTAAAAACTTTTTCTTTCGGTCGGTGAATGTTAATTAAAGGAATGAGCTCTTCTTTTTTCATTGTTTCGTTACAATTAATACCACGTTTCCTCAAAAAATTAATCATTTCCATTTTTACTGAATATTTGGTTGGAAACTTTTCTGCTAGAGCAGAATGATATGGTGCATTGTCCATTATAATTACAGAGGCGGGTGGAATGTTTGGCAAAAGCATCTCTTTGAGCCACTTCTCAAAATTATTTTGGTTCATTTGACCGTGATAGTCACCGGAAGTGGTTCCTGCCTTATAAAGAAGCTTGGCTCTTTTCACAAATCCATTTTTGCCACCAGCATGTAGAAGTATCAGGCGGCATCCTGCTCTATAGTTTTCTGATACACCGAAAACATCATCTGACTGCCAACATTTTTTAACAGTTATATTACTGTCTACCCATGTCTCGTCCACGTAAAAAATATCCCTTCCAGATTGACGTAAGGCTTTTATTTGCACTAAATATCTGTGTCGCCATTCCCGAATTTCCGATTTTTCTATAAGAATTTTTCTCCTACTACTACACTTTCTCCATTTGAAACCCATTCCCCTTATAATTCTTATCAAAGATTTCTTTCCCCAAGGAAAGTGAATTCTTTTTTTCACTATGGGTAGCAGTTTTCGTGCTGTCGGTACAACCTTTTCACTTTTATAAAAGTCTTGAATTATATTTCTAATTACACACTTATCGAAGTCATCAACAGAAACTTTTCTGTCATTGAACCTGGTTTTTCTTTTTTTACCAGGCGAGGAGAGCTTACTGCTTGAACCTTGTTCTTTCAAGTGCCTAGCCTCTTTACGGACTTTCAGAATAAAATTATCTGACTTTCCACAATAATCTGCTGCTCTTTTTGTGGCCTGTTTTAATGGGAAACGCAATGAATTAGTTTTTGCTTCTTCGTCACATTTTTCAATTATTTTACTAATTAATGTTCGAGCTTCACTATGTACAACAAAACTTCTTTTACGGCTACTTCCACTTGACGAACTTTGAGACATGACTAACTATAATCAACACTAAATTAAAAAATTAAAACATCAACACTAATTAAAAATTAAAATTAGTGTTGTATAATTATCAACACTAAACAAAAACACTAGGCTAGACGATAGAAGAAACACGCACAATTCTTTTAAAACACACACTTCCACTAGCTTAACTGGCCGAATGTTATTTGAAAAGGAATACACGCATATAACAGTTACAAGGCCGTAGCCCCTCTTTCCCCGCACCTCACCCCGCAAACACACGGAGCTTGGACCCACACAGTACACTAGCTCGTCGGTCTCCGAGTCCAGGTGTTGGAAGGAAACGAAGTTGAACTATAACAAGTTGAAGTTGTTCATCGAAACAAAGATCGCTCTTTATAGTTCTTTTTCTGGAACTAGTACGTTCAAGAACATCTCATCTCTAGTAACAAGCAATGTGACAAGACGTGGCAAGTTGCAAATTAAAATTTATAAAATGGAATTTTTCAAAGTAGCATAGTTAGCCAAATATAATCCAAACAATTACTACATTGCTGATGGGTACTAGCACTATGGAGATAACAGAGTGATACAAGAATCTACCTGAAATGTATGATGTAACAGGCTTGATATAACAAAGCTTCCATAACCATACCACTACATAGGTCTGAATGGAGGGTAGTGGATTTTTCGAAACATGTTAAGCACCATCATAGACTTGACCCTGAGTATATTCCAGTTGAAACTTTAAGAGAACACAAACTTGAAAGATGTAAGACAGGGTGATTTTCGATGAAGAATGTCCAGGTGAGCAAAAAAATTTTGTTCGGTTCGGTTAATGTGCACATTGGGCAACACCTAAAATTAAAGTATTAAATTGTCCAAAAACATGTACATACCTATAAAATGAATCAAAAACTTGGGTTAAAATACATAAGCACGGCAAATCCTCCCAGCACATTTAAAATGTCACTAATTTAACGTCATGGCCTAATTTTTTTGATGTAGTAACTCGCAAAATGTAATTAAATTTTCTGTTGACTCCAAAAAATTACAAATTTTAAACAAATCAACTCTAAACAAAGCGCTATTAACACTACGGCACCATGTTTCACCTGGCACTTAAACGTTATAGAATTATAAAACTCTATTTTTAGGAAATAAGTCGCAAAATTACTCCACATGACTAAACAAACACACACCCTATTCAACACAAAAAACAGAAAATATTGTATTCAACATTTACACACGTTTCATTTCTATTGTCAAAATACGATAGAACTTACCCTACACAGAGCATGTTAAATTGATGTGTTGAAGTTAATTTTTTTCAAAATTTGTAATTTTTTGGGAGTTGTCAGCAAGTTTAATTACATTTTAAGGCATTTTGAGAGTTACATAAAAAAAAAAAATAATAAACCTAAAACTTTGAATTCGTAATGTTTTAGGTGGAGGGAAGGAGGAACCGTTATTTTTCAAAACTTTAGGGGTATGAGCAAAAGTTTTTATAATTTTTATTGTACTTCTAATGACTTTCTACATTGCCCAGTATAAATTTTTTTACTAAAATCAAACACATGGGCTTGAGTCCGGCCAATCCAATATAATTTGGACCAAACCCTGTTCGGAATAGCAGAAATAATATAAATAATGAAGAACGAAGCGACTTAAAAGAATCTTTAATGTTGTAATATGAACGAATAACACACTAAAACAAATTTCAATAGCCTGTTTACATATGTGCCGTACTGTCTCTCTTCCTGGACTGTTGTCCTACATATGCACCACTCGGGGTAGTTGAAATGGACTGACGGCTCAAATTTGGGTGCGTGTTACTCTTGATCCTCTGACAAATCAGTGGTTTATTTTAACAGCTTGATATATTCGTATCTGTCTATTGACATGTCTGACGTTATATGAGACATTGGGTCTCAGTTATTCGAAGGTCAATGATGTTAAAATACAGTTGACACCCTTGTTTATTCCTTCATGCCACTGCGGCAGTTTTTATTTCGAATGATCACGTTTTACTAGGTTTACTCTAAATGGCATTTATCACAAAACATGTAAATTTATCCACAAGTGATGGGTGAGTTTGTAAATGTACTGTACTTTGTATGGAACTCAAATGTAAACATATTTTGTCTCTTACAATAATATTTATATTGTCGGAATTTTTTCGATATATAAACCGATATAAGCAATCTGTCTGGCATGACTAGTCAAGACAAATTAGTTGGTTGTTTGTTGAAATAAGATTTTGTAGTGGCTCTTACACGGGATGCTCGGTCTACAATAGGATTTCCGTTTTACAGACTAACCGGCTCATATATCCGCCACCCCAAAAAACACTAGAAACAGCAAAAACAAAAATATGTCTAATAACAACTAAATTAATGTTTACTTTTATGTGCATTAGGGTATATAGAATATTTTTCTTTTGTTTATTCTTTACGTTGTTTCAATTTAGTTTGTAAACATTAAACAAAACATTTGTATTCCTCAAAAATCAATTTTGATTTTTCTCAACTTTAATTTGATACAAATAACATTCCGTGTAAAATATAAACAATTTTTTATGGATATCGCTCAAGGAAATGCTTTTGAAAAATTTTATATTTAATTCTTAGGTGGTGCCTAATGTGTAAATTCATCATTTTTTAGAATTTTATAGTTATTTTTTTTATCAAATTCAAGTTAGGTAAAAAATTAAATGCAGAGTAGCAAGTTGTGCAATGTCCACGGAGTGATACAGTGATGTCACACTATCTCTACTCATACCTTAGGTGTGTAGATATTTGAGAAACAATGTTTTGGCTTAATTTTTATGGTTTTTGTCTACATATATAATATAATATACATATAAAATATACCTACATATAATATACCTACAAAATATCCAGTCAGGATGGATTTGGTTGTAATTTAATTCTATATTCCTATAAAGAGTCCAGTCAGGATATGTTTGGTTGTAATTTTATACATTACCTGCTCATAGGTATATTTCAATATAGATATATAAAATCAGCCTTCTGTGGCAATAACAAACACAACAGTTATCAATATAGCTTCAGGACATGTTTTTGATTCATTTTATATGCATTCCATTGGGGGTGGGGAATCTGTGTAATTACCCTATTCCGCACTGAATTTTTCACCTAACTTTAATTTGATAAGAAATAACTTTCCATGTAATATTAAAAAATGCTTATGGATATCACCCTAGGACATATTTTTGAAAAAATTTATACTTTAATCTCAGATGGTGCCTAATGTGCACATTAATTTTATTTTCCAACATGAAAATGGATGCTTAAAATTTGAGAATGTTTTGTAAAATAGGTACTTATGTCTCATTCCTATGTATTCTATTTCATCATAAAACATTGTACTGGGCGACGTAGAAAGTCATCAGGAATACAGAATAAAATATAAAAAAAGCTTTTGCTTGAGCCTCAAAAATTAAAAATTTTGGAAAGTAGCAATTCTTCTTCATAGCACACATAAAACCTTACTAATTCAATGTTTTGGCTTTATGTTTTTGCGTAGTAACCCGCAAAAAGTCTCAAAATGGTCTTAAAACTTGCTGTTTACTCAAAAAATTACAAATTTTGAAAAGAATCAACTTTAACAATACACTATTAGTTTTGTTGATTTAACAAAGCACTATTAGCTTTGTTGATTTAACAAAGCATAATCAAGTTTTACCCACCACACAAACTTTATAGAATTATAAAACTTGCACACACAGTTTTGTAATTACAGTTTCATTCTATGTTATTTACAGGAATGATAAGAAACTTTTAAGTTGAATCTACAATAAATAGAACATGTAAAGTGAAGGCATAAATAGGACATGTAAACTGTAGTTAATTTGAAGGATAATTTTAAGTAGTATGATGAGCATAAGTTGGTAATTTGATGGTCTTGTGAGTTGGTTATTTGAAATCTTCCACACATTTAATTGACATGTTCATTTGAATGAGCTTCATTATAGTGAAAGTTTCACAAAAACTACAATCTTCTATAATTAACTGAATATCAAAGAAAATGTCAAAAAATTAGATTATAAAATCTTTATTTACATTTAATATAATAAAAATATTAATGTTATGTAGTAAGCAATTGTGAATAAAATTTCTGAAAATAGTACAATAATTTGCTATTTAGCTATTTACTTTAATATTATTGAAATATAATAATTTTTTAATTAATCTCTTCAACAATAATATATGGCTATCCTAACTTTAAATTTGACTCGACATCTCCAAGCAGAAGACACTGATGAAGATCGCCACATAGCGATCGAAAACGTTCTGTCTCAGTAAGTTTTAACAAATATACAAAATTTAAAATTCGAATAATCATTAACTTTGTTAAAGGATTAATTAAAATTCACCAAACTTAATAGACTACAAAATTCAAGAATAATAATTTGTTTGACAAAAATTACAAAGTCCATATCAATATCGAACAAAAATGTCAGTGTAAACTAAATTCTGGTCTATATATTAATCATAAAATGTCCTAAATGTCTGTAACATAGTAGTCAATTAGAATGTCATATACATAACCAATCTGAGAATATAAGATCTGTATTTACATTTAATACAATAGAAGTGGCAATGCCCTACATTAACAAAGTTCCAGTAAAATTTTAAAAAATATATGAGAATATACAATTGTGTTTTACCTCAATATTATTGTATAACAATATAAAATCTGTATTTACGAAAACAGGGATTACCAATTTTCAATCACCAACAGAACGGAGAGATCAACATGTAGGTTATTTATTGTTTCTCCCATCTGCTAATATTACCCCCACCATAGTTACAGTGTTACATGCTAGAAATTTTGTGAAGGTGAGTAAGGGTACTTGCTACAATCTTCAAAAGGCATACAGCTGACTAACTAACGTATACTGCCGTTGATATCTCTAATCACAAACACTGGTACATGACATACACGGAATATTACGAGAGATAAACTCTTTATCGTGGCGGTTGTCGTTATTCAACAAATTCTGCATCTTTGAAGGGTAAGGGAACATCAATAGGTAAAAAATGTGTTTACAAGGTAGAAAAGCGACTTGTATTCCTTCAACACAACATTACATTATGAACATGCATTCTGAGATTTATTATTTCCTTACACTTTTAAATGTTTTAAACTTGCCTATAGTATCACTTACTTTGTTTGTTGAGGACGGCCGTTTCGGGAGATGTGTCCCTTTGTCAACTCAGACCGTAACTAATCACAAGGTTTACGTAGGTTAGGGGGGAGGGTGGGATATTTTGGTGGTGTGGGTGTATTTTGTGTGTATTGAGAGTTATGATGTCAAAAAGTGCGTGTGAATTGTAATGTAATTGTGTATTGAGTATGTGTGTAGGGTGTAGTTTGAAGTGTCTATATATTTCGTATTGTTCGGTTGTGTAGCGTTGGCAATTTCTGTGTTGTTTATGAAGAATTTGTAGGTTAGATGTTATGTCTATATAGTCATGTTTTGTGGAGTTGAGATGATCGGCGAAGTTTGATTGGTAGTTATTGTTTTTTAGTGCTTTTATATGTTCTTGGTAACGTGTGTAGAATGACCTCCCTTTCTGGCCTATGTAAAAACTGGGGCATGTACCAGTCTTTACATGTACCACACAAAATACACCCACACCACCAAAATATCCCACCCCCATCCTAACCTACGTAAACCTTGAGATCAGTTACGGTCTGAGTTGACAGCGGGGCACATCTTCCGAAACGGCCGTCCTCAACAAATAAAGTAAGTGCTACTATAGGCAAGTTTAAAACATTTAAAAGTGTAAGTGATTACTAGTAGCTCACGCGAAGATGGAATCAACAAATGTTATTATTTTCATTATCATTGTCATTGGTTGTACTGTCAGCTTCCATCTGTTTCCCTTTGGATATTACAGCCACTACAAATTTATGAAACCACATAGTGTGATATTTTAACATTCATCATCAAATAACCTATCTTTGTGGCTGCCTCCAAACACAAAACACTTTAATTTTTCTGACTGGTGTAAAGAATCCGAACTCACTGAGACGAGTTAGATTTACATTATCATTTGACAAGACTTTCCAAGTATGTAACAAACAAATTCTACAATGATCGAGTGCATTGTTGAGAACCTTATTTTTCTCGATTGTGAGATAATCAGTCCATAATGTATTCAACTGTGACTCTCAGTAGAATAATCTAGTTGAAGCCTCATAATTATGTAGGCCTGTTAACTGTGTCTTATGCGAGGTTGAAACCATCATCATTATGCCAACATTACAAGTCGGAAAGTAGCTGTTACTATTTTTTATAGCTGCTACAATGCAGCCCTGCCTAAGGAAGGCCCATGCTCCCATCAACAGGGACTTTGTAGACGTATGGAAATGAATCCATTCTTAATATCCTGTGCCTGCCACTTCATGACAAAATGCAGGCCCAAAATAATGTTGGTGACTTGTTTTTGGTAGACACCCGACGCCTCATCAAAGTCTGGGTTTTGCTTGGTCTTTAATACTAGCTAAGTCTAGATAAGGCGCAGGTTCTCACAAATAATAAGACTTGAAATCTAGTATACATGTTGTACAAGATAGTGTCACTGAGAATATTAGAGAAATAGTGTGAGTTGAGATAGAGTTCAACATCTGACATGGTGCAGCTTGAAAATCCAATAATGTGACTTTTCCAGTTGCGAATTAATCTTTACTGTTCATAAGATTCGGTCTTTAGTCGGAAAATCCAGATAGTCTATTAGCTTCCATTACCGGTGTGGCATGTGAACTATCAAGGCACATCTAGTCATTTGAAAGAGTTTCAGTCGAATAGGGTTGTAATTAAAGATTACTTAACTAAGTGAATACATAGGGCTTACTCTTGGACGCGTTTCAAAACAATCGTTCCTTTTACGAAGCAAAGCCTCTACTGGTGGCATAAGCGTTAGGTACAAAGATGTCGGAATAGCTTTATGACTGGAAGGGGTGGCTTATTTTGGTTGTGCACTATGTAATGGAAAAGGAAGTTGGCCTCAAAGTGTGTGTGGTCATTTAATATGTTTTCTTTATCTGTTGCGTAATGTTTGTATATCTCATATTTTTCTAAAGTTGTTAGTTTTTTACTTCTATTTAATTTGTGGAGTATGTTTAAATTAGTGAGTATGTCCGTGTGTTGTGTGTTTTTTAGGTGTATTGCGTAGCTGGATTTTGGGTTTGTTTACTTTCTTTGGGCAATGTGTTCTTCGAAGCATGTATAAAATGACCTACCGGTTTGGCCAATATAATAGCTGGGACAATCATTACATGTTAATTTGTAGATACTAGATAGTTTGTATTTGTCTGTTTGTTTATGAAAGGGTTTTATATGCTGTCTTAAAGTGTTTGTTGTTTTGTAAGATATTTGGTATTGAAGTTTTTTGAATGTGGAGGCTATTTTGTGTGTGTTTTTGTTGTGGTAGGTGAGAGATATGTATTGGTTGTTTTTTGTGTGGTTTGTCTTCGTGGCTTCAATATCAAATATCTTTAAAAAAACATGCAACATACACACTAATTTAAACATACTCCACACTTTAAAACAAACTAAAAAACTAACAACTTTAGAAAAATATGAGATATACAAGCATTACACAACAGATACAGAAAACATATTAAATAACGACACACACTTTGAGGCCAACTCCCTTTTCCATTATATAGCGCACAACCAAAATAAGCCACCCCTTCCACAGTCATATATCTATTCCAACATCTTTGTACCTAACGCTTATGCCACCAGTAGAGGCTTTGCTTTGTAAAAGGAACGATTGTTTTGCAATGCGTCAGCAAGTAAGCCTTATGTATTCACTTAGTTAAGTAATTTTTAATTATAGTTTAATCAGTGAATTCAAGATGATTACATCAAGAAACTTGAATTGGATTGGCCATGGTGACACCGAAAAAACTTTTCTGACCAAAAAATAACTTTTTGGTAATTAAGTTCCGCATTTGTTTTACTCATTCCTTACCAACTGTAATTCCCAACCTTATTTCTCTATTGATTGTATAGGGATAGTAGGTTTTTAATGGTTGTAGTTATACCCACATTCCTACACCTGTCAATTTTGGTGCCACCTGTCATGTCTTTCCAATTCGGCATATGGTAAAGGTTTAGTGAGTATGGATTTAATTAGTGTTGTCTGTTCGCTCTGTTTCTCCTGCGACTTTCCCTCTTGTATGGTTTCAGATAAAGCCCCATACTTTGAAACCATACCAAGAATTGCCTACCAGTCTAAACATTTCATCATGGGCAGCTCATCTTTTTTTAGCTCCGCCTGTTGTCTTTTAGCTTTTATCGCTGCATATATCATCGGAGCTGCTGCGCATTTGCTAAGTGATGTACCACTACCTGTAACTCAATTCTAAGATTTTCCGGCTTGCTAAATGATAATGTCTTGTTAAATGATGATGTAAATCCATCACATCTCAATGAGTTTAGACTCTTTTCACCAATGAAGAAGATTAGCCTGTGTGAAGGCGGTCTCAAAGATTGGTAGCTTGATGATGATCTGTTTCATGAACATGCTATATAGTTCCCTAAATGTAAATATGTAGCGGCCGTAAAATCGTAACAGATTAAGGCTGACAATGTAATCAACGACGATGATGGTTTTGTAAATCTCAGGATGCATGTATCTTATTTAAGATTTATTGTATCAAAGGATTACAAGTCACTTTCTACCTTGTGAACATACGTTTGCCTGTCATTGTTCCCTTAACGTTCAAGAATGCAGCATTTGTAGAATACTGACAACTGTCACAATAAGAATTTATGTGGTAATATTCCGTGTACGTCATGTATCAGTGTTTATGATTAGAGACAAAACATCATCAGCGGTATCTCTTGGCGGTTGTGTGTCTTTTAAAGATTGTAGCATGTTTAATTAATCACATTGATGTAATTTCTACCATGTTACACTGGGTTTACAATGGTGATAATGTTAGCGGATGGCAGAAATAATATATAACCTATATGTAGGTATCTCCATTCCATTAGTGATTTGAAAAAGTGCTCCCTGTTTTTTATTTTCAATTAATGACTCCGAGCCAAATGAGGGAGCTGATACAGCAAAATCTCCCCAAAATATAGAAGTTTTATAAAGGTGAATTGTTTTATGTACTCTGTATAACATATACATAATAATACTTTATATCGTTATATTTTGGGAATTGAGAGATATACATGTTTATTTGTCAAATACTATTTAGGGTGCTTTTTAATTATATTAGGGTAGATAAGAATATAGTTTACATACATTTCTTTAGATGTTTATTTCTCAAATTTTACATGACATTGTAATATTTGTTAAATTACTTATTATAATCTCTATAATATTAAAAGTATATATTTTTATTTTAGCATACACAAATCGATACAACACCAAAATAATAGACAAACTATGGCACAATATACAAAAAAACACTAAAATTAACATTGAATAGAGGGAGACCATTACATCACAATACCATACATTAGCATAACATTAAATAAAATAGCAAACAAATTTCAAAAAACAGGATACAAAATAGAATACAAAACTAATAACAATTTACAAAACAAAATACAACACCAACAACAAAGACAAATTAACCTGCAACAAATTCTACCTTGGACAAACAGGTCTCTGCTTTAAACAAAGAGTTGAGGAACACAAACAGAACACCAATTCAGGATTTTACAATCACATAAAATAAACAGAACACAAATACACAGACATTTACCATAACCTAGAAATCTTACACATCATCAAAAAAAGACCACATTTTAACACACTAGAACAATATGAAATTTACAGACACACAAAAACACAAAGTACAAACATATTAAACGAACAAACCCAATACAAATCACACATACTTTTTGATACTATTGAAAACCTGCTTTTAAAACCGTCACCGCTTAATCCAACATATCCAAGCAGAAGACACTGATGAAGATTGCTACATAGTGATCGAAAACGTTCTGTCTCAGTAAGTTTTACAAATTTCCAAAATTTAAAGTTCGGATAGTCATAAACTATTGTTAAAGTGATTATTTAATATTCACTGAGCGTAATGGACTACAAAATTCAAGAGTATATATTTTTATATTCTCACATATTTTGAAAGTTGTATTCGAAATTGTTTGGGGCATGGTATTTTTAGTAAAATGTTATAATATTTAAGTAAATGTATACAGACTTTATATTGCCGTAGAATAATATTGAGGTATAAATAACAAAACTGTGTGTGTATAGTTAACTCTTTCGTGTTTCTCGTACCGAATCATTTCTAGAGTACCTTCACCACCAGTGGAAATTGAGTCACCAGCTGCAAAAAGAAGGTACATCATACTGAATTGGGCTCCGCCCCCTTCTCCAACACATGTCAATTATGACAACAGGTAATCAACTTTTCTGATAATATTTAAATTTTAACAATTTACTTACAGTAATACTATCGTTTTACAAATTACACTTTTGCTATTACTTGCTACCAGACATTTGTTAAATAAAAGTTGTTAATTGTTAACTTACACTATCGTTTTATTACACCAGTGTTTATGTTTATATCATTTAATTTCTTCTTTATTTCTTGTACTCAAAATTCATTTTATGTACTCTTATCAGTAATATTATTGCTTTCATTTTCATTTCCCATAATTGAAATTATTTTTTTGTACATCAGTAGTATTATTGTTTTATCCAAACAATTTACTGTTTGTTATTGTTTCAGCAATAACATAGAATTGCCATGACACTCGCCAACTCGGAGTACCTGTATGAAGCGCTCAACATGAGCGTGGGGCTTCACATACTTTCCTACTTATGCTGCCAAGGTCCATCACACCATGGACTTCGATGGTTTATTCAAAACCACCGCTGTTACCAAGGTCGTCAGGATTTTATCGTCCTAAGTATACACGGCGGATGGCGGTGGTAGTACTAAGAGAGCATGTGGCGCCGATACCAACACCCAAAACACCACTGGTGTTATGAACAAACATAAACAAATTGATAGGATAAAAATTTTAATAAATATAATTGTATAAATTTCAATTTAAGGGAAGAGAATATTTGAAAAAATATTTTTTGAAAATGGAAATTATGTATTTTATTTCATTCTTTTAAGAATAGAATATTCGAAAATTTTCAAAATGGATGACTTGCAAGCTATTATTATAATATGAAATTATTGAATGTTACAGACTGTTTATAAAAAATATATCGAAAAACCATTTCTATAACATGTATTTATTTAATCATATTCTATACTGTGTATGGGTACTTTCTGAAGAAGCATTAAGAAAAGTGCATGAGTGTTTTGTACGTGATGAGAAGGCATTGTTTTACCAAATTTTGAAATGGAATTTATTTTAGACTTTCTAGGTTTTAAAAACAAAGACAATGAATTTATTATTAAAGAATTGACTCTAATTTCAAAAACCGATGACAATATTTATGAGTTACTTCTCGTTGAGCCGCCTTATAGTTTTCATCAACTTCCAAAAGGTTTACGAAAGCAAGTATTGTGGTTAGAAAGTCTTTGTCTTGGTTTAACTTGGGAAAATGGATTGATGCATTACAGCCAACTGAAAGATGTGTTTTAAGGTATGACAATTAGTGGTACAATATTTGTTAAAGGACCTGAAAAAACAAATTTATATCAAACTTATTGTCAAATTTTAATGTTAAAATAGTTAATTTAGATGATTTGTATTGTTCTAATTTAAAGGTTTGAAAAATCTCTTTTGGAATAATTTTATGAAAGAAAGTAAATTCAATTATACTCAAAATAATTCTTAAATTTTATAGTCCATTACGTTCGGTGAATCTTATTAATCACTTAAACAACAGTTTATGACTATCCGAACTTTGAATTTAGTAAATTTGTTAAAACTTACTGAGACAGAACGTTTTCGATCGCTATGTGCCGATCTTCATCAGTGTCTTCTGCTTGAAGATGTTGGGTCAAGCGGTGACGGTTTTAAAGGTAGGTTTTCGATAGTATCAGGTCTCTTTGATATTATCGAAAACTTACCTTTAAAAGACTTGATACTATCGAAAACCTACCTTTAAAATTGTCACCGCTTGACTAAACATCTCCAAGCAGAAGACACTAATAAAGATCGGCACATAGCGATCAAAATTGTTCTGTTTCAGTAAGTTTTAACAAATTTACTAAATTCAAAGTTCGGATAGTCATAAACTATTGTTTAATTGATTAATCAAAATAATTGTGCTTATATTAATACTTGTGTTTTAAAACAATGATTAAATTATGAAAAATAGTTTCAGACAGAATCAATGCAGTAGATTTAGCAATAACGGAAACATATGAAAAAGGCTATCATAAATTACAAGATAGTTTAGTTCATTATTTGCCAAAACATTTTCTTATTAATCATTTTTAAAATATTGAGCATATATTACATAGATTACCTGATAATTTGAAATGTGATCAGGATGTTTTAAATAATTTGCCTTGTGAAAAACATAAAATACGAGTTGAATCTGATATTGTTTTAATGGTATCAAACCAAATATTCATTACACTTGTTTGTATTGTGAGATGTACAACACAAAAACTGCAAATTTTAAAATATTTAATATTTTCTCAAACACAAAGATTGTGTTAATTGTAAAACAGTATTGTCTTTATTGTCATTAGTTTGTAAAAGGTCAAAACGAAAATGGGAACTAACTACTATATGATTATTAAAACTAAATTGGTTGGTAAATAAAAAAGAAATACATATATTAAATTAAATATCGAAATCTTGTTGCTGTTCATGAAGAGCTGGTTGTTAATTACTTATTACATTTTTGCTATTACTTGCGATCATACTTTTTGTTTGTATTTAAAGGTTGTTAAATTGTTAACTTACACTTGGAGAAAACTTTTTTGTCTTACGACTTCTTCAACCTCGTAATTTTGCTGCAGTTGTGCTTCCTCGGTACCATTTTTTTGAAAGTTAGAAGTGATGTGATCGAAGAGTATGTGTGATCTGTGCCGTGTTTGTTCATTTAGGATGTCATTTTTATGTGTGTTGCTATGTCTATATATTTCATATTGTTCTAGTGTGTTTAATTTATGGTCTTTGTTGCATGTGTGGAGGATGCTCATGTTATTTTCCATACTTTTGAGTGTTTAGTGTCCATGAGGTGATTTGCGAAGGTGTATTCAATATTAGTGTGCAGTGCGCTTTTCTGTTCTTTATATCTTTCAGCAAAAGATCTGCCAGTTTTTGTCCAATATAGAACTTATTGCAGTCGTTGCATTTTAGTTTGTATACTCCTGGGTTATTGTATGTGTTGGTATTGTTATTAATGCTGTGTATGATAGCCATTTGGCTTTTATTTGTTCTGTAAGCTACTTTGAATCCTGCTTTTTTTAATTGGTGTGCTAACTAAAACCCGAACACAAATTCATCACCCTCACATACATAAACAAACTCACTAATAAAATAGCAGAAATTAAACATGACAGAACGTTTTCGATCGCTATGTGGTGATCTTCATCATTGTCTTCTGCTTGGAAATGTCTGATCAAGCAGTGACCGTTTTAAAGGCAGGTTTTCGATAGTATCAAAGAGTATGTGTGATTTGTATTGTGTTTGTTTAATATTTTTGTACTTTGTGTTTTTGTGTGTCTGTAAATTTCATATTGTTCTAGTGTTTTGAGATGTGGACCTTTTTTAGTTGATGTGTAGGATTTCTAGGTTATGGTAAATGTCTGTGTATTTGTGTCCTGTTTCTTTTACGTGATTGTCAAATGTTGAGTTGGTGTTCTCTTTGTGTTCCTTGACTCTTTGTTTAAAGCTGCAACCTGTTTGTCCAATGTAGAATTTGTTACATTTGTCGCAGTTTAGTTTGTATATACCTGGTACTTGTAGTTTATCTTTGTTGTTGGTGTGTTGTATTTTGTATTGTAACTTGGTTATTAGTTTTGTTTGTTATTTTGTATCCTATTTTTTGAAATTTGCGGACTGTTTTGTTTGTGTATGGTAATGTTATGTATTTGTTTTCCCTGTTTGAAGTGTTAATGTTAGTGTTTTTTTGTATATTGTGCCATAGTTTGTCTATTATTGTGTTGTATTCATTTGTATATGCTAAATATTTAATTGTGTCTAGTTCTTTGTTTATGTTTTCTGTGGTCATTGGGACTTCTTTAAGTCTATGGAGCATGGATCTGAAGGCAGCGTGTTTGTGTTGGATAGGCTGGTTTGAGGTGTTGTGGATAAGTGTGTCTGTCGTTATGGGTGTCCTGTAAATGTTGAAGCTGTGGTTTTGTGTGTGGCTTTTTGTCATGGTAAGTTCGAAGTTTAGGGATCGGTTGGTTTCAATTTCTGAAGTAAAGTGGAGTTTTGGGTGTATTTTATTAGTGTAGGTGAGGAGTTTTTCACATTGTCGGAGTTGCCTCTGTATAGTATTATATCGGCGTATCTGTGCCAGTATATGATTTTGAATACATGTGTATTGTTTGTGAATATCTTGGCGTTTTCTATGTGTTTAGAAAAATTTCGGTTAGAACACTACTGATAAGACTTCCCATGGGTAGGCCATCTGGTTGTGAATAGAAGTTTGGTTGTGGGTGAAATAGATTTGTTTTATGATGGTTTGGAGGATGTTTATGATTTCGGTAACATGGGTTTTAGGTATGTTCTGTATTAATTTGGTTTCTAGGATGTTGAGCTTTTCATGTATGGGTATGTTGGTGTACTTATTTACCTTAGCGATATGTTATTATGTAAGAAAAGTTTTAATTTCATAGTAATTGAATTTGGACTCATTGTTTAAGAAATTCAGAATGCTGGCACAGATCACTGCTGTTAACCTTAGTGTATAAGAATTATTCATTGTGAATGAGTTGGAGAATTTGTGTTTTTAATGGAAAAGAAAACTGATTCGTTGACGAATTAAAAAAATTAGAATAATCGATTTTTTTAAGAAGATGATATAGTGAAATAAAGACAATATTTTCCCCACACTTTATTTTCAATAACAAATAATATGAAAAGTAAGTCTAAATATAGGTCCTTTTTTAAAAATTACTGTAGCTCAAGTATGCAGCTTCAAAGTGAACATAGAACTAGCGATAGCAGAGATGGGCGGTTCATGAACAGTTCAATTGAAGCGCTTCATTTGAAAGACTCAGTGAACCACAGTTCTTTTAAAAAGAATTACCTTTCACTGGTTCTCTTCTGAAGCGCTTCAGTAAGACTCAGTGAACCACGGTTCCATGAGAAAGAATTGTCCTTCACTGGTTCTGAAGCGCTTCAGTAAGAACCAAAGAAAGGAGTGAACCTATGGTTTAGTGAGTCAGTCTTCTCTTGTGGTTCGTCATGCTAATATGTAACATACAAACCGAATTCGTACAGTTTCAATTTGGCAAATATTTTACTGTAGTTTATTATTTCGACAAATGAGGAATTATTTCCAGCCTATTTTCAATCAACTCATTAAAGTGTTACTATTTGGAAGTAACTTTAACAAATAATAATTTTTTCTAAAAGAAATTCTCATGTTAGAAAAAATTTGGTATAATTTGTAAATTTTTAATTTAGACAGCAATTCTTGGTATAGTTATATGGTTAAATGGTTTAATAACTTGATAAGCAATGTGCTTCCTCTAAATAATATCAGGGTTAGATGAGAATTTATAATTATATTTTAGTAACAGAAAGCAGTAAAGTTGTATTGTTTCAACACAAAATAGATTTTGCTAATGTTACTAAGATCCTCTACAAATTGAGCTTAAGAAATTTGCTCATATAGATTCATTATTTAATATAAAATGATAATTAATATTATAACTATCATAACACCGGCATTATTTTATATAATGTTCCACCGAGCGATCGAAAACGTTCTGTCTCAGTAAGTTTTAACAAATTTACAAAACTTAAAGTTTCGCATAGTCATAAACTATTGTTTAAGATTTACCGAACGTAATGGACTACAAAATTCAAGAATTATTTTATAAATTAAAATTTGTGAGTGTGTGTTATCACATACATATTCATTAATTACAAGAATATAAATTAATATCACAAGTTATAGATTAACAGTACCGAAATAAACACATATTTACTATAGTACTATGTTGCTAAATAATACTATAAATGTGGTTATGTTTATAAAGCCACATTTAGTCAATATTTACGTTTTATTCATCCGTTTTTTTGTTTATAATGTATTCTTGAATAACATTTTTTGAAAATGTTAGTTGAGCGCTATTTGGTCAAGTGTTACTCACAAAATCTTATTTTAACAAAATGGTCAGTTTGTACCGTTATATCTATATTGGCACAATGACGTTATCTAACCTTACAAGCTGAGTTCCAACTATAGTATGCACGTAAATTGGTTGGAATAATAGCAGTTTAATATGCTGTACAACACATAATGAAAAATTGTATACTATTACTTATAATATACAAATATGTATAGTATTAGTGTTTACAATAATGACAAATGCTACTGCATCGCATGCTTACTACTAGTTACTACAATAGGAATGGCCACAAGCCACAAGTGAACCGGTCAAATGAAGTGCTTCATTTTAGTGAACCGTTCTTCTGTATGAATCGGTTCGCCCACCTCTAAGCGACATAAGTTTTACCAATATTGTTTTAATTAAATGGAAAACAGAAATCACCAATTGCTTTGCACCTCAAATGGCGATTACAACGAGAATATATAATATATCCAATTGCCGTTCCACGTCGTGAAATCTTTAATCTAGATGGCCTGTTGACCTGTTGAAATCCGTAGAGCATAGAACTGTCTTATAGCATATCAATGTAATACGGTCTTCTTTATATGATTAACTGATTCTGAAAGTGTTCGTTTTAGGATATTTCATGTTTTGTTAGTTTTTTTGTGAAATAGTGTGTGTACTGCATGTCCCTTAAGCATTGTGCTGGTGTTTATTGTTATAAACCTGTGTTACGAGGTTTTACATGTATTTTTTGTTGTAGATAATTTTTTTTCAACCTCTACAATTAGTAGTAGATTGTCATAATTTATACATAATAATACAATTGAGTCAAATTTAGAATAATGTACTACATTTTTAGAGGTCGAACATCTGTGCTATAAAATTAATAATCAACAATACAGGGTCAAAAGTGAAACAACCCAATTAATATTTGTACATTTCAATATTACATCATACCAACAAGAATACATATATTTGTTTTTTGATGATACTAAAAAATTTATATAGTATACTCACTAGGAATAATTGATAGCATATTTTCTATATTCTTCAGTTTTGTAAGGCTGTGGTGCGTGCTGGTATTGTAGTACAACGTTTTGTGAAGTGCTGTTATTTCAATTCTTTGTTAGTTCTTAAATTTCTAATTAGTTCACTTCAATTTTTGTTGGTGAGTATAAATAAGAAGATCTACTGAGTGAATAAGTAAGTAATATTTCGTCAGTTGCACAAATACAATATGTAAGTTTTCTGTGAACATAGTTTTCAATACACCGGTAATTCAGGTTAATCAGAACGTAAGAGCCTAATTATTAAAGTTTTCATACTGTCTAAATAGTTTTAGTTATACTATGAATTAAATACAATACTTAAAGTGTACAAATATTGCTGTTGATAACCTGAAACCGATAATTTTGTTTTATTCCATTAAGGCCATTTCGTTTCAATTCATCCAAGCATTATGTTTGCAATTTTCTTAACCTGGAATCTCATATAAATGTAAAACTATTACAGTGTATGTATTTTCTATCTAAACTGGTTTTCATTATAGAAGTGATTAAAGTTACGGTAAATTTGCTGATGACCTTAAAAATTTGGAAATGTAATAAAATAAAAATATTGGGTATTATTAGAGAAATATTTGACAAAAACTGGATGAACTTCGATTTTTTTGATATTTCGAAATAATAAAACTTGGAAGTAGTTTTTTTTTATAAAAAAATCATTTTGGTAATATTTGACTAAGGTCACATATGTTACCCAAGAATATGTTGTTAGCAAGAAACAGTTTTTTTGTTGTCCAGGTTTTTATAAAATACAAACAAGTGTAATAGTTAAGAAACAGTAGCTTTTAGTTAACTTCAAAACATATTAAAACTTGTAAATTGTGAAACATTACAGTATAAGTATAAATACTAGGTTAGGATAGATTTGGTTTTAAAAAATGGTAAATATGCAGTTTAGAGAACTCATCACATGTGTAAGAAAACATTCCGCCGTACTACGCCTGCTTCCACAAAATAATATCTTTTGCTAGCTGTTGTCAAACAAAACAGTAGATATACCTTTTCTAAAGGTTTTTATATAACAGTAATGTGTAGGGGGGGATGAATGAAAGAAAACTAACCTAATTAAAAAGAAGATAAAGTAAAATGTAAGATAAAAATATATATCACGTGACTTCATCCGGCAAGAGATATGACGTAATACGGCAAGCTAACAGTTGCTACAGCTAGGTGAGAGAAAGGGTAAATATTGTGTCCATTGCCAATGTTTTTTTTTTTTAATTTTAAATTACTCGTTTTAATGTGTAGAATACAAATATCAAATTTATTTTTACAGAAAATGTGGTTAATTTTTTTCACATTTTACTTAGGACTACTTTTTTGGGTCAAGGTATTATTGTGCGGATGCAGACATCTATTTATTTTCCTAATGAAAATATTTACCTTTTACTTAAGTATTAAAATAAATAAACCTAACCTAACTAGCTCGTTTTCCAAGGAAATAAAATAATAAAAAAAACCTTCCTGCTTACAAAAATATATGTATAAAGTATCCAGTTGAGATAAATTTGGTTGTAATTTTATACGGCATTACTATATACCTATATTAAACTTACAAAACATACCTGGACATGTAAGGTAAGAAAATAAGGGCTAATAATTGACCAAATGGTATTTAACTTCAAGTTTTACATGTGTTACTTCGAACATCATATTCCAAATTGAAAAAAATTTAAAAGATAATTACCGCTTAAAATTTATCAAATTTGAAAACATACTACAATTTAGCTACACACAATAGAGTATATAGAAAATGTTTCGTTTAAATTAATACACACATACATTACACACCTACCGTATCCGGTTAAAATGGATTTAATTATTAAAAAAATGACACTGAAATCAGGAATTGATCTAATAATATAAAATTATGTATGTATGTACAATTATGTGAAACAATGATAAAGAGGAATATTACATATACGTTTTCAATAATATCTTGCCACTATGAGATTTTATAAACTAAATATTTATTCATGTAGTCCGGCCATGGAGCCCATGTTTACAACTTTACAAATACTATATTTAATATTTATAAAGTTTTCTTTTTCTCTCCTTCTTTTTCTTTATTCTTACTTTCATTTGATTATTCTGAGTTTTGGAGACTTTCTCCAGCATTGTTCATCATTTAGCCTGGGTGACATCTACAGTTTAAAGTATGCTGCGGACGTGATCAACTTTGTCACCCCTTTGAATAAAAAGTATTAAAACATTCGACAAATAAGGTTTTAAGAATATGATGGAGGAAAGATTGAAGAACAAGTCCTATAATACGTTGAGCTGTTTGAGACTGACCACAGTGCATGACTGCCTTGCCAGACATCTGAGTAGAGTAAGCCATAGAGCTGTGTGCATAATCAATATAGACATTCTATGTTCCTGAAATTTCTTTGGAACATAACTTCCTGAGATTATGTCGGCCTAGTGCTGGGGATTATCTTTACAAAACTAGGTTATGGGTTTTTAGTACTGAAATAGAATCTTAGCATTTAAGTGATGCATTTGTTTACAATTAACAAAGAACGTCAAGTATATGCCAGGGAATGTATTAATTCTTGTATCAATTTACCTGAATGTGTTCACTATAAAGTGAAATACCTGTTTGTGTTGAAGTTAACATTTGTCAATGCAAAACCACCTTTTATGTTAAACTTTGGTTACCAGAGACACTTCCCTTTTGTGTTAGTGATTTCTGTGACTATACAATGTATTCTTCAACTTGGATCTAATGTCAAATTTTCAAGTACCTCATCTTTTTGGTAAGTTCAGGCTTACACTGCAATATGTTATTCATCAACGACAAACGGTTCATAACTCGTCTGCCCCTCGTATTTTCATAAATTAACATTATGTTTTCACCATATATGTGACACACATAAAACTATATTAAAAAAAGTTTATATATAAAAATAAGCACAAACTTGTACTACTTTACAACAATATAGCAATGATCTTTACAACACTTTTTTTTTTATAAAACAGCATTATTATCGTGTACAGTAAATGTTACTTAAAATTGAATGAATTATTGACAAAATAGCCTATTAACCCATTGTGCTCCATAGACAAGCTAAGCTCGTACTAACAAAATGTTGCTAGTGGGCATAAAGACAAGCTCAGCTCATCATCGATTTTCATCATTGCTACAAGAGAGTTTAAACTATATTGTTTTGTTTTTGTTGATCATTTAATTTAACTTGATCCTTGTTATTATGTTATGGTCTTCATACTTCAGAAAAGAGGTTACAACGTGTGTCTGATGACTTGAGGGAATTTTTTTTGCCTCTCAATACTGTTTCCATAAAAAAAGATATTTATATCTGTCCTAATGCATTCTTGGAATTACAGGGTACATAGTAGTATTTTTATTGGTTTCGTGATGTTTATAACTAACTTGTTGGGCGACCATTCAGGTCAATGTCCTACTCTAGTATTTTTTCCTTCAGTTGGGGATTAGAGACTGCAGAAATTTGTAGGTGTAGTGCGTATCATCTCTACTTTTGCATTTACTTGTTGTTAATTGCAAAATATATCTTACTTAATAATAATTTTAAAATATATTGTTAAAATGTGTAAAAATATTTTTGAAATTATATATTTGTAAAGTTTATTTACAAATGTAAAGTGAATAATAAGTTGCACGTATGTTAGGGGAAAACAACCGCTAAGCTTTAAACTGTAAATAGCATTTTATTATTTATTTATATATAAACCTTTTTATATATTTTAATTCATGATTATTTTTTTCACTAATAATGATTACATAAAATTATTTAAAAAGTATAAATAACTCAACACAATTCAGTAGGCACTATCACTGATTTCTGAACTATACCGAACCTCATAGTTCGCTAGGAGTTTGATTGATTTATTTTGCATTAGATTTATTTCCCAGGAGGCTGAAGAAGTCATAAGACGAAAACGTTTCCTCCAACTGTAAGTTAACAATTTCATATCTTGTAGTTAACAAAACGTCGTATGTAGTATAAATAGGAGCCGAGCTATCTGCGCTCTTCACTCGCTCTTCTACTGTTGTTGGGTTCACCTCGTCAATGCTGGATGAGATTCTAGCGAAACGTCGGAACTGCGAATTTATGGACTGCAGAATGAACGGATGTACTCCAGATAGTAACATTTCATCATATTTTTCCATCCGTGAAGGAATACGTATCAGCATATATATATATATATATATATATATATATATATATATATATATATATATATATATATATATATTCATAATTTTAAAAATTATTTAAACAATTTAAAAATGTCTCAATTTTCTATTTTTCTTTTTTTGAAGGTTATCTAACTATGGCGGATGCTGAAGAATTAATAGCTGATGAGGGAATGGAAAGTGTAACAAATGGTCAAGACGCTGAGATTATTGATGAGACTGAAGCAGGTGATGGCGATTCATCTGCAGTTGATGCTACTAACGTAGAGGATCCTGTAAGTAAATACATAAGTTAAAACCATTTTGTTTATGAAGAGAAACAGATCATTGTCCCTGATAAAAATACTTTATCTGAAACATCATTGTTCTTTTGTAAGGATACATTAGGTTTTATAGATCCAAACAACATGATAATTTATGATTTCTTTTATGATCAAGAAAGCACTGAGAAGGAGAATGGCCAGGTGCTACTGTAATCTCCTTCGTGTGTCTTAGGAGAGGCGTTTCTAACCATAAATCAGTAAAATTATCTCAGAATAAAAAAGTTATAGCAATACTTGCTTTTCCAGTAATACTCTTGTTATATATTGATAGTAAACAATACATGAGAGATGTATCTTTATCAGTAACACTGTAAATAACCTCTTGATTTTAATTGATAGGCTGTAGGTAGTTTATTAAGTAGTTATGTGAGATTTTAGGTTCTATGTCAAATGTGTTGTGTAATTTGTGATATCGTTGCCAAGAGGATATGGTATGTCCACCTGTCCTAAATCCCAAAACTTCATAGATTCCACCCCCAAACAAGTGGACATCTGTTAATGTCCCAGGCAAAACAGAAAACATGAATAGTTGTCAGATAATAATTTTCTATATTGAATGTCTTGTCATCACTTGGTAAAGCTTATAATGAAGATGCAGTATTAAAGACATAGAAAGAAATGTCATTGGTGTTAGGAGTCACATGGAGGATCTAAGGGTAATCATCAAAGATGTCTTCTTATGTTCATGTTTCTAAGAGGCACATATCCATAACTGCTAAATTTTCCTCTAAGGGAGTATTAACCTTTTATTAGGTCAGACCTTCTTTCAGAAGACCAAGCTAGAGGCGGTATAGTTATTCTAGCCAGTGACTGTAACAGCGTTGTTTCTCTGGATTTCATAGGGTAAGTTATAGCCTTTTAACATGTTCAGCACGGTAAGCGGCCCGACACGCTCTGCATTCCCTTACAGGTCACCGAGAGCGTGCCGGTGTGCTCCCAGCTTGCCTTTAGAGTGACAGGAGCGCACCGGAACGCTCACTCCCAGTCTAATTGAAACTTCTCTAGTGTCGATACGTGTTTGTATAAAGGTTTGATTTTTACCTCATTGCTTCAGAAGAGTTTGGAGAACATTGTGCCTGAGTCGTTTTTAAATACGACCATCCCAAGTTAATTTTTGATGCTTCAACTGAAACAATGCTTCAGGGAGTTTTATGAACAGATTTAATTTGGTTTAACTTTTATATTTTAATGTTTTTTTTAAAGTTTGAACCACTGTACGCTGCAAAATATCTGGTAAAAACGATTATAAAAATAAACTAAGCTTTCTGAACTAACCTAAGAATAAACGATAACTGTCCTATTAGAATGAATGAACCAACTCAAGGTGGGAACAGACTATTGTAAATATGAGTCATTGACAAAATGCTTGGACGGCCGGAAACCTAATGTGTCATCATAAGATTGTAATAAACAAATGTCAGCTAATCTTGGCTATAAATAGTCTCGGACGACTTTCATGAATCCCTCGTACATATTACAAAAATTCAATGTAACGAGATATTGATATTTGTATTAAAGTGTAATGGATGTGGTATTAATACATACATTGGATATGGTACTTATCCATTCCGTTCTACAGACGAAATATGCTCATCATGATGCATTACTGGTAGAGATCTACAGATCTCATTAGCTCGTCAAAATTGTCATTGTTTTCCTCCAAGAGAGTCTATGTTTCTATGTGTCATACAAAACATAAACATCATGTTATACAATGAATGACTAGATGTCAATGCTGTCCAAGGGATATTTACTGCTAGAAACTTGGAGCTTATATAAGGATAGATATTCATAACCCATAAGTTGTTCTTTTGTCAGCTAATAGACATGAAGTCAGTTTTTCGACATTCTAGACATGAAAGACTTGTCATCAGTTTTTATAACAACTTTATTTTCTTGTACAGCATAGTTATTACTCGGTGTCAGTCAGTAGCTGATGTTTGTTGTGTGTCGTAGTATGTGAACATGAAGTCTGCTACCGTCTAAAGAATTTACTGAAATTTTAAGTTAAAAAACTACTTAGTGTAAATATATTTTTAAATTAGTGTATTTTTTTAACATTTGAAGTAAACAATAATAGTGAGAGCCCAAAATCTAGTGCAAACTTCAAATCATAATAAATTTTTATTTTGTTTTTCCAATTATGATTAAAATTAATACACTAAGGTATAAATAATAAAAATATTACATCCATAAAAATTATATAATATTTAGTGTTTTATAAGTAAGATCATTTTCTTATTTATAGATTTTATGTAGTGAAATAGATCTCAATTGACAAGAAAAATTAATTTATATACACTGGGTCCTTCCGAACACAAATCATTCAATCTGGAATGGGTTAATATGGTATTATTTCATTAGTAGTATTAATTGGGGAACAAAATGGTTTCTTTCTATCGTGCCATCATTAGATCATGTGTAAATCACGGTTTAGCTCAGTGGTTCCCAAAGTGTGTGCTGCAGCTACCTAGGTCACTACGGATTACTGTTGAGAGCACTGCACCATGCCTCAGAATTGAACTTTAAATTAAAAATTAATCAGATATAAATTTTATTTGCACTTGTGGTAGTTTGACAGCTATGTCAGGTGTGTTACTAAGAGACTGCAAGGAGAGCGAATCGTCCAAGTCCTGTGTTCTCGTTGCTGTAGGGGCCATTACCAGGAAATATTTTTACGTCAAGGGTTACGTGAAGGTTTGGGAACCAGTGGTTTAGCCTATTTAATTAGATGATCTACTGTTCTGAAAACTCTCGATGGCATTCTTTACTCTGTTTTTAGACCTGCTAATGATGCTATTAAATCAAGCCCAATCCCTAGTCTTCTTGTCGAGGCTGAAACCTTTCCTTTTACAACAACCTCATATGCTTCTAATCTCTTACCTTTCTGGTCTTCAAAGGAAACAAAATCATTGGTTCAAAACTTGACAACAGTGTTGGGTGCTCATGTCATATGTCGGGACTGACCCACATCTACAGTTTTCCCTCAGCTTGCACCATTTTCACAGTAGAACTCTTTCCCATTCTTAAAATATTAACTGTTTTAAATCTAGAACTTCCAACTATCTTTTCTGTTCCATTTCTAAAAGAGCTCTTCAGGATTGGTTTTTTTTTGTTCTTAGTTGAGGACATTTTGTGTGTGGTACACACTTTTTAATTAAGGCTGGTATCAGTTTGCTTTGTTCCTAATTCAGTGGAATACCCACAAAAATCAGATAAAGCAGCGGAGGTTGCTATTAGTATGGTGCCATCTACACTACATGTTATGGCATCTGATTATGTATGTTTTTCAAAACATTTAAAATTCGTTACTTTGGAGGAAGAAAGGCAACATATGAATCAAAATAACCCAAGAGAAGCCTTCGGTCCATGGAGGTCTTCTTTTGATATAAAATAAAGAGAGGTGGCTTGTCTTTACGTCGCCCACTAATTTTAACTCAAGTATATTTGATGCATCAATGTTTTAATCTTTGGAGTTCAATGTTCTGTAGAGTTTTAAGGTACTGTTGAGGATTGTTGCCGAGACAATTGTCTGTATCATTCTTCTTGTGCTACTTAAATTTATTTGTACGGTAATCCAACCCGATGAACCAGAAATATATATGGTACATCTTGTAGTAACAGAAGATATGTTTTGTAGGACTAGAGATATGTGCGAAATGGAGGACTAGAAATGGGCAGTATTGAGAATATAGAGTACTTATAATATTCTGGTGCACTGCACTGTTTACTTTCCATGTTGTATTCACATAACTCACTAGGGCTGGTCTGGCGATTTCGGGGTGGTAAGGTTTAAGATATTATTTAAGAGAATACTATGTTACTGGATCATAGAATACAACTTTATTATAATGTTTATTTAGTAAACAATAATTCGTATTGATTCCCGTATCCCTAAATGACATTGAAATGACAAAAATAACTACTGAATTACAATAACCCACTATCAGGGGTTTGGGTCGATGATGCTGTGTTTGCCGGCAGACCACTTTGTTTAGTTTTTCTGTTTATGTTTGAGTATTGTGATATAGTTTTGTTTGAAATTATTATATTATTAGATTGATAGTTTTGTTAATCATGTCACATGAAAACTTGAGAAGTTGTGAACTCTACAGATTGCTAGATTGACCTCTTGATTTGGGTGATTCACTTAACATTTTTTAATGACGTTTCAGATATAGACCCTATTTAAAACCCAAATGTTTATGAACCATCAAGTTCACTGATATTTCCTGTAAATAGAGGTTGGCTTAAGTTTATACTTGAGTCATTGGATAGTGACAGTAAAGAGAATTTGCCTAGGCAACAAAAGCGGATATGTCGTGGTGCTTACATGACTTGTAATTTGTAAGTCCCATATTTTGTTATTTCTTGTCCAAATGGCCTAATTTTTTTTTCTATGTTCTAAATAAGATGGAGAATAAAATAAATGTTTACCACATAATAATGCATATGTCACGTCCGAGACTATTTATAGCCGAGATTAGCTGACAATTGTTTACTACAATCTTATGATGACACATTAAGTTTTTGGGCGTCTAAGCATTTTGTCAATGACTCATATTTACAGTGTCTGTTCCCACCTCGAGTAGGTTCATTAACTCTATTAGGACAGTTATCGTTTATTCTTGCGTTAGCTCAGAAAGCTTAGTTTATTTTTATGATCGTTGTTTTTACCGGATATTTTGCCGCGTTAAGTGGTTAAAACTTTTTAAAAAAACATTAAAATATAAAAGTTAAACCACATTAAATCTGTTCATAAAACTCCTTGAAGCATTGTTTCAGTTGAAGCATCAAAAAGTTAAGTTGGAATGGTCGGATTTTATAACGACTCAGCCACAATGTTCTCCAAATTCTTCTGAATCACTGGTGTAAAAATCAAACCTTTATACAAACACTTATCGACAATAGAGAAGTTTTAATTAGACTGGGAGTGAGCATCCCGGTGTGCTCGCTGTTTTTCAGAAGGAAAGCGGGGAGCGCACCTGCGCACTCTCAGTGCCTCGTAAAGGAACCCAGAGTGTGCCGGTACGCTAGCCGTCTTGAACGTGTTAAGTAAGATAATATCTTGAAACAAAATATGTGTTTGTATATGTCAAAGTTTTTGAGAGAGTGTAACATAATTTTGATAATTTTTGAAATTTTATGATCAGAAAAATTATATATTCCATAGCTAGAAACGTTATAATACTATGCGAAGTTAGATCTAAAAATATTAGTTTGAAATAGGTAAAAGCTTAGCCATATTTATCTTAACCATTAGGACGCTCCATATAAAATAGACTTTACTCTTTGTTTACAGATCTATTTAAATTTAAATTGCTATACACATTCAAGGATAAAAAAAAATAAGACCAAATTTTTTCATCAATTTATACTATTTAGTCTAAAAATTAAAATTTTTTTTATATGATAAATTTTGGAGCATTCTTCTAGATGTAACTGGTGATTAGTACACAAGTTTTACAGTCGTAACAACATTGTACCAGATGTTTAAATATAAAATAACATAACCACAAAATACTAAAACAAAGTCACAGCAGGTTCAAAAATAATAAATGCCTAAAGGGTTTTGAATTTCATGTCAAATGTCTACCTAGAGTTTCCATGAATTCTGCCCATTTCTCAGATAAGAAATTTCTAAGAATAAGCAAATGCTGGATGTGATATACACAATATAGATATAATTTCAGTCCGTACTGACATTATTCAGTACTCAAATTTGATTTTTGCTAACTTCAGTGTTATATAGATGCCGAATTTTGTAAATACGAGATATCACATTATACGTGTTTTGTAAAAATCTGACTTAATTCCAATATTATGAGTATTAAGGGTTAATTTGTCTGTTTTTGAATTATGAAAATTTTAAAAGTTTATCATTTATAAATTTGTGCATGTAAATGTAATTAATTTCTTCTCTTTTTGTTAGTACTTAAGTTCTCATTATGTAACAGTATTTTAAAAAAAAAAGTTAATAATTTCTTGATTTATATATGATAAGATTAATGTGATAAATCTTTGTGCAAAATTTGTAATTGTAATGTTGGACTCACTTTGTGTCATTAATATTTTCAGGAACTGGAGGCTATAAAAGCTAGAGTTCGCGAGATGAAGGAAGAAGCAGAAAAACTGAAACAACTTCAATCTGAAGTAGATAAACAGATGAACCTTGGCAGTCCTCCTTCAATTAGTGAGAATAGAGCTAGCATCAAATTATTATTCTTTTAAATATTACTAATTTCCAGAAATGCGAAAAAAGGAAAATTATATAAGCTATTCGATTATCATTATTTCATTTCTTGTTGATAAATGTTTTATAGTTAATATATTGAATGTATTACTTTTAGTGATGAAATATTTTTTTAAACTTGAAATAATACTTAAAGGCCATTATAAATTTTACCTATACATTTTACGATACATTTTAATATAATTTACTTCTTATTTAATGTTTTAATTTTAAACATTCGACATGCTTGCATTAGGAGTATTTTCTCAATTTATGATATGAAAACGGTTTACTGCAATGTTTGTTCTTTTAAAGTTTATTACATATTACTGCTTTGGCATAATTAAAAAATATGAGTCACTTAAACTGAAACTTTAAATATTGTGTAGTGCTATTATTACAAGCATGTTTCAGGAATATGCAACGGAGAATAACAATTCTGATGGTTGTACCACTACAACAGTTCTGTAATTTTACATATATACAGTGCCGGCAAAAAGTTTAGGGACACCCCTACATTTATATGTTTTTGCTATTGTCCTAAAACTTTCTGCCAATCATTTATTAGTAACTTATCAATGAATTAAGCATGAAAAGTTACGATTTTCCTGAAATTTTCATTCATTTATAAGTAAGGGTTGGCAAATTATAAATTTTTTTCCCATTTTAAAATTTTTGAGGAAACCCCTGTTTTTTCTAATTAAAAATGTATAATAAAAAAAATACACATCTGATTAAAATGATACTTTGTACAAATGTTTAGCATAACATTTAGAATGTAAATATGCATTATTTATTATTTACAAAAAATCACCTCTCATTTAGTACTAGGTTAACTTTGCTTTAGATTTTCAGATTTTTCAGCATAAAATTCTCACATTTCAATAGCGAATATCTAGTGAACGGAGCCACTTGGAACGGAACTGACTGTACCGTTGTGATCCTCGCGTCATGGCGGGTCGGGGGTACAGTCAGTTCCGCTCCAAGTGGCTCCGTTCACTAGATATTCGCTATTGAAATGTGAGAATTTTATGCTGAAAAATCTGAAAATCTAAAGCAAAGTTAACCTGGTACCAAATGAGAGGTGATTTTTTGTAAATAATAAATAATGCATATTTACATTCTAAATGTTATGTTAAACATTTGTACAAAGTATCATTTTAATCAGATGTGTATTTTTTTTATTATACATTTTTAATTAGAAAAAAAAAGGGGTTTCCTCAAAAATTTTAAAATGGGAAAAAAATTTATAATTTGCCAACCCTTACTTATAAATGAATGAAAATTTCAGGAAAATCGTAACTTTTCATGCTTAATTCATTGATAAGTTACTAATATAAGATTGGCAGAAAGTTTTAGGATAATAACAAAAACATATAAATGTAGGGGTGTCCCTAAACTTTTTGCCGGCACTGTAACTACAACTTGGAAGCATCTAAAAATTGCCCAAATATTTACCTATTTTAATGCCTTTTTTACAACAAAATGTAGTATGGTGCATTCTTATTGTACTAAAGAGCTTTCAATATAAAGAGGTACAATATGTTGCAATGAAAGTATTGGAAACGGCCCTAATACCGCAAAAATAATACAAAATAACAGAGGAAACAAGTTACTTGAAATTAAACCCTCAGGTGCATTTCGATGACCTGTCATCATCATCATCAGAGGATCTTTTTACAATGCCAAAGTGTTAAGAGTTTCATAGCATGGAATGTGGAATACCGATGGAAGTTTGATCTCTCAAACATGTAAGCATGATCTCTGCTACTTCTCAGGATCCATCTAAGTGAACTAAGGATGAATCTGGGCAGAAAAGTACTAGGATTAAAAATAACCATGATCAGAACCTGTCCTATTTGTTTAATGTTTTATCATGATAATTGGCTTTATAACAGACTAGGTTATAAAATAAACCCGTATTGGTAAACTATGTTAAGCAAATCTGTATCAGTAACAAGAGCGCGTTTTGACTCATCGTTACTAATTTTTTGTTTTAAAACTTCAGTAGTAGGAAGAAACCTCTTGCAGCCCTTTATTTTAAGACAGGCATAGTCTTGGAGTTATCACAAACATAATTCACATATTGAAGATGGACAGTACACTTTGCCTCAGTTATAAACTTGATAAATAGATTTGGACATTCCCTATTATAAATGTGGGTTATGAAAGGCATTTGGAGAGTAAACCTGTTTGCTGTATGTTTTTGTTATACGTACATTTGATTAGTCATATTTTATGGATGTGTAGCTTATTCCTTTGTACAACCTACAGTTCTGGAGAAGTCCATTTGAACATGCCCCCTACACTTATTACTGCTGATTTCAGATTAAGCAAAATTTTTACTTTGCTTGTTTAGACAATAAAGCCAACATAATTATGTATACATCATTTTCTGCAACTATCTTAGAAGCGGTAGTAGTTGATATTTTAGATTTAAAACTAAATCATCTGCTATGCCGAATAGTTTGCAATAACTGTATTAAAAAAATATAAAGAAAATACAAATACTGAAAAATGTTTTAAAATAAACATTTTAATAAAACAAAGCATTTTTATTTTAATATTTTCACTGTTCACTAGTTTGAAAAAATCTACAAGATGTTTAAAAATGAATATCAGTGATTTATTCCATTTGACTTATTTTTTTTTTTTAGAAATATTTATTATTAGCACCATTTATCACAAAACAACCATTCTGTAGCCAAGTTCTTCCTATATCGTACACAGTGCTTCTAGAGTAATTGTTGCAAACGCTTCAATCTTGTTTTTTAGTAAGTAAGAGCAGCTGTTAATAATGGAACATACTCAAGGTGCATAAAACGCCAAAAGTAATCACAAGACATCAAGATCAGGTGAATGTAGAGTCCATGGGAAACAAGCCATGTTATTTGGCTGCTGACTGCCAATGCAGTGGTTTGCTACAGGTTGTTTAACAGTGGCATACTTGCGTTATCCCTGTAAGGAGTCACAATATCTTATTGGGAAATTTCTCTGGTTTATCTTCTTCCAATTGATAAAAGAGCCACTGTAAGAAAAAAGCACTACCAAGAAAATGTGTATTGTCATGCAGGAACATTTCATGTGCGAAGTTGGCACATAAACATAGCCTATAGGTTGTACTACTTTTAAAGCTATAAAGGATGTAGTTGTAAACGTCACTTTAAAACTCTGAATACAGACATCACTGGAATTTTTAATTCACATATACCGCTCTAAACAGGATTTTATAGCTGCGAGTAAAAGACTCAATCGCTTAATACATTCTTCAGTAGTCGATTCAGACTACTCCTGCCGCATACTCTTTCCTGTACAAAGTAAACAGGTGTTTTCAAATTGATGATACCGTCTATGGATTTCATAATAGAACGCAGGTCAAACTGTAACTACTGGATCAGCGTTTCCAAACTGTAGCAGACAAAAAAATCTTTTTGTTCACTAGTTTTTCAACTACTAACTCTATAAAAAGTTATAGAGAGCACAGTAGCATAATTATAAGTAATATACAATTATAATCCTTTAGTACAAATATTTATACAACTTTTATGTACATTTTGCTAACATAGTTGCAGACATAAAGGTTGTTTGTAAATATCTGTAGCAAGGGTTTATAACTGTTTAGTAAAATACTAGCTCCTTCTAACAGAAAATAGAGGAAACTGTCTTTTCAAATGCACTTCACACAGGTGTTACAAACATAACACTGTTAAAGTTGCTCTTTATTGTGATTTATAATTTACAATGAACTTACATTTGATTTACTGTTTTAAAACCACATATTTATTTGAAACAACCTGTATTTTTCAATATATACTGGGATGCTTACTATTCCGCACCCTGCCAATCAGGTCACACGGTTATCTGGACAGGTTTTTAAATAAATATGCAATAAATATGTAAATAAGTAAAATATAAAAGAAACTAAAAATATTATTTTTTTAAAGTAATTGTTTTTAACCTTTAATTGTTGTATGTATTTAGCCTTTTAATTATTAATAAGTTCATAAATTTACGTGGTATTGTTTTGCGTATGTATGTACAATGTTTTCTTATGTGTGTATATAATGATTAAACATTGAAGTTTAATCAATAAGATTTGTTATATTTTTTTGTAGCATAATAATTTCTTATGTTTAAAAAAGTTGGATTACACTATAAAAACTACTAATTTTTATTATCAAAACATCAATTTTAATTCTTTTATCAGTTTAAAACTAATTCTATATACATTTTCAAGTTGATTCTGTTTTTTTTTTATTAAGTCCAGATTAAAGACATTTTTTGTAATCTATTCACCTATTTTGTATAACAAAAAAAATTTTTCATTGAGAGGGACATAAAAAAGTTTATTTTTGAAAAGTTTATGTTTTATATTATTTGAATGTTTCTTTTTTTATTTTCCTTGAATTTTGTTTGATTGCCTTATTTAAAAATAATTATGCTGTTGTTAACATTTTGATTTTCATAAACAAACCCAAAATTATAATTAAGCATGTAATATAATTAGGCAAATGTTTAGCAAAAGCTGGATTAATTTTTTTTATAGCACATAAAATGTTGTAGAAACAGAAAGTGTTTTGTAAATTTTTATCTTGATGGGTTTGTCTAAAGTTTCAACTTTATAATTACAGCAAGTCCCCTAAATTTATCTTTAGAAGAAAAAATTGAAGTGGACAACCGTTCTATCTATGTGGGAAACGTAAGTAGATTTCATATACTTTTTTTCTTGTGTATATATACGAATTAAAAACTATATTGCATTTGATAAATAAATAACAATAACCCTTGCTACAAATATTTAAACACCCTTGATGTACATTTCACCAAAACAGTTAGCATCATCAGAAGGTTACAAACATACTGTAACCTTACGTCAGTATGTTTGTAACCTTCTGATGATAATAACTGTGTTGGCGAAATGTACATCAAGGGTGTTTAAATAATTGTAGCAAGGGTTATTGTTATTTATTTATCATAATTACGCTACTGTGCTCTGTAAAATTTTATATTGCATTTGTGTGATGAGCTGAGTTTAATTTGACTAAATAAATTCGGACGGTGTTGGTCAGCTAACATCTAACATCCTGTCATTGTAAGTTACACTGTATTATTATTGACGTATAGAAAGAGTGATTCCATTGTTCAGATTTTATTAACAGTTTTTGTTTTTCTTGTTATAAATGAACTAATTGAAATTGTTCTTCTATAAAACTCTCCTAGTTTTATGTATTTTTTTACTTTGTTTATTGTCTTTATTATTTTTTTAATGTGTTTATTGTTTTTATGGTTCAAATTATTATAAAAAATCAAGAGTACAGTGGTACAATATATTACAATAAAAATATTGGAAATAACTCCAATACCACAAAAAAAACAAATAATACTGTAACTGTAAATTATTTTTGGTAGCTTTAATTCTTATGAATTAAAGCTGATTTTAAATATTGCAGTTTATAGTTACATATTTAGAAAATGACCTGCAAAGTCTTATTAAATTATTATTTAAAGGATCATTAAATTAAGATGTAAGGGATTTGTGTGCTCGTTAAATAATTGCTCTCTTAATCTTCAATTAAAACAAAACAAAATGTTTTATTTAGCAAAAAAATTATAAAGTTACAAACCAAAATACATATTTCTTAAACATTGCGTTAGTTACTGATTAGTGAACATTTAACATTTAACTTATGAGGACATTTACATATTAACAAATCATTGGCTGAAATGACTCTGTTTTCGAGTTTGCTTGCTTGCTCTTTCCATAATTAATTCTTACAATTTAAACTGAAAACAAATGCACCAAATAATGCATAAATTACATTTATGTACGTATTAAAAATTTAAAGTTTATTAATTTTGTATTAAACTGTTTAAGCATTTAAATTTTGTAATAGTTCACCAAAGTTTGAATTTGTTCACTTAGCTGTTTTAACAAGGTGTAGCCTCACATCCTTCTATTGGAAAGACCTTACAAGATTCCCTCGGTCATGATTTTGAAAAAGGCTTCAGTAACTCAGCGTTCCATCTTCGTTCTTGGCAATGTGCGCTGTCTTCTACATTCTGATTACGAAAAATTTAAAAAAAAGACTGTTACATTAAAAATTTAAAACAAATCGTTTCCTCGCTCTTGAAGACGACCGTTTCCTTCTACATCCCGATTTTAAGAGAATTAACTTATCTGTTACATTTAAAAAAAATTTTTTAAATACTTCTTCGCTCCTCGCACTACAAAACATGTTTCCTTTCCTACATCTTGGATATGAGAGGGTTAAATTATCAGAAACATGCAGGCGTCCTAGCTACCGCGCATCGTATGTGTGCATACATACTTTAAATTTAGTTCCAAACTATTCCAACAGATGCCATTACCAACCAGAGATTTGATTTAATATATTTCTAACAAATCACAATTTTTTGATCTAGTTCTATATTGTTACATTTTCGAATACATTCTTGTTCGTTTTCTGAAATTTCCCTTTTTAATATGTAACACCATCTAAAATGTGTTACAATACAAGTTACTTAAGATTATTAAGATACCCTTATGTACCTTTCGATGACCATGTCATCATCATCAGAGGGTCTTATAACAGAATACAATCTTGCAAACAAGGTCACTCTAGTTTGTAACTTTGTTATAAGACCCTCTGATGATGATGACATGGTCATCGAAATGTACATAAGTGTTTAATCTTGAGTAACTTTTATTATTTTTTATTTTTGGGGTATTGGGGTTATTTTTGATATTTTCATTGTAGTTTAAATTATTAATTTGAAAATAATACAAATAATTCACCCGCACCGAGTACATTATTTGCATTTCCTAGCCCGGTCACATCTCAGTTGGTATAGACACAAGTAGAGTTCTTATGATGGTTTTTATTCAAAGCACTTCAACCATTCCACAGAGAAGATATTACAGTGCAAGGGAAAGAAAATAAAAATAGCGGTGTATACGCATTCACTTAATGTTGGTTCTGATAGAGCTCAAAGATTCAAATTTACTATATTTGATGAGAATGAAAATCTTACTTTGCCAATAACCTAGTCTATGTTTATAATATAGACATATTTGCTTTTGTTTTAATGGTAATGCCTTCTATGTCACTTGAATAAAAACAATGGCTTCGAAATAAATCATCTTATTTAGTTTGTTACTTTTCTTCTACGTATATTAAGAAAGCAGACCAAATTATTATAAAGGGTTTGTCATCTCCTTTCTAATTCAGTAAGTCTTAAATAAGCTTTGATGTCTACCAGAACTAATCCTAAAGTACAAGGTGATACCAGGAAGTAATATTTATTAATTTATTTTAGTTTCCTTTTATTTTATAATTACATATACGTCTTTTAGAAATTCTATCCTAGGTGTCGGAAAGTTGGCCCAATGTCAAAGTCCTCTAGAATTTGAACATGAAGTTGAATCCGGTTGGAACCCTCAAATTTTTATAATTTAATTATTGAATAAATATTTAGAAAAACTACATTAACATCAGTTGTCATCCACTAGCAGGGTGTCTAGTGACAGGGAAAACCGGGAAAACCTGGAAAAGTCAGGGAATTTTAAGATTCTGGAAAATTCAGGGAAAAGTCAGGGAAAATTTTAAAAAATCGGGAAAATATTTATTTTGATTAGAAACAAAACTAGTGGCCATTGCTCTCGAATATTTGGTATTGTAAGCCAGCGGTTTAGGGGCAGGGCAGTCAGGAAATAACACTTCTTTATTTAGATGCCCATTATTTATTTGATAAGCCCAATGCTATGACTTCAGGACTTATGTCAATAAATATTAAACGTGTCGAGTTGGTACAGCTGGGAGGTTTTAGCCTGGACCGTGGCCTTGGGGTGCGCAGTGGTTCTGTTATCATATGGACAGGTGGGGATAACAGATAACTCAGTCTGTTTCTGACCACACAGAACTCTGTGTAAACATTCGTAGCCAGCTATTTGTCTAGACTCGTGATAGTATGTGTTTTATTTGACGGTGATTATTTGTACACTGTTTATTTCAACATGGAAGGTTCCAGTTTTCATTGCCGTAGCGGGCAAGCGCGTCATGCAGATGTCGTCATTACCTCCCCTCCTGCCTTAGGATAAATATAAACTAAAAGATAAAGTGACTGAAGCAGAGATTATATGGTGCGTGAATTTAGTAATGCAACACTTCTTTACGCAATGCAGAAGGTAGTGTGCCTCTTTCTAAGGATGTTCCCTGATAGCACCATTGCACAGAACATGAGATTGGGGAAAGATAACATTTCCTATAGTGTTGTAATCGGTTTATCAAATTATATTAAAGACCTGTTACTGACATCATTAAATTCAAATTCTAACTATGTAATTGGCTTTGATGAAAGTTTAAACAAAATATCACAAAGAGCCCAAATGGATTTGAGTGTTAGGTATTGGGATGCAGAGACGGATGAAGTGAAAGCTCGATATTTTGGTTCTGTGTTCCTTACAGACACAAAAGCAAAAGAGTTACTCAATTCGTTCTTCAAAGTCTGGATTTATCCAAGATCCTTCAGATATCAATGTAAACTGGGCTTTCTATAGACATCTAAAAGAGGAAAAGTCAGGGAAAACTCAGGGAATTTCTTCAAGCTATTTTACTAGACACCCTGGAAAAGTCAGGGAAAACTCAGGGAATTTCTTCAAGCTATTTTACTAGACACCCTGACTAGGTTAAAACAAGTGTATTTGAACTTGAATGGATTAGTAGAAACATATTTTAATAACGACTGAAAATTTTTACAAGATATATATCAGGAGAGTGTGAGCAAATAGAAGGAATTTAGAGCTGCAAAAGATTGTGTTGCACAGATTCAAAAACATTCCCCATATCAAACGAAACAGTCAAAAACTGTAATTTGTTCACAGATTTTTTAATGCCGGAGACATTACTGATGTTACTTAAGAAAACAATCCTGGAGTGTAATCCTGCAGGAGATGGTATTATTTAAACTATCAATATTAGTAAAATTAATTTTAAAAATTTACAGCAAGTAATATTCTATTATGAAAATATAAAAATATGACTAATTTTTTTAGTGAGCCTTCTGAGCTGAAACAATTTTAACATTGCGAATCAGTACCAATTATAAATTTCTCTACCCTGAATTACTGTACTGTGAATAGCAATCATAGGTTCAGCAAATATCAATGAGTGTAACAAATCGGGCCACTTCTGAATCTTCCCATTGCCATCTACTTAAAAAGCATTCTTTGTTAGTGTTACTGTAACAGTCCTGGGATTTTAATCCCAATACATTGTTATATTTTTTCTTTAAGAAGTAAATATTTATTACCACAAAGCTTTTTCCACACTAATAATATACTATTGTATTTTGAAAATATAAACTCTCCAAAACAGATCAAAACCAGTATTTTGTCTCAAACTAAAAAATCTTGTACCAAAAGCTGGAAACCAAATTATATTATCTTGATAAAACTTTGTTTGTTTTTTGTTTTATAGGTAGACTATGGAGCAACAGCAGAAGAGTTAGAGCAACATTTTCATGGTTGTGGATCAATAAATAGAGTAACAATTCTTTGTAACAAATTTGATGGACATCCAAAAGGTTTTGCTTACATTGAATTTGCTGAAAGAGATTCAGTATCAACGTCAATAGCGTTGGATGAATCGTTGTTTAGAGGACGACAGATTAAAGTAAGAAATTGTGTCTCGCTAATGTTTGTACTTTTTCAAAAATTATTTGCAGAATTAAAAACAAAACTTGTTAATAGGTTAATCCAAAACGAACTAATCGCCCTGGTTTGAGTACGACAAATCGTGGTTTTCCAAGAAGCACAAGAATTAGAGGCCGTTCTGTAAGAGGCGCATATTATGGATACCGTCCTACAAGAAGGCCGAGGTAAAATCATTGAATAATTATGTGTTATTAATGATTGTTATTCGTGTTTAGACTTTATGATGTTTTAGCGTACTTAGTAACAAAGGAAATAGTTTATTTTAAAAACAGTTTTCAGGCTTTACCGCTGTAAGTTCGGCAATTTTATACCCATAATACATTTTTTGATTATTGTTTTGTTTTCCTAAATAATAAATAGTTTTATATTCTAGGTTAAAACTTTACAAATGCTTTATTTTCCTATGAGTTACTACCAAATTTGGGATTAAAAAAAAATTTGTTTCTTTTCAAAATATTTGTTTATGAAATTTTTTTACAACATGTTATAATTTCAGAACTAACACCAATATAAAGTAACAACATAATGATTAAAAAGTTATTTAACACGTTCGCTACCGCAATGTTAACAAAATAACTATACTAGCCGACTTCATAAACGCAATCTCAACTCTCGTCCTAGACCGACGGCTCATATTTGGGACACTGTTTGTGCGTTACTTTTATTCCTCTGACAAATCAGTGGTTTATTTTAATGGCTTGATACGTTGGTATCTGTCTATAGACATGTTTTATGTTAATGTGTAAATCAATGTCAATGACATCAAAATTACACTCTTGTTCATTCCTTCATGCCACTTGGGCAATTTTGTTTTGAATGATCAGTTTTACTAGGTTTACTCTAAATGAAATTTATCACAAAAGATGTAAAAATGTCAAAAGTTCGCTTGTAAATATTCTGTACTCTGTTTAGAAATCAAATGTAAACATATTTTGTCTCTGTTACAATAATATTTATATTGTCTGTATTGTTTTGATATATAAGCATTCTGTTTAGCATGACTAGCTAACACAAGTTAGTTGGGTGTTTGTTTATGTAAGCCTTTTGTAATGGCTCTCACGTGGGATGCTTGTCCTTTGATAGGATTTTGTGGTATAGACCGGCCGGCTCTTATATGCGCAATCCCAAAAAAACAGCAAAAACAAAAATATACAATAAACAAACATACTTGTAGTGTTTTTATGTAGTACAATAACTTATTACATAAACATTCCATTTTTGGTCTGTAATGGTCGGACCCACATTTACGTGGTCTGTGTGGAAAGATCGAATTTTTACTGCCAGTCCGTCGAGAGAAATCAGGCAGCGCATATATGCGCCTCTCTGTAGCAAACATGCTAATGGATTTTTTTAAATCTCAATTTTAGGGTGATATTGGATGTGTTGAAAAGCTACCGCTTAAAGGGCTAATAGACTCATTGAATTTACCAATCCTTTTTTCTACCTTTTCCATTAATCAGGGGGGGGGACATGATTTAAACCTTCACGATGAAAATGATTTTCTCAACAGCTATGTCTTTAACATTGATTTTTTTTAAAGTAACTAGAGTTTGGATTTTTTATTGTGCATCATCTGTTTTAAACTTGTAGAATTCATTATTGTTTAAAAGATTAATTTTCTATCTATGTTTTTTATCTTCAATACGGTGACAAATTTAAAAAGAGTATAGTTATATTTGTTTATTTTTGCTAGTGAACCTGAAATAGGTCTCACTGATTGGGACTTTAATTTTGCATTTGAAACTTGCATTGAAACTTGATATTGTACTTCTTTATTAGTAGGATCTTCAGATTCAACACTAATCTTAATTATATAAACCATTCTCTTTATGAGGGATTCTAAAGCATTTTGCAACAGAATTCCTAACAAATTGCACTTAGAAAGGAAATTATTTGATTGAATTCTAGCGTTATTTAAATAATGACAAGCGGTAGCAAAATCTCAAGATCTCATATACTATTCCCCCTCAGCATTCCTTATTATATGATGAGGTGTGCGGTCACAAAATTTTGTTAAATAAAAACCCGGTTGATGCGTGAGTCAAAGAAACTTGATTTATCAAAAATTTGGCAACGTTGGGGATGTTTCTATGTTTGACAAACTAAACGTAAATTGTGTATTCGTCTTTTAGAAGATGTAAAAACCCTCGGTGTTTTACGATCACACTAATGAACATAATCATTCATTTAATTTCCAACATCCTATGATTTTGGACACAGAAAGTAATTGGAGGAGATGAATTTTGTCTGAAATGCTCCATATTAAGTGCAAAAAAATTCTATTAATGTTAAGGAGGACACTAATAAATTGGCTAGTAATTATAATTCTTTAGTCATAAAGTTTTAAAACTGTTGAGGGTTCTAGTTATTGATGCACCAGTTGTCTAGTAATGATTTATTTTTACAGGTTGTTACTGTTATATGTTTAGGAATTTTTCTGACCTATTTTAATTCATCGTTTATAGTTTTTATTATCATCGGCTATCACATTTTATGGTGTGTTTTTCAATTATTTAATTTATTTGGGTTGTTATTTTGTTAATTTATTAGTATTAATAACTTATTGAAATGTTTTTGAATTTATGGTAATTTTTTTGTGAATTTTTATGACCTAGATGTTAATTCTTTACCTATTATACGTACTGGTAGGCCTGAATGAGGACAACAATTTAGTCGTCCCAAACGCTGCCAAATTTTTAATAAATCAGATTTTTTTGAGTCATGCATCAACCGTGTTTTTATTTAACATTTCTTAATTTAGATTGTATTTATTATTTGCTATAACATTTAATATAGTTTTAGTTCTTTAATTTTTTATATTCTTCAATATATTCTTTGAAGTTTTAAAATTCCTATATTTATTTAACACTTTAAAGCCTATCCTTAGGCTTATCTTACTTAGTAGGCATTTGTCTCTGTCTGGAGGTTTTTAGGTAAAATATAAAAAAATTCCTGACTTAATAAATACATTATTTGCAACAAATTCTACATTTTTGTCAAGGGAATGAAACAAGCTTTCAAGAAATATATACATATGAATTGATTAATTACATATAGATAACGTTATGCTACTTTAAAAAATGTATAAAAGAGTCAACAAAATTAACAGCAACACTGTATATCACTACATATATTTTACATTGGAATTAAAATAATTATTTCATGTAATATATTATTTTTAAGCTAAAAGAAAATTTAATTTTGAAATGTTGCTCTATATATTTACACAAGCTATTCTATTATATTAGATGCGAGTTGAAGAAATACTTTCGAAGAATAAAAAACCACACGAATAATACTACATTATGCTACAAATAATTTATTTGGTGTGTTATAACGTGAAACAGCTTGACTCACACTGTCAAATTCTAAAAGCAACATATCACGAATTGAATCGCTTTCCAAAGTGTCTGATATTCAAAATAACTGATACATAACATTTAGAGCAAATAACCAACTCAAAATGTAAACAACTTGCATCAACAAAACCTGCACTGTGGCCATAAATAAAAAACTGTCTGCTAGCTCTCGGTTGCGTCACTTCACAAATTAGGTTTTTGTTTGTGAAAGTTACTCTGTTTGGCCTAAAGGTAAAAACACATAAAGTAGAATAACCAATATAAAGAAAAAATTATCGACAGAACCGATAATAAGCAAGAATTGTATTGTTATGGAAATAAATTCGTGATCCCGACCTATACACTGGCAACTAGTTAACCTTAATGCTAGGCGACTAGCATTAACTAAATGGTCCATTCTATACTAGGGTGTAGGATTCAATGTGGTAATACAAAATTACACTTACTTTACAACTCATTACATTTTTTCAAGAATTTTTAAAACCTATGAAGTTTTTTATACAAAAAATTGTTTGGTTAAAACTCAGTTTATTTCCCTGAAGTTCAGAGCAATAATTGTTGAGTTGTGACTTGAGCTTATTGATAATTTGACCAAAATTCTTAATAATTTTGTTGTTGTAGAGCTGAGAGTTACAAAGTACTGTAAATCGTTTCAGTAATTCTGACAAATACAGTGAAATATTTTTCATTCTTGGGGGGGGGTAGACCTAAACGTAAGGGTGTATGCTTAGACTGTTGTTTAGCCGCTTTGGTTGTCTAGGTAAATCCTCTTTACTGTCATTATATGATGACTTAAGTAAAAATTTAGGCCTACCCTCATTTAGAGGAAATATCTGAGATTTTGATGGTTCATCAAAATTTCTGTTTTAATTAGTGTCCTAAATCGTCTAAAACTGTTATTCAACCTGTGGGTCGCGACGCCTCTGTAAGGGGGCCGCCAGGAAGTCCAGAGAACTAGGTATTTCAGTAACAAAAAATCAATAAATTTTAACAAGATAGATATATTAAGAAAAAGTTGACAAAATGATACGCATTATACTATTTTACTTTATAAAGTTTATGTTTATCTTTATTTATACTTTTATACAAACAAATTTAAAAAATAACTCTTCGACTACTCGTATATTTTCATGTGAAGGTTGCACTAGATTTTGTTCAATCAATTTCTCCCATCGTGGATCCGTTTTTGCAACTTTTAAGTATTAAATCGTTTTCCAAATTTAAGGGATTTCTTGCTTTACTTTGTGGGCCATTGATCAAAATGTCAACTCGCACAAGTACGAGGTAGAAAATGGAATCAGATACTTCAAAGCCTCAATTGTTAATTCAGGGTATTCTGTATTTCTTTTTAACCAAAAGGTATCCAAACTTTGAGACTTGAATTCCAAGTGTAATATCCCATCGGCAGATAATTCCAGCAGATTCACTTTGAGCTTAGTTGCTAAATTTGCCTCATTTATAGTTGCATGTAAAAACGGATTTAAGATCCATCTTTGCCCAGTGTTATCTGATATCTCTTGCATTGAGAAGTACTGACAGAACTCTTTCTTCAAATTATCTAACACCATTTTCATACCAGATGTATATGAATTGATGTTTAATTCGCTTCCGACTTCTTCAATAAAAGACTGTGGTGACGAAAATGAATCAAAGTTTTTTTTCATTTATAGATGATGACCACAATTCAATTTTTTTTATAAAGCCATGGAGTTTGTCTTTTGCTGTGATGACATTTTCATCCCGCCCTTGAAGACTGTTATTCAAGTTATTTAAATGCAGAAATAAGTCAGAAAGAAAAGCCACTTTCAAAAGAAATTCCGGGTCAGAAATGAATTCAGAATAATCTGATTTGGCTTGCTGTAAATATACGAATAGTTCAGCGCGAAGTTCCATAACTCTGGTCAGTACTTTGCCTTTTGATAACTACCTAACCTCTGTATGGTAAAGCAAATGTTGGTGGACTGCCCCCATATCTTCACAAATGATTCGAAACAATCGAGTCTGCAACTCTTTTCCTTTAATAGAATTTACAATTTTAATAATAATATTTAGTACTTGACTGTATTCTTGTGGCAAGGTTTTGACTGCAAGAGTTTGGCGATGGAGGAAGCAATGCATCCAACAAGCGCTTGGTATATGTTCTTTCAGTCTAGCAATAAATCCACTTTTCGTGCCAGTCATGGATTTTGCTCCATCACTACAAATAGCAATGCATTTTTGAGCCCAATCAATATTCATATCTTGCATAGATTCAAGGAACATGTCAAACAAGCACTGATCTGTAGTATTCCTGAGAAGTGCCTTGCAATATAGTATTTCTTCCAGTAATTTTTCATTGCATTCAAAACCCACAAAAGCTACAAACTGCGTACAACCCGCAATAACCGTTAATTTATCAAATTGCAACGACACAAAAGAACTTTTATTTATTTTTTCTATGACTTGGTCACGAATGTCAGTTGCCATATTGCTTATCCTGCATTGAATGGTATTGTCAGAGAGGGGTAAACTTTTGAGCTTTTCGACCTCTTGCTTGCCAAACATAATTTCTGCTATTTTTAAAACCGTTGGTAAAATCAAATTTGTTGGCGATAGTGTGAGGTTTTCTTGCTTTAGCCACACAAAAAGCTAATCAATAACTAGTGAGCAACACTTTCTCATTTAGGTTGGACATTTGTACTATAGCAGTTTTTTTGATGTTCAAGAGCTTTTAATTTTCGGTCAAAAAATTCCAAGGGTTTATTTTTTTTATTAGGATGTTTTGTGTTTAGGTGGCGTAACAACTTCGATGGCTAGATGCTTTCTCTTGACAAAGTTTCAAAGCAAATTACACACTGTGGTTTTTTCTCAATCACAGTAAACCCAAATTTCAAATAATTGTCATCATACATATGTTTTTTCGTTTGTCGTCCACTACTCCCGCTAGAAGTTGATGGTTCTGATGATCTTTTCAGGAATTTATCCATTTTCAATTATAACAAAATAACACACTTAAATTCACACACTAATTCCGTATAATACTGTAGTTTCACTTCCTAATAGTTTCCACTTATCGCGGTCTTGCTTTAAAGAGTGGCTTGCTTCAACTGGCGTGGCCACGGTAGACAACCCTATTTGTAGGCCATCTGTCAGCGCATTCTAGCTACAGCGAGAATCATCTCGAAGCGTAACGAAATGTCTCGAACCTTCTACCTGAACCTTTTGTAATAGTTCCAAGTGCTACCAACAGATGGCGCAGGTAGACACGGCAGTAACAATATGTTTGTTTGTGAGTTATCAATTCTAAGTATTCAATTTAAAATGATTTGTTTTACATTCTTAATTATATAACTAGATCCGAATCCTAATAACGCAAGCACATAAAACTTTTGTATGGATTACAATTTACATATTTCTAGCATATATGAAAAACAGAGTCAGGGGGTCGCGAAAAATGATTTTGATACTAGGGGGTTGTATCATGAAAAAGGTTGAAAAACACTTGTCTAAAAAATGTTAGGGGGATCATCCAAATCATGATCTTGATCAAGCAATTGTCAAGTTCACTTGTTTTCGAGATTTTGTGTGACATGATGAAAAAACTATCAATCTAATAATGTGTTTACAAAGCACGACACATTACACAGAACTACACCAAAATACTCAAAACATAAACTCGCCAAATGTAAACAAATCTGTCTTTCCAACCCAGCTAACAGCAAACTACATGTTACTGACCCAAACTACTAATAGTGGTATTTTTGCATAGGTATTTTTGTCATTTCAATGCTCTTTTGGGTTATTGGAATCAATTAAAGTTGTTTTTTAAGTAAACATTATAATAAAATTGTATTTTTTGATTTAGTAACATATTATTTTCTTAAATAAAACTTAAAGTTTGCTGTCCAGAAATCGCTTGGCTGGTCCTATTCACACAGTTGGTCCTCAACAGTCAAGTTTTATATATATTATATTTAAACTTACAGTTTTGACTATACTGTTTTTATAAGTAAAGTTATATCTTTATTTATAATAATAATTGTTATGCTAAATTCATAAAATTGTTTTGAGTTATGTAATTTTTTTATTTCTTCCATTTGTTTAGTAATACAATTTCAGGCTTCATACATGGCTGATTTTAGAGACAGTTTCTTGTCTTGTTGGACATTGACTTTTATTGTTTACTAGACACAACTATTTTTAAGTACTTGGTTCCTTAATTTAGATGTATACACATTTTTAATTTCTGTTTCTATAATTTAATTTCACTAAAGTTTAATTTTAGCAATCTGTGTCAGAATATTTGACCACTACAGTCCAGATAATTAATAATTACCAATTTTTTATGTATTCATTATTGACTAAAATGGATCTTTCAGATCTTCTTTTTAAAAATCAATGTAGAATAAGATTTGCCTAGTTATTTCTTGCATACTTTTGTGAAATAATCTCCAATCAAATTTAATAGGCATTTGTTTTTAATAAAAAAATCAAGAGTACACCGGGCTTGATACATTAGTTGCAGGCTTAACATATATGATGATTTATTTTTAAATGTAACTAGTGGAAGGTAAAACGTAATAGTGATCTGCCTTTTTTTTCTAATATTAAACGTCAAACAAAAATGTCGCATGTATCGTTACTTGTTATATATAGATGAGTAATGGCTACAGTTGGAAAGTTGACATTTTTCTTCATTGATATGGGTTCCTTCTTCATGGTGTTTCTGAGTTGGGTTTTGTTGTGAGGTTATTTCCTGTCTAGGCAGTTCTCATTTCTGGCCAGATGAATTTTGTAAAGAATCCTGTTTACAAAGAGCCATATATTCTTGTAAAAAACTATCATTTTTTTAAAATTGTAAAGCATGCTGCTGCTTATCTTTCCTTCCATGTTGCAAACACGTCACTAGGAATGCATTATTTTTATTTAAAATGTTAGAGTTAGGTAGGTGATAAGTTATGTTTTTAATAAATAAGATATAATTATAAATGCTATTGTATAATTATAAACCAGTTTATATTAAAAGTTAACAATTTAGTTTTTATATAAAAATCACTATATTTGTATTTGAATTTTTTGATATTGCAATTATTTACTTATAATAAATATTTTATAAATTTGTAAGAGTAATTATTATTCCTAAATCATTTTTCATGAGTTATTATATTAAGAATTGGTGAACTACTTATTCTGAATTGCTTTCATTGGTACATAAATTAATAGTGTTTCTTATAAAGGAATAGGAAGTAGTATGTAGTTATAATCTTCGGAATTGTGTTTGTGTAAACAGTATGATGATACTGGAAATATGCTAAATCTTTACCCCTAAACCCCCATCTGTTGTGATCACTCTCAAGTTACATAACACTCAGTTGCTAAGTCGCTGTTAAGATATATTTTTTCTATGATTTCCAATTTTTAATCAATATACATTACGTAACAAGAATATTTATAATTATAATAGCTTAAAGCTTATACAACGTGTGGCTATTAAGTAACAAGACCTTTGTTGTAACTCACTCAATTTTTATTTATTTTTTTGCAACTTTCACTTTATCCCAATATATGTGTACGACATGGATGTCGAAAAAAAACATTAATAAAGGCCTTGAACTTTGATTTCAACATTCAAGCTTTCTTCAGTCATGGGGAATTTGGGCTCTTCCAATGCATTGATTGCTGCTTAGTTGTGGCCCATAGGTAAAAAACCATGATTCATCACACGTAATGGCTCTCTCCGACAGTTTAGGATCCTTCTTGATGTTTTTCAAGATGTCAGAGAAAATTTCTAATCATGAGTCTTTTTGTTCATTCGTTAGGTTTTTGGGCACACACTTTTCTATGTTGAAATGTTCATGTAAAATTTGCCAAACTTACTCCTTATAGATATATACAGTTTCTTCCAATGCACGAATACTTAATCAGTGATCTTGACGGATAAGATTTCCAATTTTCTCAATGGTTTCAACATTTTGAAGTTGATGGCCGGTGAAGGATTTAAAGTTGCAACGTTGCTTAACACGGTTAGCGTTCCGACACGCTCTGGGTTCCCTTATGAGGCACTGAGAGCGTGCCAGTATGCTCCCCACTTCCCTGAGAGACGGGAGCGCACCGGCACGCTCACTCCCAGTCTAATTGAAACTTCTTTAATGTCGATACGTGTTTGTATAAAGGTTTGATTTTTACGTCAGCGCTTCAGAAGAGTTTGGAGAACATTTAGCATGAGTCATTTTTAAATCCGACCATCTCAAGTTAACTTTTGATGCTTCAACTGAAACAATGCTTCAGGGAGTTTTATGAACAGATTTATTTTGGTTCAACTTTTATATTTTAATGTTTTTTTTTAGTTTGAACCACCTAATGCAAAATATCCGGGCAAAACAACGATCATAACGCAAGAATAAACGATAATTGTCCTATTAGAGTAAATGAACCAATTTGAGGTGGGAACAGACTATTGTAAATATGAGTCATTGACAAAATGCTTGGACGTCCGGAAACCTAATGTGTCATCATATGATTGTTGTAAACAAATGTCAACTCATCTCGGCTATAAATAGTCTTGGACGTGACTAATGCATTATCTATGTCTCCGTTTATCGCTTTGTGAAACACATGACATAAACAGAAACAAACATTCCGAGTTAAAAATTGAGTGTAAATTTTAGTATGTAGTATATTTTAGTAGTAGGTACTTTAGATTTTTATGTAAATTATTTTTTTTCTGTCTCTTTTATTGTGTTTTATTATTTGTCATACAGTATTTTATCATTTGTATTTCTTTTCTTAATTGTGACCCGATAAATAAAACAATATTTTAACGTCTAATACACTGATTTGATGTCAATAAACCTGTATACATTAGAAATAAAATTATTGAGATGAAAACAACGGGCACGGTAATTAAATGCTACAACAAACTAAGCAACCTGCATAGCATTCCTCTGTTGTCAGAAGGGGAAGTTAACGAAAAAACATACAGTAGTTTGATGATATCACCAATATTGCCGCTGTGATGAATGTGTTAATCAAAACACATACCATTTTTCCGACAACCGAGAAAACATGGTGCAACACTAACAAAGGCTGTAGCCCAACAAGCTAAGGTCATTCAACTGGCTAGGATGTGGAGGAGGGATGTTAGGGAACATGACTATATGATAGGTGACCTTAAGACTTGTTCAGCATGTCCCACAGAGAGCCCGTCTCGTTACTTTATAGCCATACCTCGTATGTATGAAATCATTTGTATTCCGTTTATATAAGGGTTATTTTTGGTAAAAGTTAGTGCTTATTTGAGATTTGTTAGACTAGATAGGAGATTGAGACACTTACATAATAGTCCAGTCTGTAATCTGAAAATAGACAAACTAAGACACTAAAATATTGATATATTTTGGACAACTGAATCTTTTATCAATGACAGAGAGAAACTAAGTGCCACAGATGTGTATAAAACTTTAAATATCCAAATGTTCAGGTGCACAGATGTATAGTCTTACAAATATAATATTGTCTTCTATATTTCTTATTTAAACTTGATAGATATTGATTATTTTAACGTGGATATTTATTTAAATCATTCATTTTAAGTATATTAGAAAGCTTGTGTATGAAGTTATCTGATGTTGAAGCTAGGGGGATCTTCTAAATTTGATGTTCCACTGATATGATAACTCATCTTCTCAGTTTTAAGAGGGCCATAAGATTATTTATAACATTTATCGAAACACTTGATGTTGTGATTAGTAGAATGTTGGACTGTTGACCTATCCATGTTCATTATTCTAACGCCATGTCTGTGGTCAGCAATTCTGATACTTAGAACCATACATGGCTAGACCTATCTGTTGTGCTGGGCAGATTTTCATTCTCGCTGATGAATGACATTTTTAAATGCTGAAATATGCTGTCATCTTTATTATTATCATTGTTCCATTATTTTCAGGTATTTTCTAAGCTGGTCAGTTTCAGTTGTTGCAAGGGATTTTTACACTTATTTTGTATATCTAAATACAATTTTGTTTGAAAACCTTACTGTTAATCTTGAACCATGGTTTCATTTTAAAAGTACTCCTGTATTATTTTCTCCAACAGGTTTTTTTCTAAGGTGTTTTCAATAGAGCACTTTTAGTTTGACTTTATAGCAATAGCGAAATGCGAATGCCTCTGGACGCCAGGTCAATTTCTCTTGCACGCACCCACACCCATCCTTACGAGCGCAGAGGATTAGGACAGACCCGAGACTGGCCATATTTCCGCTCCATTGGTCATTTAGTGGTATCTTCTAACCAAACTCTAACTTTTTAAGTTGTAATTTTGACTAAAAATAGTTAATAAATATTGATTCTACTTGAAATTACAAGAAAAATGAAACCAAACAACCCATGATTTACTTAAGTTGTTATTAGTCTCTTTAACATATTATAATGATACTATAGTTAACACATTTTTATTTCATGTTATCCCCTCATGAACACTCATGATAAATTACATATTGTTTGGTATCAATTTTCTTGTGATGATGTCCAGAATAAAAAACTTTAGAGTTTGATCAAGGAAGTGCCACTAGGTGACAATAAATAGAGCGCCGAAAGGAATACTGCTTCTCCTAAACCTCTGCCTTTGTGTGAATGAGGACTGTGTGTGTGTACCTGAGACTAGTTGGTGTTCAGGCTCGCATTTTTCTATTACTATAAATTAGCAGAATAAATGTTTACATTCCGACATGTTTTATTATTCCCAAATGTGTTGGATTGTTGACATAGTATTTTGGGTGCAATATTAAACTATCAAAGAAATTAGTTTACTTCTATTTATAATATGATTTTGAAACAAGTGTTAAATACACACAATTATTTCCAAAAATGTTCAGATTTTTACAGGACAGTAACACTATACAGCGATTCAGTGCTTGATTTAGTAGGTGGATTTCAAAGTATGTTGTGGTCCTTATTTTGTGTAAGGATAAACTTTTTTTAATATTTCAGGTAAAATAATGTCTATTCAAATTATTACGGAAACTCAAATTAATCAGACATTATCTTAAGAATTCCAAGGAAGTTTAAGTCAAAGCAACATCAGTTCAAGAATTAACCCTTTGCACTCCGACAATAAGAATGCTCTTTTGAACGCACTCAGAAGCCGGGTTTGAACACTTGTACTCTGAGACTTGCAACACGTCTACGCTACCACTCCGATAACGTGTAACACATTTATTCTACCAGTCACCCTGTCATTCATAAAGATTTTATATTTAGTTACAAACGTAAAAGCTAAAATAGTTCTCAAAATGTCACTAAAAATTAGTTTTTAATAAACAAACACTAGTTTACAACAGACTAGTTTCGGTGACGATGCAGCCTTCCTCAGTACTTGGCTGCTACTCTGATATATTAAGTTTTATACTACCTAGCTTTATATAATTATTTTTTGTAATTATACATTAGCTTTTACTAGTAAAACATATATCAAGTTATCGGTTTAATGTTTACATTTAACAAATCACAAGATCATTTAAATATTGAATGTTTTTATTAATACTTCTGTTAGGTGTGGACAAACATTTCTGGGATTAAAAGAGAGACTTTAAAACAAACATCAACTACTAAGCTTTAAAAAAAATCAAACTACACAATTCAATATGTTAAGCAGACAAGCGCTTGAAATCTACTATTTTTTTAGGACGTGTTGTTCTATTAATACCTTTTACCAGAACCACCAACCTAGGAAAAAATAAAGTTTTTTACAAAGTGATTTCAAACCCCCCAGATTGTAGTGCAATAATTTATAAATGCCAAACTATTACCGGTTTAGGAGTGGAACGCCAGAAAAGTAAAGTATCCATCTGAGTGGATACGACAAAAAACATTGCCTTGCATTCGGCATCGGAATACGGCGCAAAAGATGTTGCTCTGACGGTCGAGGGTGAAATGCATATTGCCTTTGCCCATTTATACCCAGCAGTTAGAGTGCAAAGGATTAAAACAGGGTTTATATTAACAGGTTATAAATGATTTAATAATTTTATACACCAGAATGGAATAGACATATGGTAGCATAATAGATATTTTTCTTTGTGTAAAAGAGCTTGATTATTTATTGATACACATAAACTTAAAATTTATATATTAAATCCATATACCTTTTGTTGACACCATTTCTTCCTTCTGATTTTGGATTGTAAATCCTATAACTTTTAAGGAATGGGTGTTCAATATGCTAGAAATCTATGAATGATCTTTATATTTAAGCAATATATGTTATAAAAAAACTACAGTTCCCAAAATCTCTGTCAATTAAATCAGGTTTACATTTTTAAAGTATTTCACGCAAATTTTATCCAATATAATTTGTTTTTTTTATAAGGCTCAAGTAAACGGCATGTCAACTTAAGGGATTGACAACATATGGTGTATAGTTTTGTGTATATTTGTATGTATTAGAGGTGAGTGAGGAAAGTTACATCAAATGTATTAAAAGCTTTTTGTAACATTAATTCTGTTTAAATTTTTACAGGAGTTACCGGAGAGGGTCATATTATTTACCATATTGAGGAAATTTTACATCGTAATAATGAATAGTTAAAAAGATTTCTGGCACTAAGCAATGGATAAGAAAGAAAAAATATTCTCCCTTTACTTTTTTGAATCTATAAAATTAATTATTTTAGAGTAAATTTGAATGTCTTTAAATTTACAGGATTTCAAATGCGTAACAGGAATATAATTTTAGATACTTAAGTCAGTTTAAGGACACAAGTTCTATTAACGCTTACTCAGTTAGATTTATGAGATAGGTTATGCTTTATATTTAAAGTAGAACTATTAATTTCAACAGATTCTGTATAAAAATGAGAGCATGGTGCAGTTGATTAGCATATTTGTGTATGTATTGTAGAAGTATAAAAGAGAACATTTATTATATAAAAAAAAATATTATTTGATACTAAAAATGACTATTTTTGTCCTTTTCTATTACTTTTTTAAAGTAAAGAACCACAGAATCGTAGAAGAATTTTGTTTTTATTTGAGATATCTAAATTTAAAGTTTTTATTTTTAAAATAATTAGAAATTTTCTTTAGTTCTTGAAGAGTAGGTAACTCATTAAATATTTTGTTTTTAATAATTATAAAATAGTCAACTTACATATTTCTATTATGTTTTTAAATGTTGAATTACACAAAAAATTAGTAATGTTTTAAAAATTTCAATGAATATTAGTTTGTTTAATGATAATGTGTAAGTGAACTATTTAAATGTGAATTGTGTTTAATGACGTAGTTATAGGAAGTATCTGTTGGAAAGCATTAACATTCGTAACTGTATAGTGACTAGCTTAATTGTATATTCTATGTTGTTTTTCACTGTACTTGTTCACAGGAACGTGCATCAACATAGCTACTAGCAATTTTCTCAAATCATATTATGTGCAAATGAGTCAGTATGGTATAAGAAACATATTTGGCCATAAACATAATAGTTTGGGAAAATAATTTTTTTTTATTATTACAAAAAAAATTCAAAATAAAAACAAAAAATTCAGCATAAAAAATAATTTTAAGAAAAAAATAAAAAGAATAATTTTAAGAAAAAATAAAATTAATAAAAAAAATGTAAAAAAATTGTAAAAATAAAATTTGACTAAGGTTTGTATTTTCTTTTTTTCCAACCCAATTCTCACCACACATACACACACACACACACTCACAGATGTATATCACTTATATATAACATACTTAAACAAGAATCTTACTTGCTATATATGCGAGTTAAATTTCCAAGGGTTTAATTACGTGTCTTCATTTTTTAAGATCAAGTGAGACCTAGTACTTCTAGTAGATTGCCAAGTATATGAGATTTCCATTGTCATGTGGTTTACCAGTATTGTTATATTTTCAGATATAAAGGTATATAGTGCTCTTCATATATATTTTATATAAACTTATAGATATTGATACTTATATCTTAGATTTAAAAAATATATATAATAATCTGTTATGAGGAAAGTGAATGGAGTTATATGTTATTGGGGTTATGGAAATATATGAGCTGCCTAGAATGAAAGTGGTGTAAGTCCATGATTTATAGTTTTAAGTAATTAATTTTTTTATGAAACAACCAATTAAAAAATCTAGCTTATATGTCTTGAAATGGTTTTATTGTATTTTGAATCGTATACAGTCTTAATTTTTTACTGCATGCTTTATTTTGCATGAAACCTATATTTAGGCTGTATTATATAGACTTTAGGGACTTACACCATTGTCATTCTGATATTTACAAAGGTTTTATGAAATAAAGTGTCAAGTGGTATTCTGTGAAAGTATTTGTTTTACAGAATTTTCTGTCAAAAATACATACTTTTAAGTTGAGTATAGTTTTTTAATGTTTTAAGCAACAAATTACAAAAAATTAAAACAAAAATAGTTTATTTAAAATCTTTGTTCTTCTCCGTTGTTATAGACAAAAATAAAAAATTCTGATGCTGAGTCATCTTCAGGAATATTATTTTCGTCTTCAAAATCCAAGGGCAAGGGGCCTATATTTTCTTCATCGCTAGTAGTTGTCAAACTACGGAAAAACCCATGGTGCACAGGAGGGATGAAATGTAGTAGAGCTATCATATCTGTTTTTTTGTTTATGGACACTGGTCTAACATTAGAATACAACATCTCGTATGGTACATTTTTTAAATTCACTGGTCTTCCTTTCCTTCCTGTTAGAGCGATATTTAATTTTTCAAAATCTATTGACTCTTGGAGAGATTATTTGTATTTTATGGTGTAAGCATCGTTTTTTCCAATTCCTATCCATTGCATTTTAAGCCAGTTTACAACCAAATTATTTGTCTTTTTTTCTCCTGCTAATATTCCTCTCTAAATTTTTTGTAGAAAAAAATTCTTTACGATTCATATGGAAAACAATAAATTTGTTTTTACGACGGCAAGGCATCATTATACCATACCCGTCTTTAGGCAAATACACAATTTTTTCTTTTGCAGCTAATTCCACACATCCGAATTCGGAATCGTTTGGGAGAAACAAATGCCCTGACACTAAATATTTTTGATCAATAATTTCAATCTCTGTTCTTTACTTTGAACAAATCTCATTAGAGCTAGAGTTGTATTTATGTTACGATTTTGCCCAGTGCAGGTGTCACTATAAATTGTTACTCTTTTCTTATGGCGAGCATTTAACTTCAAATGTTTGATTAAACAAGAAACTAAATCCTGGGAACCTCGCGAAGCTATTGTTTCATCCCAAACATTAAAGTATCCAGTACCTTTTTCGAAGTCGTGCACCCCAAAATTATAGCAATAACAATTCCTCTTGTTATATGCATCACTAACAGTGAGAATAGGCAATGGTAGAGCTTTCTGTAAGTTCATACTGCAAACATAACTGTCTTTTGTCATTCTTTGTCGATTTTCCATCTTTATTCATACTGTCTCAAGCAAAGTCAGCTTTTCTGAGGTTCAATTCATGTTCAGTCTTAACTGTTCTTTTTCTGCATCATCAAGGCCTGGGTTAGAGCATTCCACTTTAAAAATATCACACTTTTTGCAGGTATCCTTTTTAGGTACATAAAAATGTAGATTGAATTTAGTATTAAATACGTATCTGTAGAAATGTTTTTTTACTGGACTTTTGCCAGAGGCATTATACTTTTCCACATACAGGTCATACATTTTTGTTATTTTCAAGGCATCACACAAATATTTTCAATTGGGATTGTTTTTCCTTGTAGAATGGCTCTGGTAACAAGGAAATGAACTGATTACGGTCCATTACAAACTGAGTATCTCCATCAGATATTTTTCTGGAGGTACAGCCTTTATGACCTCTCATATCTTCACCAGAAACCTTTCCTTCCAGTATCTTCTTAAGAGCCCTGGCTACCCTTCCATCTGATACACCGAGAGTATTTAAAAAGAATTTTTTACATACTGGTACAGAAACACCCTTTTCTGATTTAAATAAATTCTTATTGGACCCTCCTCGAACCATACCATTCGCTTTCCTTGATCTTCTTCGTTTTATTTCGTGACGCTGAATAAGACCGCAAATGTAAGCATTTTGCCTTTTAAAATCCCCAATTTTCCAGAAATTTTCAAATGTTAATTTACGTTCATCTTTTGAGAAATTGTCATTGCACTTCAGTTTGCCGCTGCACGATTGTTTAGAAAATATTTTTTCTTTGATTGTTTTTCCACTTTTGTTCACGTATCTCTGACCACTATTCTTAAGCCGTTTGGCTTTTTTTTGTTTATGATTCTCGGCGATCAAAAGCCTCTTCCGAGTTTTAGGTATGTTTGAAGGTTCAAAAACTTCATTATAATATGTTCGAGCATTATCGGATCTCTCAGAATCTGATGTTAAAGAATAGCTCGCAATACTATTACTAGGACAAGACCTACCGACATCTTGTCCATCCAAAATAAAATCAGGATTAATGTCAAGATCGTCTGGATCATTTTCAAACTTAGAGCTACTATTTAATAAGTCAGATATGTTATTCCTAGCGCTTAATTTCATTTTAATATTAAAAAAAATCTATATTCAAAACAAAAGTTTAGGTTATAATTAGGTATTTTTCGATGTCTTATGCTCTAATGTTAAGAAAAACTCTAAAACAACTAAAATAATCAAATATCGTTTAAAACACTGATATGAACAATAAATACACTAAATAATAGCAGTAAACAATAGCTGTTTCTCTGTTATTGGACTTACACCACTTTCATTCTCGGTTGACAGCTGTTTTTGTTAGTTGCTATAATTGGTGCTGCCGAGTGGCTAGTTTTTCAACTATTGATTTACAACATCATCATACTAAATAAAAGAGCTCAAAAGGAACTAATTTCTATAACAAACTCAGATTTTAAAATTTTGGACTTACACCACTTTCATTCTAGGCAGCTCATATACATCCGTATACTGTATCTTGAAAAATATACCTATTCATTTAAGAATACTAGGTATTTCTGTACACCTCAGGCAACAACCAGGGTAACCAAAACTGGATGGAGTAGCTTGACTTTGTTTACCAATCTAATTTCTCCTCAGTTCTTGGAAAAAGCCATTGTGTGTTTATGTCCATTTAGAGGGATAGTCACACTACGTAATTGTGTCCCTGGTTTTTTATTTGTGACCTTGTAAGATTTGTGAGTACAATTTCAGTGAAAATCATATTTTATTCTATATATTGTTTATTGTTTTATTTATTGTGCATAAATGTTTAATGTATAACTCACAAGATAACAGTGGAAAAGGGATTTGAGGTAGTTTTAGTTTAAACTCAAGAACCACATGAAGTGATGATGCTATCTTGAATGTCTTCCTTCCCGGTCAAATAATATTCTAGATATAAAACCTGTTTATATAAAAATAATTTTGAATCTCATCAAGGACTTAACTCCAAATAAATAAAAAATTTGATGACTAAATTTCTATAATAATTTTCAGCTTGTAGGAATAGTATTTGGTTACAGCCAGTCATAGTTAATGTGTTAACATTTATTACAGATGTTGTTAATATTTTAATATGCAAATACATTTTCATTTCCTGATTGTTTAACAAGATGAATAACTATACAGTAAACTCCCGATTATCCGTGGGCGGATTAACCGGTTTGCGGATTATCCGGGGTCCGCCATTGTTTTACAAATATCCAATTTTTATTCCAATCAGATTCATGTGTTTTAATTTCCAAACAGTGAATTACGATGTAAATACATATAAGGCTTAATAGAAGTTAAGATGAAGGGAATAGATATGTAAATATGTACGTACTAATTTTTACACTGAAAGGGAAGCATCCCGACGCAGGCCAGCGAAATAAAAGGGGCGAGCCGAGTACTGTATATAAGAGACAATGACAAAATGCTTGGACGCCCGAAAACCTAATGTGTATCATAAGATTGTAAACAAATGTCAGCTAATCTCGGCTATAAATAGTCTAGGACGTGACATATGCATTATCCATGTCTGTCATATACATTATCGATCTTTATGGCTTTGTGACACAAGTAGACACTGTGCGACAAAATGGTTCTCAAGAAACTTAGATAGCACATTAAAGCTAAATCAATGCTCACAAAAAACAGACGAAAGTGACAGATTTTTTTTGTTAAAAAGTGAAAGTATTATGTGTAAAGGAAATTACATATGTACATACATACTTATTTTTGACATATACTTATGTACAGATTGTAAATAGTTAGACATATAAATGTACATGTTATAATCCGTCAAATACATTTTAAATTATTTTCTGTATTTATTTTGTCCTCTGACGATTATTTTAAAATTGCACTAACCGGGGTCATTATTTGTGTAACTTATGGTATAATAATCGATTATCGATCGTTTTGCGTATTCTTTGTTCATAGCGGATTATCCAGGTAACTCGTTTTCCGGCGTTGTCGGGCCACCCTATTCCACAGATAATCGGGAGTTTACTGTATTTAATGATTTTTCACTCTGCTTATTTTAATTTTTGGCTGATTAGTATTGCTTGTCTTTAAGTTCTTTCCTTTTGTTTTGAGAGTATTATGGTAATCTCCATTTCTAGGATTACTTCTGGAGCTGTTTTTTCACTACAAACACATCCCATGCTCTTGACAAAGTGGCTTGACTTATTTCCTCTTGACTGTAGAGTATTGTGGTAATTTCCAGATCTAGGATTACTTCTGGAGCTGTTTTTTCACTACAAACACATCCCATGCTCTTGACAAAGTTGCTTGACTTATTTCCTCTTGACTGTAGAGTATTGTGGTAATTTCCAGATCTAGGATTATTTCTGGAGCTTCTTTTTCACTACAAACACGTCCCATGCTCTTGACTGTAGAGTATTATGGTAATATCCAGATCTAGGATTACTTCTGGAGCTGCTTTTTCACTACAAACACATCCCATGCTCTTGACAAAGTTGCTTGACTTATTTCCTCTTGACTGTAGAGTATTGTGGTAATTTCCAGATCTAGGATTATTTCTGGAGCTTCTTTTTCACTACAAACACGTCCCATGCTCTTGACTGTAGAGTATTATGGTAATATCCAGATCTAGGATTACTTCTGGAGCTGCTTTTTCACTACAAACACATCCCATGCTCTTGACAAAGTTGCTTGACTTATTTCCTCTTGACTGTAGAGTATTGTGGTAATTTCCAGATCTAGGATTATTTCTGGAGCTTCTTTTTCACTACAAACACGTCCCATGCTCTTGACTGTAGAGTATTATGGTAATATCCAGATCTAGGATTACTTCTGGAGCTGCTTTTTCACTACAAACACGTCCCATGCTCTTGAAAACAGTTGCTTGACTCCTTACACAATGTCAGCAAAAGTTGAAAATTTCAGATCAAATAATGTTTGGCTTTGAGTTTTGAAGGGTCTGTGGCCCCCTTCATAAACCCTGGGGTTTTGTAACCTCTAATATTTTATCAAGAAATTTTATTTTACACAGTCACTATCAATTGTAAATCACACTTTAGTCAAGGGGCATTTAGGTACATTAGGTGGCAAAAGCATTCACTTATTCTTCTGATTTTTACTACACAGTATGAAGGGTATGTTGATGTATGATCTAAAAGAATGAAAGCTTCTAATTGGGATGGCCTTTATATGAAATCATTAATTGCCTATTTCAGTTGTAAACAAGACATTATGGAAATATAATTATGGACTTTTAAATGGTTCATCACATGTTGTAGTGACTTGAAGATTTTTACTTTTGCCAATGACAACTATTTTATATAAATAGCTAAAATCTCCAAACAGATTTTTCCAAAGAAAACTGCATTACAACCTCATTAACCCTAGAAAGCTAATGTGTAGTCTGCCAGACGACGCGATTTTTGTCATTTGCATCCCCCTCCCACATCAATCGTCGCTTTACTTTCAAATTTCTTCTACCTTCAGTTGACCTTGAAACAAAAACGGAGACTCAGTTAAAAATAGTTTTGTAGGTTTTATCAGTGTGTTAGTGTTCTCGCGTCGTCTCACAGACGAAACATTAGCTTTAACGGTAGTTTTAACTTGACGTTCTCGCAGTATCTTAGACCAAAGGGTCTAATGACCTGGGTGTTTGAGTTTACATGACTTTCGTTTTGTGTAAATATTTATTTTAAATGGTATATTGTATAATAATAGTGTAAGACACTAATAGTGTATCCTTTGGTTAGGTTTTTCATAACGGATAGTAAAATACTTTCAGACGAGCAAATTTCAAATTTGCTAAATGGATATGAATATCTTAGTGAATATGAAAGTAGGGAAAGTGAAGAGAATGAACAGGATCATGCAGAGACTGAAACCGTTGGAAGATATTGATGACCCTAATAAGGATCCAGATTTTATATTGGAACCAGAACCGGCAGAAAGCTCCAATTCTGATGAAGATGAACGCCCTACTGTCTAAAATAAACAGCATCGAACTGCTGATCCTCTGAGTAATATAATATTTTTTGGCCCTTCAACAGCTGTGCAAAACGCTATTGGTCAGAGTAAAGCTCATAATTTTGGGAACACTATGCAGAGACAAATTAGAAATTCCGCCTGAGATGTTGACCGCAAAAGGTAGAGCTGATGGTACATCAATGTTTTGTTTTCATGGTGCAAAAACATTAGTGTCATAAAAAAATAATAAAAATCGAATTGTCTTGTTACTGTCAACGAGTCGTGAAATGCCTAGGATTGATGAACACAGCAAGAAGCCCGATATGGTAGGATTCTACAACTCAAAAAAGGGTGCTGTCCATTCGCTCGACCAGATGTGTAATAATGTCTTGTAGTCGTAAAACTAGAAGATGGCCACTGTGTATTTTCTTTGGTATCATAAATATCATATTAGTCATTTTACATGTAATATATGTGGAAAATAAATTAAATAAACAAGAAATGCTAGTATAAAGACGTTCCAGAGCAATGTGTGGAGAACACCAATTAAAGTACTGTTACCAGTTCACTTAAAACAGGTAGAGTGATAAAAATACATTATATTTGTATCAACCTTTGAGTATGTAAGTAATAAAACAATTTTGAAATTTTTTGAAGTTCTATCTCATTGGAAAATACCCGTAGCCTGAGAGACTACTGATTAGCTTTAACGTCTGGTATACAATACGTTAGCTTTCTAGGGTTAAGTCTGTTTAACTCAGATCTGGCTCTGTTGAACTTGGATCTTTAAGTAACCAGGACTAGCTTAGCAGCTCCACAATGATCATATAACTGACTTCATAAGGCACTGTTTGGTGATTTGCAATATGCCCAACAGCTGAGGCTGAGTAGGTCTTAGTAGTTGAGGGAGTGAACTTGTTTATTTTTATTTGTCCCATTTCAATTTCTTTAGTTATATGCAAAGACAACACAACTAAAAGATGTCAAATAAAAAGTCTTGGAGCATTGGACTAAATTGTTGAAGGTGAGTCAGTGAAATCAATTACTGAAGTCTGTAGTGTCAGACTGGAAGAAAAACAGAAAACTACATTAAAGATTAAAAATATTTCAAAAGACAGTTTTGATGATCGATGCAAAGCAAATTAAAAATATATGGCAAGTAACTGTAAACGAAATCCGACAACAAATCTACAGGTTCTTTCCAAAAAAAATTATAGAACACTATTACATAGTACATATGGTGTTTTATGTTTTGCACAATTTATTGTAATGTGTGAATATTTTAAAGGTGTTTTCGCTTACAATAAAAAGTATTGTCATTATTTTAAATTTTTGTTTGTTTTTTCAAACATTCTTAATTTGAATCAGCTGCAGCCTGACTTCTCAAGGTCTTACTGTAATCTCATCAAATGTATAAATTTGGTTGAACTGATAATCCTCATTTTTAATTATTTTATTATAATTCAGTTATTAAATGACAACTGCTCCAAAATCTGCTCCCAAAATTTACTTACCAATTTTCTTTTTTTTAATGTGGCATCAACAAGTTTTATTTATTTAAATTTTTTTGCAACTGCTTGAATTTATTTCCTAGATTAGCTAATCCGGGTAAGAACAGTTCAGAAAACCAGTTTACTGGACCATCCAATGTATTTAGAGGTGTCCTAATATATTCAACTTCACTACTTATGTTGTCACTTTTGCCTATCCATTAGTTTGATGTTATGCCACACTCAGTATTGACATAGATACTGAAACTTCTTTCTCAATTTTTTTCTTGTTCTGACAAAAAGTGATAGGTAAACATGAGAGCAAGAAATAATAATGAATACTGAGTGAGCGGCGTTACATGGAATTTAGGACATTGACTTGTGTGTCTATGAAGTATGTAGGCTATCTATTATAATTAGGTTCTATATTAAAATGAATTTCAGGTCATTGAAGGATTACAAAATCATAAACTGTAAAATTTTTAATTTTAACCCATTCTCTGATCATGCTGTGTTATTTCAATCCTATAATATTATTTCGTAATAGGTTTATATATTGGAGAGAAGTCAAAACATATATTCAAATGTGTACTAAATGTTACTTTTTAACCATGCTTATTTCAGATGGTAGGATTTAGGTTCTTAAAGATAATTTAACATATAGGTCATTTGGAAATGTCATTGGATGGTTGGTAATAATAATAATGTAAGGATAATTCCTATTATTCTTATGTATCATATATTTATATACGAATAAACTTTTAATAGTAGACTACCAATTATTGGAATTGGGTAGCGCAGCGACCTTGGATAATCCGTAAAGTTTTTAAAAGGTCAACAAATGGAAAAAGCTTATTTATAATATATACAATAGAGTCTCGATAATTCGAGGTAGCTGGGACCAAGACCGCCTTGTATTACATGGAAGTACGTTCCTGTGGATTAGAAAAAATAGAACTTTATACGAACATTTTTTGGAACCCCGATTCATTTAGTTTTCATGGAGTATTGATATAAACATTTCTTGGAAGCTCGACTTATTTCCTTAGCATACCACACTGATATAATCATATCCTGGAAGCTCGACTCATTTCCTTTGCATACCATAATGATATAAATATTTCTTGGAAGTCTTGCTCATCATTTTTTTCAGATAGATAAAATAGGTTAAGTAGGATAAATAGGCTCAAGTAGAAATATCGGGACTTGGATTTTTGAGACGCTCCTGTACATATGTAATTTATAAGGATTTACTTACTCTGGTAAATATCTCCGACTTTAGAAGTTCTTTAATTTAGGGAATAATTTGTTTTCAAACCCCTAAATATTTTCCAGTCCATCCAGCTTTTTTGTTTGTTAAAGTAGTGTACAGGGAAGATATCAGCTCTTCAAAGGACCTCAGTTTTTTTGATTTACCGACTTTTAATTTGTGAGTGCATGATGCATTCCTGAATGTCATTTATAACCATTTGCTCTTTTCTGGACTCAAGTGGTGGAACGTGCCATTCACTCTCATAGGCCAATGTTCATATGAAACATTTCTAAAACGCCCAATTTTTTTATCAATGATATGCAATACACCCTCTACAATACGTAACAGTGTTTATAATCCTAAATGATACTCATATTTTAAACTTTCTGTAACACATTATGTATGAAACATATTTTAGTATAATACAGTAGACCCTCGCTATTGGCCGTTGGCAAAATTATACGATCAGATTATAGGAATCTGATTCTCTAAACATCCATTATACTGTACACTACTAGGCCTACTCAAAAAAGCTAGGCATTTGTTATTTTATAACCAGTGATGATGTCCTCACTAACAAACAACCAGTCAATCCATTGTACACATTCTACTCCATACATACGTTTAGCATCACTTCTGTTTATTTATTGTTAATTTAATAGTTTTTGAATTTCAAACATCGATAATTGTATACAGCGACCGTAACTAACTCGGATTTTGTTTTTCTCGTCAGTTATTAAACAGGTGTCGTATTTGATTGTCATGTCTGCTAGTTTTGGAAACATCGTGTTTACTTGTGGAAGTGTTTAATTAGGATTGAAGGAAAACTTAAATGAACAATAAAAATATGCATATAATTATCTGATACGTAAATATACTTTATTATAAGTCTTAAATATAGCTGTAATTGTTTGTTAACATTTTTTATGTGGAACGTAACCCTCCTCTTTCCATATACTGTTGGTTTCAGTATTCGTGGTAAGTTCAGGGAATAACGAGGGATCACTGTATTAAGGTTTTCAAACAATTAATTAACAAGTTGTCAAACTTATAGTTTAATTTATGAAAAAATATACTAGAGGGAGTTTGTTGTTAAAATAAATACGTTTCTCGCAATTTTATTTGTAAACTCCTATTCAGTATTTTCCATTGCATTTACCCTATATTATTAACATTCAAAACAGTACGTTTATAAAGTAAATTATCAGTTTGTTATTAAATAAGTGCAAAAAAATTACACAAATAATTTTTATTATGCTTCAGCTACAAAATATTAAATCAGTTTAAAATTTGTAATCTTTAAATAGGCAACTTATGTACAAGCCTTATGATATACATAGAACTTAGCTACATTGAAAAACATCATTTATTTTAATTTAAAATAAAATATTAATTTGTACATATAATTTAAATTATACATGTTATATTTAAATGTCCAATACAGATCATTTTGGCTTAAAGTTAAGTTATGAACCTAATAATGTACATATGAGTTATTTCTAACTTTACAAAAAATGTATTTGATATTGAATTCTGTTTCACTTTTATCACAATATTTACAATTCTTCTTATTCATCTAACTACAAAATATTGAAAAATGAATTTTTAAAACTAATTTTTGTTGTGTGTGTGTCATGGTAGCATTAATTTTATTCTTAACAACATTTAAAAACTGTAAAATTAGTGATTTTTTAAAGGAAATAATTACATACAGGCTACAATCACTTGATTGGAAGAAAAATGAAGGTTAGCATCAGGAAAATTATTATGAGAATAATTTTAAAAAATTTGTTAGGATACCAACCAATTTATTTGTCAAACTACCCTGGAAATATAATGAAATTGAAAGAACAATTAGAAAATCTAAATTCATAAAAAATATTTTTGTATTTACATTTTCTTAAAACTATACAAAATCAATTTTTTTACTTAAAATATAATGGAGCACATTCTACCCCTTGTAATTGCAATTAACAAAAGGTAATTCTCACAGTAACAATTTCTTACACAAGAACATTAAATAAACAAGTATTACTGAGCCATCAATATACCTGGTGTGGATAAGAGAGGACGAAGCAGATTTTAGTGGTATGAATATATAATGAAAATAAAACTGTTCAAAAAAATAATAATTGGGCAAAAGGACTGAGAAGTAAAGAGGGTGGAAACAATAAGAAATATTTTTTATTGCCTGAGCTTTATGTTATTAATATTAGTTCAATGTTTTGATCACTAGACATAGATCATTACTGTTTTACAGGATTCTTTAACAAGTGAATGGGGTTTCATTGTCTATACATGATATATTGATTGTCTTCTTGGCTATAGGGAGAAAAAACTTGGAGTTACAAAAATCACATTCATCGTTACCTGGTGACAAGTTGTCTTTGTTAATTGCTACACAGCTGGTTTAAAGTGGAACACTTATATATTTTATAATATAAAACTTTAATTTTTAATATAACATCTACAAAGGTAAATTTTACCCAGTGCAATTCATAGGCCTAAAAACAGATGGTCTGTTTGCACAAATGGTGACAGACGACGTAAAACATGAATACATTTAAGCCAACACTTTAAACATGCTGCTAGTCACACAAACACATCTTCCAATGAGTTACAACTGTGTTTTACCACAAACATTTTAACTTCTAAAAGATTAAACTAACAACAAAAGAATAATATAATGAAATACCAATTTCTATACATGTCTGCTGCATCATTATTTTCTAGAAGTGCTTTTGATATTTCATCTAAATAAATAACTACTATCCAAGTACAACATTCTTCATCCAATAATTCACAAATATCATCCCATTGACAAGGGTCAACCATTTAGTTTGCAGTCACAAAAAAACTAACACAAAGACAGCCATTTCTATACTGATACATACTACAGTTAATCCATTTTTATTAGCTGGGCATAGGCTATTAGTTTTTGTTTTATACAGGAAGCTTATCAATTGTTATAAAAAAAACAAAGTATCATTTTTGTGAAGATCAGACACATATGTTGAGAGATTGTTAGTGTTAATGGAAAGCACAAAATTAATGAAAGATAAATCGTGACTTGTACCTTTACAGGGATATGTACAATTGTTTAAATTTCAACTACGACGTTAATAACTGTACAACATGAGAGTTAATACATACCTATGTATTATAAATAGCAGATGTATAATACATTTACATATAGATTTATAATACATCTATATACAATAAATAATAAATTTATATATAATCTATTTAAAGCCGAACTATGTTCTATGACAAAATCGGTTTCCCTCTGATTAAAATAGGATCCTGCAAATCCAAAAACGTATATTTTAGAGTGTATACGTGTCTATTTCAAGAATACTAAAGTTAGGTTTGTCAGTCTACTAACTAAAAAATCGCAGTTATGCATATGTTGTCTGTAGGTTCATTAAATTGTTGTGTATGTTTTTATAAATGTGGTATATTTCTAGTGAGTTTAGTTCTATTGGGTTATTATTTATTTCAAGTATGGACAACGTGAAATATATAACATTTACATTTTAATGTAGTTAAACAAGAATCTTACTTTGTATATTTGCAAGTGGATTTTTGAGACCTTATTAATTACACTGCTCTCATTTTCATGCTTTTTATGAATATTTCCTGTTAAATATTTATTTATTAATGTACATTAAATTGGTTCCACAAGAGCAGTTATAAAACAATATACTCTAGTCTTTTCTTCAATGTAATATATTGATATATTTAGGTGCTACATATACTTCAATAGTTTAAAATCAAGAGTGTTGTTTTAGCAGATGACAGTGTAAAAAGCTCCTGAAGAAATCAAAATATTACTTTGAAGGAAAGCTTCAAGCATATTGTTTTATAAATATTCTTGTGGATGAAATGTATATATAAAATAAATGTATGTGTATTAGTTCTGGTAGAGCTTAAAGCTAATATGCAACTTTTGGACTAAATAGGATACTGACACTTACCTTGTCAAAGTCTAGTCTGTAATCTTAGAATAGACAAGCATAAACACTAAAATACAGTAGAACTCCAATTATCCGAGTCAATTGGGTCCAGACCCTTTATTCGAGAAGAAGGTTACTTTTAATTAACTAGTGTATGTAAGTTGCAAATGGGAGAAAAAGCTTTTTTTATTGTTTTATATTTTTCCAAGCTTTTCCTCAAATAATTGGGTCTGAAGACCCAAAATTGATACGAGGTTTAAAAGTGTAGGTTTGGTCCTTCTAATGTCTGAAATAGTTGATTCTACAACACCGTACACCGCAGCTGTTTACCCATAACTCCATTTTTCCCTGACTGATCTATAATTAGATATCTGCTAATGATAAGACAACTCGTTTTCTTTTAGAAGCCATGGTGAACAACAAAACACACTCACAAACAAAATAACGGACTGACGCGAAAGAGTACCAGAGCCTACAGAACGACAGCAAGTTACATAGAAATTCACTGAGACAGTCACTCAGCATCCTAATAATGTTTGCACCGCGTCTATGCTAGCTTTGTGAAGAAATTCCTAATAGCACATATCGACAGGATCATTATTTTGGGAATCCCAGTACGTTTCCATCAAATTTTATTTTCTGAAAATCTAAAAGGGATTCAGAAGTCTAAGTTTGGATAGTTGGAGTTCTACTGTGACCATACCTGTTTCAGCAATGTTCTCCTCCATAATATGTAACTCCCATGTCTTACCCATTTCCCACATATGTCCTTTACCTACACTATCCCTTCTGAAGCACATATCCAAATCTCAGTTTAATCTTCCAAATCAGATTTCATATCCATATCTCAATCCTAATTTATAATTCACCTTAGGAGATAACAGCCTCAATGTCTTTTTTATCTAAAATATGTATACATTCCTCTAATTTATGTAAAAATTAGTACAAAAAATAGATAAAATTGATTACGTTCACAAAACAACTAAAAATATATTTTTAAAGCTATGCAGCACTAATTATAACATTAGCAAAATGTATGAGTCTGTATTTCTCACAACCTATGTTTAAACATCAAATTCAAAAGCTTTAGTCCAAGCTATTTTCTCAAACCAAAAGTTTGACTATATCTTGCTTCACAGTTTTTAAGAGAACGAACCAGTAACCTTTTAGTTAAATTTGAATAAATTATACTTCTTTTCAAAAGTCACTATTTATATAAGTAGAGGATACTACTTTTATTAGAATAAACAATGCTGATATATTAACACTATGACATGTCTAAAATTTCAGAAATAGAATCCTGATCAATATCCATATGTCAGGTAGTCTTTCCTTTCTTTTCTTTTCTGTCCTTAATCGCAATAACATATCGCTGAGGTACATTGAGAGGTGGAGAATACCCATCAGGATAACTGGAGTCTTCAAACAAAAGCTCATATTCATCTGTTGATGTTGTGGGTAGTAGATTTACAACAGCTTTGTAAAAGCAGGTTGTTTGAGGATACAGTGCCATCACTAAACAAAGCACCAGTACATTAATTTTACATATTAGTAGAAATTCACAACAACTTTAAAAATTTGAAAGTAGGTTATTTAAATTTTCTAAAATTTCAATTTCATTTTTGGTCTCAATTATATTTTAATTCGGAAACAATTAAAGTTACTTGTAATTATTGCATAACTAAGTAAATACTTTAGAATTTATGTGTTTCAATTGTTTCGAAACAAGTCAGGACGCTAAGTTTTAAAGTACTCAGTTATGCAATAATTATTTATAAAGAAACAATTACCACTACAATTTTTCATTAATATATGAGACATAATGGTAAATTACAAGACTATTCATAAAGGGAAAATAAGAACTACTATTGTACTTTTAGATTGTCATGCCATCTCTAAAAGGTTCTTATTTGCAGAGATTCGTCGTAGCATATTTAACGTTGCCCAGGGTGCATCACGAGGAGGCCTGTTCTAAACTTGTTCCCACTGGAGCTTTCTCCAAACTGTTGGAAATCAGCCAGGACGTTGGGACAAACGCAAGTAATTTTGATGGGGAAGTAACAGCAGTGCGACTTGCCACAGAGGCGCTTGCTGCTCATCACCCAGAAACAAACCACCAACGAGCTGTTTTCTTTATAGACTCCCAAACCGCCATAATTGCAATAGCCGACAACTCTTCAACGAACTATTTCAACATATTGCACTGCCAAGAAGCAATCTCACATCTTCTACAAAATAACTGGTCAATCAGCCCTAAATGGATCTCGTCACGTTAGCATCGTAGGCAACAAAAAAGAAAACGACCTAGCAAAAAATGGAACACAGATGCAACAACAAAATGCAGAAGCTAGACTCACCTCTGCCAAACACCTTATTGATGCAACCCTAAAACATTTCATGAAATAAGGGCATGAAGAACCTTGATGGCAGAGAAAAACAGTGTGCACCACTTAGCAGTTGTGGTCCTCTGACGCCCGCAAATAATAGGGCAACTGCCATGGTTGACTTTCGACTCCTGACAGGACACGACTAACTCCAGGCCCACCTCTACAGTTTTGGCAGGATCCGATACATGCCTGCTCTGTCCCGATGGTGTCATAAATGGAGACCACATCTCAACCTGACCTGAGCTGGACGACCAGCTGTCCAGAATAGGTTGTTACTCTGAGGCTCGAATGGCAAATGGTTCAACAGCTAAGAGCGAGCATTAGCTAAAGTAAAATAAGTAGACTGTCATATAGAAGTACACTGTGAATCAAATTTTTATAAAATTGTGTGAGTAATTTTGTTTTATTGGTAATAAGACTTTTAAAAGGCTTTGTAATGCTTTTAACAAAATTTCATAAGTAAAGTATATTTTTTTATAATTATTTTCTCATTTCAAAATTAATTTATAGTGAATTAGTTAATCATTTAGGGATTAACTCCATTCTCAAAACTTTAAATTGTATCTGACACACGTCAAGTTAATCCGAAACACGTCAACGAAGAAAAATGTTTTGATGTTAGGAAAGGCTGATTAATGTACCTAAATATACACAAATATTCCTAACAGAAGTAAAGATAAGTTTATTAGGAATAAATTTATATTACCAACAGATCCTTTGGGAAAAAGCGCTTGTGGGTCTGTTTCAGGGTTTGCTCGCATTAAAGGCAAAGGAACTACTCTACGTTTACTAAGTGTGTGGCGATCTTTTTGTTCTTCATCTATATCATATACTTTGTATTTATTTGTTGCAATATTAAACTGGACCACTTCAGCCAAAATCCAATTTGCTTCTTCTGCTTTTACCAAAGCTGCTACCATGTCCCCAGTCTGGAATCAATACAACTTTACAAATACAAAACTTTCAATAGACATAGAAAATTTTCAAATTATTAATCAATTATCTTTTATCAATGATTATGTGAACACAAGACTGTTATAAGCAGTTAAAAATTATTTACCTGAAATTTTTTTATAAATGTCTAGAATTGTGTGACCGGATCTTTCTTCAACATAAATTTAGATAGTTGATTTGTTTAAAAAAAAATGAATTTCGTTACAAAGAAACAAGAGTTGGTAAATTACAAAAAAAATTTAATACAAAATAATAATAGCAGTATTTTACAATAAAGTAGTATTTTACACTGTACTAAACGAAGTAATACAAAAACACTGAATTGGAAGTGGAGCTACTTGGTCTTGCTTAAAGCAATAAGATGTTTCCTTTCCAGTTGGTGTCCGCTCAGTGCAAAGTACAGGGTGTGACAGTATAGCTTCCTTTTTTTTTCAAAACGTAATAGGATTCCTTCTAATAAACACAAATTTATAATTTTTTTTCTATAATGTATGTATATAACTAAAGTTTTGAAGATCAAATCAGGTAGGTGAAGTCCATCATTGTCGATACACTAAGTAAAACGAATTTCTAGCATTTTTCATGACTTGCCAGCATGGCAGATGTTATGTTGGCAATTTCTTCATGGATGTTGGTCTTCAAATCTTGTACGGTCCTATGGTTAACGTAAACACAGGGTATCAAAAAACCCCATAGAAATAAACCACAAGGGGCCAAATCAGGAGAGCGGGCCGGCCACTCCGAATCACCCCTAATTGAGAATTAGCGTTCCTCCGAAAATTAAAATGATGTTCATAAAGTTCCTGTACAATATTCCATCTTGTAAAGATGGAAATGAAGCTCGTCATGAAGAATTCTCCTCACTTAACTATCTGAAAGTCCAAGGGCAGACGCAAGTTTGCATGCAGATCGCCGTGGTAAACGCAAAAACGAAGCTCCCATTGCCTCAATGTTGTCTGGTGATCTAACGGCAGTTTTTTATCTTGTTGCACTTGCAATTTGTCTACACCCAACGATTGATTTTCAGTCTGGAACAAAAGCTAACAGGGCTAAATTAAAGCGATTCCGAAAGGCATGCGAATACAGAACAAAAAGTAGGCCTCAACGGTAAAAGCACGCTCTTCACTGTTCCAAATAATGGTGACTGAACTGTATCGAAGCAAAACTTTAGAAAAAACTGAAAAGCGCATTTGAAAAAAGGAAGTTATGCTGCCGCATCCTGTATAACTCAGATCTTGACTTTTTGAAATTGATGGTTGTTTAATGTTTCTTCTTCTTCTCTGTTACTTATTATTATTTCTGCTGAACTCAGTTCAATTACTTGGAAATATTTTACATAGTTATTACTTGCCATCTTCCACTTATGACCCTCTAAAATTTAATTTCATATACTGGTACTTCATTGACTTCCCTACATACTCTAATGCCGACTCAAACTTGACTTCCTTCCATAAACCCCTAGAGTGAAATGTACTCTAAAATCCTCCAAGGTGATTTTAGAGTTCTCTTCTTTGCACCCTAAAATGAACTGTTCAACCCTTAGTCATTCTATCCACCAATATAAGCCTACGTAACCTCTACTGCCAATCAATGACATGGTCCCTCTTCTGACGTCACCCAATCATCGCTGTTTTCTTGTAAATTTTATCATGTACCTCTTCTGTATTTATCTTACCACCAAGAACTTCTTTCATCCGTTAAGTTATTAAAAGGCTTGTTATTTCTCAAATTTGATAACTTCATGGTTTTACCAGTTAGGAATTTCTACCTGCAACTGTCCATTCACCTAAAAACGTATTTCCCACCTACAGAACTTTTTCCCAAGAACATGTATTTCTTCAAAAAGTTTAGAGCACTTTATGTTATTTTTGTGGTTAAATGTTTGTAATAATAAATATATAACAAAGAAATATTCAAAATATATATATGTATTTCGTAGCACTGACTTTATAAAATTATTGTTAATTGTAAACAATTATTTCACCACTAAGTGCAATTAATTTTTACCTAATGTGATGAGGCACCTTTCAGTCACTTGACCATTGTCAAAATCAACCTGGATTCGTCAAAATGGTCAAGTGACTGAAAAGTGCCTCATCACATAAGGTAAAATTATTGCACTTAGTGGTGGAAAAAATTATTACAAGAGTGATTTGACAATGGTCTAGTGACCGAAAAGTGCCTCATCACATAAGGTAAAATTATTGCCCTTAGTGGTGGAAAAATTTATTAACAAGTAATAATAATAACTTCATAAAGTCAGTGCAACGGAAAAATAATGGACGTTAAATATCACGAATATATATATATACAGGGTGACACAGAAAAACGGGAATTTTTAAAAAAATTCTAAAAATATAAGAGTGATGGAAGAAAATGGTTTTATTTATACTACATGAAATATCAAAACTTGCCATTTATGAAACACTGATGGAATTTATGATTTTTTAAAAACAACATCCTTTAGGTGGCGTCCTCCTCTACGAATGCATTCTTGAAATCTGCGGTGGAGATTCCTCATTGACCTCTGCAACATCTCAACTGGAATACTGTGAATTTTATCCCGAATTCTCTGTTTTAACTCATTCACAGTTCTTGGTCGAGTTGTAAACACTTTAGTTTTGAGATAGCCCCACAAAAAGAAATCGCACACGGTCAAATCTGGCGATCTAGGGGGCCAGAAAACGCTCCGAATCTTGAGATGACACGGTTACCAAACAATACTCGCACAGCCTCCATTGATCGCCGTGCAGTGTGTGATGTCGCACCATCCTGTTGAAACCAGGATTCTTGAACGTCTGGAAAATTGTTCAATTCAGGTGTAACGAAACGTTGTAACATTTCCACGTAACGATCAGCATTGACAGTCACTGCAATCCCCCCTCAAAAAAATAAGGTCTGATGATCCCATGTAATGAAACAGCACACCCTACTGTAACCTTATTAGTGTGTAAAGGGCACTCATGAAGTTCATTAGGATTTGTGTCTGACTAGTATCTGTAGTTCTGCTTGTTAACATAACCAGTGAGATGAAAGTGGGCCTCATCTGACATCCACAACTTGCTTAGGAATTCATCGTCATTGTTTATGTGTGTTAACATTTGTTGGCAGAATTGCAATCGCGACTGGTAATCATTTTCCTTCAACTCTTGCACTATTTGCAGCTTGTAGGGGTGAAATTTTAATTCTAAATGAAGAATTCTGCGAACACTCTCACGGGACATTTTAACCGCAGCTGCTTGCTTACGAATTGAACGGCGTGGACTCTTCAATACAGATCGGCGTACAACATCAATGTTCTGTGCAGTACGAGTTGCACTTCTTGGCCGTCCTGTTGGTTTCTTCTTTAAAGCTGATCCACTCTCTTCAAAATTATTAATCCAACTTCTAATGGCATGTTTTGACGGAACGGAATCATGCCGTCCTAAGTTGTAAAAACGTCGGAACTCAATCTGGGCAGCTTTCAAACTATCACTGTTTTTATAAAACATTTTTATAGCTAACGCACGCTGTTGCCCGTTCCACTGGTCCATGGCTACTGTAATGGCGGCTTGTTTACTTGTACACTGTCGCTGTCCCGCAGTGCTGCCACCTGCTCACGGCTGCCACGACGCGTTACAAAAATTCCCGTTTTTATGGGTCACCCAGTATATATAGGTTAGTTTTAGTAGAGCTTAAAGCTTATTTAGGAATTTTTGGACTAGATAGGAGACTGACAAACTTACCTAATGGCAATAGTCCAAAACTGCAATCTCTTGGAAACAAATAGACACATATTAAAATTTATCTCACACTAATGAAATATTTCGATCAAAAATGATCTTCTTCAATCAAAAAAGAGAAAAACTGTCTTCAGTCTTTTCTTTTTCTCTTTTTTGATTGATGAAGATCATTTTTGATTGAAATATTTCAATACTGTGATAAGTTTTTATATGTGTCTATTCATTTGTTTCCAAGAGATTGCAGTTTTGGACTACTGCCATTAGGTAAGTCTGTCAGTCTCCTATCTAGTCCAAAACTTCCTATATATATATATATATATATATATATATATATATATATATATGTATATATATATATATATATATATATATATATATATATATAAATTTGAAATAAAAGTAAAATAATGAAGTCTGTGCAATCTTGGACTTACTTTAGCAATGTAATTACTATCAGCAGGAATCGCGCCACAAAGAGGAGGTGCTTTCTGTCCTGGTTTACTAACCCACAGTGGCAAAGTCTGTGCTGAACTTAATAACATATTCATTAAGTCTCCTCGGCCAAACGTTTCTTTATTTCCAGCACTACAAGCCTAAAAATAAATCAAATATTATTTACAGAAATCAAATCACAATGCATACAACATTTCAGTAAGCCTATATATATCCTGTTACAATAAGAGTAAACATAAGCATTCAGGTTAGAACTATTTTGTTTAGGAGCAGAAATAAATTTTAACTTTCGAGTAGCCATTATAGATAAAAAGAGTCCTGGAATGTTTATTATTTAAAATATGTAATGTAAGTTAATTATTTTGGTAAATAAACTATGACCAAAATATTATGTCTAATATTATTATTCAATAATATGGAAATAAATGTTTCTACTAATTTAAAAATTAAATATATTTCATTTCAATGATAATCTATTTCATGGGTAAAGATTGTTTTTAATATTTTATTTTACTTGTTTATTTCTCTCGCAGTGTAAACAGAGTCCACTATAAAAGTAAAGTGCATTTTCTGAGAAAAATAGATTTGTTAATTGTACAAGTACAAATGGTTAAAATTCTTCAGAATGATCTCCCCCAGCATCAATACGCTTGCAGAGATGTGTCTGCCATCCCTGGAAGGCATCCTGATAATCCTTAACAGGAATGTCCCTTATGTATGTTTTAACATGCTTTTGGGTGTTTTTCACAGACTCTTAGTGCTTTCTTTTCAGCCCGCTTTCTCTCTTTAGTCAGGGAAACAAAAAACAAAAAATCGCACTAGCACAATCTGTGACTGTAATTAACGGCTGTTACTCCAGACCAGGAAGTTGATAGCGATGAAGGTCATAAGGTTGGTGGGATTGTCATGGTGAAACTTAACTATGTCTTTGATGTCAGCCTTTACAGATGCAATCTCTTCACACTTCTAATCTCTTGACACCTCTAGGTAAAAGGAGTTGACAGTTTCCTCGTGTGGTATAAACTCAAATGGACAAGTCATCGTTGGCGCCGGCTGTATAGAATGAGGTTGGCCAACAATCTCATTCAGGGCGTCCTTGAATGCTTGTGCCACCTCCCAGATTATGACCTTGAATGCAGTCATCTTAGTGCTTGAATGCCTCTTGAAGCATCTAAAATTATTCAGTTGCATTTGTGTCCAAGTCGCACACAAAACTTGATGGCAAACTGTTCAAGCAAACACTCCATCACCCCATGTTACGTAATCTAAAAACATACTTCTTGCAGAAGTATGTTTTTCATGTACATAGGGTTTAATCTTAAGTAACTAGTTTTATTTGTTATTTTTTAATTATTTTTGTGGTATTAGGCTTATGTCCAATATTTTCATTGTAATATATTGTATCACTGTGCTCTTGATATTGTATAAAAATATCAAGGATAAAATAATGGGAAAGTATCTGTTGTAGATTTTATAGACATAGATGAAAATCTATGTGCGGAAGAAAACCACAATGATATTACAACATTTATAACAACTGATGAAGACAATGAATTCAGTGATAATGAGACGCATATCAGATATGAACCTGACTAAATTAATTTTAGTGACACAATTGAAATAATCAGTGAAATGAAAGGATTTCTTCCAAAAAATAAAGACGAAATAAGATTCACAATAGCAGGTAAATTACTTACACATTTGCAAAAAGTAGCGGGCAACACTAAAAAAAATATCTAAGCCAAATACAGATTATTTTAAAACTCAAAATTTACATAATTACTTAAGCTTATAAATTTAGAATTGATAAGTTTTCCAAGTTTTTTACTTTATTATAAATGTCCTTTAATTTCAATAAATGATTGTAACTTCATTCAATGTCTCAATATTTTTTTAGGTTTATTTATTGACTTATGACAATCTCTAAATCTCTAGCAATTTTATCCACTTAAACAATAGTTTATGAGTATCTGAACTTTGAATTTAGTAAATTTGTTGAAACTTACTGAGACAGAACGTTTTTGATCGCTATGTGCCGATCTTCATCAGTGTCTTCTGCTTGGAGATGTTGGGTCAAGCGGTGACGGTTTTAAAGGTAGGTTTTCGATAGTATCAAAGAGTATGTGTGATTTGTATTGTGTTTGTTCATTTAATATGTTTGTACTTTGTGTTTTTTGTGTGTCTGTAAATTTCATATTGTTCTAGTGTGTTGAGATGTGGTCCTTTTTTGTTGATGTGTAGGATTTCTAGGTTATGGTAAATGTCTGTGTATTTGTGTCCTGTATCTTTTATGTGGTTGTAAAATGTTGAGTTTGTGTTCTTCGACTCTTTGTTTAAAGCTACGACCTGTTTGTCCAATGTAGAATTTGTTACATTGGTCGAAGTTCAGTTTGTATACAAACTGTATAAAGATACATGACACAAATACACACATAACCTAGAAATCCTACACATCAACAAAAAAGGACCACATCTCAACACACTAAAACAATATGAAATTTATAGACACACAAAAACACAAAGTACAAACATATTAAACGAACAAACACAATACAAATTACACATACTCTTCGATACTATCGAAAACCTACCTTTAAAACCGTCACCGCTTGACCCAACATCTCCAAGCAGAAGACACTGATGAAGATCGGCACATAGCGATCGAAAACGTTCTGTCTCAGTAAGTTTTAACAAATTTACTAAATTCAAAGTTCGGATAGTCAAAACTATTGTTTATGTGATTAATAAGATTCACCGAACGTAATGGACTATAAAATTTAAGAATTTTATCCAATTCAGAAAAATAAATTCAAGTTTAGTGTCACAAAAGTATATTTTCTACTAATAATTTTTCTGGACATTTAGAGTAACTCCTCATACTGTAATTCTAAATATAAATTATACTTTCAAAAAATTAGTAACAAAATTTACCTGAATTCTCTGTTCTGCACATATGTTACGAATTTCATTTATCTTTGTCAAAGCCTGTCTAATCAAATCTTCTTCTTGTTCTGCATCTGACACTGCGGTTGTATAGAGTCCTTTTAATTTTTGCTAAAAGATATACATAACATCTTGAATTTTGTTCTTTATGATATTCGGGAAATATTTTTAATTGAAATTAATACTAAACACTTTTAAATGTTTATAGACTTGCCTATAGTAGCACTTACTTATGTTTGTTGCTACTATAGGCAAGTTTATAACCATTTAAAAGTGTTTAGTGATAATTAGTAGCTCACGTGAAGATGGAATCAACAAATATTGAAATTTATAATATTATTAATTAATAAACTTATAATAAAGTATATTTTAAAACAAACTTACTTAGAATAAATGTTTTTGACTACGATAGGCAATCATCATTACATCAATTGCCTCCCATAATACATTGTTAAACTGAGCAACACTAGATTTAAAGGGAGGTTTAAAGCCATCCAGAAAAATGACTGCTATCTTCCTAGATATGACCTTCGCTTTTGACCATGTCTGGTGGCAAAAGCTTATTCAAAGAGTATACAGCACAGGAATCAAAGAAAATGCCCAGATTTGGATTGTAGATATTTTCAGAGGAAGAGAAATTATTACAGTTTAATGGTGTACTATCTAAAAAGAAACGACTTTGAGCTGGTGTTCCGCAAGGGTGGATTTTGAGTCCCCTGCTCTTTCTTCTTCACATTTCTGAAGAAACAAAGGTAGCATGCTAATCAGATGTAATCGTCATTTGGCACAGCAGCAAGAGCATTCAGAAATCCGAAACTGAGCAAAACAAATCAATGAGAGGATTGGAGGGATGGTCAAAGAATCTCAAACTAATCAATCCAAACAAGACCAAACTCAGTGTATTTAGCACCAACGGAAAACACTGGCATACATTTTGTCCTGATATCACAATGTTTACTTATACCTCATCATGTTTTCAACAGTTGCTGCAGACCTTCACCACTTGAACTATCATATAGAGGAAGATTTGTACTCTGATAATGACAGCCATTGCAAAGGCAATCACACCATAAAATTTGATTCTATAGATGATACAGCACCAACCAACCAGAAAGAAGTAAAAACAACTTTTAACATCTTAGTTGGAGATCAAGAAATCGATGGATCCCCGTATTCTCTATATATCTGAGAACAATTGTGTTCAGCTTGAGGAAAGTTGGGGTTTTTAAAAGACTGGTAGCAGTAATAACAAGTCACGTCATGGTATCTTCTGATAACTCTATATTGTCTCTGACATCAGATTTCCTTTGAAAACAGGTTTTGAAAGGTTGAAACTGGGAATAGTTAGGTTGGAGAAAATCTAGGGAAAGTTCACGCAAGGGAAAGATCAGGTCTTTAGTGCTACAAGAAGATGAAACAAAGTCAATTATACTTGCTTTAACAAGTATAGTTTTAGACAGAGATCTGTACAGCATGTTGGGTTGTTCTAGATGGAGGGTCATATATTCCTCCAAAGTTAATGTGGAGTGTTTTCTTTTATGAATAGTCTCAAGACACCGAGTTTTACACAAATCCATTCAGTGTATACATCCCAGAAACTTTATGAAATGGGGGTTTTGTGGTAATACCATTGTGAACTCTGGCTGAGGTGACTATTTTTTGCTCTCCAGTTTTAGCTAGGTGCTCATTGGGTTTAAGATTAGGAATATATAACTTGAGACATGAGTATTAGTTTACTTTAAAAAGGCAGTATTTACATATTGCTATGACAAAGTAAATACTGGCAGGATCTGCTGAAATCATCTTCATCAGGCCTGGAGTCAGTCTTGGATAAGTGCCCACTCTAAAGAAAATACATCTATCATTAGGAAAAGTAGGTAAATTATCATGACTATTATACAGACATTGGAAACACGCTACAGACCTCCCCATTACATCTCTTTGTTGTATCTGGATCATTGTTATAATATTCTCTTGAGATCATTGAAATGCGCAGTTATAATGGAGTTAACAATACTTTAGAGCCCAAACATTCCAAAGCAACATGAAAAAAAGCTAGATACAAAAGCTGATCTCTACTCTTGCATAAAAATGAATGGTATCAACTGTCATCTTTTATGCAACTGAAATGGTGCTAGAGTCCTGACTGCTAAAACACTATCCGATTTTGAAAGAATTTATGCAGTAGGAATATCAGCTACTTTTTAGAGTAAAACTGTAAGCTGCAAAACTAAATAGCTTACACAGAGTCTTGAGCACACAAAGGATCCTTAAACCTCCATGTCTATTTTACAGTTTAGAGCTGAGCTTAAGAGAAGTGAATGCATTGCTTGAATGGATCAGCATTAATCACAGATCCATAAATCATGGACAGTGGTTAATTCACAAGGAGAGGTGAAAGATACATATAAAATTGGGAATGAAACTTCAACCCTCAATTAAGTTCGCCTTTCTTGTGTTATATCTAAGTATAGGTCTGTATCAGTGCACATCTAGCTAGTTCCTTTATTCATATGGCATTTTTCTTGGTTGGAAGCTTTGCTAATTCTTCCTGAAGTTCTTTGAAGGTAACATGTCGATGGTAATAGTTCCCCTTGTGTATGTGGTATTTTCACAGGCAGTTTGTCTTGACAAAAGGGTAAATATAACCCCTAATCTGCAACTTCCCTATTCAACATAATTAACAGGTTTTACATATTTTCATATTATAAGAAATAGGTTCTTAGGCTCTTAAATGACTTTCGAACGATAATGAATGTTATAAATTTTAATAATCAGGTTTATACTTAATCTTTCTTTCTCTAAGGAGGCAGGCTACTATAATGAATCGAACGGAGACTGTTTTTACATCCCAGCCAATTCCAATTCCAGCATGGATACTGAGCTTTTGGCTAACAGTGCAGCCCTGACTAGCTGTGTACATTTAAAGGGCAATTCAAAAATATGCATTCTATCAGATTCAAAAGCTGCCCTTCAGTCATTGTTAAGTAATTCTACAAGTTCATACTCGTTTCGAATATCAGAAATAAGAAAAACCATCCTGAAACTAGTGGATTGTGGGAAAGAATTAACTCTTCAATGGGTACCTGCCCATTGCGGAGTATCCGGAAACGAAAAGGCTGATGAAAATTGCTAAAATAGCCTCAACCATGGGACCTACAGATGAAGGCAAACAATCCTTGCTACATTGCAAAAGTGTAAGCAGGGAGGTTTTCCAAAAACTTTGGTGTGAAAATTGGGAAATAAAGTCTACTGGTCGACACCTTTACCAGCTCCAACCAGAACCACCAGTTGAGGATAAATATAAGGAAGTAGCATGATCAACAGCATCTTTTGCTGCCAGAGCAAGAACCGACCATCTGGTGACACATGAGTACCTATTTCGTTTTAATCTCACAGAGTCTCCGTTGTGTGCACTCTGTGGTGTGGAGAGCGAAACAATTGAACACATCCTGGTGAACTGCCCTTACCCATTACATACAAGAGACATCCTCAGACCAATTGTGACAAAATGGCGAGATATTCTAGTTAAGAAGAACCTGTGGGCCATAGCATCATATATATATCGTGGGCATCGGGCCACCGACTACAGTTGAACTGGACGCCTGCACAAAGAAGTAAGAAGTAAGTCCTTCCTCTAAGCAAAGTACTATTTAGAAATTAAATATAAAATTAAAAGTATTAAGGTAGGACAGGGGCAGGACATCAGTTCCTATTTCTGGTTTGGCCTCTAACTAGTGATCCCCTCTCATGACTTGACACTCAATCTATGTGTTTATGTTAACAACCATTCTAAAATCAAAATCAAAGAATCAGATTCATTTTCAGAATATTATTTGTACTAACAAATTTATAGAATGCCTTACTTGGTAATAAGGGGAAACTTTCCCTTCCAATGTAATTTTATCGTGTGTTTTGGCAATATTGTTTAGTGTGTGATCATTTCGGTTCCTTTCCTCTTCAATATCAAAAACCAAATGATGCAATGCTTTGAGTCTCTCCTACAAATAGTAAAGAAATTAGTATATTGATTGGTTAATTCAAACCAAAATGCATAAGTATTAGAATTATATTTCTTTAAGACTTTAGTTGAGAGTTTTTGAAAAAAAACACAACTGGAAAATGTCTAGAAATATGTGTGCAACTAAACACACGACTGTAATAGTAACCTGAAACCTAACTTTTATAATGGTCACTATTTCTTATTTTTGCTAATCAAACACACACCCACACCAGCTCCTACCTAAATAAGAAAAACCTTATTTACACATACAAGCATGCACACACACACACACACACACACACACAATTAATTACAAACTTACACTGGAAGATTCAAAACAAATGTCATTGTTTGGAGTCAAGCATACAAACCAAGGGCATTGACTGACAATACTGACTGACACTTTTATTTTAGCAAAATATATGTTTGGTAAAGATACAGAAATTTAACTTTTTCCACCATAATAACACTATTTTCTATCTCTCACCTCATTATCATGTCATAAGGTATATTTAATTTAAAACCATATGTCTCTTGCCATAATAGCACAGCTGATATTGTTTTTAAGACGGATTTTGAAGGCATTTTTATTACCCATAATGCTACTCGTCATCCAGATGCCTTCCTTCATGTACAGTCAGTTTTCAGTGAGTCAATTTTTCTCAAATTGTGATTTGTGTTTAAATTTCTGATTAGTCTCATGCACTTCAGATCAGAATTATTCAAATTAGTAGAAAAGTAACATAATAGTTGTTTTACTAGATTCAGTTGTAAATTATTGTTATTTTTCCGATTTAACTGCACTTTTGTTTGTTCTCCAGCATTGGTACTTGAATATTAATGTCCTTTTATAAGTTAATATCATATACACATAATATCCACATATTGTTAATAATTTTTAGTAATACACTTTGCTATAGCTTTATTATTTTTGTGAAAACTAGTAGTGCAGTGACATTTTGAAAAGAAACTGAATCTTGAATCTGAATGACAGGAGTGACCTTGAACAAGTAAATCTGGAAGGTATAAATTTATTAGAGGATAAGGGTGGGTCAGAGCTTGTTAAAGACTTAGTTTATGAGCTCTTGTTGCTGCCACTTTTAGTATATATAGTAAAGATATGCATATTATATTAATATAAATATTACATCAGCTGACTTGCATTTATTAAACTTCATGTGTCACTGTCTGGTCCAGTTACAGAGCTATCAGGATATGCTGCAATTTATCTGTTGCGTTTACTCCATTTTGTGTGACACACGTGATAGGGTTCTTGTCTGTAAAGGCAGCCACAATGGCATTCCCGCTTATCTCTTTTATAGTGAAGGTATAGCACCAGATCAGGGACACTACCCTGAGGAGCCCTTCAATGGATACTCCCTACCTTGTTTAACACAGAAAATTCTGTCTGCAAGGAAGCAACATCGGACGATAGAACTTTTTGTCATTCGGTGGCTTTCCTGGCTTTGCAAATCAAGCCACCTACCACTCCTGTAGAACGTATTTTAGCCAGAAGCATGCATTAATCAGATGGAGAGGTTTCTGAACATTCTTGTGTGGCAACTCCTTCAGGATTTATTCAGTCATTAGATCGTATATGGCATCTTTCTTGGTTGGAAGCTTTCTAATTCTTCCTGAAGTTTTTTGAAGGTAAGATGTCGAGGGTATTAGTCCCCCTTGTGTATGTGGTATTTTCACAGGCAGTTTATCTTGGCAAAGGGGTAAATATAACCCCTAATCTATAACTCCCCAATTCAACATAAGTGTCAGGTTTTACATATTTTAATATTATTAGTACTTAGGCTCTTAAATGACATTCGAATTATAATGAATGTATTATATTTTAATAATCAGGTTTATACTTAATCTTTCTTCCTCCAAGCAAAGTACAATTTATCAAACCAAATATAAAATCTAGTATTAAGGTAGGACAGGGGCAGGACATCAGTTTCTAAGGAAGAATATGTAAAGAGTGTCATTGTTTTCATAATTTATTATAAAACAAGATACTGCGACTGTAAGAAAAGTTCTTTAGTACTACTATAATGTAATTATCTTGCTAAAGATGTGAAAAGGATAGGAAATCTTAGGTGTAATTAAGGTGAAGTAAATTGTAAAATTTACCTGTTTTTATAGAGGAAAGAGAAACATGAGTGGACAGGGTAAATTATCTGAAGTAGACCTACACTTAATTGGGAACATAGAAAGGTGCTGCCTAATCTGCTAAAAAAAACTGAAATACTTTTACTTGCACATTGTACTTAAAAAGTAAAAAAAGAAGAAGAAAATCATACTTAAATAAAAAAAAAACTTACTTGAACCTGAAATGCTGCAGTGTCTGCAGAGAAAACCATCATTGCAAAAAGTTACAAAGACTAACGTATAAAACAAATATTCATAAATTCATTATCTTCTTAGCAGTATATCTTCCAGCATAAATTACACACCCCCAAGATACAATAGCAGCAATATATATAACCTGTAAAATAAAAACTTCACATAACTTATTTTGATATTATATCTCAATTCTTACTATAAGTTCATACTCTCTCTCTCTCTCTATATATATATATATATATATATATATATATATATATATATATATATATATATGAAGTATATCATAAAGTCAGTGCAACGGAAAAACAATGGATAATGTTAAATATCAAGAATATATATATATATATATATATATATATATATATATATATATATATATCTTGTTCAAAAATCGTTGATAAAATACTTTTTATGCATCTACTTAAGATCAAATACAATTTGTAAACTTATAGTGGATGACACTTGATGGTAATAGTTTATCCAAACATTACTTCATTAATTAAATATAACTAATAATTTTGGTTTCTATTTTACCACTTAATATTATAATTCTGTTGTATGTACATACATATTTATACTAATTGTTATTATTTACTAAAAAAAACCTAAAATAATTTTTTTTTTACCAAGTAGGAATTGACTCTTAAATTTACAACTTTATATTACTTGGTTAATATTACTTTCATCTACATCTGAACATCAAATACATACATCTTTCGAAGTCGTAACCTATTGTCTAGTTTTGATTCAACAGCATTACTTCAGATCTTGTATTATATGTTCACTTAATTTTGTATATTTTTTTTTCTATAATGATTTTCACCAAAAAACATGCAATCCAGTCTTTCAACAGAAACTAATAAGAATCAGTATAACAAAAAATTCAAAATTTTCACATTTTTTTATCTTATGCTTTTTACTTATTAAATGTTTACAAAAACAAACTGTTTCAAAACATTATAGAAATCATTTCAAATATTTTAAAGCATGTAACAAGTACCAATTGTTTTAGAATTACAAGGGCTTTGATAAATAACATGTTTGTGAATTTATTGCATTACTCAACACTTTTTCTAAAGAACTCAAAAATTTGTTTAAAAAAAATCTGGAGATCAGAATTTTTATTTAATTATTTTTTTGGCAAAAAAACCATTTCAGGTTATCATTGCCAAGTTCTGTGTGTGTCTTTATTATTTTATTTCAAAAGTCTTTAGTAAGTTATGTAAAAAATTTCATGATGTATATGTATGTATATATTGAACTTAAAATTTAAATATCGTATTTACCGTGTCTATAACGCCCATTCGTGTTTAGCGCACACCCATATTTTATTACAATATGCTTAGGAAAATATAATAACACAAATAGCTAATAAGTTGTACTTTGCAAAGTTTTTTATTGAAATATCCAGACACGAACAGTTAAGAATCAATACGATTCAAAATTTACAATATCTACATTTTTTGTTTTTAGTATGCACAATTTTTCACTTATTATCACAACTTTTCGAAGATAGTGGAATTTCTTCATTCTCATGAGAATCTTTATTATCACTGTTATTCCAGAGGACTCAGTCCTCTGTACCATCATTATATTGGAAATACCACATTTTTTAAAACTCTTTACGGCTGTTTCATATTTGAATGTATTCCAGGCTTTTAAAGTCCATTCCAAAATAAATAAAATAGAAGGTCTTCTCTTTTTTCCCAGATCGGGTACATATATCGGCACCATCACACTGAGTGTACAGTTTTATAAAACTGCCTTTGAAAGGTTTATTAACTGACACGTCTCAAGGCTGAAGTACAGGTGTTAATCCTCCTGGAATTACTGCCAGGAATCAGTTTTCATATTTGCCAGCCTTTCCTTTACGGTTTCAGTTGAATGCACTTTGAAAATATGCAGGACTAATAGACTTTGTTTAACCCCCCTGGCCTTCGATTCCATACTGTTAAGATCCAGTCTAAAACTAACTTTCCCTCCAGCTATCCTTTTTCTTGGGTACAAACAATAACGCCTTGTGGAAGCTTTTGCTAAGATAAAGTTTTTCGTTTAAGAACAACATATGGAGGTAACTTGTGTCCATCAGCGGTAATTGTAAGCATAACCGTTCATCATTGCTTCTCGCATCTTGTTAATCTGATCGGTACCGACTCGACTCCCTTTCGTTCAACTAAGTACCCATTGACATATCCAAAAGTTTGGCACATTGATCAGCGTTTCCAATTTGAGACAATTAAAAATTATTCCTCATTCTCACTTGTAAGATAAAGCAATGCAGCCCGATTGCCATTATCTTCTGCATGTTTTATTATTAAAAGTTTAAATTTTGCCATATACGATGAACTCGTAAATAAAAATCAATTAACCAATAAACACTAGTTACCTTCTGTTCAAGCAGACTAGCAATTGCAAAATAAAGCCCTTTGTAAGAAGTGTAGTGTTACAGTACCTCCTCTGACTGATGAATTTAACAATGACGGAAAAGAACCACTTTTGCTTAAAGGTAAGAGCAACGACCCTTCCCTATTGTATTCTGTCCTAACGAATTGTAGCAGGTAATGGGCCAACCCAGTAAGGTAAACCCCATATTTCTGGGTAAACTTTGTACCCTTACTTTGTAAAAGGAATTTTAAGGAAATATATGCGCTGTAACATTTATAGAATGGGCTATATAATATTATTTAAGAATTGGAAAATAGATGAGAAATAACTCACTCAAAATTTAAAAAAGAAATTCATTAAAAGATTGGTTAGGTTAAATTGAAATTAAATTTAGGTAAAAGCATAGAATTGTAAACAAGGTTTTTGAACTGGAAATGTATTAGGAAATTTGTTATATCAAATAACCTAACACATAAATTAAAATAAGAAAATCTAATAATAGTTATGTGTAAACAAATTTGTAAACTGTAGTAACATAGGGCCTAAGTAATTACTTGAAGGAGAAAGTGAACACGTTTGTAAACAAAAGAAAATTGAAAGGTTATGTTTCTATGAATTCGGCTCAAAACACACACAATTCAGAACTATTTCAAAAGTAAAACACAAAGACACTTCACACACTAATAATATTAATAAAATAAACACTGGAAGGTTTGTTGAGGATAGGAAATTGAAACAGTAAGTTTCCACCAAAGTTTAACGAAATAAAAACTGGTGAAAACAAACTTGTTGGTATGTCAGCTGTAACACAGATGTGAAAGCAAGAAAGTAGGTCAGTGTGACAATCGATTCTAGTGAAGAAAAAGAAAACAAACTAAATTATAACCCATATGTGTTTTTTTTAAGAAGAAAGGCGGCCATATTTTAAACAATTTTAGAATCTAAGGACGCGTAGTTAGAGCATTCTAGCGTGGGTGACGCTACTGGAGGAAGCAGACCTTGCTGTGCAGTCAAAATTCTATTTTATTTGGAAAGAGTTCGTCTAAATTATACCGTTTTGTTAAGAAGATTGGCCAACTTAAATTAAGGAGAAGTGAATTACAAAATGTCATACTGTGTTAATATAAAGTGAAATAAATAAAACGAATTTAAGTGTGTGAATTGTTTAATTTGGAGAGAACGGAATCTTACGTAAGCTAACTGAAATTTCGATATTTGATAAGTTATTAGCGCTATAAAAATAACTTTAGTGGACTTTTAAGATAATAGAGAAGTTTAAATTTGTATATTAGGATATCTTGTAGTTAATTAATAGTAAGAAATAATCCAGTTCAAAGAGTTTAGCCTTTTTGCATTTTCAAAATTTAATATTGTTTGTTCAAAATTTATTTAAATAACCTAAGAATAAAAAAAAAAAAAATATATAGCCCATGCTATAACCCCGAGATATCAAGAGATCTTAAACTAGCCAAGGATATTAAAATGTTGTAACTATAAAAATTTAAAGAATCGAATTTTAGTATATTTTGTTAAAAATTGTTAAGTTGTAAAATTTTGTTTTGTGTATTGTTTAATGTTGAGATGAAATTGTAATAATAAATGTTAATGAATTGTTCCTGAGTAGTTTTATTTGTCTTAAATAAAAAATTCAATTTATTAAATAGTAAAACATAAGTATATTGGATTGTGTCTCTTTAAAAATTACGTTATAGCGCGTTGTACACGAGTGAATATATTACATTTTTAGAAAAACTTACTGAGATGAAATATTTCTGACTGCACTAGGCAATCTTGAGACACGAATAAAAATCGCCTAATGTTTTTAAACCAGTAGAAAATTTTTTGTCTTAGCAAGTTTTTCAAAAATTTACTTATATTACAAATTTAGGAATTCTTGAATTTTGTAGTCCATTATGGTCGGTGAATCTTATTAATCACTTAAACAATAGTTAATGACTATCCGAACTTTAAATTTTGTAAATTTGTTAAAACTTACTGAGACAGAACGTTTTCGATCGCTATGTGGCAATCTTCATCAGTGTCCTCTGCTTGGAGATGTGGTCAAGCGGTGACGGTTTTAAAGGCAGGTTTTAGATAGTATCAAAGAGTATGTGTGATTTGTATTGGGTTTGTTCATTTAATATGTTTGTACTTTGTGTGTTTCATATTGTTCTAGTGTGTTGAGATGTGGCCCTTTTTTGTTGATGTGTAGGATTTCTAGGTTATGGTAAATGCCTGTGTATTTGTGTCCTGTTTCTTTTATGTGATTGTAAAATGTTGAGTTGGTGTTCTGTTTGTGTTCCTCGACTCTTTGTTTAAAGCTGCAACCTGTTTGTCCAATGTAGAATTTGTTACATTCGTCGCAGTTCAGTTTGTATACGCCTGGTATTTGTAGTTTATCTTTGTTTATGGTGTTGTGTTGTATTTTGTATTGTAACTTATTAGTTTTGTATGCTATTTTGTATCCTATTTTTTGAAATTTGCGGGCTATTTTGTTTGTAGCTTTGTTTGTGTATGGTGATGTGATGTATTTGTTTTCCCTGTCTGTAGTGTTAATTTTAGTGTTTTTGTTTTTATTTTGTACCATAGTTTGTTTATTATTGTGATGTTGTATCCATTTGTGTATGCTAAATATTTAATTGTGTCTAGTCCTTTTTTATGTTTTCTGTGGTGGTTGGGACTTCTTTAAGTCTATGGAGCATGGATCTGAAAGCAGCGGATTTAACAAATTTACAAAATTTAAATTTCGGATAGTCATTAACTATTGTTAAAGTGATTATTAAAATTTAGGAAGTTATAATAGGTTTTGCTGAACACTAACCATTGAATAATGGACTAGTGATTTTAAATGCCCCAAACTATAAACACAGTGGTTAAAAGTTTAAAAGAATACAAAGATAAACCCAAATTATAAACATGAGATTTTTTGTGGAAAGAGTTCGTTCTTTAGAGGCGTTTTCTGTTCTTATCAAGACCATGATGTTTTATTTCACCATCTTCTGATTTTCTATGAAAAGATTTCAACAGCCTAATACAAAAACAATCAATCAATCCTTGAATACTTTATTCACAATTAGAGCCACTTGTGGATGAGAAGGAGCGTTATCACAAGCAAGAGCCTATATATCAAGGTTTGATTTTTCATATATGGCCCTACTCCTGAAGAAACTGCCCTAAGCTTTAGCTTTTCAACTGCTGAATGACCTCTTGCTGAATAATTTGACTGTATGCTATATTCTGATCTCTCTATCATTTACTAACTTATCAAATATGCATTCTGGCATTCAAACATAAAATTTTTATTGTAGAAATAACTGTCTAAGTTTTTATGTTTCTATTATTCAGTAACTGGGTATTTATAGAATTACTAAACATAAATTACATTGCAATAAAACTTGTATCAGGTGATAGATAGTCTCCAGAAATATAGGAAAAATAATACACATGCCACTGATACCATTAAAATAACTGAAAGTAATTTTACTGACAAACGGTACCACAAAGCTTCTTAAACTCAAAATTTTCTTTCCAATTTTATTTTGGTAATTGCTTACTTTAACCACATAAGCGATTTCTCCAAAAAAAATTTATCGCCCGATGCAAAAACTCATAACAAATACAAAAAAATAAGAAAAACTTTCGCTGCCGTCCCACATAATTACAATTTTGGAAAATATTATTCCACTCCCCACTCCTCCATGGTCACCAAAAACCTTACATAATCAATTATTTTGCCTTGATTTTTTTACCTTGAAACTAGCAAAATGCCTCGAAAAGTATTTATATTTTTATTTAAATTATTTTTATTACCACAGAAGGTTAATTTTGTACCACATTTTAGTTGAAACTATGTTTTGGGGCCCACAGTAGTAACAGTGCACTGTACGTCTAGATATGAATATACCTATAAAGTATCGTCAGGATAAATTTTGTTGTAATTTTATACATTACTAAATGCCTATATTGAAATATACCTATAAATTACAACCAAATCTATCCTGACCGGATACTTTATAGTTATATTCATGTTTAGTGTATTCCAGTACGCTGTTGCTACTGCACGTCAAAAAACATAATCCCAACTAAAATGTGATAAAAAATTAACGTTACCTGGTAATAAATAAATGTTAATACTTTTTGAGGTATTTTTGCTACTTTCAAGGTAAAAAAAAATAAAACATTGAGTTTAAGATTTTAGGTGACCGTGGAAGGGGTGGAATAATGTTTTTACAAAACTTTAATTATTTGGGACGTCAGCAAAAGTTTTATGTTGAGGTATTCGTTGAGTTTCTGCATTAGCCAATAAAATTACTTACATGGCTAAAGTAAACAATTACCTTTTTTCCAATATGAAGTTGTACAATATATTCATCAAAATATAATAAACAGTAACATGAGGTAAATGCACAAAAATTATAGAATCCTTATAGTTGTTTTTGTTGAAGAGATAATGGAAAATATGCAAGACCAGATAGGAATATTAATCCAGAAGTTTTTTATGTTGTATATCTTGAGGGACTTTTTGTAAATGTTTTTTTATTGACATAACTTGGCAAAAATACCACTACTTACTGATATTTTCAGCTGATATGTTTTGCACAAGATCTATTGATTGATCCATATAGATAGACAGATTAAACAATCTACTGATCATTAAGGACATTGGTTACTTCATTGCTTGGTTAGTAGTGTTTTTTTGGCTAAGTATATCAATAAAAACACTTTATAAATCTAGCAGTGGTTGTGTACTAATTTGTACAGCAATATAATTATTGTTATACAGTTTGTATAGAATTATACAAAATATCGTATTGTAAAATACAATAATTATAGAAAAGTAACATAAAATATCACAATGAAAGGCTGTAATATATAATGAAAACAATTAAATATTACTATAATTTAATTAAATATTATAAATGAAACAAAAGAATGGACTTTTAAATTAGCAAATTACACGAATGCCAGAGGTTGAGCAGGGTGTAAAATACATTATCAAGCTCTTGAGTTATGACAGTTCAAACAATATTATTACGCACTAATACTACAGACAAAAATCAGATGAGTCCATTGGAAGGCACAAAAAATTTAAAGTTGTATAATGGAGTAAACTGGGATTCAAACTACAGAATAACACCCTCTAAAAGTCCATTTACCACGCTGTCTGGATGCCTTTTACCAAACACATTGGTAAAAGCATATACTAGGGTGCAATGTAACTATTAATTGGTAGAGTATCATTTTTAAACTTCCAATCAAGTTATGTTTGGTTTTAAAAAATTTAATGAAGTTTCCTGGTTTATACTGTAAGCAAGTAAGTTTTGTAAGTACTTGGTAACCAATATTAATAATATTCTTGATTTATGTGAATAAACTCAAGAATTAAACAGACAAGAAATGCCTTCTGTAAGAAGTTTTTTACAAAATGTAAATTGACTTTAAATTTTAGACTGTTTATGATCAGATGTCACAAACATTGGAATTGTTTAAGGGTAATTGTTGCAAAAAAGTGTTAAACTATTACAATTAATTATATTTATATAAACACTTTTTTAAAAAATTCCATTTAGACCAAATGTAAACAATTACCGAGACCTTAAATAAGAACGTAGGTAGCTCTCTGGCTATCAAAAATCCGTGATATTCTGTTATTTTAATTTTGAAACACTAATATCAACAATTATTCCAAAAATTATAACTAAAGCTAGTTTTTTACATAACCATAAGATTAAACTGTCTCACAGAGACAAAACAAACAGTTTCTTACAAGATCGATAATGTTTTGTATTCTCATCTTGAGTATTTTGTTTTAATGGAAACCTAATCTTAGAAAATTAAACTTTGAAAATAACCTAAAAATATTCAATAGAGATCGCAAAAGATATCGAACTATTACGATTTAGTACATTACATTAACCTTAGTAATGTCACTGAATATCTATACTCACTACTCAATGTTAATTTCAGGAGTTTTAGTAGAGCAACACTCACTAGATAGTGCTCAAAACCACAGAAGAATTTTATATGTGGCTAAATTACATAGCCTACTACAACTTTACAAAGTACCCGAGTATATATATGAAACAAAGTTGTGCAGTAATGACCACCAAAAATTAATTTTTAATTGGATTCATCCATAGTCGTGGTTTTAGTAGTATGGGGAGAATAGGGTAGTGACAGTCAAGGGGTAATCGTGATCACCCTTGACTACTTTCTCGTAAAGTAGGTAAAGTTTTTTTTAACTCGGGTCTGGGCCCCCACAACCTCTAGCGAGCCTCCTCCGTCTGACATGCGCATGAGGGACACATCTCCCGAAACAGCCGTCCTCGACAAATATAAGTAAGTGCTACTATAAGCAAGTTAATAAATATTTATAATTGTTTAGTGAAAATTAGTAGCTCACGTGAAGATGGAATCAACAAATACTAAACAATAATAACAAACTAGCACCGTATCAGTTGTAAACAAAACCTTTTTTCATAAACTACTGCAATTTTTTCCTTAAAATCACATTTAAAAGAACGAAAAATCCTAATACCAAAAGATAGTTTACATACGCCATATATAGTGAAATAGAATACTGATTGCTAGGCTAAATAAGTAGCCCACACATATATATTGTGACGTACAATTTGCTTATCGTAGAAAGGAAGTGAACGACATATACGACAGTGTACAGTGGTAAAATATGGCCTTTTAAACTTGGGTTATAGCTAGTGGGTTAATCTCTAGCCTCGTTTAGTTAGGTATATCACTATCTCTTATCAATTACAAAACATTTTTTCAGTTGAGATTCATAGATTTTCTTTACTTTCATTCATCAAATTCTTCTTTTCTCTAATTATTAGCTGGGTCTGACCAATTTAGCTTTTATGGGGGAACCGCACATAAGGATTTAAGCACATAAGGGCTTTTCAGCTGAAAAGGTAACATTTTTACAAAGCGTAAGTTTAGATAAGAGACAATCGTTGTTGTTTGAATACTGCATTATATGTTTGATGGCGAATGTTTGAGCGCAGCTCACCCGAAAAACTTCTTAGTTCTTTCCTCAAATGGTCAGAACGGACAGTACAGAAAATCATCAGTTGTCGACTTCATGTCGTTGCTCAACGAATTTTGAATCGAACCATGTGGTTCTTTCATTCAATTAAGGGTTTCACTCGTACTTCAACTTTCTGAATGATTCGATAGCTGACTCCCGAGAAATCGAGTGAATTGAAGAATCGTGTTTCATTGCGAACAATAATTTAAAAGATTCACTTACAACTTTTAAAAAAAAATGTTTTAACTTGCCTATAGTAGCACTTACTTTTTTTTGTTGAGGACGGCCGTTTCGGGAGATGTGTCCCTTTGTCAACTCAGACCGTAACTGATCTCAAGGTTTACGTAGGTTAGGGTGGGGGTGGGATATTTTGGTGGTGTAGGTGTATTTTGTGTGTATTAGGAGTTATGATGTCAAAAAGTGCGTGTGAGTTGTAATGTAATTGTGTATTGAGTATGTGTGTAGGGTGTAGTTTGAAGCGCCTATATATTTCGTTTTGTTCGGTTGTGTAGCGTTGGTTATTTCTGTGTTGTTTATGAAGAATTTGTAAGTTAGATGTTATGTCTGTGTAGTCGTGTTTTGTGGAGTTGAGATGATCGGCGAAGTTTGATTGGTAGTTATTGTTTTTTAGTGCTTTTATATGTTCTTGGTAACGTGTGTGAAATGACCTCCCTGTCTGGCCTATGTAAAAACTGGGGCATGAACTGCAAGTTAGTTTGTAAACTCCAGTGATGTTGTAAATGTCGTTGATTTTGCTGTTGGGTTTAAATTGTTTGTTGAGAGTGTTGTCCACACACAAAATGAGTGTTGTCCCAAAACGGCCGTCCTCAATAAAAAAAAAAAAAAAAAAAAAAAAAAAGTAAGTGCTACTATAGGCAAGTTAAAACATTTTTTTAAAAAAGTTGTAAGTGATTACTAGTAGCTCACGCGAAGATGGAATCAACAAATGTTAAAAGATTCACTTTGAAACTCAAAAGAGTCGGTTCTCGATCATTTGACCAATTCTACTTTAAACTTCTATGGTTGAATTCGAAGTAATTTGAGGTTTGTCACTTGTACACAAAAAGAATTGGAGATTATTCAGCAATTGTGTTTGTATGATTAGGTATTAAGATATGTTCTTTGTACTGTTTATTTCAACATTAGTCGTGCTAAGTAATGTTTAAATTTCTTCTTCGGTAATTATTTGGATTGTTCTTACATATTGTAGTAATTATGTCTGAAAATAAAGAGGAAATATTAGCTGATTTTCAGGTGAGTTTTCTATTTCTAGTCATAGGCCATAAAATATGCACTCTAATATTAAACAATTTTAAAAGTTTTAAATTTTAATAAATATCTTTTTAACTTGAAAATATTTGTTGTTTTGTTATAATATTATAATAATCAAGTACTTGGAAAGTTAATCATATAGGAAAGGTTGGAAAATTGAGTTGGAATAATATAATTTGCTTAACCTAAATTATTGTTCTAAAACAATACCCATAATTAAAATCTGAAAATTAATATTTAAACCTATTTGTGTAAAAGTTAATAATTAAATAATTCAATTTGATAATGTTGAAAAGTTGCATATTAAACATTACTTTATTTGTATTAAAGTAATTAACAGATGTCTCCTTAAATGAACAATAACCCTTGCTACAAATATTTGAATATTTTTAGCAAGGGTTATTAACCACAAAATAGAGCGATAAGTACAAAATCTTTTTAAAATTTTACTCGGAAAGTTATTTTTAATCAATTTAAAGTTAGGTAAAAAATTCAGTGCGGAGCATAAAAGTTGTTAATCAGCCAAGGAGTGATAGAGTAACGTCACAACTGAAGTTGGTGTTTTAGCAATCTAGACTTTAGGAATCAAAAACATGTCCTGAAGATATATTGATAACTATTATTTTCGTTATTGCCAAGGAAGGTGAGTTTTATATATCTATATTGAATTATACCCATGAAGTATCCAATCAGGATAGATTTTGTTCTAATTTTATAAATTTAACCATTTAGGTAAAATATAACATTACAACCAAATCTATCCTGACTGGACACTTTTTAGGTATATTTTAATATAGGTATGAAGTAATGTATAAATTTAAAACCAAATCTATCCTAATTGGAGACTTTATAAGTATATTTAAATATATGTATGCAAAAACCATAAAAATTAAGCTAATATGTTGTTTCTTTTATCCATTTACAAAAATATAAAATTTTATTAAATCAATGTTTTATTCTCTCTAATATAAACTCAGATAATGACTTCAAGGAAGTGTAACAAAGACAGTGCGGTAGCAATGCAAAAAGTAGAAAATAATATCAATAAAAATTTCATCTCATATTTTTTTGGAATAACAGGTTATAACCTATTATACAATTATTTAACTATGAGATATTTATTTACCGTGGCCAAAAAAATTATATTGGCCAAAGCAGAAAGTCATTAGGGATAGGAAAAAAATGATTACAACTATCGCTCATGCCCCAAAAAATTAATAATTTTGGAAATTGTAATTCCCCCATATGTGGTGCTAATAGTGCTGGTAAAAATTCACATTGCCCACCCTCATTACAATGCTTATGAAACGAATCAAAAAGACGTTCTGAAGCTATATTAGTAATTATTGTTTGTTTTTGCCACAGAAGGTTAATTTTATATACCTATGAAGTACCCAGTCAGGATAGATTTAGTTATAATTTTATATGTTTAACCAAATATACTCATGTAAGGCTAGAATATACGTGTAAGGTGTATCACGTCACGTCACCTGGCAAAATTATTACTCTGCGGAAGTAGACGTCTAAATAGGTAATGTAATGTTGTATAAAATTACAACCAAATCTATCCTTACTGGACACTTTACTGGTATATTTCAATATAGGTATAAAGTAATTTATAAAAATACAACCAAATCTATCCTAACTGGAGACTTTACAGCTATATTTAAATACACATATATATATAATACTGTTGATACACGAACCTAGTACTGACTACTCGACTACTCCGCACTGAATTTTTTACCCAACTTTAATTTGATAAAATGGTATTTATTTCCCTGAGGGAGAGTTTTTGTTATTTTTTTCGTATCCCTGATGACTTTCTGCGTCAGCTAGTATAAATTTTTTTGCTAAAATCGTACATGTGGGCAAGGTAAATAAATACCAACTATGATTGTAAGGTTATTCAAATCCTTAACATTCATGTACATCAAAGTACATTTATATAAATGCAGTAGAACTCCCATTATCTGAATCGTCAATCCAAATTGTTTTCAGATTTTGAAAAAAATAATTATAGTGAAAATATTGGAAAGAACCCCGATACCACAAAAATAATTTAACACAACGAATCAAATAAGTTACCTAAGATTAACCCTTATGTACATTTTAATGACCATGTCATCATCATCAAAAGGCCTTATTACAAAAGGGTTTAATCTTAAGTAACTTGTTTTATTTGTTTTTTATTTTTTTGTGGTATCTGGGTTCTTTCCAATATTTTTATTGTAATATATTGTACCATGGTGCTCTTGATATTGTAAAAAAAATAAGACAAAAAATTTCAGAGATTAAGAAAAATATTATTGGTTGAAATGTTCTGTGATTTCTGCGATGTATGTTATTTGTAGTAAGTTCTTCATTACAGTCATTTTGATGCACAAAAATAATATGTTTATATAATAAAATATATCGCTTAGCATAACTGGTACCACCATACATGTACTTATAGATAACATACTCAAAAAATTAAATATAAACAACGCCATCAAACAGCTACACAGTAAACAGTAAATACATAAACATCACTTCACAACAAACACATACACAAAATTGCTTCCACTTTCAGGAAACTCGATTACCAAATACCATACAAAACATTGAACAATTTAAAAACTCATAAAACCATTTCAACAACAAACAAATAGAATCTATCTGGTATAAACAAAATAACAATAATGACTGCCCCGCTCCTCTACATTTATAAATCATACGACAGCAACCTTGAGCGATGGCCGCCAGTAGCTGGTTGACTTTGAGAGTGAAATGATTGTTTCAAAATGAGTCATCAAGTATGATAATAGTTTCACCCATTTGCTCAATAATTACTTATGACTTGTTTAGTGAATTCAATATGATTACAACAAGCAACTTTGAAAGTTTTGATAATGTAAGAGTGTAGTTTAATGTTTTGATAAAAGAGTTAATCAGAATTACGTCATCGAAGAACAATCTTTTAATGTTAGGAAAGGGAGAAGAATTTACTCAAAACATAGAGGACATTTTTAATTGTTATACTCCATAATAAAGTGTATGTTTACTTAAAAGCTTCTATGAACTTGGATTATAATTTTTAAAATATAAATTTAATCATATTAGGCATCCTAAGGGAAAATAAAAGAAAATTTTCATAATAAATTTTATGATTATAATCTCCAGTATATACTACATAAATATTATTAAAAAAATTTTTTTTGTATGTTTAGGCTTGTACTGGTATAGATGACGTCGGTGAAGCTTTTGTACATTTGGACGAAGCAAAATGGGATCTTCTGGTATGTAATTCGGGTAGTCAAGTCAGTTAACATTTGAACAGCTAAGAATTTTGTATATACAGACTTAGTTTATTTGGGAATTGTCACTTATATTGTCTTGATTGTTGCAGACTGCAATAAACAGAGTAATGCCTCAGGACACACAAACTTTGCCTTCAGAATTAGGACCAGATATAGAAATGATCAGTGAGACGAAGCCTACAACTATAGTTAATGGTCAGTCTGGTAGAAATCTCCCTGTCAGCATTAGTTCTGATTACCTGCCTTCAACTTCACATGGCTCTTCAAGATTACTTAATTTTCATATAAATTATGCAGATAAAGTAATTCAGCTAGGCATACCAGAATCCTCGACTATCAGTATGTATTGTGTCAGTTTATTTTATTCCTGTAGAGATGTATATTATTTATTAATAGAAAGTATTTTTTGAAATTATTTTATTAAAACAAATAACTTTTCAGTAAAATTTGAGCAGTGCAATTTTACTCTTAAACATTTTCAACCCGAAACATCTGTATACAGTTCCAATTTTGCAACAATATTGATGTTAAATAGGTTTTTTAAAGCTGTACATGAAAAACAACGCTAAAGAAAGAAATGTTGCACATTCTGACAATTGAAATGCAAACTGTATGTGGTGACAGGCATTTGCTGTCTTGACTACTGCATCCCTTCTAATCTGTTTGAAGGGATATGATGGAACTGACTTTCCTAGCTGCTTGATGTTTTTGGTAATGCGAATTATTTATTAACCTCTGAAGATAATAATGAAAAGTACACCAAGTAATATTAATATAATTATTTATAAAGGAGATAGTTATTAACCCAACAAAGATCTAATTAGATATGCACCTTAGCACTTGCCGAACTGAGTTCTTTATTGCCATTAAAATATTATCATTTATAAAGAACTAATTTATATTTTATACAGGTATATTTTTCTATTAATTATTTCGAACATTATTTTTTTCAATTTACAATTGAATTTTATAGTTAAAATGAATACAATTTTACTTGAGGCCTAAGTGGCTCCCACTGACATTGGTGGGTTCAAATTATGTGTACATAAAAATTCATGGTAATTATTAAGATCAGCGACTACCGCTCCGATCGGCAAAATTTATTTTCCTGATCAATTTACCTTGCTGAACACGAATGTGAAGTTTTTTTTTTACTGCAAACACATATTTACATTTAAAAAATAATCTAACCTAACCTGACGTGACTTTGGTCCTTACTAACGCTCTGATCGGTGAAATGTTTTTTTCCTACTAGATTTGACCTTGCTGAACACGAATCTGAAGTTATTTTTAACGGCAAACCCATATTAACCTAAGAAAACCAGGTCAGGTTAGGTAAGGTTATTATTATTTTTTTAAAATGTGTTTGCAGTAAAAAAAATTCAGTTTCGTGTTCGGAAAGGTCAAGTTGATCAGGAAAAAAAATTTTGTTGATCGGAGCAGTAGTTGCTGATCTTAATAAATACCAAATTCACTAATTATATTAAATATTTACACAATTTATTTAACTTAGAACTTTGAAAAAAAGTTTGAAGAACTTTTTGTTTACATGTATTACAACTTTACAATGTCCCTACACTCACTTTCACTGAAGTCGGAGACATTTTTTTAAATATATGTTAAAAAAATATTTTTATTCAAGTATATAGTAAGATTAAACAATATTTGTTTATCTTAGGGGACTTGAAGACAATGCTTTTTGGACAGTTGGGCGTACCTGTCTGTCAACAGTTATTGACAGGATGGAAGAATGATATTACCAGTGACAATTGTACCCTTAGCTCTCTTCATCTACCTCGAGAAAATCTGCTTTTTCTTACAACCCCTGATTCTGACAACAATGGGATGGACATTGAAGTGTGAGTAAACTAATAAAAAGATATATGTTAATTCTTATCTATATAAATAAAATTGAATGTTTGTATATCTCTATGCATTCTTTGACTGTTCATCCGATCAATATGAAACTTATTGAATATAAGATTTCTCAATAGTTTTAATATGTGTTTAGGTTAGTTTGAATAACAACAGTTTAACACAGAAGTTATACAGTAGACTCTCGTTATTTGCATGTTCGGTATTCACAATTGGAAAAATTACAGGATATCATGTATATCATATTTTTAAAAAAAGGACAAGAAAGTATAGTTACTCTGCAGACTCATGTTAATGTGTTCTTGTCTTATTCATTGTGTTCAGTACTGTAGTTATTTATCACAAAGAAATCTGATTATTCTCTAAACATTCGTTATACTGTACATTACCAGGCGAACTACTCAAAAAATAGGCATTCTTATAGGTGAATTATAAGTGTAGGGAAACAGCCGTTATTGAAATTGATGTCTCTTAAGAATGGGCATTGAAATTTACTCGAGAGGTGGAAGAATCTCTATTGTTATATAAAGAGGTCTATAAAAAAATTTAAAAAATAAAATTTAAAGAGGTCTTTAAAAAAATAGTGCTCAAAGTCAAATAAGTTCTTAAAAAATCAAATTAACTGTTTAAAAGATTATTTGTCTAAAGGTAGGTGTTTCAAAATTTAGTGGATAGTGTTTAACAATAAATAATATCTGTGTCTGTGTGTGTGAGGGGGCATATTTAATAGAATTTCCTTGTTTTTGGATTGAGCGTAATCATAATTAACAATAAAATATGTATGTAATTATGTAGTACGTAAATATACCATACTGTTATTATAAGTGTACAGTATAGCTGTAATTAATGTTAATATTTTTGATCTGGTATGTAGCTCCCCATTCCCTATACAGTTTCAGTATTTGTGCTTTCACTGTTCGCAGTAAGTTCGGGTAATGTAACCTGTGCGATTAACAAAAAAGTACTGTATTACTTTACTTACTGTACAATATTAAGTTAAAGTGCTGTTGAATCTTACTAAATCATTTTATTATAGTTAATATGGATTATATTTTTAGTGTTAAGTATTGTTGAATATAATAGATATTATAGAATTATAGAACTAGACTAAATTGTTTTGTTTTACGATGGATAGGAGCTAGGATATAATTATTAAGTCCTAGAAATACTGATTGAAATTTATTTAGTAACTATGATGCCGAATGATTTCATATATATTGAGCCATGACTATTGTTTGCATTGAGACTGATATGTGGTGCTGCGAAGTCTACCCCAATTGCAGCGTTAGAGATTCAAACAGATATTGAGCCCCTTAACGCTCGCAGGGACAAGGCTGCTATCAAATTCTTTGAAAGAGCCTTAAGAACCAACGATGACTTCTGGAAGAAATACAGATGCGCAAGCCAAAGGCTTAAAACCCAAGTCACACCACTGGCAAAAGCCGCAGAAATAAGAAGAAGACATGGATTGGAAGAATCAGAGCGACAACCTTTCAAGAAAACGAAATATATAAAGGAAAGGACCGAAATACCATCGTGCACATCAATACCTGGTGTAAGCCTGAGAAAAGCCGACATCCAAATCCGCGAACTTAAAGTACTAACAGAAGCTATGATCAACGAGAGGTATCCGGCAGACGAATGGCTGCGTGTGTACACAGATGGATCGGCAATGCATGATGCATGCGGGGCCGGATATTTCTCCTCAATTGGGCAAAAATCAATAGCAGTGGGGAAAAACGGAACCAACTTCGAAGGAGAAGTGACCGCCATCGGCGAAGCGGCCAGAGAGATTCTTCTGTCGGCCAACACCAAGAAGGTAGTTTTCCTCTCGGACTCAACATCCGCGATTCAGGCGATCTCCTCCCCAAAGCCACAAGAAGGGAAGGAAATAAACAACTGCCAGAAAACACTCCGCATGTTGCAGAAAACAACACAGATCGCAATACAATGGGTGCCGGGGCACTGTGACATCAGAGGAAACGAAAAAGCAGATAGTTTGGCCAAGCATGGCTGCTCCATGGCGCAGCCGATCCTCCCCCTCTCATACTGCAGTGTCTGTCGGAATATAAACAGCACTATCAGCGACTCCGTGAAACGGGACAGGAAACAAGCTGCTACAGGAAAGCAATGGGAAAAGATCATCCAATCAAGCATACCACTGGATCTTCCGAGAGGCGTAGCCGTGGCTTTGTTTAGGATGACCACTGGACATGACTACCTACAGAGACACCTGCATCGCATGAAAGTGGTAGACACACCAATCTGCCCACTCTGCTCCAACAACGAAGGGACGGCAGAGCATCTTACCACTTGTGACGGCCTGAAAGATATCTTTCACGATGAGTCCAGGGAAGGACTCGCTACATTGTACTGGGAGGCACGGCGTCGGATGGCTGAGAGGCCAAGGACGGGCGTTGGCTGAAGTAAGAAGAAGTAAGAAGTATGACTATTGTTTTGTTTTGGAAAAATAAAAATTAGGTTATTATTTTTAAGTCCTAGAAATACTGATTGAAATTTATTTAGTAACTATGATGCCGAATGATTTCATATATATTGAGCAGTGAATATTGTTTTGTTTTGAGAAAGATGAAAATTAGGTTATTATTTTTAAGTCCTAGAAATACTGATTGAAATTTATTTAGTAACTATGATGCCGAATGATTTCATATATATTGAGCAGTGAATATTGTTTTGTTTTGAGAAAGATGAAAATTAGGTTATTATTTTTAAGTCCTAGAAATACTGATTGAAATTTATTTAGTAACTATGATGCCGAATGATTTCATATATATTGAGCAGTGAATATTGTTTTGTTTTGAGAAAGATGAAAATTAGGTTATTATTTTTAAGTCCTAGAAATACTGATTGAAATTTATTTAGTAACTATGATGCCGAATGATTTCATATATATTGAGCAGTGAATATTGTTTTGTTTTGAGAAAGATGAAAATTAGGTTATTATTTTTAAGTCCTAGAAATACTGATTGAAATTTATTTAGTAACTATGATGCCGAATGATTTCATATATATTGAGCAATGACTATTGTTTTGTTTTGGAAAAATAAAAATTAGGTTATTATTTTTAAGTCCTAGAAATACTGATTGAAATTTATTTAGTAACTATGATGCCGAATGATTTCATATATATTGAGCAGTGGCTATAGTTGTTTTTCAGTAACCATAAGTAGATAGTTAGATATGATCTAATATAAATTGAATATTGTTATACAATACAATAAACATTAATCCTGATCGAATTGAATATTCGTAGATAAGACAGGACATCTTTCGGATGAGCTATGTTCATAAATACTAAATTAAGTTTAGCTAAAACAAACACACCATTTATCGACTGTTAGGTGGTACAAAGTTTGCCATGTCAGGTAGCTTTATATAAAAACAAAAATTTTTAAGGTCAATTCCTACTTGAATAAAAAAAGAAAAATTTTATTTTAGTTACTTTTTATTTTATTTATGTATGGTGCTACACTCTATTGACAATAAATTGAACTAAATTGAAAATGTCTACAAATATGTGAGTCATCACAAAATTTAGTTTGTCTCTACATTGTAAGCTGCAAGTAGGTTACAGTTTTCAGGTTATTTGTTTACTCGTAGTTCGTCATGGCTTCATGTGCAATTAGTGATTCTGAAATTCCTGTTTTTACTCAGTTTCATAAACAAAATAACTGAACCGTACAGTTTTACGAGACGAACAAATAAATGGTGGAGCAAAATGTTTTTTTCTGGCTATTGGATGTAGCTGTAGTAAAAATTTTTACTACCTATAATAACAAAAAAAGGGAAAGGAAAGAAAATCCTGTTGAACAAAAATTGTTTTGCCAAAACTTGATGAAGGAACTTGTTGGTGATATCAGGAATAACCAGTGTAGGAAGAGGGGTCGGCCATCAACTACCGACAAGGAAGAAAGACTAAATAGGAAAGTACATTTAATTTATTCTAATGATAAAAGTAACTCTAAGGATTGTGCAGTTTGTAGTAACAGGAAAATAAAATTAGGGGAAACCGGAAACTGGCAGAAGGGAAACCGGTTTTTACTGCAAAACATGCAGCGGAAAGCCAGGACTCCATTCAGGAGACTGTTTTGAAAGATATCATATTTTAAAAAACTACAAATAAGGTAATAAAATCATATACATACTATATTAGTAAATAAAAATAGCTTAGTTCACTAAAACAATGTAAGAGAAAACAAAGTTTCCCATAAAAAAATAATGCAACTTGCAAGTGAGGAATTCGTCTCAATTCAATTACAAGTGAGGAAGCAAAGGATGTTACAAAAATCCAAGTGCTAAAGGTTAAATTTAATCCTTGAAAATATACGATATTGTGTGGTAATCATTAGCAACAATTTAAGGTTGTACAATGGAGGTTTCATCAAAAACCAGATAGGAGGTAAAGAAAAATTCATATACTTCTTTCTAGCCATGGGAAAGTTGGTTCAGTACCAAGAGCTCCTGATTTTGAATATGAAGATTCACGGTTCGAATATGTCTAAGACCACCAAATTTTTATAATTTATTATTGAATAAATTAATAACATCAATTGTCATTCACTATAGGGTAAAAGAAATTTATTATTACATAAAAACATATTTTATTAACAATTGAAAATTTGTACAAGATATATATCAGGAGTGTGAGCTAATAGAAAGAATATAATTAAAGTTGTTAAGTAAGAAATTTACTTAGTAAGCACATTTATGATTTCAATGATATCATTTATACTTAGAAAATAACAGGGTGCTAATAACTGCTGCAGTGATATAAAATCATAAAATATTGTAACGCTTTATCAAAACTGTCATATGTTGCACTTTGTATAACTATCAAGGTAGATGAGCCTCTTGAGATCATTCCTGGTTTTATCTCCAAACTGATTCCCATTCATGAGACCAAACTGATTCTCATTTTATGTCAATACATGGACAACTTTCAATTAACATAATAACAAAAAATTAATATAAATTTGGGCTCCTAGGGTTTTCAACAGCATTTGACATTCTGATTTTATGGTATTTTTGTTAGATTTAAACTCCTGTATTGCTCATTTTGAATCCAATATTACTGCTCTAATATAACTGTTAGATCTAAATATTAAATTATCTGGTTCCACTTATGATTTTTCTTGTCTAAATATTGTACTGTTTATTCTTTCAAATATTTAATAAGATTATTAAATTATTAGATTGCCGTGCAAAAAAAAATCAGCACTGCTGCTACATTTTCTTGTGAGGACAGTCCTAGAGCCATACCGTGTACTTCCAACTGTGTATCTCTTTTTTATATATTTTTTCGGTAATTGTTTACTTTAGCTATGTAAGCGATTTTGACCAAAAAATTTTATCGGCCAATGCAAAAACTCATAACAAATACAAAAAAAAAAAAAAAAATTAAAACACTTCCACTACAATAGTTACAATTTTGAAAAACATCCCCCCCCCAGAGTCACATAAAACCTTAACAAAGTCTATATTTTGCCTTGATTCTTTAAAACTTGAGGCAAAATGCCTTGAAATGTATATACGTTATTAATTACATTTTTTGTTATTACAATAAAAGGTTAATTTTTTATCACATTTGAGTTGGGACTACGTTTTGGGGCTTGCAGTAGCAACAGGGCACTATACTACGTCTAGACATACCCTATGTAGCAATTTTATACATTATTACTATATTAAAATATACCGAGGAAGCGCAACCGCAGCATCCCTAGCGGCAAAAATACGAGGCTGAAGAAGTCGTAAGATGAAAACGTTTCCTCCAAGTGTAAGTTAACAATTTACCAACTGTTAGTTATTAAAAAGTCTGGTCGCAAGTGATAGCAAAAGTGTAATAACAATTAAGAACCAGCTTGGCATGAACAGCAACAAGATTTCGATATTAAAATATACAGCACAAATCTACAAATATAAGGTATGAGATCGGCCAAAACATTTTACTGGCTGATGCAGAAACTCATTACAAATATTTTAATATAGGAATATAGTAATGGTAAATAATAGTGTTATTTCTATAAAACTTTTGACACTGCCGCTACAGGCGGAACACTCGTCATATTTATATTTATGTTACAGTTGTTATTTCTATAAACTTTTGACACTGCCGCTACAGGCGGAACACTCGTCATATTTATATTTATGTTACAGTTGTTATTTCTATAAACTTTTGACACTGCCGCTACAGGCGGAACACTCGTCATATTTATATAATTATGCTGGTAATAAAACTTATTTCATATTTAAACACTATTTATTACTTCACATCTTTCTTAAAACAAAACTCTAAACAAAGAACTGAGAAAAAACTAAAACAATTACAAATCATCTGTTAATTTATATAATGTTCTTTTTCTTTTTTTTCCATAGAGGATTGTCATAGAGTATTATATTATTGCATTCACAACATACTCCCACCTTTTGAGTTATGGTTTAACTCAAAACATTAAAAAATAGTATATTGTTAAAAGATTAATCAACAAATTTTTGTGGAAGCTTAATTTGTCTGCCACTTCTTGAATATGTCACAATTTTATTTTCTTTTGTCACATTATCTTCTTCCAGGTGTAGTTCATGTTCATTGGTTTTTGTCACTTTTGGTTTAATCTTTTCTTTTAATTGTTCTTGGATGGTTTCTTCTTGCATTTCAAGAGGATATAGTCTTTGTATTGGTCTCAATAAACTTCCAAAAGCAGTCTTCAATTGCACTAATCTACACACTCCATCTCTACTAATGATAGTCTTTTCTATCAGTCCTATTGGCCAATCAATTCTTTTTTTATTTTCAACTTCAATCAGTACTAATTCTCCAACTTTCAACTGTCTGCCGTTTTTCTTACCTTTTAAAGCTAATTGTCCTAAATACTCAATCCTAAATCTTTTTCGCAATGCTTCTCTCAGGTGTTGTCGATAACGTACTCTCTTGTTAAGACTTTTTGTATTTACATGGTCACAATCTGGAACTCCAATTTCTTTTAAGTCATGTAAAAACATATTTGGAGTAATAGCAGTTAGGTCTGAAGAAGTTTCAGATAAATATGTCAAAGGTCTAGAATTCATGATACTTTCACAATCACATAAGATTGTCTCCATTTCCTCATAATCCAATGACGTTTTGCCCAAGGTTTTGCGTAGCAACTGTTTCATGAGTCGGATGAGTCGCTCCCACCATCCGCCCCACCATGCAGCAGAGGGAGGGTTAAACCTCCAGTCAATTTGTTGGCATGAGCTATATTTTAAGATAGCATTCCAATCTAGAATTTTAAATGCCTTTTCTGTACCTGTGAAATTGGTACCATTGTCACTATATATTATTGATGGTCTTCCTCGCCTTGCAATAAATCTTCTAAGTGTATCTATAAATGCTTCGACAGAAAGAAACTTTACTAACTCCAAATGAACAGCACGGTATACTGCACAAGTGAATATGCAGATCCAAACTTTACTGCCATCTCGTAGAAACAAAGGTAAGGGTGGAGTGATTGTTTCTACATTTTTTGAATTATGTCTCTGACAAGGAATACATTTTTTCAAAGTATTACTTATTGTTTTTCTTCCTCTCAATATCCAATAGTTTTCTCTTAATAAACTTAAGAGACCTTGAACTCCCACATGACATGATCTCTTATGTATTGTAAGAATAAGAATATCTACAATGTCATGTTTTGATGGTAGAACAACAGGAAATTTAAAATTTTCCAAATCCTTTCTTTCTGTTAATTTTGTCTTTAGCCTTATAATACCATCAGCAGCCATAAATGGTGACAATGAAGCCAATTTAGGCTCCCTTATTCCTTCAAATGATTGCTGTTGAACAATTCTAATTATAAAATTGTTAGCTTCAATAATCTCCTTACATGACAAAACTTTACTCACACACTTTTCCTTCTTTGAGGGGTTACAATTATGAATAAATCTCAGCAACCATGCAAAAACACACACAATCTTATCAAAATCATTTGAAAAGTAATAAAACCAATCTTTTGGGTAATTATTACTTAAAAGTGAAGGTGTAGGTCCTTTCTTTTTTTCTAAAGAAATTAATTCTTCGTCAGGTTCAGGTTCATTTGATGGCCAGGTATCTTCAGGCAACTTCAACCATGACGGGCCCTCCCACCATCTGGAACTAATCAACCTGGAAACTGAACATCCTCTACTGGGCAAGTCTGCTGGATTCATAGTGCCGGGAATGTGCCGCCAAGATGTTCTGGAAGTGAGGCTGCAGATTTCTTCAACTCTATTTCTAACAAATACTCCCCAGTTTTCTTCTCTTTTAATCCAAGCTATTACTGTAGAAGAGTCACTCCAATAAAAAAATTTAATATTACATTCAAATTTGTTTTCATCTCTTAATTCTTGCACTACTGAAGAACCTAATCTAGCACCTATAGTAGCAGCCATTAGTTCAAGTCTGGGTATTGTCATCTTCTTTACAGGTGCTACACGTGACTTTGCCTGGATTAGCTGTAATTGAATACATGTACTAAGTTCAAAACGCATAAATACTGCTGTTGAGTACGCAAATTTGCTGGCATCACAAAATATGTGAACTGATACAGAAATGATTACGTCATCCACACCTTGTAGCCATCGTGGAATCTTCATCTCTTTTAATTGATCGAGTTCCTGAAACCATATATTGAATCGTTGTTTGATTTCTTCTGGTACTTCTTTGTCCCACCCACAATTATCTTTCCAGCATTCCTGCAATAATAACTTAGGGCATATGGAAATAGGACAAGTGAATCCAATAGGATCGAACAATCTGTGTGCAGTGGACAATATAACACGTTGTGTTACCAAGTTCTCTTCTAAATTTACTATTTTATGAAAACTCACAGAAATTGTGTCTTCTTTCTTGTCCCATGTGAGACCTAGGACTGAAGCCTCTGTCTTGTCTTCCAGACCAGGTTCAGTATATTCCCATCCTCGCAGCTCAAACTTTCCCAAAGAAAATATTTGTATTGCTTCTGAAATGAACTGTTTCAAATCCCTTTCATTATTTACACCTGTAACACAGTTATCAACATAGAAACTTTTAAACAACTTTTCTATTGTACATTTAGAAAATTGATTGTCTTCAGCACACGGTACTAAATACTTCTGCAGGTGGTAGTTGATGACGGCATTGAGCAAAAATGGACTACTTGAGACTCCAAAAACAACTCTTCTATGTCGGAAAATCTTGAGTGATCCATCTGTGTTTTGCCACAGAAATCTTAGGAAATCTCTGTCCTCTTCATACAAACTTATTTGCAAAAACGCCTTTTTTATGTCAGCGATAACTCCTATTTTATAAAGTCGAAAACGTAAAAGCAAAGCTGGTATTATTTCAATTAAGTTAATACCTATTTCCAAACACTGATTAAGGGAATAGTAACCCTTTTCTTTAGACGAGGCATCAAAAACCGGTCTTACTGCAGTGGTGCTGTTTTCTTTTATCACTGGTCTATGAGGTAAATAGTGACCTTCATCCCATTTGCTTATTGGGATTTCCTCAATAACACCATCTTCCAGCCAATCTGAAAACACATTGTTATATACATTATATAAACTTTCATTTGTTAGCCTTTTCACTGAGTTTTCAAGCCTTTTTTTTGCAAGATTGAAATTTCTTGGAACTTCTGGGTGGTCTTCGGACCAAGGTAATTTGACTTCATAGCGTCCTTCTTCATTTACTCTCACAGTTTCCAAAAATTGTGTTTGAACAGAATGTTCAATTTCTTGTTTGCTTCTGGTCTGTAGTGGGTCTTTTATACCTAAAACATCCATTTCCCACAGCTTGCATATTGAATTACTTTGTACAAACATAGAAAGTGCTGTCATAGAACTAAATTCTTTACTTTCTTGAAATTTTCCTGTCAAAACCCATCCTAAATGAGTTTCAAGGGCTATAATACCACAATCTAGAACCTCTTTTCTTCCAGTTAGAAGTTTCCCATATATGTCAGCCCCAATTAATATCTCAATTGGACTGTCTGCATCCTGAAACAATTTAATACCTCTTTCCATCAGTTCATCAGTCCATCTTCCTGGTTTCAAGGCAGGAACATAAGTACAAATATTTATTTCACTAAGTGCCTTGAAATTACAAGAATATGTTTTATCTATACTTTGTAGTCTGACTTTGTAGCATGCATGATTGCGAGGCTTAGTGACCTCTCCTCCAAACAGGCCATGTAATAATGTTTCTTCACCACAAGTGTCATATTTCATTTTTTCAACAGTCGATTTCCTTATGTATGACCTCTGGGATCCACTGTCAAAAAGTAAACGCACATTGAGTTCTTTTGTGTCACTAACAGCCTTGACAACAAGAGTTTGCATGTAAACCTGATTGCCATTCACATTGGACAAGGAATTCTCAAAATTGGGCTCAGCTTCTTTTTCCTCGCATTTAGGTTTAATGTTAGACCTATTAAAATTATTCTGCAACTTTGAACACATAAGTGGTACATGTTTTCCATTACAAATAATACATTTAACAATAGCTCTGCAATGTTTACTTAAATGTCCTACTTTTGTACAAGAAAAGCAACACCTTTTGCTAGTAAGAATATTCTGCCTTTCTTCTAAAGACATGTCCCTAGCTTTAAAACAGTTTTCACTTAAATGACCACCGTCACAAAACACACACATCGATAACTTCGTCTTACCTGTGCTTACTGTAGACGTATTTGATTTTACATTTACAAGGCCAGCTGCTGTAACATTGCTGGTAGGCCTTCTTGTATTTTTAATATGCTTATCTTTACTTGCAAAGTCTCTTTTATATGAACTCGTAGGATTATCACCTGTTGATACTTTTGTTTTTTGTAAACCAAATCCCTGTTTAGCTAAGTTTATTCTTTCTTCTCCCTCCACTTCAATTTTCAAAAAATTCATTAGGCTATCTAGCCTACTTTTACTTTCTGACGCAGTCTCGTCCTGTTGAGAGTTAGGCCTACTTCTCTGCCAAGCTATTAATAAATCCTCCCTGAGACAAGATTCTACTAATGGGAAGAGCATAGCAGCGTACTTCTCCTTTGTTACACCTAAAGTTTCTAAACACCTTAGTTTTGACTCAATTTGATCATAAAGTGAGGAAATAGTAATTTTACTTTCACTGCTATTTAATGTTATTACAATTTTCAAGATTTCTCTTATGTAAAACTCTACTAACAGGTCATCTTTGGCAAAGCGAGATTTTAAATGTTCAATAGCCTGTTCATAACTACGTCCACATGGGGGAAAACTCTCGACAATTTCCCTAGCCTTAGTATTAGGGATAGTCGCTTGCAGGAGATACTGATACTTGTCATCAGAATCAATACAGGGGTCTTCATGGATTTTCTTAAATTGGCCCCAAAACGGCAACCAATCACTAATATCACCACCAAACTTTTTAAACTCAAGTGTGGGTAACTTAAATTTACGTTTTTCTACATTCACACTAGTATCTGTCTTAGGCCTAGCCTTGTCAATAGCCTGTTCAACTAAATACTCAACTATTTTAAACTTGCCTGAGTATTCATCGGCAGATTCTACCTCATTTTCTAAAACTTCAGTAGATGCATTTTCATTTAGTAAAACTTCAATAATTTCTCGGTCTAAGACCTCCAATTGATTATGTTTTTCACGTAATAGCTCTAAATTAGCTTTTAACAAAATCACATCATCTTCATTTTTTATGGATTCTAATAATGTATTGTGTAAACGTGAAAATCCAGTTCTAAACAATTTTCTTTTCTTTTTCAGAGCATCCATTATAAAATACTTACTAATGGATCATAGATTTTAACTGTAACCAAATTATTATCCTGTCACGGTCGCCATATGTTATTTCTATAAAACTTTTGACACTGCCGCTACAGGCGGAACACTCGTCATATTTATATTTATGTTACAGTTGTTATTTCTATAAACTTTTGACACTGCCGCTACAGGCGGAACACTCGTCATATTTATATTTATGTTACAGTTGTTATTTCTATAAACTTTTGACACTGCCGCTACAGGCGGAACACTCGTCATATTTATATAATTATGCTGGTAATAAAACTTATTTCATATTTAAACACTATTTATTACTTCACATCTTTCTTAAAACAAAACTCTAAACAAAGAACTGAGAAAAAACTAAAACAATTACAAATCATCTGTTAATTTATATAATGTTCTTTTTCTTTTTTTTTCCATAGAGGATTGTCATAGAGTATTATATTATTGCATTCACAACAAATAGTAATATAGTAATAGTAATATAAAATTACAATCAAATCTATTCTGACTGGATACTTTATAGGTATATTAATATGTAGATGTAGTACAGTGTGTTGTAGCTACTGCGGCCCCAAAAACGTAGTCCCAACTGAAATGCGATTAAAAATTAACCTTCTGTGATAATTTAAAAACATGTATTTACTTTTTGAGGCATTTTGCTAGTTTCAAAGTAAAACATTGAATTTGTAAGGTAGAGGGGGTAGAAGTGAAATAATTTTTTAAAGAAATTGTAATTATTTGGGACGTGAAAGAGTTATTATTTTTGTTTGGTATTCGTTATGAGTTTCTGCATCAGCCAGTAAAATTTTTCAACTTGGATTGTTTACGTGGTCAAAGTTAACAATTACCTTTTTTTCTAGTGTAAAGTGTTTTTTGTTTTGAAAATCACATACAGCTAGTACTAATACTGCAGGTGTAGCTTCAACAAGTAGAAGTAGTATAAGTTTTTGACAGATGTGACAGATACTCAAAAAACATTGTGTTCTGAGTCATCAACTGACAAAATGTCATAAGGTCTATTGGGAGAAACTCTTTATTTTGCTAATATTATTGTAAAAAGTATGTAAATCTGTATCATCTTGGTTTGGAACATTTTCTTACCCACATAAGAACCATTTGTTTAATAGTAACTTCTGATTAACTGATACATCCCCATGATCTAATTGAGAACTTTGAGTTAATCAAAGTTGTCTGTATGAAAAAAACTGCCTGTTCACAAAAAGAAAATTCTATAATATTTGACAATGAATTAAAATTTTTTTTTTAGTGTGTAATTGTTTTAAATCCAGTGTGCTTTACTATTAATTTAAAATATTTCATTTTTGCTGAAATAAGGCAATAATTTAATTTTTGTTCGTTGTTTGTCTAATTTAGAGTAGAAGAATTACTGTCTCAAACGTTTGGGTTAAACGTATTTGACCAAACTCGCTGTAAAGACTATAGCTTAAAGTTTGCTGGATCGAAAACTATTGGAGAAGTAAAAGCAGATGTTTATAGCTTAACTGACATTCCTGTTCGCCATCAACTGTGGACTGGTTGGCCTCCTGCAGTAAAAGATGACTCTTTAACATTAGCGATGGCAGGCCTAACTTATCCAGTACATTCACTTTCAGTTAGGAAATCCGAAAAAAGGAAAGAGTACAAACGGGTATGTTTTATATAAGTGTTAATTATTGTCTTTTCAAAAGTATTACTCTTACCTAACTTGTTGCTTAAATTATAATAAATTGTTTATCAACTGCGAATACCTAATTAGAGGATTTCACAATTTTATGTCTTGATTGTTATTTATTATAAACTAGGAGCTTGTAGGAGCAAATGCCTCTATTCATATTGAAACATATTTAAACTACACAATAGAATAAATAATGTAAACACAAAAGCTATAAAGGTTGTTATCTATACACATAAACTTTAATACTGTTAATATCTTGAATTTTTAGTCAATTATGTTCGGTGAATCTTAATTAATCATTTTAACATTAGTTTATTACTACCAGAACATTAAATTTTATAAATTTGTGAAAACTTACTTAGACAGAACGTTTTTGATCGTTATGTATCGATTTTCATCAGTCTCTTCTCTGTATGAGAAAACACTGTGAAGATCGCCACATAGCGATCAAAAACATTCTGTCTCAGTAAGTTTTCACAAATTTACGAAATTTAATGTGCGGGTAGTCATAAACTAATATTAAAGTAATTAACTATTAAAATATTTTTTGTTCACAAGTCATAATCATCTGTTTTCATTGCAATGTATACATATAACCTGCTTTCATACGGTTAAAAATTTTGTTTTGTTTACAAATCATACCCAGCTGTTATTCATTGCAATGTATTTCTTATGGATATTTTTAGTAATTTTAATTTCCTCAAAACCCTATAAATGTTGTAAATTGAGAAAAACCTATATTTATCTTTGGTGTCAAAGAAAGTAGAACCTCAGTATTTTGGACCTCATTATTTCGGATCTTCGCATAGTTCGGATCAGTTTTTGTGGTATTATTTGGTTTTTCAAAAATGTTTTTTGACAATAAAATTATTAACGTTAAAATATTAGTTCTGGATATAATATTGTACGTTTATAAGCCTTATAGTCAGGTACATTCCGTAAAATTACTTGTCTTTTTATATTGTAATCTTGGCTAGCTGCTATCCGCAGCATAGTGCGTAAATGCGACAGTAAAATGCCTTACATTGCAGTATCGAGATGAATGCGTTGACACGGCCACCTATCTATGTACACACAGTGACAGTCTGAATCAACCAGATATTTTGAGTCATGTTGAAGCAGTATCCCACTTAGATGACCTAATGGTTTATTTTGAACGTCATGAGGAAACGACCTCAACCCGGCTTGCAAACACTACACAAAACCAACATGGTGGAGCTTCACGTCTTTCTCTTTTCAATTAAAAATGTTGATTCCAAATACCTCGTTTCCTGCTCTTTTCTCGTTTACACATTGGGTGGTAAAATATCAGTCGCCGCTCTAATATAATGACATATTTACACATTGGGTGGTAAAATATTTGTTGCAGCTTAGACATAATGTTGCATTGGTGTGTAATCTCGGTTGTAAAGCCGGCACTATAACAAGTTATAGGGTTAGTATTTGTGGTATTTGGATTTGAGAATCGGAAACTGATTTCTTGGTATGGGCATCGTTAAAATTTTGGAAACGACCCATCACTAATATATACGTGTATCCAACATCATTCGTTCTACTTAAAGGTGATTTTCTGTAAGTATATGTTTTATTCCTCTGTTTTTTATGCATTCTCCGGTTAATCCGGATTTTCGGTAATCCGAATCGGCTTTGGTCTCAGTTAGTTTGAATTATCGAGGTTCTACTGTACCTTCCAAGCTCTCACAATCTTTCTCTCAAAATTCTGCTTACAAAATTATATATTAAGATATTTTAGTTAAATTTTTCTGGCTGTATGAAATAAATAATAGAAATAATTCTAGTAAAATATTTACCTATGAGGTTGAAAATAGCAAGAGTCAAGAAAATAATTGAAAAATTAAGGTGAAACATATACTTTCAGGTTTTTTTTTTACCTTAGCCATTAAGTAATCATTACTTTAATATTATTTCAAATAGTTAACTTGAGAGAATAAATCCTATAGTTATCTAACATTAAGATAGAGGGTCTAATTTTAAATATTCTATTTTCTCTTAATTTATTTGTCACAAAAGATATGACTGTCAAAATTAAGAAAAATTACTAAGAAAGCCTTATATTATTTTAAAAAATGCTCCTAAATCATTATAACCATAACTTGAACAATGGTACCAGTTAGTGTTTCCATTGTAATGATATAAAAACTATTAAGTATAAAGAAAGTATAAATATTATTTTTGGCTTTAAAATAAAAAGTAATAATTTGTAGGTATCTATGAACATGGTTTTGTTTTAAACAGAGATTAAAGATTTGTTAGTTTCAAAATGGTGTTTTATTTTTAGATCATTGTTGACTTGGCAGATAGTGATAGCTCAGTAGAAGAGTTTGAAGATGCATCAGAATCTTTCACAGCAGAAGATGAAATGTTTGTTGAAGATGTGGCTCCCAAAAAACTTCAGTCCTTGAGTAAGTAGTTTTAAAATTCAAGCAGTTTCTATATGTTTCCTATTTAAATTCTTATATTAAGTCATCCCTTGTTATTCTCAGGGGTTACATTCCCTGAACGTACAGTGAATAGTGAAACTGCGAACACTTAGGCCTTGTTATTCACAGGAGTTACATTCCTTGAACGTACAGTGAATAGTGAAACTGCGAACACTCAGACTCATATCCAGCGACTTGCTTTAGGGGGGGTGATTGATGCATTATATATATAATGCGTCTATAATGCATCTATATATATAGATTTTTTGGACTAGGAGACTGACAGACTTATCTTGGTAAGAGTCCACTCTGTAGTCTTAAAATAGAAACACATTCTCTCATATTTCTTTTTGTGTTTTCTCTTTGATTGACAAAGACCACTGTGTGGTTGAAATATATCATTGTTTAAGTGCTTTTATGTGTTTCTATTTCAAGACTACAGAGTGGACTCTTACCAAGGTAAGTCTGTCAGTCTCCTAGTCCAAAAAATCTAAATAATCTTTACCAACCAAAACTAACCTAAATATATATATATATATATATATATATATATATATATATATATATATATATATACATATATATATGTGTGTGTGTGTGTGTGTTAGTTTTGGTTGGTAAAGATTATTTAGATTTTTTGGACTAGGGGACTGACAGACTTACCTTGGTAAGAGTCCACACTGTAGTCTTGAAATAGAAACACATAAAAGCACTTAAACAATGATATATTTCAACCACACAGTGGTCTTTGTCAATCGAAGAGAAAACACAAAAAGAAATATGGGAGAATGAAATAAAATAAATATAAGTTGTAATCACAGATTGTGTAGAGTAGAAATCAGATGACACAGATGCACAGATTAAAGATATATATATATATTGTTTCCATGAGCATTTGAGTGATTATAGTTTATATAAGTCTGTCAGGGGAAAATAGATAAGGCTATTAGGGGGGGGGGGGAAATGAATGGATTTATCTGATGTTGAGGTTAGGGGATTCTCTGGACTTGGTATACCACTGGTATGATAGTTACCACCTTCTCAGTTCTGAGGGATTGCAATCAGGGGGGAGTGATTTAATTATTTTTGTGGTATAGCAGTCATCAAAAGTTGTGATGTTGTGACTCGCAGCATGTTGAGCTGTTGGTCTATCCATATTTATAATTTTAACATCATGTCTGTGGCCATTCATTCTGATATTCAGACCATCCGTGGTCAGGCCTATGTACTGTGTTGAGCAAAGTTTACATTGTAGCTGGTATATGACATTTTTCGATGTAGAATTATGATGACCCTGTATTTTGAAGACCATTTTTGTTGTTTGGCTGTTGAAACTATTTGCTGAGGGGTGTATTGGACACGTCTTGCATCTAGGTCTATTGCATGGGAAGGAGCCATGAGGAAGTTTGTGTGGTTTCTCTGCATCAGGGTCTGGTAGTTTATGATGTACTAGGATCTTTTTCAAGTTGGGAGGTTGCTTGTACCAAATTTGCGGTGGATCGGTGAAAAGATTTTTGGTGTGGACGGAAGCTTGAAGAATTTTGAAGCCATCTCTCAATATCTTGTTGAGTTTATGTAGACCAGATGGTAGTCTGTTATTAAAGACAGTTTATTTTGTTCTGTTTGTGGTTTATGGTGAACCGAGGATTGTGCTGAATGAATTTGGTTTTCAATGAGTTTTTTTGGGTATCCTCTTCTCTGGAAGGCTGTTGATATCTTTCTATTAAAATCTTCCAATTCCCTATCATTCAAACAGATTCTCTTACCCCTGATTGCTTGACTGTATGGAATGGATCGTTTTATGTTTATTGGGTGGTTGCTGTCAAAATGGAGATATTGTAGGTGGTTTGTCGGTTTGATGTGAATTCCTGTGTTGATATTTCCATTCTGGAGTGTTACCTCTACATCCAAAAAGGTGATGGCTGATGTAGATTTCTCCCAGGTAAATTGAAGTGTGGAGAATTGTGTCAGGCTGTCTAAAAATGCCTCAAGTGTTGAAGCACCCTGTGTCCAAATTAGGAAGATGTCATCTATATATCTATACCAACATAATGGCTGGTGTGTTTGTGTCTTTAGAAAACTTTCTTCCAACAATCCCATGTACAGATTTGCGTACGATGGTGCCATTCTGGTGCCCATTGCTGTTCCCTTTATTTGAAGGTAGTTCCTTCCCTCAAACTGAAAGTTGTTCTTCTCGAGGATGAACCTGGTCAGGTTCACAAGAAAAGGTGTAGTGGGAGAAGGCTTGCCTGGGCGTTTGTTTAGAAAATTCTCTATTGCAGATAGGCCGTGTGCATGAGGGATGTTGGTATAGAGAGAGGTGACATCTATGGTGACCAAAATAGTTACCGGGGCTAGAGGTACAGATATTTGTGAGAGTCGATCTATGAAATGATTGGTGTCCTGGGTATGTGATGGAAGGTTCTTTACTAAGGGTTGAAGGTGTGAGTCGAGGAAAGCTGAAATTCTTTCCGTTATTGAATTGCAGCCAGCAATTATTGGTCTACCAGGTGGAGGGATTATGTTTTTGTGGATCTTTGGTAATATATAGAATTGAGGAGTAAAGGGGTTTTCATTATATAATAATTTTAGAGATGTTTCCGAAATGTTTTGTTCAGGAGCTGTATATTTGAGTAGATCCGAGAGTAAATTGTTGAATTCTGTAGTGGGGTTATCTGTAAGTATTTTTTATGTTGTGATGTCTGACAGTTACTTATTTGCTTCATTGATGTAGTCTTCTTTGTTCATTCTTGATATTTTTTGTTATCCATTGTTTTTCCGTTGCACTGACTTTATGAAATTAATATATTACTATTGTAAGTAATTTTATCCACCATTAAGTGCAATGATATTACCTTGAGTGATGAGGCGCCTTTCGGTCACTTGACCATTGTCGAATCTGATTACTTTTTCTCGATTTTTCTGGTGCGGATGTTCGGTCCGTCGTGTTGGTAATTGTTGACGTCATATACGTTTCCTCTTGAGTCTTGTGTATAATGTTTTTGAATAGTATGTCTTCTGTATATGTTGTTTGTAGATTCATTAAATTTTTTTCCAAAAAATGGGTACGAATTAATTAATAAAATAAAAAATATAAAAACAAACAGCAACACAAAAATAATAAGTTATGACATAACTAACATGTACCCTAGCATCCCAATAGAAGAAACCATAGAAATAATAATAAACAAACTAATACACAATAACGAAAAAAGAAATACAATAGATAGTATCATTACGCTAACCAAACACATATGTAACCAAAATTACTTCCAATTTAACAATAAATACTATAAACAAACAACTGGACTCCCATTGGGATCACCCATATCATCAGTCATGTCAGAAATATATCTACAACACTTTGAACAAATAATAATTAAACCTATACTAAACACACAATATTTCACTATGGACAAGGTATGTAGACGATATACTTGTAATATACCAACCTACCATTCACAACGAAAATATCATAATATTAAACAAACTAAATACATACAACGAAAACATACAATTCACCGTCGAAACAGAAACAAATAGAACAATCAACTATCTCGACATCACATTAAATATAAATGATAATAAAATAGAAACTACAGTATACAGGAAACCTACTTCCAACAACACCACAATACACTACAAATCGAACCACCCCTGGACACACAAAATTAACACTTACAGTAACATGATAAATAAAGCAATAAAATACACACAGGATAACAAACAAAAATTAAATGAAGAATTAGATAACATTACAAAAATATCAATAGAAAATGGATACAACAAACACCTTATAAAAAATATGTACAATAAATTCACAAAAAACTTAACCTCAACACAACACTACAACCGGAATACAAAAATAATAAAAATAAAAAAATGTACCTAAAATATAAATACACCAATAACAAAATAGAAAAAATAACAAATATATACAACAAAGAATACTACACTCCAACATACAAACCAAACAACAAAATAATAAAATATCTTACCAACAGAAAAACATAACCTATCAATAATTTACAAAATTACATGTAACAACTGTAACGCATTTTACATAGGGAAAACAACCAGATCATTTAAAATAAGATTTGAAGAACATTATAGAGCATTCAAAAACACAAATTCAAAAGTATCAAATGTTGCAGCACACCTAATATCACATAAACATGAAAGAACATATTACGAAAATAACCTAACCATACTTGAAATAAATAATAACCCAATAGAACTAAACTCACTAGAAAAATACCACATTTATAAAAACATACACAACAATTTAATGAATCTACAAACAACATATACAGAAGAGATACTATTCAACAACACTATAAACAAGACTCAAGAGGAAACGATGTCAACAATTACCAACACGACGGACCGAACATCCGCACCAGAAAAATCGAGAAAAAGTAATCAGTGATTCGACAATGGTCAAGTGACCGAAAGGCGCCTCATCACTCAAGGTAAAATCATTGCATTTAATGGTGGATAAAATTACTTTCACTAGTAATATATTAACTTCATAAAGTCAGTGCAACGGAAAAACAATGGATAACGTTTTTTCTTTTTTTTTTAATACTATACATATTAACGGGATATCCTGTAATTTAAACAATCGCGAATATCAAAGGCCTACTGTACTTATTTCTCACTGCATGTTCTGACTTCCAGTGTCATATAACTCCCATATCCATAATATGTTACCGAAGCCAAAATCCATATTTGTAGTCTATTAGTGAGGATTATGTGAAGTGTGATGTTGAAACCTTTAACCATTTTCCTTGCCGAATTTGCAGCTCCTCATTCTAAGAGTATAGATTTTATTGTTTTTACCTTTGATGAGATTACTAAGTTGAAACATTTTTGGTTGTGTCTTGAGACAATGTACATGATTGTGAATGTATTAATCTGGTTGCAAATGTTAATGTTGCAAATCTGCGTATGCTTTGTACATTTCACTCAATGTTGGTTCTCATTAGATGCAATATAGGTTTACCTACTAGTTTCACCTGTTTGCGATGTATTACTTCATAACTTTTATGTTTTTTTACTAGCTATTTATGTCAACTATGGTAATATACAAGTTGAGAATTTGGTCTAATTGTCAATACCAGTTTTGCAATGGCAGCAGTCATTTTATTCTCATACATACCAATGTTTAGAGAGAACAATGTTTCTTCCCTCTCTTTAAATACTTGCATCAGGTGTTTTATTTCAGAGACCCTAAACCAATAGACTTCTGCATTCTCTGTTTAATCATTTGTATGCATACATATCATCAATCAATCGTCATAAAGAATACATATGAATTTCTTCTGACATCTTAAAACTACTAAAGCAGCATTAATTACCAGTAATTCAGGGTCTGTGCTCGATGAAGAATTCATTGATGTGTAGTAGGCTACTCTAGTAACATTATTAAAGTACCCCACACCTGACGTACCATCCTCTAGATTAATTAACTGACTTATCAGTGTATATATTTACTTACCCATGATAGTTGATCAACAAAACCTCAGGAAAATAGTTTTGCGCCCTTGTGCATGGTATCACAGATGCCATGTCAGATAATGGTTGAACAAATGTCCAATAAAATAAAGTTACAATGTGCAAACTTTCTTGAAAAAAAACTTATTTTTATTGGTTCCCTTTTCCACAAAGCCAAATCATTATCACTTTGAAATGCAAGTTTCTTAATTTTTACTTTAATATCAAGTGTTACAAAAATTTTGACCAAACTTTAACGTTTTGAATTCCAATTATTTGGTCCGCTCCACCAGATCCAATTAGTTAGCATGTGTTTTGCACATGTACAGTACAGTCTCGCTAACCCAGTCTCCGATGATCCGGATGTCCGGCTAATCCGGACGGCCCAAAATTTTTGTTTAATTATAGTATTTTACAGTTCACAATCAGTCTGCCGTCCATAAGCATATTTATTTTTATACGTCTATATTTGTTATTTTTCAAAGGGGTTTTCTTACTCTAATAGACAAATAATATAATTTATTCATTAAAATCTGAATTTACCATATTATTTGTCTCTTTTGCCTATTAAAGTAGGAAAAACTTCTTTGAAAAAATATATTCATATTAGATCTCCCAACACTACAACGCACGTGACATCAGAGACATCTTGCTATAAACGAAAGATAATGGACCGCTGACTAAACGGATAGACAGTCTATCCATCTGGCTTCAGGCCAATTGTGTTGTTGGACGGATGCCACCTTTACTGCTTCTCGCAAGATTTCTGCTCACTTGTCATTTAATTCTAGTGCGATATTGATCTGTGTTTTTATTTACGTCTCGTTCAGTGTTCAGTGAAAATGGCGACTAAACATAAGTCAGTGACAGTGACAATGGAATAAAAACTCCAAGCTTTGATTTGTATTAATGTAGGTGAATCGCTTACTAAGATTGCAAAAGAGTTAAGTGTGGGAAAACAAACGGTTTTCGATTGGAAAAAAGCGACAGGAAATTAAAGATTTTGCAATAGTTAGTAAAGACAGTTTAGGCGGCAGAAGCACTTTAAAAAAACAAAAAAATGAAACCCTAGATGATGCTTTGTATGTTTGGTTTTGCCAACAACAGGAACAGGGTGTTCCATTATCGGGTGTAAATTTGCAAACGATGCGCTGAAACTGAATGAAAAGTTAAAAGGAGACCCTAATTTTACTGCCAGTGTGGGTTGGCTGGAAGGTGGAAGGAACGATACTGCATCCGTCAACTCGGAATAAGTGGTGAAATTTTGTCAGGTGACAGTAATGCCAGTGAAAAATTTAAAGACAAATTTGGCAAGTTTCTCAGAGATGAAAACTCACAACATTGTCAGGTGTTCAATGCTGACGAAACTGGATTAAATTATAAAATGTTCCCAAAAAAACTTAGCTTCCAAATTAGATTCAGTAGCAAAAGGCCATAAAGTTAAGAAAGAACGTATGGCTTTGCTGCCCTGCAGTAATGCTTCTGGCGATTTAAAATTTCCTCTTTTAAGAAATCCACAAAGCCTAGGATTTAAAAAAATGTAAATTTTTAGTGTTCTACCGACCCAATACAAGTTCCAAAAATCAGGGTGGATGAACAGTCAAATTTTTAAGGACTGGTTTTTTGAAAACTTTGTTCCAACAACAGAAAAGTTTTTAAAAGAGAAAAACTCCCTCGAAAAACGGTTTTACTAATAGATAATGCCCCATGCCACCCAAATGAAGAAGAATTGCGTCATGGTGACATTTTTGTTAAAGTTCTTCCTCCTAACGTCACGGCTCTCATTCAGCCGATTGACCGGGGCTTGATAGAGGCAATAAAACGGCTATATAGGAGAAATTTAATTTTATCGCTTTTGGAACAACAAGAAGCAGATCCAGCTGCACAATTTACTGAAATTCTTAAAAAAGTGACTATAAAGGATGCCATTTATATGGCTGCAGAATTGTGGGAGGAAATTCAACCATCTACACTCCAAAAGTGCCTCAAGAGCCACAGGAAATTGAAAAAACCGACAGTCAACCTACTAATGACGACATTGAATTTGTTCAGATTCTTCAACAATTGGAGGGTTGTGCCGAGTGGTAATGACATTGGTCATCGAGTGCTCAATGAGGACAAAATCGTCGCGGTGTGCACTGCAAACTTAGAAAATGGCAGCTCGGAAGAAGAAGACTACACAGACGAACCAGTTAGCCCAACTCATGATGAGACGGCTCCAATGCTGGAGGGGTTTATGACCTACTTTGAGAAACAAAGTAATGCGTAAACTGCGGAGCTACTGACTTTGAAACGTCTACGAGATCGTACTGTGAAACGACGCTATTCATCGTTAAAACAAAAGAACATTACGGACTTTTTACACAAAGTTTTTTAAAGTTTATTTTTGTTTCAGTTTCATTTTTGTTTGAGTTTTTTGTGCGTTTATACAGTATAGTGTAAATAACTTTATGGGAATACATTTATTCAACGAGAAAGATGCTTTGATATTTATTCATATCATACCTTTTCTGTTACAATTGCAGGATTTTTTGCTAAATAAGCTATGAAATACTGTACTCTAAGCTATATTTAGGCCTCAATTTCACTAAAACTACAATTTCAATATGTTTCCCCGCCTAAAACACATATTGTATGCATTGTTTGGCTTTTTCCGTGTAAACCAGACTTTCGTTGATCCTAACAGGGTTCGGTCCCATCAAGTCTGGATTAGTGAGACTGTACTGTATGTGATTTCAAGTAAATATATATTATTATATACCCATGTCTTCAGAAGAAAATGAAGAACAGTAATATGAGGTTTATATGTTGAAAACTTCAAAATTTTAAATTTATTAAGCATTATAAAATGTTTTTTTTATAGAAAAAAAATATATATTTTTCTTTGTTGATGAAATAGTGTTTCCTTATGGTGAATTATAGGGTCATTTTAAGTTCAAGGTAATACTGAACAAAAATATATGCATACGTAGTATTGCAAAAATCTATTTGTAATATTTATTCTAAAAAACATAAAACTATGAAGTAACATAAAAATACCAAGAATGGTGTACCTACTATAATAGTCAGCTGCAACTACGTTTGAATGTGATTTAATAGTTCACTTTGATGAAATTATTTTAAAACAAAAGCAAATTGCACTAAACACCATATTTACAAGCACAAAATTACAAAAGTAGGTACCACAAAAAATATATAGGCCTGAATATAAATGATTGAAAAATGTCATTTAGGCCTATTAAAAATTGTTTAATTTGTTTAGGCTGATTTATTTACACATACTCCTTCATTTGGGCACTTAAAAAACACTTCAGTTTATTATTTATAGTTTTTGACAGTATGAAACTTGTCAAAGCAAATGTTTGGATGTAATTTGGGGTTATTTGAACAAGTCATGCAATAGGCCTACAGCTCACACATTGGAAGCCTGTTAGAAAGCACCTATACCTATATAACAATGTATGTTAGAACTAAAATAAAAGCAAAACATTAAATGAATAAAAGAGATCACAAATGATGATATATTCACATCAACAGCGATCGATCAGCTAGACCAGATGCCTGCCGCTTACTGTGCAGTACACAGTAAACAACTGTCTGGGACCATTTGTTTATTTACGGAAAAAATTATGATAAATACAGCTAATTAACATTATAAAAATAAACACTGCTTTTTCATAACACAGCCAATATTATCATTGCTCAAGACGTTCTAAAGTAAATAATAATTGTGTCATAAAATATGCCGGACTGAGTTCGACAGTGGAGTGGAACGGGATTTTTTGTGGTGTCACACTCAGTTCGCCTATGGAGGGCAAAAGGTTAATCAAAAAATTTGCACTAAAATGTCCGAGTCATAGTTAGAAAGAACATTATTACCACAGTTTTTTCTCATAGCTAAATAAAATCATTCTTACAAAATAAAGTTAAAATTAACAAAATTTCAAAATTAACCATTTAAAAATAACACATTACCACTACCGCAGACTTTAATTTAAATTTTGCACACACGATAATTTTGCTTGACAAATTTCACATTTTGCAAATTTACCATCAACAGAGGTGTGAAGTGATTCCACACCTAGCTTTCTTTCTTTTTTGGAAAGCTTATTTTATTTAAAAATTAATTCATATGGAATTAAGAACAAACTATAGCATCTACAGGACATAACACTCTCACTGTCCTGAAATCTGACACAAATCGCCCACTCATAGGTGACGCAAGTGAGTAGAACAAGTGACAGTGACAAATCAACAGCCTTGGTAAAATATCAGTAACTATACATACAGTGACGGCGACATTTTGACAAATCACAACAGAAAATAAACTCTCCCTCCTCAGTCAACGACTCTGCAGGATGATCGGCTCTGTAAGCTGAGCTGTTAGAGTAGACCCAGTGACAGCAACAAATAAACCAATGACTTACAGCGGTAAACTATCAGTAACTTTCTAGCAATGACAACGACGTTTTGGCTCTGATCGATCCATTATTACTGGAACTGGCATTTCCATATTTTGTCACTGGTAGCACCAGTGACAAACGAATATCAGTGACAAAGTCACCAGGACAGAAATATTGACCATCCCTACCCAATTTTGGTTATGTATAAGGGAACTGTGTAGAGTTAGATAGTATTTATTGCCATGACTCTGAGGATGTTTACTTTGTAACCTAATGTACATAAGACTAGAATAAAAATATTTGTGGTTAGAGGTTGTGTGTATTATTTATTAATATTAAAGTACAATAAATTATTCCAAGTAGTTAGTACTTTAGGCTAATTGTTGTGTTTTATTCCTTATTAGTTCCAGACAATGTAGAAGACGAAACCGCTGGGTGTATTCATTTTGCTGATGAATTTACTAACAGATATGGTGAAGCGCATCCAGATTTCTTTCCAGGAACTTTGGAACAAGCCATCAAAGAAGCTTGCCTTAAACCTGCCAAAGAGGTAAGACCACAAGAGATTCTGAGGCACTTTAAATATAGTAAACGTTTGAATTAATAGAGCATGAGCTGAAAGTCATTACTTGTTATTATAGAAATGGATGTTGAATTGACCAATATTTGTTCAGTTCATGTATAATGGTTGTTTATCTTGTTTGCTTTGGTAAACCTATGGCGGGAATTAGCCCAGTAATCTGTGCGCCTGGACTGTTCTATTTCCACGATGCATGGCATCATTGTTTATGGATTAAACCAGTGTTTTAACTATTATGAGTTATTTTTATTTTATAGAATAATAGTTTCATAATAGTAATACATGTCAATACACTGGAATCAAAGATAAAAATTTGTATTCCAGAACAGTATCAAAATTGACAGAGACCTCCAGATATTTTTTAAACCAATGTAATTTTTTAAAATCTACAAAATTTGTTTAGTTTGATTTTTTTCTTATAGTTTATGTGTTTAGGTTTTTTTTGTTTTTAAAAAAAACATCATGAGGAATTCCATTTACATTTAAATTGTATTGGTCATTAAAAATAATTTTTGAGTGACGTTTTAATTATTGGTAATATTATTCAGTTAGTTAAAAAGAGGTATAGACATTGTATTAGTTAGAAATCTTATGAACAAAATATTCTAATTATTAAAATCCTAAGTCATTTAAAAAAATTTGGAACTTCTAATATGAGACCTTATACTGAATAATTACTCTATTCTTTAAGAAATGGACAAATTAAAAATGCTACTATTATCAACCTGGAGTTACAGCTCCAAGATAGCAACAAAAGCAACAATAACATCAACAATTACAAACTAACAAGAGTAACACTAAATATAAATAGTTGTAGGCTGTAACAAAATCATTTATGCTTCTGTTCTTGAAAGAGTTTACTGATTAACTAAATTATATACTTTTTTTGCTGCAACTAAGAAAAGTCATATCTAGCTGCTTGCTTACTGAGGGATGTCAGATTTGTTCCAGTGAACGACACCGGCGTACTGCTGATGATGTACAGTTAATGTTGATTTGGAACCAGGTCCAAAGGGTTAGTGGGCTTGAATCGATGCACGTGCACCCTGTGAGGTAATTGCTAGGATGACTGCTGTGTGGTCAGAACTGAAGTACAGCAGGCTTCTTTCAGATGACATACTCTGCTAGGCCACTGCTGACAAAAAATTCATTCAAATCAGATAATTTGTCGGTGCCAGTATGCCGCCCTTCGAATTGAGTAGATGTTATAATTTAGTTGCGTCAGCTTCATACAATGCCTTACCTTTCTGAGTTATTATACGAGAGCCTTAGAAGGTGTGTTTTGAATTGAAATCACCATGCATCGGGAACTTGCCCCCAAGGTTTCTGAAAGCTCAGTGTAATCGTCTCATTCCTGACTGGACTGTGGAGGATAGTAAATTGCTGAAACTTAGAAGGGGCTTCTATTCTTTAGACAAACATTTTAATGACTTGCATCTTTGAACATTTTGTTCCAAGATTGTGAGAATAGCTGATAGTATTCTTCATTATCACTGCAGACCCTCTGGCTATTCTTGATGGGTATTTGGTGCAGTAAAGGTCAAACTCCATAACTTGATCACATTTTGTCATGTCTCAGGCTAAAGATATATGTATATCAATGTTCTCATTTTCAAAAAACCATTCTAATTCAAGGTTCTTCCTTTGAAGGCTGTTGACATCCATGTTGCTATTCGTGGATTGTGTGGTATTTTTGCTTGCCCAGGCTTTGTTTTTTTATGGTTTTGTCTCAATGAGCTCAATGAGCTTGTTAGATATAATTTTCTTCATTTTGCTCTGTTCCTCTAATTGATGAAGAATTGGAGTCGATTTCTACCCTAAGGATGTGAGGCTTTGTCATTATTGCATGATTTGCTTCTTGAAGATTTGTTGGCTTTTGCTAGAGCGAATGACTTTCATAGAACTTTACTTCACTTGAACAAGGCCAGAGTTTCCTTTCACTTGCGGACTGCGCTGTTTTTTGTTTTCCAATTTTTATACTGTTTGCATTTCTTGAATTTTATACTTTGGCAACTTTGCACCCTCTATAGTTGGCCGGGTGTTCGCCTTTACAATTTATTCACTTTGACACACTCTGTCTATAATCCTTTGTGAAGTGTTTGACAGCACACTTCTTGCTTCCCTTCAACAATATGCTTGATTATGGTTAAACCCTTGGCATCTTTTGCATTGAGGTATTGACCTTACATTCTTCCTCAGAGCTTCTAATTTGACCACCACATGAAGGATTGTCTTGGTGCCAAACACTGGCTTTGTGTCTTCCAGCTTGTTGAACGTGAGCATGAAGAGTTTCCACCCCTTCTAGTCATCACCACATGCTCATTGGAAATAGATTCCTTCTTTAAAATATTCATAGTTTCCGGCAGTTTGAAGATCATTGAGTCCTCTATTACATGAGGCATGTCTTGTAACTGTCACATGCAGCAGTGTATCATTTTTGTTTTTGTATGAAAACTGTCTAATGTTTCCAACCCAATCGTACTAGTAAGTGCTCTGTAAGAGTCTGGATCTTGCACATTAATTTTCTACCCACTATTATTTAGTGTGGTGGCTTTGAAGACACATTCTTAGACACAGCCTTAAGAATCTATTACAGTCTGCTGTAATTATTGAAACCAGTTATGTTGAAAGGTGCTGGCTGGTGTTGGTTTTGCTGAGTGCCCTGTGCAGTCACTGCTGTCCCACTACTGCTTTGCTATGATGAAAGCTTCGGCAATGATTCAGCTTTTTTTTCTTACTCCGATATGATCTGTTCCAGCTTAAAATCTAATCTGTTTCATGAGTGAGTTAATCTTCATCGGTTAAGTACATCTTTAATTGTCTTCATCTCAGAAGTGCATCCATTTGTCACATAATTTATAATTTATTTTGTAAGGGACTGGTTGGAAGTGACGGTTATAAATTGGTTCTTTGAACACTTTTATAAACTATTACAATTTATATCTTTCTGACAGCAAATAAACACATGTATCCCTCCAAGTCAGTTTGGAGTCCATGTAGTGAGTGTTAAAATGCGCTTCCATTGCCTAAAAACGATGAAAATCTTCAATTCTATTATTTGTGTGTTTCATAAGGTAAATACATAAACACTGTAAAAAAAAACAGTTTTTAAATATAATACTTTATCTATATGTTTATTGTTGCTGTGTTAGTAGTTGAATGAATGTAATGTTTACAGGAACAAGTCTGCCATACTTTTAGTAAATTAAGTAATAATTGTAATATAAACATTTATTCTCGCTTTGTTTTTGAAAGTTTTTGGATTGGCTAAAAGTTTACTCACTAGGTTTATAAATTTGAAATCAATTATGGTTTTTCCCCATGTAAAAATCAAATTCTTTACTGTTGATTTAATGTTGTTTCAAAGAGCAAAAATGTGTAATAAACCATTTACCTTTAGCTACTACCTTTCTAAATTTTTCTCATGACATGTACAGTAGTCTTGAAATTCTGAGTCCCAATATTTCTAGCTTCTGTTGAATTCAAGCGTATTTCTATTTGAGCCTGTTTTACCTATTTGAAAGAAAGTGATGAGTTGGGCTTCCAAGAAATGTTCATAGTCATAAGGCATGCAACCCAAGAAATGTTCATTTCAATACGGTATGGTATGAAATGAGTCAGGCTTCCAAAAAATATTTATATCACTATGGTATACAATGAAAATGAGTCGGGCTTCCAAGAAATGTTCATATAAAGTTCTGTAAGCTTATTTAGTGCATTTTTAACCACTCTACTGTAACTGAGAAATTTTGTCATATAGAAACTTTTGTCTTTAACACTTGAAACTATTTTACAAGTAGCTCTTTGTTGATCTATGAGGCTGGTTGCTTTAAGAGATACGTCTCATTTTTAACTAAAACATTCTTGCTGCTTTTAAGAAAGTGTATAATTTGTTTCTCAGGTTCGAGATTCGTACCCTATACAAAGTTAACCTCTACGCTCTACATAAGGTCATCTAGATTATGATGTTGGATTATAAAGTGATTGAAGTATACTTGTAGTTTTATTTTTATATACGTACGCATTTCTAATAAATGTTTGACTGATGTTTCAGAGAAGATTACTAGCTGTATATCTTCATCATGATGCCAGTGTGTTGACGAATGTCTTCTGTACACACCTTCTATGCTTTGAATCAGTCCTTCAGTGTTTAGCAACGAATTTTGTTGTTTGGGGTTGGGATCTCACTCATGAATCTAATAAAAATAAGTAAGTAAATTTCTCTAATGTTTAGGTTTTTTTTTAAACACACTCTGAATTCAGTGCATTACAGTGAACACAGTCCGTCCCTTCAGCAATACCTACCTTAGTATTTTTACCCGTTTATTCTCTTAATGTATATTCTTGGTTTTTTCTGCCTGAGAAGTGTGATTGTATATGCGGATTAACTTCACCTACTAAATGCGATTTGGCGTCCCTTATAGAAGCCACCAAACAATTACTGATAATGTTTTATATTCATATTCATTAGCATGCTACTTCTATGCAAATCAGAGTTAAATATTAAAAAAAACTTTACTAAATAAATTTCAACCCATGCATTTGCTGTGCCAAGACCAAAAGGACTAGGGAAAGATGACCAGTGAAGTCAAGGTTATACCAAGGCATTAACTTACAGCAGGTTGGTATGACTTTAGTTTGGCACAAAACTTCGACCTTGGATTCTTGATGAACATGGAGGAATAGTTAGCCTTAATACCCATTTGGCTTTCTTGAACTATGACAAGTATGGGTATATAAATCATTGAGCTTCTTGTTAAGTATCACTGGTTTTGAAGAATGGCATCCAAACATACAGGGTTCCATAGAAATGGATTTTATTTCTGTTGGGTGGTTTGATCAACAAATAAATGTAAAATATATAACTTTACCCTTTGCTGTGATATACAGCAGACCCTCGCTATTCGTGGCTTCAGTATTTGTGGTTTCACTTATTTGCGGTTGGGAGAACTACGGGATACCTTGCTAATATGTATTGTATTTTTTAAAAAAGATAAGAAAGACAGTAAAGTTACTGAGCAGGTTGTAGAATGCGTTCTCGTCTTATTTATTTTGTACAGTACTGTAGTTACTTATCACGAAGAAATCTTATTATTCTCAAAATATTCGTCACACTGTACACTACTACATCACTTCTGTTTACTTACTGTTAATCTAGTAATTTTCAAAATCCAAACATGGATAATCGTATCTGGCGGCCGTAACTAACTCAGATTTTGTTTTTCCCATCACTTATTAAACAGGTGTAGCATTCAATTGTCATGTCTGCTAGTTTTGGAATCGTAGGGTCTACTTGTGGAAGTGTTTAGTTCAGATTAAAGGAAAACATTAATAAACAATAAAAATATTTATTTAATTATGTAACGTACATATACCATACTGTATTATAAGTGTACAATATAGCTTTTATTCATTGTCACATATTTGTTGTGGAACTTAACCTTCCCTTTTCCGTATACAATTGGTTTCACTATTTGCGGTAAGATTGGGAAACTTAACATCTGTGAAGAACAAGGGACTACTGTATAAGCAAAAACCCTTTAATCAAAGATGGTATAAAGAGACGCAGTTCAGTTTCCCTGATGAGAAAGAAAAGGAGAGCTGTGAATATTACAAACAGTAGCCATTAGTTGCTTCTTCTCTTACCAATTAAAATTTGTAAAATATTCTAATCTAACTCGGAAACTAATTTTCTATCGCTTTTTTGTGATTGATTTTAAAGCGGAAATTGAAAAGTTGCTACTTGGAGAAATCTTAAGAGTAGATTTGTCGAGGAGTTATGTCTACTTATTGACAATGCTCTGCCTCATTTCATAGCATCTTCAGGTTGATAATTTGTCAATTTACAGACCAACCGTGGCTAGAACATTTTGATGGTCATTAATACCAGGTCATATGATTGTGATCCTATCAAAATTTCTGTCACCTTTTACATTATAGTTTTTATCCTCAAAATAAACGAAGTAGGAAAATTTGCACAAAAAACTATCTCTAAAAGATTTGTCTAGTTCCCATTGATGGTATTTGTTAATCACATGACCAAAGTGTTTTGATAAACTGTTTTATCAGCTGTTGTGTATGAAAATAATCTCTATTCAGGATGCTGCCTTTAATAAATTTGTTTATAAGCAGTGCTTCTTCATTATACAAAGTAAAACTTTCTTGGAATGTATCAAGACATCAACCTGCTTCTTAGTATGTAAACTAATAAAGTGATGCCAATCTGGTTCCCTCTCCTCAATTCTTCTCGTGATAGAACTTTTTTCAATCATTTAGGTTTTACACTGCCACAGAAATTTTTGCACCTTTGGGAATTAGAAGGAAAATACATCAGAAATGTATTGGATGGTATTAAATTCATCAACATTTACATTACATCACTAGACGTGGGCTGTGGTACCAACAGAGCACAAATGAGAACTTGGGCAGTAGTATTAACAATCTAAACCTCAAGCTTTATTCAGTCAACAGGGGGAGAGTTGGTACTGGATAGTACCATATCAAAACTGTTATAAACAACTGATCAAAAAACAGAAGAACCAATAGTTTTATACGCGAAGATTCAAAAAATATTAGTAGATAGTAAAGAAGAATTTTTGAAAAAATAAATAAAAAATCGAAGTAAAAAGAAAAACTTATGCCAGTGAGTGAAGTCATTTCTGTCTCTAAATAGAAAACAATTATTTCTAACCGAACCTTCAACTTTTTAAAAGTCAAATCATGTCCTTAACCTCTTTGTCTTTTAGAAATAATTTTTTATAATAAATATTTGCAAGATATGGTGAAACGTTTCGTAGTATATACTGTTCGAAAAAGAAAACCTCAATTACAACTTTGTGTTCTTAGGAATACTCATATTAAGTGGTTACTCCTTTATCCAATTCATTTTATTACAGTATTTTCAGCAATGAGAATGCATAGTATTGAAGAGATATGAGGTGTACATAACTTCATTCCATTAAAATTGTTTAAAGAAACACTTAACTTAATATTGTTTTAATAATTTATCTATTTACATTGACAATACTTTCTCTAACAATATCTTCTTCCAGAAAATTTATGTTACATTTAGTTGATTTAATTGAATTCAACACATATTTTGTCATATAAATATCAATAATTATGTTTAAAACTGATACAGGGAGAAATACCTGACGATTTTCAGTCGCGAACAGTCGAGCAGTTGTGTGGAAGGGGTGGTGGGGAGCGGCGCGTTGACAAGGCCATTTGACGCCATTTCAGTAGCCATGGAGCAGTGGTCCGGTGTACATCGTGCATTTGTCATTGAGACTTATTTAAAATTGGTGATTCGGTTGTTGCTACACAACGTTAGTTTCGTAGGCATTTTAATGTGAGTCGCAGAGGACGGATCCCATCCCAAAACACAATCAAACTGTGGGTGGATAGTTTTAGAACAACTGGTTCATCTTTAAAACAAAGGCCTACAGGCCGTCCAAGATCAGTGAGAACACCGGACAACATTGAGCAAGTGAGACAAGCTGTCCTCATAGACCGGCGCGTAGACAAGCTGCCGCTCTTCAAATGTCTGATCGCACAGTAAGACGTATTTTGCACTACGATCTAAAATTTCATGCGTATAAAATTGCCATCGTCCAAAAACTTCAGCCTCATGACTACGCTAATTGCCAGGCATTTTCAGAGCAAATGATCAATTTTATGGATGACCAGAAAATTCTTCTAATGAGTGATGAGGCTCATTTTCACCTTGATGGCTATGTTAATAAACAGAACTTTAGATATTGGTCGAATGAGAACCCACAAGAGTTGCACGAACGCCCTTTACATAGTGCTAAAGTTACCGTATGGTGCGCAGTAACTACGAAATGTGTCATCGGACCGTACTTTTTTCAGGAAGGTGGGCGTTACGGTTACAGTCAACCATGAACGTTATCTGCGGATGCTAAAAAGTTTTTTGATACCAGAACTAAAAAGGAAACGTTTAGCTATCAGAAAGATCTGGTTCCAACAAGATGGAGCCACTTCTCACACAGTAAATGTCGCCATGGATTATTTGAGAACTAAGTTCCATGGCCGTGTTGTCTCACGGAATGGTGACTTTGCTTGGTCCGAACGATCCCCTGACCTAAGTGTGTGTGACATTTTTCTTTGGGGTTACCTCAAATCAAAAGTCTACACAAACCCCGTACACTGGAGGATTTGAAGGAAGTCATAACTCAAGAAATCGCCTCCATAACAAACGAGATGTTGGGAAAAGTGTTTGACAGTTTCATTTCAAGACTGGAGGAATGCATGAAGAGGAATGGACACCACTTAAGTGATGTTATCTTTAAGTAATAACAAGTTGTATTTCCGTTTTTATCATGATATTGTGTTTTTCATTAATTGCCATCTTTTATAATGTGTAACAAATAATAAACTTTAAAAAAATATGTATAAGTACTGAAGCTATTTTTATTTAAAAACTGTCAGGTATTTCTGCCACTTCCTGTATTAAGCCATCTAAGAAAGTTATCATGATTTGTTTACTTGTTGGCTTAAAGAACATTTATAAACTGTTGAAGATTAAAAAAATGTATGTTTTCCATGTTTACTAAGCCATTGTTATAACACAAGTTGAAATAAAAAAGTATGTGTAATAAATGGATTAATACGTATTTAGTATCAGTGTATCCGTGGGTCTATGTATAGGTGGGTATGACTATAATAAGTCCACTAGATTAGAAGACTACCAACATGTTATTTATCCACTTCTTTACTTTTGTATATCTTTCCACTTGTCCATTTCCATTAATTATATATTTTATCTAATGTTCAATAGTTAAAATTATATAATGAAATTGAAAAATAATTTTTTTTAATGTTCAATTAGATTTTTGACATCATTATCTCGTGGTCTGGGTACAATAGCAGCTGTAACAGTCAGAAATATAGAAGTAGAAAGGTTACCAGCATTGTTAATCATAATGCGAATGAGATCCAACACAGAAATATTTACCTGTGTACATGGTAAGTTTGTAGATTACTCTGTTAATTTTAAAAAAATTATTCATAGTCCAATAAAGTGATTTAACAGTAATTTAAACGGACCGAAATGTTAACGAAATATTCTGCAAATCTGGTTTGAGAGTGTATATGATATTGTTTATATTCTCTGTAAAATTGAACTCAGTGTGTGATAATCAATAATTGCTTGCCTTAAGGCAAGGATTAATCCAAATGACTTGCAAAGCTTTTAAATTGATATCATTGTTCCCTTGTTCTCTTATACTTTTAGCTAATACAGTCGGTGCCGCTTATTGTGATCACGGTTAATGTTATCATTCGGTTATTGTTATCGTTTCATTGAAAAACAAACACGGTCTTATATTAATACATTGTAATTAGGCCGCTTATTGTAATCATCTGTTCGCTTATTATTATCATTTAATTTGCCATTCAAAATCATATGCGTCAACGTATACTAGCATAGACCAAGTAAAAATGTCTACAAAGTAGTGTAAACAGCACGTGCAACACACAATGACGCCCAATTCATAGAATGTTTATTTTTAGAATGACAGAAATACTTTATAACGGTTTCAGCACTTAGCACAGTTCTCAGAATGTCTCCCTTACTCTTTGTTTACGCAAACACCCTAGCCTCGCTGTGTCGACTTTAGTTGTTTGTTAACATTAGTTGATGTTACTACTGAACCATTTACAGTACAGTCCTATTGTATTTTTTAACAGTGAATTTTTATGAACGTTTATTACAGTATTTCAGTATGATTTTACATAACTTAATTTTTAAAGATCTTTTTCGTTTGTTTTGTAGAGTTTAGTGTCACGTGAAGTTTCAAATGACAGTATAGCAAGATGTCCGAATCTCAAAAGAAACAACGCGATTTAAGTCTTAAACAAAAACTTCTCAACCTCTCTTATGTAAAATTTTGAACAACAAAGAAAAATCTTGTCATTATCAAAGTGTAAAGCAAATGTTGACAACAAAAGACATCGTTCTGGGAAGGATCCGCAAGTGGAATCAGCTTTGAAATTGTGGTTTTAAAATGTTCGCGAAAAAGATGCTTGAGTTGACGGCCCACTAATGAGTCTAAAAGCTGAGGATCTTGCAAAAAAAATAGGAAAACAAGATTTTAAAGCCACAGATGGATGGTTTAATCGATGGAAGAAAAGGGAAAACATTGTTTACAAGAAAACGTGTGGTGAAAAAAGAAATGCTGATTTTGTTGGAGCGTAGGACTGGTTACAATACGAATGGCCAAAGATTTTGGCCGAGTATTCTCCTAGCTGCATATGCAGATGAAACAGGACTTTATTATCGTGCTTTACCCGAACATACTTACTTATTTAAAAATGAAATTGCTAATGGCTGTAAAATATGTAAACAAAGAATAACTGTTTTGTGTTGTGTTGACATGGTTGGTCATAAAGAAAAACTCTTAATTATCGGTAAATCTAAAAATCCACATTGTTTTCAAGGTATCAAAAAGCTACCGGTTGAATATCATTCAAACTCCAATGCTTGGATGACATCAAAAATTTTTAATGAATGGCTGACTAAATGGGATACCAGCCTCAAACGCAACATTGTCCTTCTACTAGACAACTGCACTGCACATAATAACATAAGCACTGCGCTAAAACACATCAAAGTGATTTACCTTCCTGCTAATACTACATCAATTATTCAGCCATGTGACCAAGGCATAATTAAAAATCTCAAAAGTTTTTATCGACGAGAGATGCGTGCTAGAATTATAGAAAATATGGATGAACTTCAAACCCTTACCTCAAATGAATTGGCTAAAAAAATTCTTTACTCGATGCTATTCATCTGATAACAAAATCTTGGAATGAAGTTTCTGAAAAAACTGTGAAAAATTGCTTTAGAAAAGGTGATTTTTTTGTTGAAGAAAATCAAGAGCAAGCTACATCTGAGGAAGACTCTGAAGAGAACTTGAAGCCTTTCGATTTGTCCTTAAAAGAATATACTGAGTGGATGGAAGTTGACGATAGTATTGAAACAGCAGCGGAAATGACTGAAGACGATATTTGTGAAGTAGTTGCTTCAACATTAAAAAGTTACTGAAGAAGAAGAAGGCACCGATGATGACGAAAATTATAAATGTGGACGGCAAAGATCTAAGCAGGAAGTTCACCAAGCTCTTGAGATTCTAAGGCAGTTTGTTCAACAAAAAGCAGAAAATTTCAACAAACATTATGAATATGAACAATTTATAAACAATATTTTACGAGAAGACTACAGACAGTCACATATAGAGGAATTCTTCGAGAAAAAGTAAATGTAAATTTGAAGTGTAAATAAGATTGAAGTGTTTTATAATGAAGTTTTATGTGTTAAAATGTTTTCATCAAGTGTTTTACGTAGTTCTATATATATTTTTTCAATTATGCTAGATTCAGTGTTTAAAAAAAAATCTACAGTGGAATAAAATAAACTGACATGAAATATGCCCACTAATTTTAACAAGTAGAAAACTAAATTACAGAAATTTTACTAATGTACATAAAACTGTCCGGAATAGCATCAAAATTTGGTAAGTACAGTTTAATTATAGTGTTACAGAATTAGAATTACTTAATGTAATGATAGGCTTACATATCGTTCAGAACAAACAGTTGTGGCAATAATACAGTGAGTTCAATGCAGTACGGCTGTAGACTACATCGTGATTAAGCGTTCGGTTATTGTTATCAAATATGCTTCTGACAAATATGATCACAATAAGCGGCGCCGACTGTATATACAAATATTATTAAACTTCAAATTATATTTAGGCTGTTTATGAGAGGTGCATGAACTGATTTTTTAAAGAAAACAACAATTTTGAATAAGTTTACATTGGGAAGAACCAGTTGAAAAAATTAAACATAAAATCCTGTTATTTTTATATTATAAAAGGAAATACTATCAATCCTACATACATTAAAAGGAAAATAGCCATTAGATAGTTTTCTTATATGGTTTTGATGCTTGGAGTACGCGAACACTTGCCCCACATAGATTTCTTGGTCAAACAATATATTTTAGAGAAATGCCTGTTAACCTTCCCTCTACAGTAACCCTAGTACTTTACTTAATAATTCCCTTAGTTACGCCCTTACAACATTCTAACATTCCCTTATATTCTTCACAATAATTTGTTTAATAAATATTCCTCTTCTTTTCACAAATACTTCAAATAATTTCCCTTTGTAATCAAGTGCACCCCCATTTGACTTGTACACCACTACTGGTTTACAATGTTAAGCCAACATTAAATTACCAATGCTTTCTTTATCACCCTTTTCTTTACAATTTCTTATTTTAAACATAGTTGGATATATAGTGTACTATTAAGTTTTAATATGCCTGATATTGTTGTGTTCCTATATAATATCTATTATAGAAAAATGTCTACAAAATAACAAATTAAGTTTGTTTGCTTGTAAAAAAATAAACACAAAATTGAATTTATCAACATAAGCTAAATACATGTACATCTCAACACACACAGGAAAGTTAATTTTTTTTGTAACCAAATCTATCATAGCTGTACACGTTGTAGTTAAATTTCAATATTGCTGTATATAGTGTGGTATAACATAGTGTACAGCTTTGTTACTATGGTAATTCATGTAAAATTACTTGATAAAAGCGCGTTTTTTAACATTGAAGTTATATGTGCAAGATGATAATGTAAAATTTAACCACTAAGTGTTTGGGACTTGTAAAATCAACTGTTTCTTGTTTAGAATGTATATTTAGTAACAAGGGAGAAAATTAAAACAAAAGTAGTTGAAAAAGTCTTTGTTAAGTTTTAACCTTGTTTAAAAAAACAATAATGAATGTTTTTTTTAAATCTTACTTCTTACTTCTTCGTGCAGGCGTCCAGCTTAACTATAGCCGAAGGCCCGATGTCCACGATATATATATATGATGCTATGGCCCACAGGTTCTTCTTTACTAGAATATCTTGCCACTTAGTCACAATTGGTTTGAGGATGTTTCTTGTAGGTAATGGGTAAGGGCAGTTCAGCAGGATGTGTTCAATTGTTTCGCTCTCCACACCGCAGAGTGCACACAACGGAGATTCTGTGAGATTAAAACGAAATAGGTACTCCTGTGTCACCAAATGGCCGGTTCTTGCTCTGGCAGCAAAAAATGCTGTTGATCGTGCTACTTCCTCGACTGGTGGTTCTGGTTGGAGCTGGTAAAGGTGTCGACCAGTAGACTCTTTTTCCCAATTTTCACACCAAAGTTTTCGGAAAACTTCCCTGCTTACACTTTTGCAATGTAGCAGGGATTGTTTGCCTTCATCTGTAGGTCCCATGGTTGAGGCTATTTTCAGCTAATAAAGGCTAATTTTGTCAGCCTTTTTGTTTCCGGGTACTCCGCAATGGGCAGGTACCCATTGAAGACTTAATTCCTTTCCGCAGTCCACTAGTTCTAGGATGGTTTTTCTTATTTCTGATATTCGAAACGAGTATGAACTTGTAGAATTACTTAACAATAACTGAAGGGCGGCTTTCGAATCCGATAGGATGCATATGTTTGAATTGCCCTTTAAATGCGCACAGCTAGTCAGGGCTGCACTTACAGCCAAAAGCTCAGTATTCATGCTGGAATTGGAATTAGCTGGGATGTAAAAACAGTCTCTGTTCGATTCATTATAGTAGCCTGCCCCCTATAAGCTCTTCTCCCGGTCGAGCGAGCCATCTGTGAATATTTTTATGTGCCTTTTGTATTGAGATTGAATCATGTTTAATGTTATTGTTTTTAATATTTTTACATGATCTTTCTTGCTCACATCATTTGGCAAGTTAAGTGCAATGTTTATCTCGGGCCATCTACTTGGGGGCTCCATATAGTAAGTCGGAGTTTTCACAGGGACAAAACAAGGCATTTTGGTAGACAATTGATTAATTTTATAGCTGAATGACTGCTTTATGTTTGAATCATATGACACCATTACCTAATGGGTGGATTGGTTTAAGAGCCTTTATTGACAAGTATTTGGTCCATATTTTTTTATCGATATAGAGTCCAATATTTTTAACTCCCAATTCAATCTCCATGGCTGCTATAGAGGTGGTTTTGGTGCACCCCAAGCATAAACGGATTGCAGCAGATTGTAGAGTTTGCAGTCTTTTCAGGTGAGACTTCGAACCCCACACTTTACATGCATAGGTTCCCTTAGATCTCAAGAAGACAATATAAAACATCTTCAGAGTAGTTGTATCGGCGCCCCAATCGCAGCTGGCCACGGCTTTGAGAGCATTAAGTCTTGATACACATTTTTCCATAACATACTCCATATGACTACCCTAAAGCAGTTTCTGATCCAAAAGGATCCCTAGTAGTTTAGGGGACCTATTATATTTCAATCGCTTGCCAAATATTTTGAGTTCGGGAGCAAAAGAACCCAATTTATTTCGACGGGTGAAAAAAATGCAATCGGTCTTCTCCGCCGATATAGTTAGAGACAATTTAGAGCACCAATTAGTGAATTTATCCAGTGAGGACTGAAGGATTTCTCATGCTTTTATATGATCAGTGGATGTAACCCAGATTGTTATATCGTCGGCAAAACTCATACTATCTACCTCAGGTCGAAATTCGTCCGCCATGTCGTTGAGGGCGATATTGAATAGGTTGGGGCAAATTATTCCTCCTTGAGGAATGTTTTTTTTAAATAAATACAAAATTTGTTACAGGAAATGTTGGAGTGAGTGAGCTGATTACAAGTTTAATTCAAGCGGTAGATGTATTTAGTGAACAACAAAAACAGGAAATAAAAGAAGAAGATGAAAGAGCTGTAAGAGAAATGATTAAGATGGAACAAGACCATGCATACCAAGCTTCATTAGCAATTGACAGGTATTTTGTTTGTGTTATGTTCTGTTAAAAATGAAAAAAAAATCATAATAATCAAATGGCCTAGTTAAAAGTTTCCTGGGCAATGCTATCTAGTTGTATCACAAAGTAGGTTCAGCAGATGCTGTTTACCTTTGTGACAAGTTTCAACATAATATGATTCATACCAATTCCTAAACTCTTGCCATATTCAAAAAGTTTGTTCAGTATTGAACACTGAATAAAGAATTGGATTTTATTGTATATATAATGCAAATACTCTACCACTTGAGTATGTCAACAGATTTTAAAAATTCCAATATTGTGGTTTAAAAGTTACTCTGGTCTGACGAAATCGATGCCATTCATTTCCACTTGGGCAGTGATTCTAAGTAAAATATTGTTAATACTTACTTCATTTTGATTCATATTTCTTAACCTTTTGGACTCCAATTACTTGGTCACCGACCGCTCCACCAGATCCAATTAGTTAGCATGTCTTTTGCACATGCATGTTTAATTATTCACTCAGAAATTAAGGCTTTAAGTAAATATATGTTATTAAATACCACTGTGTTCAGAATAAATTGAAGAGCAGTAATATAAGGTTTATATGTTGAAATTTTGTTTGAATTCAGTAGACCTGATAAAATGCCATTTTTTTGGTTTTCCTATTATAGAAAAAATAGATATTTAGCTCTGTTGATGAAATAGCAGTTTCCTTATGATGAATTATAGAGTCATTTTAAGCCCAAAGTATTACTGAATAAAAATATATGCATAAGTAGTAATACAAAAATCTATTTGTAATATTTAATATAAAAAAATGTAAAACTATGCAGATGAATAAAAATGCTAAGAATGGTGTACCTACTTTAATTGTCAGTGGATGATATCATAGATGATATAACCATGTGGAATTTGAGTAAGGACCGAATCAAGGTTACTCTACAAGTTCAAAATGTTTTTGAATCTATAAACACTTGGACCAACAAGTGGGGTCTAATGATTTCCTCAACAAAAATGGAATGCTCAGTTTTTATAGAAAAAATACATTAACCTAATATTACTTTTATGTCCCTAAACCCATTACTCTGATTCTATCTCAAAATACCTACAATTTTCAACTAATTTTGAATTTTTTTAATGCTGACAAAATTTAAGCATCTCCTAAATTAACTATATCGAACCACTAAGAGACTAGTTTATGTGTTTGAGACAAATATATTTTCATTTTTTCTTTTCTAATTTGAAATTAGAAACAACTTGCTCCATTAGCAGTCTTTTTTAACAAAATTTACTGAAAATATGGTGGAGAGTCTAATTACAAAACACAAAGCCTCTAACTTAGTCAAACTAATTTGTCTTAAAACTTTGACTTTTACAGTAATTTAAAATAGTTAAAATTGCTTCTTTTTTGAAAATGAAAGTTTTTTTAAAATTTAAATCTTAATATTATCAAAACTATGTACTTCTTGACCTTCCTTGAAAATTAAACTAATTTTTTAAAGCGAATGCGCTTTGGTGCTTCTCGTTATGAAATTCAGTTGCATATTGCACATTTTAATTTTTAATTAACTGAAATGCTCTTCATCACAGTTATGCCTTTTGTTTATTGGACACCTACTTGCACTTGGCTGATCGACATCACCAGCTCATGCAGCTATGTTGTTGTTTTTTTCTTTATCGGTGTGATCTCAGTGTTAGCAGTGAAGGTGGTTCTTTTTGTCAATTTCTAGGTCAGTACTGTTATCATTGGTGTTTCCTGTGTGTGATGAAAGTAAATATTTATGTCAGGGCCATAAGCAATATTTTATTTAATTGTGTTTTACTCAATATGTATGTATGTCAGTCAACATGTTAATATTAACAAAACTTGGATGCTCTATTTTTCTTTTCATAAAAATGAAATTTGTTTGGTTTTATGGCTAAGAGAGACAATCTTCGCCAAGTCCATCGTGTGGCAAAGGCAGTAACCTTGAGTAGCCCCAGGACTTGTGATTCCGGGTGTAATAATATTAGTTATACTTTAAGTGTTTTGTTTGACTTTCTAGAAAATGAGACAAATTTATGTTATGCACACTTTGGTTTAAATTATGAGTTGTGGTGTTTGTTTTCACTTCATAAGTAATAATATTCTTACAATATTACAATTGTTTAATTTCACTATTTTCTCTTTTTACTTTCTAGAGCCAAAGAAGAGGCAAAACGACAACAAGAGTTGAAAGAAACACAAGAGAAAAGAAGAATAGAACAAGAACAACAGGAAGAGGCTGCAAAGAAAGAAGTATGAAGCAACATGGACATAGATTTTCAAAAGTTTACACTATTTATACAAAAATTATTTTGAAACATATTTAGCAAAATTATTAGAAAATGGATCTAAATTATTTATAAAAGAATTTTTTGTAATTTTCAAATACAGTAATACTTTGTACTTACCCGATAAATGGGACCGAGCGATAACCGTGTAAGTCGAATTCGCATAAGTCGGGATATAATTTTACATACAATTACATAGGAATTATGTTTAATTGGGACCAAAGTTTAAATAAACTAATAATTTAGAAGAAAAATGTGTATGTATTATAATCTTAAATATATAATACAACAAAAAATGTTAATATACATACATATTTCAAAGAATTAATTTTGAAGAAGAATAAAAAAAGTTATTTTAACAAAAACTTCATCAAATCTAGTAAATTGGTTTGACAAAATGGAGGTTTTTTCTTCTCACGCAGAATTTTCTCATAATTCGCTAATTTTTTATGTTTTGTGCCGAAAATACCCTTATCATTGGAGTCTATGTTTTCTAAAATTTGTAAGCCTCGGTCAATTAAACTAAGGCCTTTTGTCAAGTTTCTAACCTTCAATTCATCTTCTACATCAACTGGGTCTAAAGAATCTGGGTTTTTAAGGTCTTGCTCTTGCCCACGCATTTCTATGAGCTCATCAATAATTGTCAGCACCTGGTTGTGTAAATCCGGCAGTTCTTGAACGTCATCACTATCCACTTCTAAATTTAGTTGTCTGGCAAAACAGTCAAGTTCTTTAATCACATCAGCAATTTCATCAGAGTCTGGTACTGATTCCATTTGAGTTTCAGTGGCAAAAAATACACCCTTTTTCCAAATGACAGTTAAAGTTTATTTGTGAAATTTCATTCCAAGATTGTCAAATGATTCTCAAAGCATCTAAAACATTGAAATGTTTCTAAAAATCTTCAACAGAAACCTCGTTGTTCTGTCTCATAGCTTCATACAGATGCGCAAATGATGTTCTTTTGTAATAAACTTTAAATGTTTTGATGACTCCCTGATGCATCGGTTGAAGCAAAGTAAATGTGTTTGGTGGCAAAAATATCACTTACACGCTTGTGTCGAAATTAGTTAAAGTAATAGGAGGATGGCCAGGTGCATTGACAATTAATAGAAATTACTTTACTAACTAATAGGAATTCGTTTAGACAGACAATAACGTTCGACTTGAGGTATGACATGATGACCAAACCAGTCCTCAAAAAGGGAAGTTGTCACCCAAAACTTTCGATTCGACTTCCAAATCACAAGCAAGCTAGCTTTAGAAATATTTTTAATGCCCTTGGATTTTCTGAGCGATAAACTATGAGAGATTGCAAATTTTACAGTTACCAGCTGTATTTGCACCAACCATCACTGTCAATAGGTCTTTGGCGGCCTTAAATCCTGGAAATATATTCTCTTTATGGGCTATAAACGTTATTTTAGAGATTTTCTTCTAGAACAGGCCAGTTTCTGCATAACTTGGGCAGCATGATTTAAAACCGTGTAACTTGGGAATCATGTAAGACGGAGTAGCGAAAGTCGGGGTATTACTGTAGTCTCAATTATCTAATTTAGTTCACTTGATTATTAGAAATATTTTTTTAAACAAAACAAATGTAGCAAATACTTCTTTTGATTTAAGGCTGAAAGATTAGCCGTTGTGTCAGAATTACCCGATGAGCCTGAAGAAGGAACAACAGAGCCTATCACAAAAATTCGTTTTAGGCTTCCAAAGGGAGAGTCTTTGGAAAGGAGGTTCTTGGCTTCAAACAGATTGCAGGTGAGGAGCCAATCACTTACAAGGTGTTAGAGCGAGTGGTATTATAACGTCCAATATTCTCCCTCGGTTTACCTTTTTCTTAGACATTTGTCAATCCATTAGCTTCTCTGAGTCTTGTTTTTGTTTCTGACAACCACTTAACAGCCATATTTTATGTTTTCACATAAAACAACTAATGTAAGTTAATTCACAACACGACAAAATAAAATATAAATATTAATTCATTTTATAAAGATAAATAACGTTTAAACAGTAGGCACTGTACTACTAAAGTAACCTCCTGATGTAAGAAATGTACAGCAAAGGTGCAAGACTCAACAGTTACCAAACGGGAATCATAAGCATTGTATATATGGGTATAGAATGCTGATCCTTTACAGTGGGCATAGTGATAGAAAAGTTTTTTCTCTTGCCTCAGACGGTCCTATGACAGTCATTGCATGATACATTGTAGTGGGTAAAGGCATTGATACTTACATGTATTACAAGCTGTAGTAAGATAAACCTACCATTATAACATATAACGTACAAATTGTTACATCAAACTTTAATAAACAAAGTAAGAGAAATGAAAAACTTCACTTGCCATCTTTTGAAACGTCAATTATCAAGTTAAGAGTCATGGGAGCCTGTTTGGGTGGTGGAAGTCCTAATAAAAAAATAACGTCTATCAATAAATTAAACCAATCAGTTGGAGTATTGCTACTGATAATTGGCACTCAAAGTCCAGAATCTCCTGTGAAAAGTACGTCTATCATGCCAGTGCCGCCTTGTTGGAGACACCTCGTCAGAGCTATTCTCGGACCCAATTTTGTTGTCAGAGTATATATTCTTTAATAATTCAACCTCATTATCCATATTCATTGTACAAAATATATTAAACACAACTATAACACACTTCAAGTAACACTAATAGGATAATGCAGTCCCCAATCCGACAGCAACGGTGGAACAAAAAACGAAACACACCGAAATGTTGACAAAGACGGGCGCAATAACCAACAAGTGATACAATGTTTTCCAGTAATGGCTAACCTCACACTAAACCAATGAATTGAGAGTAGATGTGGGGCGTACATGAACGCCTATCGCCACGGGCGCCAGTAGGCCAAGAGCGTTCATGCACTCAGTGTGTTGAAGAATTTTCTGTATTTCTTGTAACCTCTGAGCCATATCAAACCCAACATAAAAGAATATTGACTGAAATCATACAATATTTACTTGGCTGTACACAATGCAATTTTACAACAAATTTCAATAACGTTTGGTCAGTGACGTTATGTTTGTTAAGCTGTGCTGCACCCTGGTGGCAAATAATGTAAGCGCCAAGGATGCAGTTATATGTAGGAACCCACAAGAGTTTGACTATACATAGTAATAAAGTGTATGATATGTATCATGATTATACACAAACAATTAACAAACCCTCTTGCTGTATCTCAAAGTTACATTAAAGGCATATGTTACCATAATAAGAATGTATCTGATTGATATGCATGCCACTAAGTGTTGAAAAAATTCAAATAGTTTTCTTATAAACCTATCAGCTTCGAAATAATAAGAATGTCATTTAGCTAGTATTTTTATTTAATGTTTGTTAATAACTTAATTTTCTTATATAGGTTAATGACAGAACACGAACAATTTTACTTTTTTAAACACTCAACGTTTCAGAGTTATAAGTTATGTTGTATAATTAATTGTTTAATTAAAACTGAGCTTTTGAAAAGGAATTTCGGAAAGAAATTCGAAACGTTCAGTGTATAAAAAAGCAAAATTGTCTGTGATCTGTCATTGGCCTATATAAAAAAAAATGTCATTTTGAATGTCTGACAAAGGACAACTAATGGGATATAAGCATTGATCCTTATCTATGCTGCAAGTTTTGAGAGGCAATAAACATCTAGTCTTATATGTACATTACAAAAAATAAACTCTTGAAGGAAACAAACAATGACTACATTTATGACGAGCTAATGGTGTTTGTATGATCGCTACCACTATTGTGTTGTGCCGAGCATATTTCATCCGTATAATGCAATGGGTGAATACAAACATTTCACCAAACTATTTTCAGAATGGATTCTGTCCTAACTCCTGTTGGTTTCCAAATCTATGTTTTTCCATAAGTGAAATGCTTGTTCCTAAGAATAAAACCGGAATCAACACATACACTTGTTCTTCATATAGTTTTTTAAATATGCTATTTCTAAAGTACGTAAATGTGTTATTTATTCGAACATTTCATTTATTTGTTGTAGGTCTTACTTAACTATCTTGTCGTTGAAGGCTATCGTACTAAAGATTATAAAGTTATTTCTAGCTGGCCTCGAAGAGATGTAAGTACTATGAATTATAGTTTTTATTTGTATATTGCTATATATTGTTAATAGCCAAGTTTATTAAGAACATCCACCAATTCGTTTTTGGATGCAAGTAAAAATTTTCCCTCAACTCTTTGATTAGCAACATGTGTCTGAACTGATGTAGCCTCTAGGAAAAACATATTTTTGAGAGAATTTTTCTAATTTTTTTATTAATTTTTCTATAATTTTTTAAATTATATTAATATTTTTTTAATATATACTTATTTTCTCATGTTAACCAAACTTTACCTTACGTTTATTGACAATTTCTTTGCTAAAAACTATCTGTTAACCTTTTTTGTTTTTGTAGAACACCTATTCATTGTGAAATACCACACAAACTTCAAAACTATCTGTAAACGCTTGGGGAAACCATAAACTTTAGATAAAAACAATTTCTTCATTATTCAATTTCCTATTCATTGTAAAATACCGCAAAACCTCAAAATGATTTGTAAATACATGGAAAAACCATAGACTTTGGACAAAAAAGAATGGTGACTCTGTACTCTGTGTAGTATTTATTGTCCAGATAGTTGCAAATATTCAACCTAGAACACAGTATAATACACAGGAAAACAAATTGTAAACGTACGGCAATGCTAATCTGAGAAAAATTGTAGAAAGTACATATACGGGATTGCTTCCACTGGCTGTTGCTGGGTCTCACGTACTGATACGTGAATGCTAATCAAAAGGTTAATATAAGAGTAAGGAAAACTCTACAATTTATTACTGAATTATATTATTTCATTTTATGACTTGCAATCAGAATGTTGTCATACATTCAAGTAAGGTTGCACAGTAACAGAAATTGTGGAGTGTTCATGGAAATAAAATGTTTTCTTGTGACCAGTGGACATAATTGTTAAACTGATTTCTTGATATCATTTGTTAATCATAAGCTTCAGTTTTCAGATAAAACTTCGTTCATGCAATAAATTTAATAGCAAATTAGTAAACTGCTCTACAAAATTGTATAACACATTTATAAGATTGGTAAATGTTCTGAACTATTATGTGTGACGTTGAGCTCAGCATGCACAGTAGAATAAGTGGGCATTTGGGAAGTTTAAGAAAAATGTTGAAGGATAGACAAGAGCACTTTTGAAAAATTGAGCTTAAAATATCATTTTTACCCCTCTGTTTAATATTGCAGATGTTCTATTGTATATTAAATATAAATTCTTGGAAGTACAAATGTAGGCTTTGATTAACAGTTAATCGTGACTGGGCCGAAGTAATTGGTAATGTTCAATGCTAGCTACCACATTAAACATAGTCGATATACTTTTGTTTACTTGTAAGAGTTTACTTCTATTTTTTATTAAATTTTTGCTAAATTTTTTTGTTTTCAATACAAAGACATCTTTGAGTTTGATTTTATTTATTTGATACCAGTTTTTTTTCTATTCAGCCAATCTGATTAAGCAGTATATGTGTAATATTATTCTTACTTGACTAAATACATTAAGTGTAATGATGTTAAACTAAACTAAATGTAATTGATGGAGTACTATTTAAAAAAGATTTAAAGCATAATTCATTATAGTGAACAAAAGATATATTTAGTTCCCTTCAGGATGAGAGGTGGAGAATCAAATATTTGCACTCTGTTAAAAACAGGAATTACTTTCTAAATTTAATAAAATTATAGATTATACATAATTTTATGTCCGTTTCCTAATATATTTGTGTATGTATTTAGTTAGGTAGTTTTGATAGAGCTGAAATCTTATTTGAGATTTTTCTAGTAGATAAGAGTCTGACAGAATTACCTTGGTAATTGTGCACACTGCACTCTATAATAGGCACACAAGAATACTAAGATGAAGATTTTTTCAGGCACACTGTGCCCTTTGTCAATTTGAGGCAGAAACTAAAGTGAATCAAGTTATATTAAGGGCTCAGTCTGTCTGAAATACAGTAATACCTCGTCTTACGCGATTTCCAAGCTACACGGTTTTAAATCATGCTGTCCAAGCTATGCAGAAACTGGCCTGATCTAGAAGGAAATGCCTAAAAGAACTTTTATAGTGCATGAAGAGAAAATATTTCCAGGTTTTAAGGTTGCCAAAGATTGATTGACAGTGATGGTTGGCGCAAATACAGCTGGTTACTGTAATTTGCAACCTCTCATAGGTTATCACTCAGAAAATCCATGGGCATTTAAAAATATTTCTAAAGCTAGCTCGCCCGTGATTTGGAAGTCGAATCAGAAGATTTAGGTGACAGCTTTCTTTTTTGTAATTCCTTTTAAAGTAATTCCTAATAATTGACAATGCACCTGGCCATCCTCCTACTAATTTAACTAATTTCGATACACGCGTGAAAGTGATATTTTTGCCACTAAACACAACTAGTTTGCTTCAACCGATGGATGAGGGAGTCATCAAAACATTTAAAGCTTATTACACAAGAAGATCATTTGTGCATCTGCATGAAGCTAAGAGACAGAACAACAAGCTCTCGGGTGAAGATTGTTGGAAACAATTCAACGTTTTAGGTGCTTTGAGAATCATTTGGCAATCTTCGAATGAAATTTCACAAAAAAATTTTGAATGGCGTTTGGAAAAAAGTGTGCCTAATTTTTTCGCCACTTAACTTAAGCGGAATCAGAGCCAGAGTCTGATAAAATTGCTGATATGATGAAAGATCTTGTCAGTTTTGCCAAACAACTCATTTTTGAAGTGGATAATGATGGCATTCAAGAACTGCTGGATTTACCCAAACAAGAGCTGACAATTAATTGATGAGCTCATAGAAATGCGTGAGCAAGAGCAAAATCTTAAAAATGCAGATTCTTTAGACCCGGTTGACATAGAAGATGAAATGACTGTTAAAAAACTTGACAAAAGGCCTTAGTTTAATTGAGCAAGGCTTACAAATTTTGAAAAACATAGACTCCAACAATGATCATATTTCTGCCACAAAACAAAATAGCTAGTGAGTTGCGAGCAAATTCTGCATGAGAAGAAAAAATCTTCAATTCATTATACTAATTTATTAGATTTTATGAAGTGTCCTATGTCAAAATAACTTCTTTTAACTTACTTCTTTGCAATATGTATGTATATAATATAATTTTTTGTTTTATTATGTATTTAAGATTTTAATACATACACACTTTTCTTCTAAATTATTAGTTTATTTAGTCTTTGGTCGCAATTAAACATGATTCCTATCTGATTGTGTAAAATTATACCTCGACTTACGCGAATTGGGCTTACACTGCTATCGCTCGGTCCCACCTGTTGTGTAAGTACAGGGTATTACTGTATAGTATTTAACTTAGTAATTTATGGTTCTTGTGTCTCTTATAAGATTACAGCCCGGTCTATTGCCAAGGTAAATCTATCCGTCTCATGTCTAGTTAAACAATTATTTACATTTATTTATAAATATTTAAATGTGTGTCCGTGTGTTTATGGGAAAGTACTTGTCGGGAATTTTATCTGGAAAACAAACAAATTGTGAGAGCCAATTTTTGTGGGCAATCCCCACAATGTCACCCATGATTTTACTGAAACTATATTATCTACATGCCTTATCATCAGAAAACATATTTAATTTTTGAAGACATCCCCACAACAAAATTTTAGAAAATAATTTTACAATGAATGCACAAACACATACACTTATTGTTCGTGGAATCTTTAGGGGTTTTAACATACCACAAAATATTTGTAGACAGTGTCTTGTGAGGAGTCCAAATAAACAGGCAACACTAAAATCGTTGCACTAAGTAATTGTAAAAAAACCACAAATCCTTTATTATGAAAGTATCTATTCGATTTAACCTTAAATCACAAAAACCTGATTAACATGTTGACTGCCTTGACGGTATTTTTAGACACTGTATTTTTGCAGAGGGCCGCAGCGGTCACCCGTGACCGACAATTTAGACCTAACTTTAGATCATCACACGAGGTTATCATTTTTTTTTTTTTTTTTTTTACAAGACTGTAATTTTTAGTTATTTAGCTCACTACTGTATTGAAACAATACAAACATAAGTGTAAGAATAATGTTCAGATTATATTTACATTCTAATTATTTGAGAAAAAATATTTTCAAACAAAACTAGTTATGCTGAAAATTCAAAAAATACATAAGAAAAATCTAGTAGCTATATTTATTGTTTAAAAATACCTATAATATTGTGAAAACACATTATAGTGTATATTTATACTTAAATTTTTATTGAAAAAATACAATAAAAATGTCAACATTTTACATTCATTCAGAAGATTGCCCTTGAACGGGGAATGCTTGGTAAGCCCAACAATGTGACCGACACGGCGTCTCGTAGTAAAAATATTTACTTCGGGCCATGCCGGTCACCAGTGTCCTAAAACATCATAAAATAAACCAGTTAAATGAATAAACACACTAGAATACAAAATAATATTAAGTTTTGTCATTATTTAAACAAAATGTACAACAACAACTAAATTGTGTTTGAAGGTTATCGAAAAACTGGTTGGCAGTCACTGTGTTGAATATTTTAATATATATTATACAGTGATTCCTCGTTATTTGCGGGGGTCACGTTCCCCAAACTTACTGCGAATACTGAAACCAAGTGTATATGGAAATGGAAGGGTTACGTTCCACATAAAAAATGTTAACATAATTCCAGCTACACTGTACACTTATAATACAGTATGGTATATTTACGTACTACACAATTACATACATATTTTTATTTATTATTAATTCATTATCCTGCAACCTGCACAGTAACGTATACTGTGTTCTCTTTTTTTTTAAAATACAATACATATAAGCGAGATGTCCTGTAATTTTGCCAACTGCGAATAAGCAAAACCGAAAATAGCGAGGGACTACTGCATCTATCTGTATTTCTTATGAATATATTTCATTAATTTGCTTTTAATTTTTTTAAAAAAATTTTATTTTTATGATTTACTATAATTGGCTTACTCAGGTACAAACATTTTTTTACCCGTAGCATATTATTATTAAAATATATTTTAACTTTTGTAATTTTAGTTTAAAATTTCTGTATTGATTTGTAACTATTGCATGTAGGTTATACTATATTTAACAGATAACATTTTGTGTTGTTTATTACCTTACATTAATATATTTCCATTAAGGCTAACTGATATTTTTCAAAAGGTAATGAAACTAGGTTCTTCCCCTTCCATTTAAGTAAATAAAATTCATCGCCTCCTACTCTTTAGATACAAATTCTATAAAACTTTTTAAAAATATATAATTTTATGAAACATAGTCATCTATTTGCACTTAGCGTTTGTAGTTTTACTCACAATATACCCTGAATGTTTTTCTTATTTAAAACAAATACAACATGTTTTATCTATTGGACATACATATAATTAGGACATTTGTTTGTATTGAGAAATTTACGAGTCGGTCTACTTGAATCATATGAACAAAAGTCTGAATGTTAAAGAACATTCCGAAAGATCGATATGTTTGCTTAGTAAATTAGAGTAAAAAATAAATGTAGCTGGCCTTGGTGTCTATTGAAGGAATGATAATTTTTATTTTTTAATTCTACAAAATATGGTAGAGTCTCGATAGTTCGAGGTAGATGAGACCGAGACCCCCTCGGATTACACAGAAATACTTTCCTGTGCATTCGAAAAAATTGGTCTTTTAATGCAATTATTGCAAGTCCAACTCATTTCCTTTGCATACCATACTGGTATGAACATTTCTTTGAAGCCCGCGTCAATACTTTTGCATACCGTATTGATATAAACATTTATTGGAAGGCCAACTCATTTCTTTGCGTACTGTACTGAAATAAACATTTATTTTAAAGCCAACTTATTTTCTTTGCATACCATATTGATATAAACATTTCTTGGAAGCCCGACTCATTTCCTTTGCATACAGTATTGATATGAACATATCTTGGAAGTCTGATGCTTTTCCTTACCATACAGTATGGTTATAAACATTTTTTGAAAGATTGATTCATCATTTTGTTTTAAATAGATGAAATAGGCTCAAAATTTCGAGACTCAACTGTAATCTATATTTAGTTCTAGGTAGAAGCAGCTTTTCCCATGATTATAACAGTTTAAAATAGTCATGAAAAAACAGTTTCTTTTCATTTTATAAAAAACAATTATGATAAAATTTTATAACTGTTGAACAAGAATGTTTTTAATTGTTTATATATTTTACTGTTCTAGACAAATTAACTTTTTTATTTTTATAAGAGTTTAAATGTGAAATTTTGTTATATTTTATAAACAAATTTTGAGTCATAACTAAACTTGGCAGATTGAAGAGAACTTAATTTATTTAAATTATTGCTTCAATTTTGTATGGATATTACTGAACCTTGCAGTGTCTGAAACCAAAGTACATTTAATGTCACAGGTCTAGCCATTTAAATTAATAACACGTAAATGGAACCTATTTGAGCCCCATAACCGTTACAGATGGGAATATTCTATCCCACACTTTTTATCATGACTAGTAAGTAGTCTCCTTACTAACCACCTGGACATGAACAACAGTGAATCAGGCGCATCCAATTATAATAACACACATCAATAATAGACAGGCAAAGGCATCCGTAATGTACTAGTAAGTGTGTACACTGTCACTGCATCCTCAGAAAATACTTATTCCACATAAATATAAGTGTTAGGTTACATAACATAACAAGGTGTGCATTTTCTACCAACATTATTGTACAACTGTATACAAAATTTTATTTGTGTATATCTACGATCCCCTACAAGAGCCAGATAGTGCTTGGGACCGGTAAGTGTCCACTAACACATATAGGTGGACATTTGCATTCACATATCACACTTTTTATTGAACATTCAGCAGGAATTTTACTTGATTAATTAAAAGTTTGACAATAGATTGACAATTTATAAGTATAAGTATTAAATAAATTATCATGTCCCCTGTTCATAAACACTTGCCATAAAGGTTGGCGACTCCTGCTCTAGTAGGATAACAATTACTTTTGTTGCAGCTTACAACTCTGGACATTAACTCAACTTTGCAAGATTTGAAGCTCTGTCCTCAGGAAACTATAATTTTAGAAGAACGATAAGGCTCTGTGGAACATTAATAAATGGTTGGAATAATCGAAGAAAAAAGTTGGTCTATGCATGGCTGTGTCCTTAACTTCAGATTTAACTTCCAAATTGTTTTATTTATTTGTTTGAAAATATTTAAAACTAATTTTTGTGTTGAAATTAATGATTTTATTTATGGTTCCAAGCAAAACTTTTATTTACTAATTACAAATTTTCAATTGCAAATATCTAATATTACTTTATGTCTTGAAGGCTGAATATCCGAGTCGCTTTTTTTATCTAGATAGTCTTGAACTCTTCTGAATTCAAGTAAAATAAAAGTAAATCCTTCAAGTATTTTCCAAAATACTGCAGTATTTTGTAATAATTACTTTTTATTAAGTTTAGTATTTATTGTCTGAAGGAGGTGAGAAAATTTATTATTTTCCCTAAATGCATCAGCTTTTTTCTAAATGTGTAATTATAGCGAATTATGAAATTTAAATAAATTTCTTGTATGTTTTTGTATTACAACAATTACATAAACAATTTGTTATTATTTAATATCTTACTTACATTAATATTGTTTTCAACTACCCTTATTTGTTCTATCAAATTGATGTACATTATTCGCCGTAAAATTTAATTATTAAACCTGTTTGCATCACAGTTTAAACTAAATTTGGTGTCTTAAATCTTAGGCTTTGGAACATTATTTTATTTATATAAGTAAACAAACTATATTTTACACTGTCAAAAAGGCAAATTACACAAAAATTATTGTAAATTTGTTTAGGTAAGTGATATATAATAAATTTAATCTTTTTTGGATACACGTTACTTATGTTTGTTTAGGACCTAGGATGTTGTTTAAATCTCTGTGTTTTTATTCCGATTCATCTTTTTAAAGTTTCAAAGGATATACTTGTTTTTATGTGTTTATGTAAGTGTAGTAGAAATAGATGGAGGTAAAACGAAATGTTTGATGGAAACGAGTGTTCTATATAAGCTGTTCTATCTATAAAGTGAGTCGACTGTCCAATTTTCTAAAGTGTTGTTATAGTTAACTTCATTATTCTAAGTAAAAATCTCTGTGTACAATTTTTACTGTATTTTTTTAAATTTTAAAATCTATAAGATTAAAACTGTTATTTTTAACAAAAGCTGCTAGATATCCTTTAATACAGTAAAACATTCCTCAAAATGAAATATGAAATGGCCCAGGTCTTGTATATACTTTTTTAAAATGTTTGAATAGCTTTTCATTTAAATTTGTTTACACATATTTAGATTAATTTTGACCTTTTTAAACGTTCAAAATTTTCTGAAAACTTGTGTACTCAATTCTCTCTATTAGCTCACACTCTTCATATATATATATATATATATATATATATATATATATATATATATATATATATATATATATTTAGGTTAGTTTTGGTTGGTAAAGATTATTTAGATTTTTTGGACTAGGAGACTGACAGACTTACCTTGGTAAGAGTCCACTCTGTAGTCTTGAAATAGAAACACATAAAAGCACTTGAACAACGATATATTTCAACCACACCGTGGTCTTTGTCAATCAAAGAGAAAACACAAAAAGAAATATGAGAGAATGAAATAAAATAAAATATTTTATTTCATTCTGTTTGTATATGTGTCTATTTATTTATTTCCAAGAGATTGCAGTTTTGGACTATTGCCATTAGGTAAGACTGTCAGTCTCCTATCTAGTCCAAAAATTCCTAAATAAGCTTTAAGCTCTACTAGAACTAACCAATATATATATATATATATATATATACACACACATATATATATATATATATATATATATATATATATATATATATATATATATATATATATAGAGAGAGAGAGAGAGAGAGAGAGAGAGAGAGAGAGAAAACAATAGATATATACTAAAACAGTATATAGAGATATACAGATACAATAATAATTTATTGAATTATACAATTCAAAGCTTTTGTTGGCAAACAGTACCAACATCTTCAGGAATAATCACTGATTATGACAATAACTACTTATTAAGACCATGATGGATTTTAACACAGGTAATTTAGTAAAAAAAAGGTTTACATTAAATTTATTTAAGGAACATAAATTTTCGATAAGTACATGGATATAGAAATATAAGTAAAATAATTTAAACAAACGTTTTTGTAAAAATATAAATATTGCACCACTCATTACCTATAAAACACTAAACCATATCGATTAAAATACTGTTTATTATTTTTTTTTTTAATGAGACCTGTTCAGATAATTTTTTAACTTTTACTTTTGTGCTGTATTCCAAATTATTTCCTGCACTTGACACTTAGTACTCTAACCAGAAAATGCCTTCTTGATTATCTATATCATTAAATAAATAATCTAAAATATATAATGCATTCTATTACATAGTCAACAACTCATTATTCCATACTTTTAAATCATTCTATTTTAGATGCAAAAAAGTTTTTCAATAATTGGATATTTCATAACTGTAAATCCTCAATCTACTAGCATTTTTTAACTACAGTTCACACGTTATCTAAGGTGAACACTACTATTGGAGATCCCTGTTCAATATATTCTACAGTGTTCTATTCTATAAGGCAAATACTAACCAACAAACAAAAGTTACAAATAAAAAGAACTTACAAAACATGAGCGAAATTGCTTTAAACATTAGTTGCACTTCTAATGTACTTTACTGGATGACTCAAATCTGACTTATATGCCAGAATTATAGTTATATAAATGTTCCATTTTGATGTGTCAATAAACTCCAATTACACAATATAGAATTAAGAATTTCACCCAGCAATTTTTGAAGTAATAACTTCTTTACACGCTGTAAACAAAACATGATATTAAATCACTGCTTTTGCATCACGCTATTTATGAAACGCATACCTTTCAGCATACTCAAAGTGAATTAAATAACATATGATTCCAAGTAACAGTTAATTTTCTGTTATAGGTTATGTTTTAGAACAGCCGTTTCACTTGTAGAATATTATTAAATAGTTTTGATGAGTTAATAAATATATTAATTTATTCAAATTTGCATAAATCTCAATACAAATAATTTAATATAACAATAATAATAAGTATGCATTTTTAATCCAATATTTGGAAAGAAAACACTTTTAGGCCCGTCTTATACTTTTTAAAGAACTGATTTAAATTTAATTTTTTGTAAAAATTTGTATTCAGTAATCATCTAATACATGTTTCATGATACCTACATTATTGTATTATTAATTACAGTAAACATTAGTTTTTATTAAATACATTCCTCAGTTAAAGATGAAAAAATTAAAGGAAAAAAATATAAATATATCACTAAAACATTTGTAAATATTTTACATTTTACCTATAGTAGCACTTCTTATATTTGTTGAGGACGGCTGTTTCGGGAGATGTGTCCCATTGTCAACTCGGGCCGTAAATGAAATAATAATATTTGTTCATTCCATCTTTATGTGAGCTACTAGTTTCCACTAAAAACACCTGTCAACTCTCTGAGTTACCGTCTGAGTGTAAAAATGTTTTAGTGAAAACTAGTAGCTCACGTGAAGATGGAATCAACAAATATAAATAAATTCATATTTTTGGCGATTATGGTTGAAAATTTTGTAAAACTTTTATTAGCTCCATTTTGTTATCACTTTGGTCAGGACTCGCCAAAGTGCCAGAACCAATTTTTTTTATATGCCACAAACCAAGTTTGTAAACAGGTAAAGTAAATCGGAACTTCTAAAATCCATCATTTTGAGGAGGTTTCATTGTATATAAGTAAAGTATATGTATGATCTAGATTTGATTTTTTAAATGTTCTCAGCTTTTAGAATTACTGTTGTGCAAAATGCTATTTTTGGCTGAATATTCATTTTTTTTAAAGATTGAACAATTCTTATATTATTTGCATTATTACTTTAAAATGTTTTTAAAATAATCAAAAATTTGTAACAGCTTGACAGATTTAAAACAAGCTAATACTTTTTACTTTTTTAAATAAAATAAAAAACAAGTAAAATCTTTTAAACTATAGAGGTAAGTAGAAATTTTATGTTAAGTAAACTTTAACCCTGGCTCAGAAAACCTAAATGTAAAGAATGAGGATGAATTAAATTATGCCAGACTGTTATTTATACCTCCCTCTCATTGTCAGAATTATGACCAATTCTAACTTTTTATGTAAATAATAAATTAGAATAAACATTTTCATTATTCTAATAAAGTTTTATTTATTTCCTATAAAGTAAGAAAACAATTTTTTGGTTGCAGTGGCTACAATAAGGGAAGGTGTTCATTTAATATTGATTTATTACAGTGGTGTTAATTTAACGACAGTGGTGTTAATTACGCTTTGTTTCTGTGGATATTTTTTCCTTTCATATAGTTTTTTCTTAATGCTGGAGCAGTTTCCCAGTTTTTTCTTTACATAAATTTTAATTTTTTTGGCCTTTTATGCTTATTAAATTCCTTCTATTAGCTCACACTCTCCTGATATATATCTTGTACACATTTTCAATCGTTAACAAAATATGTTTTTATTCATCCAATCAAGTTCATATAATTTTTTTAAAGTTATAGTTGATGACAATTGACGTTAATACAGTTTTTCTAAAATATTTATTAAATTATAAAATTTCTAGGGTCTAAGTCGAATTTGAACTGAGAATCATTATGTTCGAAGTCTAGTGTGCCTTGACACTGTGCCAACTTTCCAATACCTAGAAATATATATTGCAAAGACGTATATGAAATTTTCCCCCCATCTGTTGGTCGTCAAAACCTCCATTGTATAACCTTAAACTGTTGCCATAATAATATCACACAATATCATAAACCTTGCTCTAGGGTAACTAATATAAAATTTTGTTTTGTTAACCTCAATAGGAATTTATTTATAATTTCTTTTTAATAATACTTGTTTATATTTTATAGTACCATTGTACTATAATTATTTTTATTTAGGGATATATAAGTAACAAGATTGCTGGGTACTCATAAAAGAGAAATATAGGCAAACAATGAGCCTATATTGAATGTTTTACAGCTGATTTTAAAATGAATTTTTGTCAGTCCAATACTTTTACACAAATCCTGGGTTAAAACTTACACACATGTGGAAAATGTATACGCTAACAAGTTTTCACATAATGTTCATTTTATAACTAAATCTTTTTATCAAAAAACCTTGTAAAAATTTATACAAAAAAATGTTTTTCTTGAATATTCTTACATAGAAAACCTTAATATATATATATATATATATATATATATATGCAGTAAACTCCCGATTATCCGTGGAATAGGGTGGCCCGGCAACGCCGGATAACGAATTCCCCGGATAATCCACTATGAAAAAAGAATACGTAAAACAATCGATAATCGATTATTATGTCATAAGTTACACGAATAATGACCCCGGTTAATGCAACTCACAAATAATCTTCAGAGGACAAAATAAATATAGAAAATAATTTAAAAGGTCGATGTATTTGACGGATTATAACATGTACATTTATATGTCTAACTATTTACAATACGTACATAAGTATATGATAAAAGTAAGTATGTATGTACATATGTAATTTCCTTTACACATAATACTATCAATTTTTAACAAAAAAATCTGTCACTTTCGTCTGTTTTTTTGTGAGCATTGATTTAGCTTTAATGTGCGATCTAAGTTTCTTGAGAACCATCTTGTGTCACTTGTGTCACAAAGACATAAAGATCGATAATGTATATGACAGACATGGATAATGCATATGCCTAGACTATTTATAGCCGAGATTAGATGACATTTGTTTACAATCTTATGATACACATTAGGTTTTCTGGCGTCCAAGCATTTTGTCATTGTCTCTTATATACAGTAGTCTGCTTGCCCTTTTTATTTCGCTGGCCCGCGTCAGGATGCTTCCCATTCAATGTAAAAATTAGTACGTACATATCTATTCCCTTCATCTTAACTTCTATTAAGCCTAATATGTATTTACGATTAATTAACTGTTTGGAAATTTAAATACATGAATCTGATTGGAATAAAAATTGGATATTTGTAAAACAATGACAGGCCCCGGATAATCCGCAAACCGGTTAATCCGCCCACGGATAATCGGGAGTTTACTGTATATATATATATATATATATATATATATATATATATATATATATATATAGATTTTTTGGACTAGGAGACCACTATGGAGATAAAGACCACTGTGTGGTTGAAATATATCATTGTTTAAGTGCTTTTATGTGTTTCTAGTTCAAGACTACAGTGTGGACTCTTACCAAGGTAAGTCTGTCAGTCTCCTAGTCCAAAAAATCTAAATAATCTTTACCAACCAAAACTAACCTATATATATATATATATATATATATATATATATATATATATATATATATATATATATATAGAATATTATATATAGAATATTAAATATTCTTGATATTTAACATTATCCATTGTTTTTCCGTTGCACTGACTTTATGAAGTTAATATATTACTATGTAAGTAATTTTATCACAGAGTGATTCGACAATGGTCAACGACCGAAAGGTGCCTCATCACTCAAGGTAAAATTATTGCACTTAATGGTGGATAAAATTACTTACATAGTAATATATTAACTTCATATATATATATATATATATATATATATATGAAGTTAATATATTACTAATTTTGAGTAATATTATCCACCATTAAGTGCAATAATTTTACCTTGAGTGATGAGGCACCTTTCGGTCTTTGACCATTGTCGAATCACTGATTGTTCTCTGCTGTGGATGCTACGTCCGTGAAGCCGGTGTTTGTTGAAGTTACGCGCACTATTTCTTGATCTGTGTGTATGAGGTTTCTGTATAGTATGTCTTCTGTATATGTTGTTTGTAAATTCATTAAGTTGTTGTGTAAGTTTTTATAAATGTGGTATTTTTCTAGTGAGTTTAGTTCTATTGGGTTGTTATTTATTTCCAGTATGGTTAGGTTATTTTCGTAATTTGTAATTTCGTGTTTATGGGAAATTAGGTGTGCTGCAACATTTGATACTTTAGAATTTTTATTTTTGAATGCTCTATAATGTTCTTCAAATCTTATTTTAAATGTTCTGGATGTTTTTCCTATGTAAAAAGCGTTACAGTTGTTGCAAGTGATTTTGTAGATTCCTGATAGGTTATGTTTTTCTGAATTTGTTATGTGGTTTTTGTTACTAAGATATTTTATTATTTTGTTGTTTGGTTTGTAAGTTGGAGTGTAGTATTCTTTGTTGTATATATTTGTTATTTTTTCTATTTTGTTATTGGTATATTTATATTTTAGGTAGATTTTTTTATTTTTATTGTTTTCGTGTTCCGGTTGTAGTGTTGTGTTGAGGTTAGGTTTTTTTGTGAATTTATTGTATATATTTTTTATAATGTGTTTGTTGTATCCATTTTCTATTGCTATTTTTGTAATGTTATTTAATTCTTCATTTAATTTTTGTTTGTTATCCTGTGTGTATTTTATTGCTTTATTTATCATGTTACTGTAAGTGTTAATTTTGTGTGTCCAGGGGTGGTTAGATTTGTAGTGTATTGTGGTGTTGTTGGAAGTAGGTTTCCTGTATACTGTAGTTTCTATTTTATTATCATTTATATTTAAAGTAATGTCGAGGAAGTTGATTGTTCTATTTGTTTCTGTTTCAACGGTGAATTGTATGTTTTCGTTGTATGTATTTAGTTTGTTTAATATTATGAGGTGTTCGTTGTGAATGGTAGGTTGGTATATTACAAGTATATCGTCTACATATCTTGTCCATAGTAAGATATTGTGTGTGTTTATTATAGGTTTAATTATTATTTGTTCAAAGTGTTGTAAATATATTTCTGACATGACAGATGAAATAGGTGAACCCATGGGGAGTCCTGTTGTTTGTTTATAATATTTATTGTTAAATTGGAAGTAATTTTGGTTACATATGTGTTTGGTTAGCGTAATGATACTATCTATTATGTTTCTTTTTTCGTTATTGTGTATCAGTTTGTTTTTTATTATTTCTATAGTTTCTTCTATTGGGATACTAGGGTACATGTTAGTTATGTCATAACTTATTATTTTTGTGTTGCTGTTTGTTTTTATCGTTTTTATTTTATTAATTAATTCGTATCCATTTTTTATATTGTATGTGTTGTTGATGTGTATTTTAGACCTTAGGATTTTGTCTAAGATTTTTGCGATTATGTAAGATGGTGCTGTTGTGAAATTTATTAGTGGTCTAAATGGTGTGTTTGGTTTATGGATTTTAGGTATCCCTGATAATACGGGTGCGCATGGTTTAAATGGGTATAATCTTGTGTGGTATTTTAATTTATTGTTATAGTTTAGGGTGTTAGGTGAGTGACTATTAAGTTTTTTATTGTAATAAGGTATTTGTTAGTTGGGTCTGGGATTTGTTCGTATTTATTTTCTTTTATGTAGTTAGTCATTGAATCGATATATTTGGTATTTTCTATTATTACTGGAGTATTTGTTTTATCTGATTTTAATATTAAGTAATCGTTGTTTTCTAGTTTTTCTCTGAGTTTTATAATTTCTTTTTTATTAATATATTGTTCTGTTATTTTGTTTTTTTCCGTTTTTATTAGGTTAATTTTATTATTAATGTTATTTCTTATGTGTTCAGTATTTTGGTGGGTAATTTTGTGGATGTTAGATTCTGTGTCAACTATTAGGTTTTTTATTATTTGTTTTTTGTTGAAGTTAGGTAGGTTATATTTGAAGGAATTTGTTATTATTATTTTTTCTTTTTCAGTAAATTCTGTTTTAGTTAAGTTTATGAATTTATTATTGTTAGAGGTGTGGGTTGGTTCTAGGCTATTTTTTAGGTTATGTTGTTGTTGTTTTGATGTGTGGATTGGAGCTAGGCTATTTTTTAGGTTAAGTTGTTTTGATAAATTTTCGATTTTTTTGTTTTGTCTGTTAATAGTGTTTGTTTTATGTTTTATTATAATTTGTTGTATTTTTTCGTAAATAATAGGTGTGAGAGTGTCAAAAGTTTTCATTAATTCCAAATTGGTTGTGTATAGTTGTAAATTGATTTGGCTTTTTTTATGGTAGGCAGCTTTAATGTTTTGTTTAATAATGTGTGATTCTGCTATTTTTGTTGCTTTATTGATAATAGTGTTTTGTTTATTTTTTATGTGCAATTTTGCGTATTTTGGTGTTATATTAAGAGTTAGGCATTTTTTGTTAAATTGTATTTTGTTGATGCAATTCTGGAGTTTGATTTTGAGGTTAATATATTTATGGTACAGTTGTTTACCTTGGTAGGTATTAAATTCTTGAAATTTAATATTATCCATTGTTTTTCCGTTGCACTGACTTTATGAAGTTAATATATTACTAATTTTGAGTAATATTATCCACCATTAAGTGCAATAATTTTACCTTGAGTGATGAGGCACCTTTCGGTCTTTGACCATTGTCGAATCACTGATTGTTCTCTGCTGTGGATGCTACGTCCGTGAAGCCGGTGTTTGTTGAAGTTACGCTCACTATTTCTTGATCTGTGTGTATGAGGTTTCTGTATAGTATGTCTTCTGTATATGTTGTTTGTAAATTCATTAAGTTGTTGTGTAAGTTTTTATAAATGTGGTATTTTTCTAGTGAGTTTAGTTCTATTGGGTTGTTATTTATTTCCAGTATGGTTAGGTTATTTTCGTAATTTGTAATTTCGTGTTTATGGGAAATTAGGTGTGCTGCAACATTTGATACTTTAGAATTTTTATTTTTGAATGCTCTATAATGTTCTTCAAATCTTATTTTAAATGTTCTGGATGTTTTTCCTATGTAAAAAGCGTTACAGTTGTTGCAAGTGATTTTGTAGATTCCTGATAGGTTATGTTTTTCTGAATTTGTTATGTGGTTTTTGTTACTAAGATATTTTATTATTTTGTTGTTTGGTTTGGTTTAACACCCTAAACTATAACAATAAATTAAAATACCACACAAGATTATACCCATTTAAACCATGCGCACCCGTATTATCAGGGATACCTAAAATCCATAAACCAAACACACCATTTAGACCACTAATAAATTTCACAACAGCACCATCTTACATAATCGCAAAAATCTTAGACAAAATCCTAAGGTCTAAAATACACATCAACAACACATACAATATAAAAAATGGATACGAATTAATTAATAAAATAAAAACGATAAAAACAAACAGCAACACAAAAATAATAAGTTATGACATAACTAACATGTACCCTAGTATCCCAATAGAAGAAACTATAGAAATAATAAAAAACAAACTGATACACAATAACGAAAAAAGAAACATAATAGATAGTATCATTACGCTAACCAAACACATATGTAACCAAAATTACTTCCAATTTAACAATAAATATTATAAACAAACAACAGGACTCCCCATGGGTTCACCTATTTCATCTGTCATGTCAGAAATATATTTACAACACTTTGAACAAATAATAATTAAACCTATAATAAACACACACAATATCTTACTATGGACAAGATATGTAGACGATATACTTGTAATATACCAACCTACCATTCACAACGAACACCTCATAATATTAAACAAACTAAATACATACAACGAAAACATACAATTCACCGTTGAAACAGAAACAAATAGAACAATCAACTTCCTCGACATTACTTTAAATATAAATGATAATAAAATAGAAACTACAGTATACAGGAAACCTACTTCCAACAACACCACAATACACTACAAATCTAACCACCCCTGGACACACAAAATTAACACTTACAGTAACATGATAAATAAAGCAATAAAATACACACAGGATAACAAACAAAAATTAAATGAAGAATTAAATAACATTACAAAAATAGCAATAGAAAATGGATACAACAAACACATTATAAAAAATATATACAATAAATTCACAAAAAAACCTAACCTCAACACAACACTACAACCGGAACACGAAAACAATAAAAATAAAAAAATCTACCTAAAATATAAATATACCAATAACAAAATAGAAAAAATAACAAATATATACAACAAAGAATACTACACTCCAACTTACAAACCAAACAACAAAATAATAAAATATCTTAGTAACAAAAACCACATAACAAATTCAGAAAAACATAACCTATCAGGAATCTACAAAATCACTTGCAACAACTGTAACGCTTTTTACATAGGAAAAACATCCAGAACATTTAAAATAAGATTTGAAGAACATTATAGAGCATTCAAAAATAAAAATTCTAAAGTATCAAATGTTGCAGCACACCTAATTTCCCATAAACACGAAATTACAAATTACGAAAATAACCTAACCATACTGGAAATAAATAACAACCCAATAGAACTAAACTCACTAGAAAAATACCACATTTATAAAAACTTACACAACAACTTAATGAATTTACAAACAACATATACAGAAGACATACTATACAGAAACCTCATACACACAGATCAAGAAATAGTGCGCGTAACTTCAACAAACACCGGCTTCACGGACGTAGCATCCACAGCAGAGAACAATCAGTGATTCGACAATGGTCAAAGACCGAAAGGTGCCTCATCACTCAAGGTAAAATTATTGCACTTAATGGTGGATAATATTACTCAAAATTAGTAATATATTAACTTCATAAAGTCAGTGCAACGGAAAAACAATGGATAATATTAAATTTCAAGAATATATATATATATATATATATATATATATATATATATATATATATATATATTTAAAGTGCATAAAATACAGTCTGACCCTTGATTTCAGGTAAACTTTAATGCATGCTTCTTAAAACTAATCTTTGAAATTATTCATATACTCATTTTACTTGTTAGAAATATTGGTATATTTTTGAGTACATTATTCTGCCTTTCCTAACATCAAAATTTTCAACTGTACTCTATTTAAAATGCAGTTTTAAATTATAAGAATGGAGTTAATACAAAACGGGACATCAAAGAAAATTATTTTAATGTTTGGAAAATCAGAATAATTTGCTTAAATCTATACTATTATTTGCATACCACTTATACTCACAATTTGATTCTTGTACCAATATATTCATCACATGTTTCTATTTTCAAATATCTTTTATAGTTTTTGAGTAATTGTCCTGGGGAAAGAGAAATATCAGATTTTTTATTATATATACATATGGATGTAGAATGAAACATAGAATGGCACAGTTTATTTTTCTAACATATTGCTTATAGTTTTTGAGTGTTTTGCATTTTTGTGTATAAAAATATTATTTTTCTAACCGGTCTGCGTCCCCAGAACTATCCAAGCCCAGCTTAGCCATCCTCTAGTGAGCTCCCTTTGTTTTAATATGCAATGAGGTTATTATCCATACCTCGGATGAAGGAAGCAGGATTGAATGCACTTGCGCCATTCTAATGAGCTCTTTCCTTGGAAAATCAGGAGATAGTGAAATCAAACAGTACGGTAAGTGTCACGCTAAGAGCAGTATAATAAAACCTGGCAAGAAAGGAACCCTGGGAGCTGTGATATCTGTAAGCTAAGGTATAAGGGATATTGCTGTATAAATACCTTGTTTTATTTAGTATAAGATACAGTTGTCTTGGTTTAGTTGTAGCTTGCTTTAATGTATTGGTAATATGAGGGTTTCAAGTCAATCTTTTATCGAGGATGACTCCCAAATACTTGTTCTGATTCACCAGGAAATGTCCCCACCTAATAGTTTTAGTGATGTGTCCTATTTTTGGAGAGGAGTGCCTGGTACTTGGCCATGTTAACCTTAACTCTCCAGTAGCTCAGTCATGATTCTAGTACTGTTAGGTATTCTTGAAAACTGAACAATATTGGCCAAATAATTGAGCCCTGTCTAAATTATATTTTTTAACGTACAGTAAGGTGCTGTACTATCTAGCTGCTATATCATAAAACTGCAAAGACTTATCGACACTGTTGATGTTGAGAAATGGCGATCCAAGGACTATGTAAACACCAATGGACCAAAATCTGCTTATTTTCTTCCAAAAATGCCAATACGAGTTGCACTACTCAAGACAACATATATAATATTAAAGATTTAAAAAATAGCATTTATTTGTATCACAAAGGAGCAACAAAAAAGTGCCCAATGAGGTTTATTCTTTTTTTAAATAAGTGTTTATAAAACATACCCAAAAAATAATCAAACATGACCACTACGGCTTTTCTGTGATAACTGCAGATAAAATAAAAACCAAGCCTTATTTAGATTCTGGCTTTTTTAAAAAGAATCAGACAAGTTTAATAATGATATACAATACTATCCTGTGCTAAGGCATAGCTTTTTGCCATGTGTTTGAGATTTTGGTTTTTTTCAAATTCTAAAGGTACATCACTGCATATACACTGTAAACAAGGCCTTGCAAAACATAAAATGAGTACATCTAAATTTAATAAGTTTACAATACATGAAATCAAAAGTTCAACAATTTTGAATATTTAAAATTGAGTCATGGTTAATTACAAAAAAAATTCACATTACTCAAGAGATAAAGGGCAAAAAAAATCAGACAAGTTATATTTTCAGATGAGCACATACTTTAATTTGAATATAATTAAGAAAAGGAAAGATAGTTCAAGCATACTCTAGAACATTAGCAGTTTTCCTCCTCCTTGATTGAGAACACAATTCAACCACCCAGTGATTCTGACTGGAGTCTAGTGATGATGAAAATAGATTAAATTTGTATTGATACCTTATGTATTCTGTTCAGTTTACAAAACACATTATTTGTAACCATCCAAATAACCTATTGAGTGGTTTAATTATATGATTTACATTGCTTTGGAGTTTTGTTGCACAATTTTTATGAAGTTTTATGTAGTATTTAAAATTTTTGTTAAAAGGGCGTATTTTTATGAATTTCCATGTTTAGTTGCACAGAAACCAGTTTTACAAACAGTATAAGTTGAACAGATTGTCCAGTACCATTAGTACTACCAACACAAATTATTTTCAAATATACATTTTAGTAAATATAAATTGTGAAAGGTTTTTCACTGGTTTCCCAAAAGTTTTAAAACTGTGACATGTGCCCTTTTAACAAAAAACGTATTCAATTAAACACCTTTAAATTGATAAAAAGAGCCTGATTTAACATTTCCAGGTTACTAGGATGCAAGCCTTTTTTTTTAAACCGTCATATCTCTGCAAATGTTGAACTCTTTCTTATAGGAAACATATTTTCATTTACTGTTATACATAGATTATAGCAGCATTTATGTGGAATGATGTAATGTTAATCGTTTTTCAAAGTTTTGTCTAGTTCTTGAGTTATTTGCTTTTTTGTATAAATAAATTATTGTTTTTTTTTAACCCGGGTATGGACCCCCAAGCCTGTGGTAGTCAACCTCTAGCGAGCTACCTCCGTCTCACATGCGCATGAAGTTAGTAGCCCTACCGTGAGTGAAGGAAATGGGATTGATTGCCTATGTACCAAGTTCAGCTTTAGTGTCTAAGTTTCTTGAGAACCATTTTGTCGCACAGTGTCTGCTTGTGTCACAAAGCCATAAAGATCGATAATGTATATGACAGACATGGATAATGCATATGTCACGTCCTAGACTATTTATAGCCGAGATTAGCTGACATTTGTTTGCAATCTTATGATACACATTAGCTTTTCAGGCGTCCAAGCATTTTGTCATTGTCTCTCATATACAGTAGTCTGCTCGTCCCTTTTATTTCTCTGGCCAGCGTCGGGATGCTTCCCTTTCAATGTAAAAATTAGTACGTACATATTTACATATCTATTCCCTTCATCTTACCTTCTATTAAGCCTTATATGTATTTACGTCGTAATTCACCCTTTTGGAAATTTAAACACATGAATCTAATTAGAATAAAAATTGGATATTTATAAAACGATGGCAGACCCCGGATAATCCGCAAACCGGTTAATCCGCCCACGGATAATCTGGAGTTTATTGTATTTGTTAGAAAAAACCGTCATTTGCTGCAGTCTAGTGGATTTACGCTAAACTATTACGTACAAGCAGAGTACGTCCAGAATCTTGTATCCAGTTTAATATTGAATGGTAAACGTTTTATTTTTCAATCCAATTACTCAAAAAATTTAAACTGTTTATCAAAACTGTTGTCATTGAATGACAAGAAAAACTTCCTTTCTTTTATTTGGTATACGATAACGCATGCTGTGATGAATATTTGAAAAATATGCCTGTTTTAAACCACTTGTATTATGATTGGAAATGTAGTCTCCTTGTTTTTATGACTTTAAAAACGAATAACACCTAAACAGTTAAAGATATCGACTATTAAATTGTCACAACTTGTTTGCTTATTGCTAATTTCTCTCTATAGATACATAAAAGCTTAAAAAAAAAAAAAAATTATTTTTTTCAAAATACCTAAATTTCAAAAAAATAAAGTTATATATACATATGAAGGCAAGAAATCATTAAAGAAACAAATTGTGAAATTTTGAGCGTGGTATCTTGAACGGTTTTGGAGTTATAAGCGTTTAAAGTGAAAAAAATACGGCCTGATTTTACATTTCCAGGTTTGCATGATGCAGGCCTTTTTTTAAACCATCATATCTCTGTAAATATGAAACCCAACAAGATGTTTTATATGCGAAACGAAAGAAGAAAGTCTATATTTTCATCCACTATTTTTAGTTTAAAAATATATTGTACAGTCTTCAAGTAATTGGCCCGAGAAAACGAGTAATTTTCGAGTTTTGCTAAATGAGTAGGGGGTAGCCTTCAATTTTTCCTAAATTTCGATGAAAAATCGGATTTTCTGTTATATACAAAGATTTTAGCAGCATTTAACGTAGAATGACGTGGTGTCATTAGTTTTTCAAAATTTTACCTAGTTCTTGAGTTATTTGCATTTTTGTATAAATAAATTATTTGTTAGAAAAAACCGTCATGTGCTGCAGTCTAGTGGATATACTCTAAACTATTACGTACAAGCATACGTCCAGAATCTTGTATCCAGTTTAATATTTAAGGGTAATCGTTTTATTTTTCAATCCAATTACTCAAAAAATTTAAACTGTTTATCAAAACTGTTGTCATTGAATGACAAGAAAAACTTCCTTTCTTTTATTTGGTATACGATAACGCATGCTGTGATGAATATTTGAAAAATATGCCTGTTTTAAACCACTTGTATTATGATTGGAAATGTAGTCTCCTTGTTTTTATGACTTTAAAAACGAATAACACCTAAACAGTTAAAGATATCGACTATTAAATTGTCGCAACTTGTTTGCTTATTGCTAATTTCTCTCTATAGATACATAAAAGCTTAAAAAGAGAAAAAAAATTATTTTTTTCAAAATACCTAAATTTCAAGAAAATAAAGTTATATATACATATGAAGGCAAGAAATCATTAAAGAAACAAATTGTGAAATTTTGAGCGTGGTATCTTGAACGGTTTTGGAGTTATAAGCGTTTAAAGTGAAAAAAATACGGCCTGATTTTACATTTCCAGGTTTGCATGATGCAGGCCTTTTTTTAAACCATCATATCTCTGTAAATATGAAACCCAACAAGATGTTTTATATGCGAAACGAAAGAAGAAAGTCTATATATTCATCCACTATTTTTAGTTTAAAAATATATTGTACAGTCTTCAAGTAATTGGCCCGAGAAAACGAGTAATTTTCGAGTTTTGCTAAATGAGTAGGGGGTAGCCTTCAATTTTTCCTAAATTTCGATGAAAAATCGGATTTTCTGTTATATACAAAGATTTTAGCAGCATTTAACGTAGAATGACGTGGTGTCATTAGTTTTTCAAAATTTTACCTAGTTCTTGAGTTATTTGCATTTTTGTATAAATAAATTATTTGTTAGAAAAAACCGTCATGTGCTGCAGTCTAGTGGATATACTCTAAACTATTACGTACAAGCATAGTACGTCCAGAATCTTGTATCCAGTTTAATATTTAAGGGTAATCGTTTTATTTTTCAATCCAATTACTCAAAAAATTTAAACTGTTTATCAAAACTGTTGTCATTGAATGACAAGAAAAACTTCCTTTCTTTTATTTGGTATACGATAACTCATGCTGTGATGAATATTTGAAAAATATGTCTGTTTTAAACCACTTGTATTATGATTGGAAATGTAGTCTCCTTGTTTTTATGACTTTAAAAACGAATAACACCTGAACAGTTAAAGATATCGACTATTAAATTGTCACAACTTGTTTGCTTATTGCTAATTTCTCTCTATAGATACATAAAAGCTTAAAAAAAAAAAAAATTATTTTTTTCAAAATACCTAAATTTCAAAAAAATAAAGTTATATATACATATGAAGGCAAGAAATCATTAAAGAAACAAATTGTGAAATTTTGAGCGTGGTATCTTGAACGGTTTTGGAGTGATAAGCGTTTAAAGTGAAAAAAATACGGCCTGATTTTACATTTCCAGGATTGCATGATGCAGGCCTTTTTTTAAACCATCATATCTCTGTAAATATGAAACCCAACTATATGTTTTTTATGCGAAACGAAAGAAGAAAGTCTATATTTTCATCCACTATTTTTAGTTTAAAAATATATTGTACAGTCTTCAAGTAATTGGCCCGAGAAAACGAGTAATTTTCGAGTTTTGCTAAATGAGTAGGGGGTAGCCTTCAATTTTTCCTAAATTTCGATGAAAATTCGGATTTTCTGTTATATACAAAGATTTTAGCAGCATTTAACGTAGAATGACGTGGTGTCATTAGTTTTTCAAAATTTTACCTAGTTCTTGAGTTATTTGCATTTTTGTATAAATAAATTATTTGTTAGAAAAAACCGTCATGTGCTGCAGTCTAGTGGATATACTCTAAACTATTACGTACAAGCATACGTCCAGAATCTTGTATCCAGTTTAATATTTAAGGGTAATCGTTTTATTTTTCAATCCAATTACTCAAAAAATTTAAACTGTTTATCAAAACTGTTGTCATTGTATGACAAGAAAAACTTCCTTTCTTTTATTTGGTATACGATAACTCATGCTGTGATGAATATTTGAAAAATATGCCTGTTTTAAACCACTTGTATTATGATTGGAAATGTAGTCTCCTTGTTTTTATGACTTTAAAAACGAATAACACCTGAACAGTTAAAGATATCGACTATTAAATTGTCACAACTTGTTTGCTTATTGCTAATTTCTCTCTATAGATACATAAAAGCTTAAAAAAAAAAAAATAAATTATTTTTTTCAAAATACCTAAATTTCAAAAAAATAAAGTTATATATACATATGAAGGCAAGAAATCATTAAAGAAACAAATTGTGAAATTTTGAGCGTGGTATCTTGAACGGTTTTGGAGTGATAAGCGTTTAAAGTGAAAAAAATACGGCCTGATTTTACATTTCCAGGATTGCATGATGCAGGCCTTTTTTTAAACCATCATATCTCTGTAAATATGAAACCCAACTATATGTTTTTTATGCGAAACGAAAGAAGAAAGTCTATATTTTCATCCACTATTTTTAGTTTAAAAATATATTGTACAGTCTTCAAGTAATTGGCCCGAGAAAACGAGTAATTTTCGAGTTTTGCTAAATGAGTAGGGGGTAGCCTTCAATTTTTCCTAAATTTCGATGAAAATTCGGATTTTCTGTTATATACAAAGATTTTAGCAGCATTTAACGTAGAATGACGTGGTGTCATTAGTTTTTCAAAATTTTACCTAGTTCTTGAGTTATTTGCATTTTTGTATAAATAAATTATTTGTTAGAAAAAACCGTCATGTGCTGCAGTCTAGTGGATATACTCTAAACTATTACGTACAAGCATACGTCCAGAATCTTGTATCCAGTTTAATATTTAAGGGTAATCGTTTTATTTTTCAATCCAATTACTCAAAAAATTTAAACTGTTTATCAAAACTGTTGTCATTGAATGACAAGAAAAACTTCCTTTCTTTTATTTGGTATACGATAACGCATGCTGTGATGAATATTTGAAAAATATGCCTGTTTTAAACCACTTGTATTATGATTGGAAATGTAGTCTCCTTGTTTTTATGACTTTAAAAACGAATAACACCTAAACAGTTAAAGATATCGACTATTAAATTGTCGCAACTTGTTTGCTTATTGCTAATTTCTCTCTATAGATACATAAAAGCTTAAAAAGAGAAAAAAAATTATTTTTTTCAAAATACCTAAATTTCAAGAAAATAAAGTTATATATACATATGAAGGCAAGAAATCATTAAAGAAACAAATTGTGAAATTTTGAGCGTGGTATCTTGAACGGTTTTGGAGTTATAAGCGTTTAAAGTGAAAAAAATACGGCCTGATTTTACATTTCCAGGTTTGCATAATGCAGGCCTTTTTTTTAAACCATCATATCTCTGTAAATATGAAACCCAACAAGATGTTTTATATGCGAAACGAAAGAAGAAAGTCTATATTTTCATCCACTATTTTTAGTTTAAAAATATATTGTACAGTCTTCAAGTAATTGGCCCGAGAAAACGAGTAATTTTCGAGTTTTGCTAAATGAGTAGGGGGTAGCCTTCAATTTTTCCTAAATTTCGATGAAAAATCGGATTTTCTGTTATATACAAAGATTTTAGCAGCATTTAACGTAGAATGACGTGGTGTCATTAGTTTTTCAAAATTTTACCTAGTTCTTGAGTTATTTGCATTTTTGTATAAATAAATTATTTGTTAGAAAAAACCGTCATGTGCTGCAGTCTAGTGGATATACTCTAAACTATTACGTACAAGCATAGTACGTCCAGAATCTTGTATCCAGTTTAATATTTAAGGGTAATCGTTTTATTTTTCAATCCAATTACTCAAAAAATTTAAACTGTTTATCAAAACTGTTGTCATTGAATGACAAGAAAAACTTCCTTTCTTTTATTTGGTATACGATAACTCATGCTGTGATGAATATTTGAAAAATATGCCTGTTTTAAACCACTTGTATTATGATTGGAAATGTAGTCTCCTTGTTTTTATGACTTTAAAAACGAATAACACCTGAACAGTTAAAGATATCGACTATTAAATTGTCACAACTTGTTTGCTTATTGCTAATTTCTCTCTATAGATACATAAAAGCTTAAAAAAAAAAAAAAAAATTATTTTTTTCAAAATACCTAAATTTCAAAAAAATAAAGTTATATATACATATGAAGGCAAGAAATCATTAAAGAAACAAATTGTGAAATTTTGAGCGTGGTATCTTGAACGGTTTTGGAGTTATAAGCGTTTAAAGTGAAAAAAATACGGCCTGATTTTACATTTCCAGGATTGCATGATGCAGGCCTTTTTTTAAACCATCATATCTCTGTAAATATGAAACCCAACTAGATGTTTTTTATGCGAAACGAAAGAAGAAAGTCTATATTTTCATCCACTATTTTTAGTTTAAAAATATATTGTACAGTCTTCAAGTAATTGGCCCGAGAAAACGAGTAATTTTCGAGTTTTGCTAAATGAGTAGGGGGTAGCCTTCAATTTTTCCTAAATTTCGATGAAAATTCGGATTTTCTGTTATATACAAAGATTTTAGCAGCATTTAACGTAGAATGACGTGGTGTCATTAGTTTTTCAAAATTTTACCTAGTTCTTGAGTTATTTGCATTTTTGTATAAATAAATTATTTGTTAGAAAAAACCGTCATGTGCTGCAGTCTAGTGGATATACTCTAAACTATTACGTACAAGCATAGTACGTCCAGAATCTTGTATCCAGTTTAATATTTAAGGGTAATCGTTTTATTTTTCAATCCAATTACTCAAAAAATTTAAACTGTTTATCAAAACTGTTGTCATTGAATGACAAGAAAAACTTCCTTTCTTTTATTTGGTATACGATAACGCATGCTGTGATGAATATTTGAAAAATATGCCTGTTTTAAACCACTTGTATTATGATTGGAAATGTAGTCTCCTTGTTTTTATGACTTTAAAAACGAATAACACCTAAACAGTTAAAGATATCGACTATTAAATTGTCGCAACTTGTTTGCTTATTGCTAATTTCTCTCTATAGATACATAAAAGCTTAAAAAGAGAAAAAAAATTATTTTTTTCAAAATACCTAAATTTCAAGAAAATAAAGTTATATATACATATGAAGGCAAGAAATCATTAAAGAAACAAATTGTGAAATTTTGAGCGTGGTATCTTGAACGGTTTTGGAGTTATAAGCGTTTAAAGTGAAAAAAATACGGCCTGATTTTACATTTCCAGGTTTGCATGATGCAGGCCTTTTTTTAAACCATCATATCTCTGTAAATATGAAACCCAACAAGATGTTTTATATGCGAAACGAAAGAAGAAAGTCTATATTTTCATCCACTATTTTTAGTTTAAAAATATATTGTACAGTCTTCAAGTAATTGGCCCGAGAAAACGAGTAATTTTCGAGTTTTGCTAAATGAGTAGGGGGTAGCCTTCAATTTTTCCTAAATTTCGATGAAAATTCGGATTTTCTGTTATATACAAAGATTTTAGCAGCATTTAACGTAGAATGACGTGGTGTCATTAGTTTTTCAAAATTTTACCTAGTTCTTGAGTTATTTGCATTTTTGTATAAATAAATTATTTGTTAGAAAAAACCGTCATGTGCTGCAGTCTAGTGGATATACTCTAAACTATTACGTACAAGCATAGTACGTCCAGAATCTTGTATCCAGTTTAATATTTAAGGGTAATCGTTTTATTTTTCAATCCAATTACTCAAAAAATTTAAACTGTTTATCAAAACTGTTGTCATTGAATGACAAGAAAAACTTCCTTTCTTTTATTTGGTATACGATAACTCATGCTGTGATGAATATTTGAAAAATATGCCTGTTTTAAACCACTTGTATTATGATTGGAAATGTAGTCTCCTTGTTTTTATGACTTTAAAAACGAATAACACCTGAACAGTTAAAGATATCGACTATTAAATTGTCACAACTTGTTTGCTTATTGCTAATTTCTCTCTATAGATACATAAAAGCTTAAAAAAAAAAAAAAAAATTATTTTTTTCAAAATACCTAAATTTCAAAAAAATAAAGTTATATATACATATGAAGGCAAGAAATCATTAAAGAAACAAATTGTGAAATTTTGAGCGTGGTATCTTGAACGGTTTTGGAGTTATAAGCGTTTAAAGTGAAAAAAATACGGCCTGATTTTACATTTCCAGGATTGCATGATGCAGGCCTTTTTTTAAACCATCATATCTCTGTAAATATGAAACCCAACTAGATGTTTTTTATGCGAAACGAAAGAAGAAAGTCTATATTTTCATCCACTATTTTTAGTTTAAAAATATATTGTACAGTCTTCAAGTAATTGGCCCGAGAAAACGAGTAATTTTCGAGTTTTGCTAAATGAGTAGGGGGTAGCCTTCAATTTTTCCTAAATTTCGATGAAAATTCGGATTTTCTGTTATATACAAAGATTTTAGCAGCATTTAACGTAGAATGACGTGGTGTCATTAGTTTTTCAAAATTTTACCTAGTTCTTGAGTTATTTGCATTTTTGTATAAATAAATTATTTGTTAGAAAAAACCGTCATGTGCTGCAGTCTAGTGGATATACTCTAAACTATTACGTACAAGCATAGTACGTCCAGAATCTTGTATCCAGTTTAATATTTAAGGGTAATCGTTTTATTTTTCAATCCAATTACTCAAAAAATTTAAACTGTTTATCAAAACTGTTGTCATTGAATGACAAGAAAAACTTCCTTTCTTTTATTTGGTATACGATAACGCATGCTGTGATGAATATTTGAAAAATATGCCTGTTTTAAACCACTTGTATTATGATTGGAAATGTAGTCTCCTTGTTTTTATGACTTTAAAAACGAATAACACCTAAACAGTTAAAGATATCGACTATTAAATTGTCGCAACTTGTTTGCTTATTGCTAATTTCTCTCTATAGATACATAAAAGCTTAAAAAGAGAAAAAAAATTATTTTTTTCAAAATACCTAAATTTCAAGAAAATAAAGTTATATATACATATGAAGGCAAGAAATCATTAAAGAAACAAATTGTGAAATTTTGAGCGTGGTATCTTGAACGGTTTTGGAGTTATAAGCGTTTAAAGTGAAAAAAATACGGCCTGATTTTACATTTCCAGGTTTGCATGATGCAGGCCTTTTTTTAAACCATCATATCTCTGTAAATATGAAACCCAACAAGATGTTTTATATGCGAAACGAAAGAAGAAAGTCTATATTTTCATCCACTATTTTTAGTTTAAAAATATATTGTACAGTCTTCAAGTAATTGGCCCGAGAAAACGAGTAATTTTCGAGTTTTGCTAAATGAGTAGGGGGTAGCCTTCAATTTTTCCTAAATTTCGATGAAAATTCGGATTTTCTGTTATATACAAAGATTTTAGCAGCATTTAACGTAGAATGACGTGGTGTCATTAGTTTTTCAAAATTTTACCTAGTTCTTGAGTTATTTGCATTTTTGTATAAATAAATTATTTGTTAGAAAAAACCGTCATGTGCTGCAGTCTAGTGGATATACTCTAAACTATTACGTACAAGCATAGTACGTCCAGAATCTTGTATCCAGTTTAATATTTAAGGGTAATCGTTTTATTTTTCAATCCAATTACTCAAAAAATTTAAACTGTTTATCAAAACTGTTGTCATTGAATGACAAGAAAAACTTCCTTTCTTTTATTTGGTATACGATAACTCATGCTGTGATGAATATTTGAAAAATATGCCTGTTTTAAACCACTTGTATTATGATTGGAAATGTAGTCTCCTTGTTTTTATGACTTTAAAAACGAATAACACCTGAACAGTTAAAGATATCGACTATTAAATTGTCACAACTTGTTTGCTTATTGCTAATTTCTCTCTATAGATACATAAAAGCTTAAAAAAAAAAAAATAAATTATTTTTTTCAAAATACCTAAATTTCAAAAAAATAAAGTTATATATACATATGAAGGCAAGAAATCATTAAAGAAACAAATTGTGAAATTTTGAGCGTGGTATCTTGAACGGTTTTGGAGTTATAAGCGTTTAAAGTGAAAAAAATACGGCCTGATTTTACATTTCCAGGATTGCATGATGCAGGCCTTTTTTTAAACCATCATATCTCTGTAAATATGAAACCCAACTAGATGTTTTTTATGCGAAACGAAAGAAGAAAGTCTATATTTTCATCCACTATTTTTAGTTTAAAAATATATTGTACAGTCTTCAAGTAATTGGCCCGAGAAAACGAGTAATTTTCGAGTTTTGCTAAATGAGTAGGGGGTAGCCTTCAATTTTTCCTAAATTTCGATGAAAATTCGGATTTTCTGTTATATACAAAGATTTTAGCAGCATTTAACGTAGAATGACGTGGTGTCATTAGTTTTTCAAAATTTTACCTAGTTCTTGAGTTATTTGCATTTTTGTATAAATAAATTATTTGTTAGAAAAAACCGTCATGTGCTGCAGTCTAGTGGATATACTCTAAACTATTACGTACAAGCATAGTACGTCCAGAATCTTGTATCCAGTTTAATATTTAAGGGTAATCGTTTTATTTTTCAATCCAATTACTCAAAAAATTTAAACTGTTTATCAAAACTGTTGTCATTGAATGACAAGAAAAACTTCCTTTCTTTTATTTGGTATACGATAACTCATGCTGTGATGAATATTTGAAAAATATGCCTGTTTTAAACCACTTGTATTATGATTGGAAATGTAGTCTCCTTGTTTTTATGACTTTAAAAACGAATAACACCTGAACAGTTAAAGATATCGACTATTAAATTGTCACAACTTGTTTGCTTATTGCTAATTTCTCTCTATAGATACATAAAAGCTTAAAAAAAAAAAAAATTATTTTTTTCAAAATACCTAAATTTCAAAAAAATAAAGTTATATATACATATGAAGGCAAGAAATCATTAAAGAAACAAATTGTGAAATTTTGAGCGTGGTATCTTGAACGGTTTTGGAGTGATAAGCGTTTAAAGTGAAAAAAATACGGCCTGATTTTACATTTCCAGGATTGCATGATGCAGGCCTTTTTTTAAACCATCATATCTCTGTAAATATGAAACCCAACTATATGTTTTTTATGCGAAACGAAAGAAGAAAGTCTATATTTTCATCCACTATTTTTAGTTTAAAAATATATTGTACAGTCTTCAAGTAATTGGCCCGAGAAAACGAGTAATTTTCGAGTTTTGCTAAATGAGTAGGGGGTAGCCTTCAATTTTTCCTAAATTTCGATGAAAATTCGGATTTTCTGTTATATACAAAGATTTTAGCAGCATTTAACGTAGAATGACGTGGTGTCATTAGTTTTTCAAAATTTTACCTAGTTCTTGAGTTATTTGCATTTTTGTATAAATAAATTATTTGTTAGAAAAAACCGTCATGTGCTGCAGTCTAGTGGATATACTCTAAACTATTACGTACAAGCATACGTCCAGAATCTTGTATCCAGTTTAATATTTAAGGGTAATCGTTTTATTTTTCAATCCAATTACTCAAAAAATTTAAACTGTTTATCAAAACTGTTGTCATTGTATGACAAGAAAAACTTCCTTTCTTTTATTTGGTATACGATAACTCATGCTGTGATGAATATTTGAAAAATATGCCTGTTTTAAACCACTTGTATTATGATTGGAAATGTAGTCTCCTTGTTTTTATGACTTTAAAAACGAATAACACCTGAACAGTTAAAGATATCGACTATTAAATTGTCACAACTTGTTTGCTTATTGCTAATTTCTCTCTATAGATACATAAAAGCTTAAAAAAAAAAAAATAAATTATTTTTTTCAAAATACCTAAATTTCAAAAAAATAAAGTTATATATACATATGAAGGCAAGAAATCATTAAAGAAACAAATTGTGAAATTTTGAGCGTGGTATCTTGAACGGTTTTGGAGTGATAAGCGTTTAAAGTGAAAAAAATACGGCCTGATTTTACATTTCCAGGATTGCATGATGCAGGCCTTTTTTTAAACCATCATATCTCTGTAAATATGAAACCCAACTATATGTTTTTTATGCGAAACGAAAGAAGAAAGTCTATATTTTCATCCACTATTTTTAGTTTAAAAATATATTGTACAGTCTTCAAGTAATTGGCCCGAGAAAACGAGTAATTTTCGAGTTTTGCTAAATGAGTAGGGGGTAGCCTTCAATTTTTCCTAAATTTCGATGAAAAATCGGATTTTCTGTTATATACAAAGATTTTAGCAGCATTTAACGTAGAATGACGTGGTGTCATTAGTTTTTCAAAATTTTACCTAGTTCTTGAGTTATTTGCATTTTTGTATAAATAAATTATTTGTTAGAAAAAACCGTCATGTGCTGCAGTCTAGTGGATATACTCTAAACTATTACGTACAAGCATAGTACGTCCAGAATCTTGTATCCAGTTTAATATTTAAGGGTAATCGTTTTATTTTTCAATCCAATTACTCAAAAAATTTAAACTGTTTATCAAAACTGTTGTCATTGAATGACAAGAAAAACTTCCTTTCTTTTATTTGGTATACGATAACTCATGCTGTGATGAATATTTGAAAAATATGCCTGTTTTAAACCACTTGTATTATGATTGGAAATGTAGTCTCCTTGTTTTTATGACTTTAAAAACGAATAACACCTGAACAGTTAAAGATATCGACTATTAAATTGTCACAACTTGTTTGCTTATTGCTAATTTCTCTCTATAGATACATAAAAGCTTAAAAAGAGAAAAAAAATTATTTTTTTCAAAATACCTAAATTTCAAAAAAATAAAGTTATATATACATATGAAGGCAAGAAATCATTAAAGAAACAAATTGTGAAATTTTGAGCGTGGTATCTTGAACGGTTTTGGAGTTATAAGCGTTTAAAGTGAAAAAAATACGGCCTGATTTTACATTTCCAGGATTGCATGATGCAGGCCTTTTTTTAAACCATCATATCTCTGTAAATATGAAACCCAACTAGATGTTTTTTATGCGAAACGAAAGAAGAAAGTCTATATTTTCATCCACTATTTTTAGTTTAAAAATATATTGTACAGTCTTCAAGTAATTGGCCCGAGAAAACGAGTAATTTTCGAGTTTTGCTAAATGAGTAGGGGGTAGCCTTCAATTTTTCCTAAATTTCGATGAAAATTCGGATTTTCTGTTATATACAAAAATTTTAGCAGCATTTAACGTAGAATGACGTGGTGTCATTAGTTTTTCAAAATTTTACCTAGTTCTTGAGTTATTTGCATTTTTGTATAAATAAATTATTTGTTAGAAAAAACCGTCATGTGCTGCAGTCTAGTGGATATACTCTAAACTATTACGTACAAGCATAGTACGTCCAGAATCTTGTATCCAGTTTAATATTTAAGGGTAATCGTTTTATTTTTCAATCCAATTACTCAAAAAATTTAAACTGTTTATCAAAACTGTTGTCATTGAATGACAAGAAAAACTTCCTTTCTTTTATTTGGTATACGATAACGCATGCTGTGATGAATATTTGAAAAATATGCCTGTTTTAAACCACTTGTATTATGATTGGAAATGTAGTCTCCTTGTTTTTATGACTTTAAAAACGAATAACACCTAAACAGTTAAAGATATCGACTATTAAATTGTCGCAACTTGTTTGCTTATTGCTAATTTCTCTCTATAGATACATAAAAGCTTAAAAAGAGAAAAAAAATTATTTTTTTCAAAATACCTAAATTTCAAGAAAATAAAGTTATATATACATATGAAGGCAAGAAATCATTAAAGAAACAAATTGTGAAATTTTGAGCGTGGTATCTTGAACGGTTTTGGAGTTATAAGCGTTTAAAGTGAAAAAAATACGGCCTGATTTTACATTTCCAGGTTTGCATGATGCAGGCCTTTTTTTAAACCATCATATCTCTGTAAATATGAAACCCAACAAGATGTTTTATATGCGAAACGAAAGAAGAAAGTCTATATTTTCATCCACTATTTTTAGTTTAAAAATATATTGTACAGTCTTCAAGTAATTGGCCCGAGAAAACGAGTAATTTTCGAGTTTTGCTAAATGAGTAGGGGGTAGCCTTCAATTTTTCCTAAATTTCGATGAAAAATCGGATTTTCTGTTATATACAAAGATTTTAGCAGCATTTAACGTAGAATGACGTGGTGTCATTAGTTTTTCAAAATTTTACCTAGTTCTTGAGTTATTTGCATTTTTGTATAAATAAATTATTTGTTAGAAAAAACCGTCATGTGCTGCAGTCTAGTGGATATACTCTAAACTATTACGTACAAGCATAGTACGTCCAGAATCTTGTATCCAGTTTAATATTTAAGGGTAATCGTTTTATTTTTCAATCCAATTACTCAAAAAATTTAAACTGTTTATCAAAACTGTTGTCATTGAATGACAAGAAAAACTTCCTTTCTTTTATTTGGTATACGATAACGCATGCTGTGATGAATATTTGAAAAATATGCCTGTTTTAAACCACTTGTATTATGATTGGAAATGTAGTCTCCTTGTTTTTATGACTTTAAAAACGAATAACACCTAAACAGTTAAAGATATCGACTATTAAATTGTCGCAACTTGTTTGCTTATTGCTAATTTCTCTCTATAGATACATAAAAGCTTAAAAAGAGAAAAAAAATTATTTTTTTCAAAATACCTAAATTTCAAGAAAATAAAGTTATATATACATATGAAGGCAAGAAATCATTAAAGAAACAAATTGTGAAATTTTGAGCGTGGTATCTTGAACGGTTTTGGAGTTATAAGCGTTTAAAGTGAAAAAAATACGGCCTGATTTTACATTTCCAGGTTTGCATGATGCAGGCCTTTTTTTAAACCATCATATCTCTGTAAATATGAAACCCAACAAGATGTTTTATATGCGAAACGAAAGAAGAAAGTCTATATTTTCATCCACTATTTTTAGTTTAAAAATATATTGTACAGTCTTCAAGTAATTGGCCCGAGAAAACGAGTAATTTTCGAGTTTTGCTAAATGAGTAGGGGGTAGCCTTCAATTTTTCCTAAATTTCGATGAAAAATCGGATTTTCTGTTATATACAAAGATTTTAGCAGCATTTAACGTAGAATGACGTGGTGTCATTAGTTTTTCAAAATTTTACCTAGTTCTTGAGTTATTTGCATTTTTGTATAAATAAATTATTTGTTAGAAAAAACCGTCATGTGCTGCAGTCTAGTGGATATACTCTAAACTATTACGTACAAGCATACGTCCAGAATCTTGTATCCAGTTTAATATTTAAGGGTAATCGTTTTATTTTTCAATCCAATTACTCAAAAAATTTAAACTGTTTATCAAAACTGTTGTCATTGAATGACAAGAAAAACTTCCTTTCTTTTATTTGGTATACGATAACGCATGCTGTGATGAATATTTGAAAAATATGCCTGTTTTAAACCACTTGTATTATGATTGGAAATGTAGTCTCCTTGTTTTTATGACTTTAAAAACGAATAACACCTAAACAGTTAAAGATATCGACTATTAAATTGTCGCAACTTGTTTGCTTATTGCTAATTTCTCTCTATAGATACATAAAAGCTTAAAAAGAGAAAAAAAATTATTTTTTTCAAAATACCTAAATTTCAAGAAAATAAAGTTATATATACATATGAAGGCAAGAAATCATTAAAGAAACAAATTGTGAAATTTTGAGCGTGGTATCTTGAACGGTTTTGGAGTTATAAGCGTTTAAAGTGAAAAAAATACGGCCTGATTTTACATTTCCAGGTTTGCATGATGCAGGCCTTTTTTTAAACCATCATATCTCTGTAAATATGAAACCCAACAAGATGTTTTATATGCGAAACGAAAGAAGAAAGTCTATATATTCATCCACTATTTTTAGTTTAAAAATATATTGTACAGTCTTCAAGTAATTGGCCCGAGAAAACGAGTAATTTTCGAGTTTTGCTAAATGAGTAGGGGGTAGCCTTCAATTTTTCCTAAATTTCGATGAAAAATCGGATTTTCTGTTATATACAAAGATTTTAGCAGCATTTAACGTAGAATGACGTGGTGTCATTAGTTTTTCAAAATTTTACCTAGTTCTTGAGTTATTTGCATTTTTGTATAAATAAATTATTTGTTAGAAAAAACCGTCATGTGCTGCAGTCTAGTGGATATACTCTAAACTATTACGTACAAGCATAGTACGTCCAGAATCTTGTATCCAGTTTAATATTTAAGGGTAATCGTTTTATTTTTCAATCCAATTACTCAAAAAATTTAAACTGTTTATCAAAACTGTTGTCATTGAATGACAAGAAAAACTTCCTTTCTTTTATTTGGTATACGATAACTCATGCTGTGATGAATATTTGAAAAATATGCCTGTTTTAAACCACTTGTATTATGATTGGAAATGTAGTCTCCTTGTTTTTATGACTTTAAAAACGAATAACACCTGAACAGTTAAAGATATCGACTATTAAATTGTCACAACTTGTTTGCTTATTGCTAATTTCTCTCTATAGATACATAAAAGCTTAAAAAAAAAAAAATAAATTATTTTTTTCAAAATACCTAAATTTCAAAAAAATAAAGTTATATATACATATGAAGGCAAGAAATCATTAAAGAAACAAATTGTGAAATTTTGAGCGTGGTATCTTGAACGGTTTTGGAGTTATAAGCGTTTAAAGTGAAAAAAATACGGCCTGATTTTACATTTCCAGGATTGCATGATGCAGGCCTTTTTTTAAACCATCATATCTCTGTAAATATGAAACCCAACTAGATGTTTTTTATGCGAAACGAAAGAAGAAAGTCTATATTTTCATCCACTATTTTTAGTTTAAAAATATATTGTACAGTCTTCAAGTAATTGGCCCGAGAAAACGAGTAATTTTCGAGTTTTGCTAAATGAGTAGGGGGTAGCCTTCAATTTTTCCTAAATTTCGATGAAAATTCGGATTTTCTGTTATATACAAAGATTTTAGCAGCATTTAACGTAGAATGACGTGGTGTCATTAGTTTTTCAAAATTTTACCTAGTTCTTGAGTTATTTGCATTTTTGTATAAATAAATTATTTGTTAGAAAAAACCGTCATGTGCTGCAGTCTAGTGGATATACTCTAAACTATTACGTACAAGCATAGTACGTCCAGAATCTTGTATCCAGTTTAATATTTAAGGGTAATCGTTTTATTTTTCAATCCAATTACTCAAAAAATTTAAACTGTTTATCAAAACTGTTGTCATTGAATGACAAGAAAAACTTCCTTTCTTTTATTTGGTATACGATAACTCATGCTGTGATGAATATTTGAAAAATATGCCTGTTTTAAACCACTTGTATTATGATTGGAAATGTAGTCTCCTTGTTTTTATGACTTTAAAAACGAATAACACCTGAACAGTTAAAGATATCGACTATTAAATTGTCACAACTTGTTTGCTTATTGCTAATTTCTCTCTATAGATACATAAAAGCTTAAAAAAAAAAAAAATTATTTTTTTCAAAATACCTAAATTTCAAAAAAATAAAGTTATATATACATATGAAGGCAAGAAATCATTAAAGAAACAAATTGTGAAATTTTGAGCGTGGTATCTTGAACGGTTTTGGAGTGATAAGCGTTTAAAGTGAAAAAAATACGGCCTGATTTTACATTTCCAGGATTGCATGATGCAGGCCTTTTTTTAAACCATCATATCTCTGTAAATATGAAACCCAACTATATGTTTTTTATGCGAAACGAAAGAAGAAAGTCTATATTTTCATCCACTATTTTTAGTTTAAAAATATATTGTACAGTCTTCAAGTAATTGGCCCGAGAAAACGAGTAATTTTCGAGTTTTGCTAAATGAGTAGGGGGTAGCCTTCAATTTTTCCTAAATTTCGATGAAAATTCGGATTTTCTGTTATATACAAAGATTTTAGCAGCATTTAACGTAGAATGACGTGGTGTCATTAGTTTTTCAAAATTTTACCTAGTTCTTGAGTTATTTGCATTTTTGTATAAATAAATTATTTGTTAGAAAAAACCGTCATGTGCTGCAGTCTAGTGGATATACTCTAAACTATTACGTACAAGCATACGTCCAGAATCTTGTATCCAGTTTAATATTTAAGGGTAATCGTTTTATTTTTCAATCCAATTACTCAAAAAATTTAAACTGTTTATCAAAACTGTTGTCATTGTATGACAAGAAAAACTTCCTTTCTTTTATTTGGTATACGATAACTCATGCTGTGATGAATATTTGAAAAATATGCCTGTTTTAAACCACTTGTATTATGATTGGAAATGTAGTCTCCTTGTTTTTATGACTTTAAAAACGAATAACACCTGAACAGTTAAAGATATCGACTATTAAATTGTCACAACTTGTTTGCTTATTGCTAATTTCTCTCTATAGATACATAAAAGCTTAAAAAAAAAAAAATAAATTATTTTTTTCAAAATACCTAAATTTCAAAAAAATAAAGTTATATATACATATGAAGGCAAGAAATCATTAAAGAAACAAATTGTGAAATTTTGAGCGTGGTATCTTGAACGGTTTTGGAGTGATAAGCGTTTAAAGTGAAAAAAATACGGCCTGATTTTACATTTCCAGGATTGCATGATGCAGGCCTTTTTTTAAACCATCATATCTCTGTAAATATGAAACCCAACTATATGTTTTTTATGCGAAACGAAAGAAGAAAGTCTATATTTTCATCCACTATTTTTAGTTTAAAAATATATTGTACAGTCTTCAAGTAATTGGCCCGAGAAAACGAGTAATTTTCGAGTTTTGCTAAATGAGTAGGGGGTAGCCTTCAATTTTTCCTAAATTTCGATGAAAAATCGGATTTTCTGTTATATACAAAGATTTTAGCAGCATTTAACGTAGAATGACGTGGTGTCATTAGTTTTTCAAAATTTTACCTAGTTCTTGAGTTATTTGCATTTTTGTATAAATAAATTATTTGTTAGAAAAAACCGTCATGTGCTGCAGTCTAGTGGATATACTCTAAACTATTACGTACAAGCATAGTACGTCCAGAATCTTGTATCCAGTTTAATATTTAAGGGTAATCGTTTTATTTTTCAATCCAATTACTCAAAAAATTTAAACTGTTTATCAAAACTGTTGTCATTGAATGACAAGAAAAACTTCCTTTCTTTTATTTGGTATACGATAACTCATGCTGTGATGAATATTTGAAAAATATGCCTGTTTTAAACCACTTGTATTATGATTGGAAATGTAGTCTCCTTGTTTTTATGACTTTAAAAACGAATAACACCTGAACAGTTAAAGATATCGACTATTAAATTGTCACAACTTGTTTGCTTATTGCTAATTTCTCTCTATAGATACATAAAAGCTTAAAAAGAGAAAAAAAATTATTTTTTTCAAAATACCTAAATTTCAAAAAAATAAAGTTATATATACATATGAAGGCAAGAAATCATTAAAGAAACAAATTGTGAAATTTTGAGCGTGGTATCTTGAACGGTTTTGGAGTTATAAGCGTTTAAAGTGAAAAAAATACGGCCTGATTTTACATTTCCAGGATTGCATGATGCAGGCCTTTTTTTAAACCATCATATCTCTGTAAATATGAAACCCAACTAGATGTTTTTTATGCGAAACGAAAGAAGAAAGTCTATATTTTCATCCACTATTTTTAGTTTAAAAATATATTGTACAGTCTTCAAGTAATTGGCCCGAGAAAACGAGTAATTTTCGAGTTTTGCTAAATGAGTAGGGGGTAGCCTTCAATTTTTCCTAAATTTCGATGAAAATTCGGATTTTCTGTTATATACAAAAATTTTAGCAGCATTTAACGTAGAATGACGTGGTGTCATTAGTTTTTCAAAATTTTACCTAGTTCTTGAGTTATTTGCATTTTTGTATAAATAAATTATTTGTTAGAAAAAACCGTCATGTGCTGCAGTCTAGTGGATATACTCTAAACTATTACGTACAAGCATAGTACGTCCAGAATCTTGTATCCAGTTTAATATTTAAGGGTAATCGTTTTATTTTTCAATCCAATTACTCAAAAAATTTAAACTGTTTATCAAAACTGTTGTCATTGAATGACAAGAAAAACTTCCTTTCTTTTATTTGGTATACGATAACGCATGCTGTGATGAATATTTGAAAAATATGCCTGTTTTAAACCACTTGTATTATGATTGGAAATGTAGTCTCCTTGTTTTTATGACTTTAAAAACGAATAACACCTAAACAGTTAAAGATATCGACTATTAAATTGTCGCAACTTGTTTGCTTATTGCTAATTTCTCTCTATAGATACATAAAAGCTTAAAAAGAGAAAAAAAATTATTTTTTTCAAAATACCTAAATTTCAAGAAAATAAAGTTATATATACATATGAAGGCAAGAAATCATTAAAGAAACAAATTGTGAAATTTTGAGCGTGGTATCTTGAACGGTTTTGGAGTTATAAGCGTTTAAAGTGAAAAAAATACGGCCTGATTTTACATTTCCAGGTTTGCATGATGCAGGCCTTTTTTTAAACCATCATATCTCTGTAAATATGAAACCCAACAAGATGTTTTATATGCGAAACGAAAGAAGAAAGTCTATATTTTCATCCACTATTTTTAGTTTAAAAATATATTGTACAGTCTTCAAGTAATTGGCCCGAGAAAACGAGTAATTTTCGAGTTTTGCTAAATGAGTAGGGGGTAGCCTTCAATTTTTCCTAAATTTCGATGAAAAATCGGATTTTCTGTTATATACAAAGATTTTAGCAGCATTTAACGTAGAATGACGTGGTGTCATTAGTTTTTCAAAATTTTACCTAGTTCTTGAGTTATTTGCATTTTTGTATAAATAAATTATTTGTTAGAAAAAACCGTCATGTGCTGCAGTCTAGTGGATATACTCTAAACTATTACGTACAAGCATAGTACGTCCAGAATCTTGTATCCAGTTTAATATTTAAGGGTAATCGTTTTATTTTTCAATCCAATTACTCAAAAAATTTAAACTGTTTATCAAAACTGTTGTCATTGAATGACAAGAAAAACTTCCTTTCTTTTATTTGGTATACGATAACGCATGCTGTGATGAATATTTGAAAAATATGCCTGTTTTAAACCACTTGTATTATGATTGGAAATGTAGTCTCCTTGTTTTTATGACTTTAAAAACGAATAACACCTAAACAGTTAAAGATATCGACTATTAAATTGTCGCAACTTGTTTGCTTATTGCTAATTTCTCTCTATAGATACATAAAAGCTTAAAAAGAGAAAAAAAATTATTTTTTTCAAAATACCTAAATTTCAAGAAAATAAAGTTATATATACATATGAAGGCAAGAAATCATTAAAGAAACAAATTGTGAAATTTTGAGCGTGGTATCTTGAACGGTTTTGGAGTTATAAGCGTTTAAAGTGAAAAAAATACGGCCTGATTTTACATTTCCAGGTTTGCATGATGCAGGCCTTTTTTTAAACCATCATATCTCTGTAAATATGAAACCCAACAAGATGTTTTATATGCGAAACGAAAGAAGAAAGTCTATATATTCATCCACTATTTTTAGTTTAAAAATATATTGTACAGTCTTCAAGTAATTGGCCCGAGAAAACGAGTAATTTTCGAGTTTTGCTAAATGAGTAGGGGGTAGCCTTCAATTTTTCCTAAATTTCGATGAAAAATCGGATTTTCTGTTATATACAAAGATTTTAGCAGCATTTAACGTAGAATGACGTGGTGTCATTAGTTTTTCAAAATTTTACCTAGTTCTTGAGTTATTTGCATTTTTGTATAAATAAATTATTTGTTAGAAAAAACCGTCATGTGCTGCAGTCTAGTGGATATACTCTAAACTATTACGTACAAGCATAGTACGTCCAGAATCTTGTATCCAGTTTAATATTTAAGGGTAATCGTTTTATTTTTCAATCCAATTACTCAAAAAATTTAAACTGTTTATCAAAACTGTTGTCATTGAATGACAAGAAAAACTTCCTTTCTTTTATTTGGTATACGATAACTCATGCTGTGATGAATATTTGAAAAATATGCCTGTTTTAAACCACTTGTATTATGATTGGAAATGTAGTCTCCTTGTTTTTATGACTTTAAAAACGAATAACACCTGAACAGTTAAAGATATCGACTATTAAATTGTCACAACTTGTTTGCTTATTGCTAATTTCTCTCTATAGATACATAAAAGCTTAAAAAGAGAAAAAAAATTATTCTACTAAACTATTTCTTTAACATTCTGTCATGCAGATATATTGTAAACTGCAGATACAAGATAGCTCTATACATCAAAATTCTAAAATTACTCATTTTGTCGGACTAATTACTCAATAAACTGTTGCAGATATTTCAAAATTGAATATATCAATATAAAATATAAACTTATATCTATAATTTCGTATAAGAAAAATCTTTTGGAATAAATATGACATTTTTAAAAATAAACTTTGATTTTTGTTACCTTGGAAAGTAGTTGGCTAGTATGATTCACTGATTCATGATTCGGTTTTGTTTCATCATTATTATTAAAATAAAAATTACAAATAAAAATATATTTAAAGTTTGTTGATGTAATCATCTTGAATTCACTGGTTAAACTATATTCAAACATTACTTAACTAAGTGAATCCTTAGGGCTTACTCTCTGACGCGTTTTACAAAGTGAAAGGTTTCTACTGAGGAGAGGCTTTGGTTCGTGAAAGGAGTGATTGTTTCGGAACCTGTCCGAAAGTAGGCCCTATGTATTCACTTAGTTAAGTAATTTTTAATTATAATAAAAATATATTTGTTGATTCCATCTTCACATGAACTACTAATTTTCACTAAACACTTGTAAATATTTTACAAACTTGACTATAGTAGCACTTACTTATATTTGTTGAGGACAGCCGTTTCGGGAGATTTGTTCCATTGTCACGGTCTGAGTTGAAACGGCCGTCCTCAACAAATATAAGTAAGCGCTACTATAGTCAAGTTTGTAAAATATTTACATGTTTTAGTAAATAAAAATGCATTTCTTTCCAGTATATTCATTTTAAATCAAGCTCCCAATGTTTTTCAATAATTTGAAAAATGTGATAGACAAAGTCAATTTATATTATTATTAGCAAAGTTCATAATAGATACAAACTTCTATTTTATTTAATCACTTTTACAATTAGATGTATTTTATTTATATGATTCTTTTATATGAACCTGATATAATAAAATATCAAAATCTTGTTGCTGTTCATGACGAGCTGGTTGTTAATTACTTATGATATATAGTATACTTAGCTTAGTACATTATAACTTGACTGATATAATACATAGTCAATATCTGATTAGCCTAATATGTCCCATATCTTACCAGAACAGCTGTTTTCAAAATTCTATATTAATGGCATTGTTTAAGAAAATAAAATCAGTTGCATTGTAGTTTCATGAATAAAACAAATAGAGATTAATCTTGTGAGCAGATTATTTATAAGTACTGTATTTTAATCCTACTTCTTAAGTGATTTTTAATAATTAAATATGATACATATTATTTTCAAACTGTGTTGTTTTATTTATGTATATTTCCTTTTCATAAAATATACTGACTCATCCTTTCATCCAGAAGGTAAGAGGCCTGTTGTTGCACTTTATGTTAAGCCTGGCGAAGCCCCTTATGTTGTGTTGGTAGATACAGTCTATACAAAATGTACTGGAACATTAATTTCAGATTTATGGGTTATAACAACAGCTTCTTGTGTCCAAGACTCATCATATAATCTAAGAGAAACTATTTCTGTAAGTATAACAAACCATATATTTACATATTAATCACTTAAACAATAGTTTATGACTATCCGAACTTTATAGTTAGTAAATTTGTTAACATAGTGGTTTATTAATGGTTTATATATATTTTCGTAGTGGTTTATATATATTTATAATGAAATATTTATCAAATAATTTTACTATCATACATTTTTTACTTTCTTATACAGTTTCATAAAATGTGAACATTTTATTATTGAGTTATACATTTTCTCTGAAGAGTTAAAACAATTCCTTTCGTAATGTAAAGTTGTAATTAAATCTGCCAAATGGTTGCATCTGGTTTCTCACTCTGGTACTTTGTTAGCAATAATTTTCCAAAATTTAAGTGTTTTATGTAACCTCTAACTTTTAAAATCTATATTTTACAATTTGTAATTTAAGTACATTTTAACACACATTGTAGGTGTGTTTTTATAATTGTTACCAGTCTTAAATAATTTCCAAAAATTTAAAGTGGAAATAATTTGGTGTCTGCTTGGTTTAGAAAGACTTGTGATCAAGTCTTTAACCAAATACTTGATTAAATTAAATAGATGTTATGATAAATGATGAGGGATAGGATCAAAAAAGGGGAAGTTGTTAGTGTAAGAACAGTTCATAATATATATAGCAAGCAAAGAAAAAAAAACTTAATGACATTTTTGAAACTTGCAATTTTTGTGTTGTACATCTTGAGGTTTTTATAAAAATTACACGTTTGAATTATATTGGCAAAAACCCACTACTTACTGATTTATGCAGCAGACGCGTTTCGCGCTAGGTCAGCGCATTTTTCAATGCTGTGAAATACTGACAAGACTGTTGCTCAAGTGTGTTGTGTTGGTGTGAGTCTGTGGTGTATTTTTGTTCTGTGAGGTGTTATTGTTCATAGAGTAGTTGTTAATTATGTGCTCAAATATAGTGTTTGATTGGGAGTGTGTTTTTCATTTAGAATGTATTGTGGATAGTATTTATGGTGTTTATATATCTCATAGTTTTCTACTGTGTTAAGTTTTTTTTTGCTTTTATTGATGTAATGTAGGATTTTTAGATTGGTGTCTGTCAGTGTAGTATGTTTTGTATGTGTATGGCGAAGTTTGATGTGGGTTGTGTCTTTCTTATCTGTTTTACATGTTATTTGTATCTTGTGGTAAATGTTCTCCCTGTTTTTCCTATGTAAAAGCTGAGGCAGTTGCTGCATGTAATCTTGTATACGCCTGCCCTGTCGTGTTTATCCTGGCGTTTTTTAATTGTGCTGGATGTTGTGAATGCTACTTTGTATTTAAGTTTGCGCAATGTGGAGGCTATTTTTTGTGATGTGTTGTCGTGATATGTAAGTGTTATATATTTTGGTGTTTGTGTGTTACCGTTTTCTGTTGAGAGATTTTTGAGACAGAAGAGTGAAAATGAACAAATTATATGTAAACTACGCAACCAGCAGTACTAAACCTAATTTCTGAACTTCAGGTACCACTTTCTCTCTCAAATGTAAGAGGGAAGTTTGCACAGACAAATAGACATGGAGAGAATAAACAAGAACATTGTGGAAAATGATAATTAAAGATTAGAATGATATACAGACATCACCCATATAATATTGACTAGGTAATTTCATGTAAAGAACCAAGATAACAAGATCAAACTTGGAAAGTTTACTCTCTTTTGTTTTTTACTTCAATTAATACTTGAAAAATATCAAACAAGAATATAAAATTAGTTAGACAACTATAGTTGTGTAAGTAATGCAACGAGCTAACTCATTAACATCCATGATTTTTAAAATGAACTTTTTCTAATGTATTATTTAATTGTTTGTATATATGAAGGTAAGTCAATTATTAACCGCATTGAGTTATAAATTTTATTGCAATCAAATAGAAAACTTATATGTACAACATTTTTTGACATAGCCCCTCTGCTTTTCAACGGACTTGGTGCATTATTGTACAAGCTTCCTGATGACCTCATAAAATGTTTTAAATTAAGATGAGAGCCAGGATTACACTGCTTCTTTTAATGGACTAAACAAGTTTAGTCAGAAGGAGGAAGATCGGGACTGTATGGAGGATGAGCCAAAATTGAGTTTCTAAAAGCGTCTCAGAAGTATGCGGATAGGCATTGTCGTGCAACAACAACACTTTTTGACAGAAGTCCTTGGCATTTGGTTCCAATTGCAGGCTTTAGCTTGGCAGTAAGCATCTCACTGTAATGTACACTGTTTATTGTGTCCCTTGCTTCATAATGTTCCAGTACCAGACCTTGTGAGTCCTAAAACCCATAGCATAGTTCTCCTGCGGATGGTTGGGTCTTGAACATTTTCTTGGTCGGCGAATTTGGATGTTTCCATTTCATACTCTGCCGTTTACTCTCAAGCTTGTAATGATGGATCCATGTTTTGTCACCAGTAATGATCCTGCCTAAGAAGTTGACCCATTCGTTACTGTAGCAATCCAAAAGTTTTTGGCAGATGTCGAGGCACGTTTGTTTATGCAACTGTGCGAGTTGTTTTGTGGCAAAATACAGTTTCCGTATTGTACCAAAAATTTTCAATGAATTTCAGCCCCTGATATACCTTCTGACCACGAACATTGGATCACTGAACGTTGCTCTTCTTTGGTGCAAATAGAAAGCGGAACGGCCATGATTAACAGCATGACAGCGATAACAAAACTAACCTAGCAGGTTTAAACATGTATAATGACAAATAAACAAAGCATAGATAATTAACGCAAAACGACAGTACTATCAAAATAAAACAAAATATAACTAAATTGAGAATAATTCTCATATGCATAGAATAAGCAGTATAAATAATTTTACAAAACTATCTCTTGCCTGTTGCGAATGCTGAGGTTTCCTACAAATAGGATGCTGGGATAATCAAGTAATATTACACAAGTATGAAAATATATTCTGAAATGATATTTTTTGACGATTATTACTGATGTTTGTTTTAAAAGTACTAAAAATTATTCAGTCAAAATGAAGAGATGAACTTGAATTTCTCTCTCTTGATGCGGGTAAGAGATGAAACAGTTCTTGCACAAAGTTACTTTATACAAATGGTGAGAGGTTTCATATTGCAATTCTCTTCTTGGCGTGTACTATACCTTGTCTTGATATAAAATTACCTCCATCTGTGTGTGATGGATGTTGAAGAGAATAAATCGGCTGACCTTCAAGGGTTATTTTTTCAAATACACAATGGCAACATTTCTTCTAAATTCAAGTAGATCCTTGGTAGAGCGAGATCCCTTCCTGTATACAACCCAGGCATTTAAATTTGCCATGTCAAGCATTTGTGTAAACAAACACTAGTATCACTTTTTCTTTGAATAGAAATGTTAACTTCCAAACTAGCCAATCATGGTGGTCAACTCCACCTATGTATTTGTTATAGGATTTTATAACATTTGGTTGTGCAACAGATACCTTCTGCTTTGATGGCCTGCTCCACCATGACGCAGGGGGGTATGCATATCCATACATAACGCAGAGGATAAATGGTGTCAAAAATTTGTCCAAACTGTGAAACACGGCATTCCACTTCACCTTCTGAATCAAAAGTCCCCTTTGGCTCTTTAGACAAATTCTTGAATCCTTTAAAGTTCATTTGCACACTTGCTCTGTCTCAGTACCAGTAGCTCTAAAACCAACATCTCTCAAATGAACAAGCAAATCCCTGTTGATAAAGGGATCGTCGAGAATACTATGTGACTTTTGGGCACTTGAACTGGAACAATATATTTAAAACAACACGCAACCCTAAATCCAAATCTTCTCTTTCGTTTGAGCTACTTCTTTACAGTCTAAAGTGAAGTTGAAACAGTATCCACTTGACAGAACTATGACTGATTCCCCAAGAAACTATAAGGTCAGTTTACTTCCTAACAGGCTTCGTTTTCCATACATTACACAGAGAAAGACCTGACCAAATGAATCATCAAACACATCACGAACTCTAAGAACTAGCATCATCAAAGAAATTGCAGAAGCAGACAGCACTATATGAACTCAGTGCCTGACAAGATATAAACTAATGCCTTAATGTCCTAGCATTCTATAAATAGGACAGCATGATTCAAAGACGTCCTAAACAACGATTAAGCAGAATTACACTCTCTTTCAAACATACACTCCGTGAATCATACTAAAATGTTCTTGCAAACACGTTGCATTTGAAAGATAATGTTCATATATAAAAATTACTCTCCAGTGATAGGCTCAAAAAACTTTCAAATCAAACTGTTCTAAGGTGCTTGAAAAAGGATAATCAATGTAAAAGTAACTATTAAATGTAGCATCTCTTCAATAAATAATAACCTAAAAAACAAAAATATATTGAGACGAATTTAAAAAAATAAAATACGAGGCTCATATTTATAAGATACTAGGCATAAAAGTGTCAAGGTTACTGGTTGGATTTTTTACTATAATAGGTAATATAAAATAAGCTCGTCAAGAATATTTTGTAACTTGTAGATCAATGATTGGCTTGACTTATTCTAATCTGTGATGAAATATTCTGAATGGGTTTTACATGAAAGAAATTATTGAGTTCTAACATTGAACCAGATTCTTCTACAAGACAATTAGAAAATAAAGATATTATTTAATACTGCTAGAAAAACTTAGTTGTATAATTAGGAAATCTATAAAGTACCATTAATATGCAAAAACTATTTTTAAAAAATATGAGCATTAATATTCTATTCAGTGGTAAAAGTTGTCTTCTCAGAATAAATAAGAAAATTGCAAGTGTAAATCAAAACACTGCTGTAAATAGCATTTACTTCTGTGATGTTAAATGTGCAAAATATTTAAAGACAATGTTTTTTTTTTAAACAAAAAAGCTAGAAATACTGGGTTCAATATTTCTAAAGGTGTAAGAAGTCATTTTCCACAGAAAATAATAATAATATACCGGGAATTGGTGTTGTGAATCAGTAATTTTAATTAGATACAATAAACTCTATTTAGACAAATTACAAATTTTTAATTCTATAGAAATGTAAACAACATATCATCTTGTTTGAAAAAATCTTATACGAAGCAAGCTTAATCTAAAATTAATAACAATGGATTATTTTTTATCTATTTATCTTTACAAGTAAATATTTCCTTTTTGTTATAGTAGACAAAAAACTGTAACCTTTTAACAAGCTATGATTAAAAGTTACTAAACTAAGTGAATACGTAATAGCTTACTTGCTGACGCATTTCAAAACATTTGTTCCTTTTACAAAGCTAACACTCTACTGCTGGCATCCTGTTAGGTACAGAGGCTGTAACGAGATGGATTTATGACTGTGGAAGGGGTGGGGTATTTTGGTTGAGTGTCATGTAATAGAAAAGGCTGTTGGCTTCAAAATGTGTGTGATCATTTAATGTTTTCTCTATCTGTTGCGTAGTGTTTGTATATCTCGTATTTTTTAAAGTTGTTAGTTTAATATGTGGAGAACATTAAGATTAGTATGTACGTCCGTGTGTGTGTTGTGTGTTTTTTAGGTGTTTTGCGTAGCTGGATTTTGGGTTTGTTTGGTTTCTTTGGGTAATGTGTTCTTTGAAGCGTGTATAGAATGACCTACTGCTTTGGCCGATGTAATAGCTGGGACAATCGTTACATGTTAATTTGTAAATACAGGATAGTTTGTATTTGTCTGTTTATTTTTGAAAAGGTTGTATGTACTGTCTTGAAGTGTTTGTTGTTTTGAAAGATATTTGGTAATAAAGTTTTTTGAATGTGGAGGCGATTTTTGTTGTGGTAGGTGAGAGATATGTATTTGTTGTTTATTGTGTGGTTTGTCTGCGTGGCAGTTTGATGATGTTTATGTTTAATTTTCCTGAGTATGTTTGTCTATGAGCGTGTGTTGGTAGCCGTTTTGTTAAGCGATGTATTTTATTGTATTGAGTTTTTCGTAGTAGTTTTTCTGTAGCATAGGTATATTGATTAGGCGGTGTAACATATGATTAAATGCAGCGTGTTTGTGTTGTGTGGGGTGATTAGATGTATTGGTAGTGTTTGGTCTAGAAAGTTAATTTTATTGTTTCCTTCTAATTCGAGGGTAAATATGAGGTTTTGGTGTATGGTATTATTGTAATTATGTAGTTGTTTGATTTTAACAAGACTGTAATATTTTTGTACACATTCATTATATAATAGAAATGTTAAACTTTTAACATTTTAAATAATCAGTTTTAAACAAAAATTAACTAACATATTAAATGCATTTCAATCGCAGAATTTTTGTACTAAGAATAATTTTATTGGTTTTATGAGACGAATTATAAACGTAGTTATGGACAAAAAGTTGAGTTCTCTAACAGGCTTATAAAAATAAAATAATTTTGAAAATCTTTACTTTGTCAGATTGTAGCAGGTATCTTAGACTACGAGAGTAAAGAAAATTATACTTCTAGACAAGAACGCACTGTTGTGAAAACAATAATTTTTCCAGGATACAAAGATCTTAGATCCATTTCAGCTTTAACACTTCTTAAAGTAAGTATGACACATATCTATCAAAGTCTTATTAAAATTAGTATTTTTTTATATCAACAAAAGTAACTCCTTTTGTAAAAATTTGTTTTAAATTATTATTGCAAAATTAAATATGCTTATATTTGGCAGCTTGCTTGTGCTGCGTACATTGGACACCGGGCCATCGGCTACGAATGATGCTGGACGCCCGTACTAAGATAATATGCTTATATAGTTATATTTCAGTTTTCTTTCATCTCCAAATACTAAGGGAATTTTAGGTAAAAGAGTTATCTCTACCTATAATTTACATTGCTATAATACTTTTCATTTCAAGAGATAGATATTTACATGTTCGCAGCGGAATTGTTACTGCCAATAGGGTCACTTTTAAAACAGATAGGAAAATTGTCATTTGAAAGACCAAGAAATAAATTCATTACAATTAATATTATTGTAGTAAGATTAAAAATTTAAACTAAATACAGTGAAATGTAAAGAATCTTATGAACTCAAACTATTAGGACTGTATGAGCAATATAACTTTTTCCCCAAATACTTTATTTTGAGAATAATTACAATTACTACTTATTGCAGGTAAATCAATCTTTTCATTTAAATAATCTTGTATGGCCAGTGAAAACACAATCCAGAAGCTGGCCAAAAATAGGAGAAAACAGTTGGAAGTGTTCCTTTTTTGGCTTTGGAGATATTGATTATGCCTTGCATGACCCTCAGTTAAAAATCGCAAATATTAAAGTTAAGAATGCAGCAAGATCTTGTCACTGTACAAAAAGGTGCGTGTGACTTTCAAAGTAACAATATATAATCCATGCATGTGCCCTATCCAGCATTTCAATACTTTGGACCCTTTCAGTAGTATGGCTATTTTCATGAATGAACTCCGCCTGCAAATCAGTTGTGCTAAAATAGACTTAGAAAGAATTCATGACTAAAAATGGTGATAAGATTAAACCTTCCTCGAAAATCAATGAGAGTTTTTAAAGGCATAGGTAAAACTTTGTACACTATTGATATATATAATTCAACTAAAAATTTAAAGTTATATTTTAAAAAATTATTTCTGTACCCAGATGTAGACAATTGGATTTTGTTTACTAATTGATTTGTGTAAATTACAGAAACATATATTTAGCGGGAAACAACTAATGGAACCACAAATAAACTGCAGAGATTTGGTGCAATATCTGCCACATTGTTGAGGGATTGCTTTACTTTATATGTCGTGTGTTAAAATGCTACATTTGAAATTTAAACTAGATGGCATCCTAATTGAATTAAAATTATAAAGAATTTGTTCATTGAAGGTTTTTCTAGAGATCGATAAAGTAACGGATAAATTCTCACATTTTTATAATTAATACTTTTACATGGAGGGAATACACATGAATGAATATTTGTTTAGTCAATGCAGCAAACGAAAAAAATACAGTAAACCCTTGATATTCGCGGGTTCAGTATTCGCAGTCGGTAAAATTACAGGATATCCCGGTAATATGTATTTCATTTTAAAAAAAAGACAGTATAGTTACTGTGAAGGTTGTAATATAATGTGTTCTCATTTATTTTGTACAGTACTGTAGTTATTTATCAAAGAAATAGATTTTTCTCCAAACATCCGTTACACTGTACAATACTAGGTTTACTACTCCCTTGTTTATAACAAGTGGGTTTATCGTCACTGACTAACAACGATGAGTCAATTCGGCGCTCGCATTCAACTCCATACATAAGTTTAGCATCATTTCTGTTATAACTATTACTGTTAATTTGATACAGTAATTGTAATCGGCGCCTGTTTTGTTTTTCCCATCAGCAGGTACCAAACAGTTATTCACTCGACGAGTCTGCCAGTTTTGGAAACATCACATCTAATTTTGGAAATGTTTAGTGAGTTTGTTTTGTTCAGTTTTATCTTGTCTCTTAAAAGATTATTTGTCTAAAATAGTGTTTAACACGAATACTCGTGTCTCTGTGTGTGTGTGTGTCTATGAGCACTCATATTTTAAAAAATGCTTGTTTTCGGAATGAAGGAAAATGTAAGTAAACAATAATAATTATGTATGTAATTATGCGGTACGTAAATATACCAAACTATATTATAAGTATACTGTATAGCTATAAATAATATTAACATTTTTGACGGTAAGCTCCAGGAACGCAACCCCCACGAATAACAAAGGACTATTGTACTCAAAAACCAAAACAATCAAATAAGAAGATTAGTAAAACAGAGATAAACCCAAACACCCCTGGCATCAGAACCCAGATGCTTGCTGTCTGTAAAGTGTTGAGTGCAGATATTAGTAGTAGTTTATGATACTGATATCTATAATGATGATCCTGACATCAATAATTCTGAAATTAGTAAAATTAGCAAAAACCTGCTTCTTAAAGCTTATTAAAGACCGCCAGTAGCAATGATCATTTATGACTGATTTAATTCAACCTAGTAGTCATGGATGTTATTTTTGTTTCAACTATAAGAGAGATGTTTATTTAATATTACCTGATAAATTCATCAGTATATCTTCAGTAGTACTTGAGGTATTGCAATTTAATTGAAATGCACCAGTATAAGTAATGTTACTGCCATTTAAAAACCACTGAAAGGAGTCGCTATAAGCTATTTAACATTATATCTGGCAGGCTGACATCACTAGAGCCCATGGCTGTATTTTTTTGTTCTTGTAATAGGTGCATTACATTCTCAATAACATATTTATTTTATATGTAAACTACACACACACACACACACACACACACACATATATATATATATATATATATATATATATATATATATATATATATATATATATATATATATATATATAGATTTTTTGGACTAGGAGACTGACAGACTTACCTTGGTAAGAGTCCACTCTGTAGTCTTGAAATAGAAACACATAAAAGCACTTAAACAATGATATATTTCAACCACACAGTGGTCTTTGTGTGGTTGAAATATATCATTGTTTAAGTGCTTTTATGTGTTTCTATTTCAAGACTACAGAGTGGACTCTTACCAAGGTAAGTCTGTCAGTCTCCTAGTCCAAAAAATCTAAATAATCTTTACCAACCAAAACTAACCTAAAAATAAATAAATAAATATAAATATATATATATATATATATATATATATATATATATATATATATATATTCTGTTTCAGAAAAGTGTGTAAAATACAATGATGTTATATTTATAAGCATTTATTTTGAAGTTAAAACATTTATAGTATATTACTTTACAAAATCTTATTAATTATTAGTAAATTAACAACAATAAATCTACGGAAATCTAAAACCCGAAGTTAACTAAGTAGAAATTGCAGTATTATTTTTTAAAGAAATATAAATTTTTTATGTGGTCTAAAATATAGTTTTTTACATAAAAACAAGATTTTTTTTATTGGAAAAATAGATTAATGAAAAATAAATGTATACAATCCCATTTTCTTTAAAATTGCAGAATATTATTATAATTATGTTAGAAAGAAAAATTATAAAACATTTCATATAATAATATAGATTTTCTTATGTGTAAATAAATGTAATTATAGGAATTATATAGTCTTTACACTTTTTATTGATATAAATATGAAATGTGACAGATAAAGTACAACTTTTGGTTTTCAGCTGAAGGAAGTTTAAAATATTTTGTATATTTAATTACACATATTTTATCTTAAAGCTAATTGATGAAAATTTCGAGACATACATTTTATAGGGAGTTTATTATAGATGTATATAATATATATATATAGGCTTAAAAAGTATGTACACAAAAAGCTAAAACTAAAAAAATAAGAAAAACTGTACACATTTCTTGATGTCCCATATAGTAATAGTATGTAGTAATAGTAATTCCCATGTTTTGAAATAGTATTCTTCCACTATAAATGCCTTGTGTTTCTGCTGAAATGCTTTTCTATTGTTCATTACTACAATACACAAACATGGTAGTAGTCTTTTTTTTAGAACTGATTGATTGAAAAAAAATTTTTAAAATTGTCAAACACAATTTCATTTTAAAGATATTTAGAATAAAGAACATATATATTTTTTTAAATGAACTGGTAATAACGAATACAATTGTATAAAAAACAAACACAAAAATTTATTGTTTCATTTGCCTTTCAGTTCTATATTTCAATCAAAATTACTATGTTTTCTGTGTACTCCTCACAATACAGTCTATAAATTAAATTTTATTGTCTACAATTGGTCATAACCAAAACTAAATACATCATAATACATGAAATACGTAAAATTATAGATTACTAGTTTTAGCAGTTACACACAAAAAGCTGATATTTACAGCTTTTTAACAATTACAAAAAAGCTTACAGCTCTAATATATTTACAAACACAAGAAAAGAATATATCTCACCCTACAACTGAATGAGAAATACAATGTTTGAACACTTTTCAATATTAAAAATCACTGTCACATATTTATCAAAACATTCAATGGAATTGATATCTCATTATTTCAATAGGTGTATAGATATTTTGAAGAAAGTAAACGCGATGTCACTTGTAAACATTATTGTAAGGCCATAATTTTTTTTACTTTGACAGTAACATCTGTAAAATTTGATGACTTGTTTATTAAGGAATTAGAAAACACATATTGCAAATCTAGGTTATGTCACAGCAAAATTGACCTTTAGAAACAATTTTAGTAGCCAATGTTTTTCTGATACCAGTAGAAGCAATCACACAATTATCCCTGACTCTTTAAACATTGATACATTTCAGGAAAATGTAATAAAAATATAAATGTATTATGTATGAAAATTAAGAGTATAGTCTACCTTTTCATTGGTGTTGGTTATGTTGCATGTAGCATATGCTGCAGTGTTATATTTTTAATATGTATTTGATTGTGTTGCATGTAAGTAAATTATTCATTTTCCAGAATAGTAATGGTTAGCCTTAGAAACAAATTTTTGGAGGTCGCACAACAGAAATGGAGCTTTCAAGGTAGAAATACCAGCTTGAATGGTCAAGTAGTCACGAGATTTTAAAATACCAATGCGCTTCATTTACTATCTTAAGAAAGATCACAAATTCATTTTAATGTTCGTCAGATATCATCTTTACATAAAATTTATTGTAAGTTGAGAATTTTAGGGACATTATCAGCAGACAACAAAATTATCAGAAAGACCAACAGGCATACCAACAACTACACCCTTTAATATATTTAAGTATATTAGTACTTACATTTAGTTCAAAGAGGGTGGCAGTTTCAAGAGATGTATTCCAGCTAGGACCACAACTCATTGGTAGTTTTGAGTAACCCATAGTTAAAGTCAGAGTTGATAATGGGATACATTTTTCATAACAGCTGTCCTCAATTGGACAAAAAATCACCGCTAATATAGCCAAGTGTTTATATATTAAAATATATATAAATGTATATCACTTGCACTATGACATACTTTAACAAGAATCTTACTTGGTATACATGCGAGTTAACTTTCGAAGACTAATTATGTGTCTTCATTATTGAGCAATCAATGAGACTCAGTTGATGCTCAATAATAAAGAAACGTAATCAGTCTTTAAAAGTTAACTCGCATATATACCAAGTAAAATTTTTGTTTAAGTACATTATAGTGTAAGTGACAAGGGAATACAAGAAAACAGTGTTGCAAAGTTAAAATATAAATATATTATATTAATCTATCAGACAATGGGCTGCCTGAATATACTTTGGTATTTTATGGATCTCAGTGAAGTTTCTTAAAGGATTTTGTAATAACCCTAGGGTGAATGTATAAAGTTTTTAATCTAAGACAATAGTGTATTCTGAGCACACATCTGTAATTACATTATCTTCCTAACATGCCATCAACTCAAAACCATCATATTGCTGTTTCATCATGTATATGTCTTTTTATCCCCAGATATCAATGGAAATATGTATTATGCATTCCATACAAAGAAGATGTGAGTTTATGCCAATCTGATATTGGAGGACCGATTGTTTGTCAGGGTGAGTTGGTGGGTGTGGCATTAAGGCTGCATAATAGGTCTACGTGCCTGATACACACAAAGCCTAATGAGGAATGTGGGAAGCTCAGTACTATATCACTGTTTATATACTTATGCCCTTACCTTGAATGGATCCATAACAACACACATGCTTTAAACCCACAAACTTTTCCGTCTACTTGTAAAGGTTCGTCTACAATAATAAATTACTATCTTATAAATTTCATTATACTTTTATACATTTACAGTAGTTTATTTCTAAATGCATAAATTGTTTGTATCTTTAGTTACGACAACTCACAATGTTTTCATAAAAAAATAATATTCAAATTTGATCAAACCCAAGCTTGATACAATTTTTAGGTAAATTATAAATAATTGGAAAATACACATTTATAATTAGCAAATTATTATTGGCTATACAAAGTAAAACAGAACTCGTGTCAAAAATATTTTTTTTAGTATTCTTACTAATGTATAAATTCACAACATAGCTCATTCTGTTTAATTTGATAACTACTTTGATCAGGGAAGTCCATTTCTAATAATAGTTGCTGCTAGCTACTTAAAATAAATACTCAAGTAAGAAAAAACTTGACTGATCTTTGTAAGAAAGTTAAAATTTTTTCAAGTACAATTATATCCTACAAATAAATTTAATATTTACTATTAATTTTGTAATCAAAATTCCTAAAACTAGGATATTGCAATGGTGTGAAATATAAATATAAGTCAATCATTCCCCAGTTACGTATCATCCGACTGTTAAGTTATGCTTCAAAAGTAAAACATATTTTTTGTGTCATGATAAAACATTATTTGGTATTAATTACAATCAACCTAAATTCCATTAAATTTTCAATAAAAAAATAAAATGTAAAAAGATATTTTTAAGACAATAGATTTGACACTTTAAAATGTTTTATAATGATTTTAATTAATTTTAATAAAAAAATATTAATCAATAACATTTGTAATCATAAATAAACACAAATGTGTTTAACTTTTCTTTAAAAGAATTGACAAAATAGGTAGAATTGAATATTTGTTGATTCAATCTTCACGTGAGCTACTAGTAATCACTAAACACTTTTAAATGTTTTAACTTGCCTATAGTAGCACTTACTTTGCTTGTTGAGGACGGCCGTTTCGGGAGATGTGTCCCTTTGTCAACTCAGACCGTAATTATCTTACGAGTTACGGTCTGAGTTGACAAAGGGACACATCTCCCGAAACGGCCGTCCTCAACAAGCAAAGTAAGTGCTACTATAGGCAAATTAAAACATTTAAAAGTGTTTAGAGAATTGAACCTTAAAAATATCAGATAATCTCTAATCTTCACCTAATGTAATTGAGCCCGGTCAAATACCATTGCTTCCTTTTAGACTTAGTTGGGATGGGTATAAAATGAAAAGTGATGTGTTGACGATTAGTCATCACTTATTGTGCAAGTGCCAACACCACAGTCCAATGTCTAGAAAGACAAAGCTTTACCTATCATAAAATATAATAGTTTTATGAAGGGAGTAGACTGATCAGAATTAATGACATATCGTCGCCTTTAATGTAACATTATGATATAGTATAAAACAATTATCTATATCCTTTAAAATACTTATAATTATTACACATAATTCACCCCTGACAATTGTTTCTATTTGGATACATTCTTCAGTATTTTAGATAGATGGTGATATGAAAACAAATATGGGCAATGAAAACTTCAGCCAATCAAAAAACTTCTTTTTTTCATTATAGGTTCTGTGGTTTTGGTAATTATATTATACGAAGTCAGATGTAAATACTGTTTGGTTTAAAGTTAGTGTATAGTTTTTAAATTAATTAAAAACTCTGTAGTAAACCAGATCTCTGTCATTCAACCATTTATTATTTCATTTTATGCTGGTATCTTTGTTGAACTTTAGCCAGTGAATTAAGAAAGTAAAATAATATTTCTTTAAAAACTTTGTTGAAAATGGTTATATTCTGATAACAGTAAAATATGATGTTAATTCCATATAATAATTATGATCTATAAAATTACAATAATGTTAACGCAAAAAAATTTAATTTTTTCTACACTATTTTACTTTAGAATGTTTATAAAAAATAATGAATTTATAACGCAGTACTTTTTACTACTCTGTACTGTATTTTACCAGACTTCAAAAAATAACCTTTCGTGCAAAAAAAAAAATTGTTATGCATATGACATTAGGACATTTTTTATGTAGTCATTTTTGGAGCCCAGTAAGAATTGTCACATACAGTACATAATGGAAACCAGTTTGTATGTATGCTTATATTTGACTTCAGTAAATTTTGACTTGTCCAAAACTCTCAGAAACATAACCCTGAGGTACCTCAAAGTGTAACTATAATTAAACAATCTGTATGTAAGTGAATAGACCATAACTTCATGTTTATTACAATCCCAAAGAGAAAGTGTTAATAATAACAAAAAGATCCTATACTTTTCAATGACTTGTCATCCTTTGTGTACTATTGGCAAGTAATAAAATAATTTTAAAGTATACACAATTTTGTTCACTTAATTTAACTCAGCTTTACTGAACTGAGGGTAAAGATTAGTCAAATGAGTTTTAATGTGGTACAGAAACAACTTGTTACCAAATACGTAGGACATGACACTAAAGAAAAACACTACAAACAATATAAACAACAATTTATAAGTCAATTCATACTTAGACCAACAAAGAATAATTTTTATTAAGAAACTATAATTAAAGTAACATAATCTATGTGTTAAAACAGCTGTTCTACTACATAACCTATAACATTAAAATCAGCTGTTATACGCTTATGATATAACTAATATTTTTATATGTCTGTTAATAACTATTAACTTTTTTATATAGGCTAATGACAGATCACAGACAATTTTGCTTTTTTAAACACTCAACGTTTCGAATTTCTTTCCGAAACTCCTTTTCAAGAGCTCAGTTTTAATTAAACAACTATACAATATAAAAACTGTTTTATTGTAATAGAAAAAATTTTGACTTGTAAATGGATATTTATTGATAGTTTTTGTAATTTGTTGATTTTTATTATGTTTTATACAATGTTATGTATTATATTAATTGTAAGTTATCTTGTATAATTGTTTAATTAAAACTTGGCTCTTGAAAAGGAATTTCGGAAAGAAATTTAAAACATTGAGTGATTAAAAAAGTAAAATTGTCTGTGATCTGTCATTAGCTTGTGATTTAAGTTAAGTATCAGCTTATAAAACTAAGTTATTACTTATTTTAACCCAAATGGGACGAAATAACTGTATTGCATACCTTGCCCCTTTTGTGAAAATTTTTTCTCCCATAAAATTAAATCTTTATAATTAATTAATGAATTAATATTTGAAAAAACAGTATTAACTTCAAGTATTGCCCACTTCAAGTAATAAAAAATGTATTTGAGTTTATGAATAAAAAGTATTATATTAACAACTGAAAATTTAAACAATGAGTGTAGAATAATAAGGAATTGAAAAAGAAACAGCCAGTTTATAGAAAATCCAATTAAAATTAGTTACAGGAAACTTTAAGAGAATTACAAGGTATGATATAAATCTGGCCAACTAACCCACAGATGACAAATGCCACTTAATATGCTTCATAGAATATTTTACCTTAGTGTATATTGAGCCTCATAGCGTGTTGTTGAACTAAATCGTTTTTTTTGTGTTAGATGTTTAGTCTTCTTGACCCTTGGTAACGTGTTTGCTTCTAAAGAAAGATATTTATAGCTGTCCTAAAGCATTCTTGGAATGACAGTACAAATAAAGTATAATTTGTATTGCCTCTTTCTAATGCTTATAACTAACTGAGTTGGTAATTTTGGTCAATCTTTTAACCTAGTCTTTCCTGCTTTATCATTTAGTTGGCCCGCACATGATTGAAAATAAACTTGATTAAGATATCAAAATTGGAGCAGGTCGTATTGGATAGAGAGAGTAGTGGTATTGATAGTAACAATGGCGGTTGACTACAATTCTGTCCATGTAACTACAGAGAATATTCCCACACTATAGTGCCCCTTCCTTATTAATGATCTCCTGCCAGGCCATAGTCAATTTCTACCACTGCCTTTACATACTGTTGATAAAACATATGTGTAAACATTTTTTAAAATTATATTAGTTATAATGTTTTTACAAATGTAAAGCTAGCAATTAGTTGCGTGAATGTTAGAGGGAGCCTACAATAAACTGCTAAACTTTAAACGGTAAGCAACATTTTATTTATCATTTATTTATTTTGTTTACATATTTATTATTATTTATTTTACATATTTTAATTTATAATTATTCTTTTTACTAATAATGATTACAAATAATCAACTAAAAAATAAATAAACCAGCACAACACGATCCAATTGCCACGACCACTGAATTCCATATTTGCTGAGTCGCTAGGAGGGCATGAATCATTTAATTCACAATTGTTAACCTATTGCACTTCACGGACAAGCTTATCCCATCCTAACAAAATGTAGCTTAAGGATGACGCCTTCAACCCGTCATGAATTTTTATCATAGCCTCAAGAGAATTTATTTACACTGATATGTTACGTACAAGCCTAGACATCTGTGCTGGCTAAGAAATATTTATCGCTTCTTACTTATAGTGTAAAAAAAGGAATATGTTTAAAGTCCATTATTTGACATTCTGTCACACATTCTAAAAATATTAAAACCTTACATTAGTTTTAAAAACAACTGGAGTTGTTTGCTCAGTATAGTTTTTACTCGATGTTGGTCAGATATTAATAAATAAATATAAATAGCTTATGTTTCTTGTGTGTTGTAAGAATGGAAAATCTGTGGTTGTAGGAAAAGGACTGTTTATTGTGTAAGAGTGATAGCGAGTGTAGTAACATTGTAAAGATGAAAAACATATAAAAAAATGTGCGACAAATTGTATCACAGTAAATTAAAATTCTAAATTGAAAAATTCTTGTAAATATATGAAAATATTGTTTAATTAGTGAATTTTTTACCTGAAGTGAACAATATTAGGAGACTATAAGCTAATGCAAACTTCAAACCCAACTTTTACTGTTCTTACTAATAATTATGACAAGTAATAACAAATAAAAAATTTGCCCCAGTGTAAATTATACAACATTTAGTTCTTTACAAGGCAGAACATTTTTGTGGTGAAGTACAACTCAGTTCATGCGATGAATTAAATCGTATCGCAGTGCACATTGGTTAACTCGTGTCAAAGAGATATAATGAAACAGCTTAAAGAAAACTTACAGGAATTTTGTATAGGATTAACAGCTGATATGCAATCAGAACAGCAGTTACCTGATACCAACAATGCAAAATTTCCTTCAATATAAATGTATGGAGGTGAGTAAGAAATATATTTGTTTAAACATTCTGTTAGCAACTACTCACAGATGGTAGTCATTGGAGTATTTACTTGTAGGCTACATAAATACAAACAAAAATTAAGACCTAATAATTGAGTATATCCAATTGATGAGCCAACTTCAATCTTGCAGTTAAATTAAATACATGACTTTAAAAGTTAATATTAATAAAAACTATATTTAATCAGTGCTAGCTTGATCTTCAACATACTCTCAGTAGATGTTTTTGTATAACCTCCTTTCCAGCTAGGAAAGGCAAAATGTACTTAATTAAAACCTTCTCATTCTTAAAAAAGTTAATTGTAATAAAGCCTGACTAGTCAGCTCAGTGATACAAACTAATATATCTTTGTAGTTTCTGTACTTTGTTCCTCTGGTATTCAAAAATGTTTTGCAACAGTTTTGATTGTAAGTTTTTAATTAGACCAACTATTTTGAACATTTAATGAAATATAGTTTGGTATAAATTTTGTGTTTTAGATATATCTATTTTTTAACATTCACCAATGATTTATTAAAAAACAACAAACTATCAGAAACATTCTAACTCTTTTGGTGAGTTATTATTAAGTAGAATGTTTAGTTTAACCTATCAATAAAATATTCAAATGGTTGGAATTAGTATTAATAAATTAGATTTTTAATAAAAGCTCTTTACAAACACATAAAAAATGAACAGTCACAAATTGTTAATTAAAAAAATTATTTTTAAGTGAAAATATTGACACTTTTATCTTTTAAAGTTTACTTAAACCCCAAAATATCAGATGCTATTAACTTAAAGATTGTAAAATTAACTATAACTTACACTATAAAATAAATTTATAAAATATATACTGTTTACCGCATGTTTGATAAAATTAAAAATTCCTTTCATAAAAAATGTAAAAAAAATATTTTATAAACAATAAAATGCTAGTAGATTTTTTACAAGAAATGCTAGCAGGTTATTGTGCAAAATAATTTTAACAAGCTCAAATTAATATCGATAATTTGCTTGCTTTTCAGAGTTAATTGATTAACCTATGTATAAATATTTATTATTAACGAAACGAAGTATATCATCTCTTAGCATAAATACAGACATAATCATGAACTTTGCAACGGAATTCTTCTTTATCCCTAAGGTAGAGTTCAGCAGCATCTATATTCAGAGGATCATCGAAATTAAGTAAATCCTGCCAAACAAATTTATAACATAAATGTATATTTTTGTAGATAAAATAAGAGACAAACTTAAATTGATAATAATAATTTATCTATAATTATTTAATACTCAACTAAGTAAATGCTTAAGAGCTAAATTGCTGATGCATTTCTAAACAATCATTTCTTTTATGAAGCTAAAAGCCTCTAATGGCGGTGTCGTACGTTCTTTCTATAGGGGCTTAAAGAAATTAATAAAAATAAATAAAAGCCTATATGCAGATAATATCCACTTAAATTAATAAAATATATGACAACTAAGTTACAGAATTGATTAAAAGGGCCAAGTCAATTAAAACAAGTTGAAAAAAACAAATAATTAACTTTAAACAAGAGGAATTAATTCAAAATTTGACAAACTAATATAGTTAGGACTAGCATTCAAGTTTGTGTGTCTGTCATATATCATCAAGCTTACGAATAAATATAAATAAAATTGATATTTTTCTTCTTTTTCTCTTTCTTGACTGATGAAGATAATTTTTGATTGAAATATATCAATAGTGTGTTAAGTTTTTGTATGTGTTTATTTCCAAGAGATTGCAGTTTTGGACTATTGCCATTAGGTAAGTATGTCAGTCTCCTATCTAGTCCAAAAATTCCTATATAAATTATATATATTTATTATTAAATATATAATATATATATATATATATATATATATATATATATATATGTGTGTGTGTGTGTGTGTGTGTGTGTGTGTGAAATTAAATTTTTTGTTCAAGTGTAGAACAGATTTATTTTAAAAGATAAGCGTGCTTATCCTTTACCTGTATCAGGAAGTGAGGTGAACAGATGGTATCAACCGCCTAAATCACCTTATGAAGGACATTCGAGGGAACAACTATCCCGGTAAAACTAATTAAATAATTTTAATTTATTTTGAAGTACTTAACAGGAAGTTATAATTGGAAAGAAAACATTAGAACATGCTAAGTAAGAATAATGTTAGTCTTATAAAATGAAAACAACCTAACATAATCTAAATTTTTATATTTATCAAATTTAAATAGGGACAAAAAATTCAAAGATATTATAGGCATATGCCTTGTTTCATATGCCTTGCTACATTATTAATAATTTATCTACATAAATTAAAGTTCATGAAGATACTTACAGTAAATAATGAGTAATAATTTATCTACATAAATTAAAGTTCATGAAGATACAGTAAATAATGAGTAATAATTTATCTACATAAATTAAAGTTCATGAAGATACTTACAGTAAATAATGAGTTGAGACCCCACACAACATCTTTTAGCCTTCTGGTTGGCGCCCAACCCATTCCATCAATGGAATTTTGCCGGAGAAGACTCAGACACACATCACCTTCTTCACTCATATTTGGATGCCAAAGTTTTGTTAAACACTTTACATTTGGAGGCTACAAAACAGATAATGCGCTTGAATTACCACAGAATATCTAAGATGTATTATAAAAATAAGGTTGAAAAATTTTTTTAAGTTATAAAATTTGTATTTTTACACTTGGTCACCATACATACTGCCAAATGGCTGATTTAGCCATAGAATAAAAGAAAATATATGTCATTTTTCTGCATCCATTTGTATAAATGTCTCTTTAGGTAACTTATAATGGACTGTGAAAGTTTTTTACTTGGAAATTATTACATCATTAAATACAGAAGTCACGTAATTACACCATTTCTTTAATTTTAGTTTATTAGAATGGAAAAATGTCATTTGACCTTAGAAATGAAATCAATGATTCAACAAACTCTTTAGTCTATGCAAGGCTAAAAAAACTGCATTAGTTTCAGAGATATAATAAGTTGTTTGTAATTCTGTAAAATTTCTCTAAAAGTTTCTTTCATAGTTACTTTTAATTTTAAAAATAATTTGATATAGACAACTCAACTCTGCTTAAAACTAAGCCAATTTTCTGGTACAATTAACAGCCTTACTAAGTAGTCATGAGATAACTATATCAATCTTGTATGTCACTGATACACAAAATGAACAGGTGAAAAAAAACTATGTTTTGTATAAGAGACTTAGTGACTTAGGTTAGTGGAAAGAAAGAGGGAGAAAGGAGTTCTATGAAAAACATTCAGCAGTGCAGTAGTATTTCTTGAAATTGTTTTCTGTTGCTCTCTTTCATAGAGTTTAGATGAATCCCAGTCCATTCAATAAGAAGGGTGGGATATCTAACAGTGAATTTAGTCAGTCTTAGTTTTTTCTTTTCAAGTGTTCAGTGGCACGTTAAAATGAGTAAAAAAAAGAAAACATACAACAATGTCTTTGAGTGACAAGTGTACCATCTTGTTATGTCTCAACAATGGAGATACTTCTTCCAATCTGGCCTGTGAGTTTAATTAATGTTGGTAAGATGATAGTCCCTGATTTGAAAAAAAAATTATGCAAAATTTATTTCATATGCAGCAGTTTCTGAGGAAGGTGCACATAAGAGACAGACAATGAAAACAAATAGTTATCCACTCTGTAATATTTTTATATGTTTATAATTTTGAGTAATTTATATAATTTCTTTATAATCAAACAAAATTTAATAATACTAATCTTTAGAAAATAAATTGCAGGGTGCCAGTTAGAATGACAAAATAATTGTAACCCTAACAGTAAAATTTAGATTCCTATTACTTTTATTTTTTATTACTTACCATTTATAGTAATAAATAAAACACTTTCTTATAACTCTATTAATTTTTGTTTAATTTAGTTTTTTTAATCTTATTCTAGTTACTATATTTTTTTTTAATACACTTTCTCTATTTCCAAATTTAGTTAAACATCACAAAACTCTTTCTTTCAGGTTATTCGGTGGGTGTTATGTTAAATTAAAATTTAGTTTATGCAATTAATGTTGTAATAAATTTTATAAAAGAAATGCCTAGGCCTAGTTATTAATTTTGAATTTACAATATAATAATTTACAATCTTTCTTAAATTTAATTACTTATCTGAAGTTTAATGTTTTTGTCCAAATTTCTAGCCTTTTAAATTTATTTCTATAAACAAATCTTTCACCACTATGATTTTTAATGCTTGAATTCTTCCTTTAAATAAAATTTTGGCCAACTAAGTTTTTGCTTCCAGTTCCAATGCAAGCTTCTCTAACAATGAATTTTTCTAATTGAAATTTCTACAGAAAAAATAAAACTTCGTCAATTGTTGAAACATCTGTTATTTAACCCACTGATTATTTGATCTTCATGTCCTTACCTGGACAGTTAAGTTTTATCCTCTATGCAATAATTTTTAGGTCTTGTACATTTCTATATTTGGAAGACATCAGCTGTTTCATAATTTTATACTAGCTGCCATCTTGGTTTTAATATTTTATAATAATTTTTTTTTTAGGTTATGGCTCCATTGTTTATATTTTCTTTTTTTCATCCATTTTTAATTTACTTCTATTATATTTCGAATTATTGTTCTTTTTATTTTAATGTTTTTATATAAAAACATTACAACTCCTTGATGACAATATTTATGAGTGTTTTTTACAGAAATAATCCCTTCATTGTTTAATCTTTTTTTCAACAATTTTTTTAATACATATTTAGTTATTTTCTGTAATCTGAACAACCCCTAAAGCAATTAGTTCAAATTGACAATATTGCACTATATTGTAATGTAGTATAAATATACAACTCTATTTAATGAAGAAAGCCTTGAGTTTATTAAGTTTTAAGTGTGTTGAAAAAAAAGGTTGTTTCCATCTCTTATTCAAAATTGTTTAACTTCATCACAGTTGTAACCTAACGACACAGTTGTAAAAAAGAGAGTAAAGCAGGCTGTTCACTCCATGAGCAACAGTTAATAATGTCCTGAACTTGGGGTGTGCATCAAGGTCAGTGACTGAATACACAATCCAAGGTGGAAGGCATCGTGCCGAAGGATGAATGGCTGCAGGGTATAAAATGCAGTTGCACACGATCCCCTTGAGGAACCAGACAAAACCTCATTGTATGTTGTCTTGCCAGGGCAGTGGGGGCTCTGCTCTGGTCGACCGTTATTTCCCCCTTACTCGTGGGACGTTAATGGACCAAGTAAGTAAAAGAATTGATTTCGAGACTGCACAGACAGCGGGAGCCAATGAGACGGCAAACCGTGAGTCTGTAGCAGATGTGTCAACGGCAACCATCACTGGGGGTGCGGGGGCGGCTGTCAAGCTGCCGACTGCAGAAACCGGTGAAGTGGCTGTAGAGTTGAGCACGCTGTCTAGTCCTGGGGCTGCTCTGCGGACCCAGGCGACTGCAAATTAAGCAGAACAATGATCAAGATCCTCCAAGTGAACCTACAGCATAGCAGGGCGGCGAGTGCTGTCGTGTGTAGGATGCTGGATAGGGGAGAGGTGGACTTGGTTCTCATCCAGGAGCCATGGATTTCTGGAGGACGAATATGCGGGCTGGCGACATCTGGAGGTATGTTGTTGTACGATAAGGACTCCGGTGTTCCCAGGACGTGTATCCTGGTTAGGAGGGGGTTGAGTGCTTTTGTACTAACGGACTTCTGCTGCAGGTTCTTAATAGCAGTGACGGTGGAGCTGCAGGCGGAGGGGAGGATGAAGAGGCTGAACCTTGCCACAGCATATCTCCCCTTTGACTACGCGGGGGCTCTACCAACACAAGAGCTGAGGAGGCTGGTCGAGCACTGCGGGGCTGTGGATGAGGAGCTGCTGGTGGGGATGGATGCTAACTCCCATCACACTTTGTGGGGAAGTACAGGTACCAACACTAGAGGTGAGGAACTTTTAGCTTATCTTAGCTCTAAGAATTTACCAGTCTTAAATCAGGGGGAAGAGCCGACGTTTGTCACTAGGGCCAGACAGGAGGTCCTGGACATTACGGTGGCATCGAACCAGACGGCTAGGTATGTACTAAACTGGCATGTGTCGGATGAACCATCTTCTTCTGACCACAGACATATTAGGTATGATATCTCTCTAAATCCAGCCATGCTTCGGCCAACCAGGAATCCAAGAAGAACAGACTGGGACTCCTACAGGAGGGACCTGGGAATTCGGATTGAGGAGGCTGGATTGGAGTATGGTGGGAGGAGAGAGCTTGAAGACTCTGCCGCATTGGTTGGCGAGGCTATAGTAGAATCCTTTACTGATAACTGCCCTCTCAGTGAGGGGAGAAAAGTAGGGGATCAAGATAGGGGTGTCAAGAGATTGACAAAACTCGGGAAGGGGCACGACTGCATAAAGTCCTCTCTAAGGACCCAGTTAACCCGGTGGGGATGCTAAGAACCCCACTGGGAAATATAACAAAAACTGCAGGGGAAACTGTGGAAGAATTAATCAGAACACATTTCCCTTCCAGTAATCTGAGGAAACTTGGGGGAGCAGGCACTGAACCAGTTGCCAAACTCTCCACAAGACGTGGTAAGAGGGAGGACTGGGAAGTGGCAAGGAGGATAGTAACTCCACAAAGTGTAAGATGGGCTATTGGCACATTAAAACCCTACAAATCTCCAGGTCCAGATGGGATCTATCCTGTGCTGCTGCAGCAGGGAATGGATTTGCTGGTACTGGTACTTACTAAATTATACAGGCTAAGCATTGCTCTAGGGCATGTGCCGGCAGCCTGGAAATCTAGTAAGGTGGTCTTTATACCTAAGCCCACCAATAACCAATCGGAAGGGAAAGGATACAGACCTATTACACTCATGTCCTTTGTTCTTAAGGGACTTGAAAAACTGGTTGATAGGCATATTAGGGGGGGGGGGTGCTTTGGCCATAAAACCACTGCAGTATGCTTATCAACCGGGGAAATCCTGCGAGGGAGCTCCCCATCAAGTGGTTGGTAGGATTGAGCAAATGATCGCCAAGAAAGGTTGTGCCATAGGTGCCTTCCTCGACATTGAAGGGGCTTTCAATAACCCCTCAGTGGAGACGATGGTAAGTGGTGCAAGACGTCATGGAGTGGATGCAACCACTTGTGGTTGGATAAGTTCCATGTTAACAAACAGAAGCATTTCTGTAGAGGTGGCAGGGGAGGTCAGAAGGGCGGAGACAAGTCTGGGCTGTGCACAGGGGGGGGGGGTTCTCTCTCCTCTGTTGTGGTGCCTAGTGGTTGACAACCTTATTGAACTCCTGAATGAACAGGGGTACTTCTGTCTGGGATATGCGGACGACATAGTTGTTCTGATCCTGGGCAGATTCCCTGATACAGTCCTTGAGGTAATCAGAAATCCTCTACGACTGATTGAAGAGTGGTGTAAAAAGGAGAACCTTAGGGTAAATCCAAAAAAGACTGCTCTCATTAACTTCACCAGACAGCGAAAAGATCTGACGACCAGGATGCCCCGCTTGTTTGGTGAATACCTTGAGTTTGTGGGGGAGGTGAAGTACCTGGGAGTTACTCTGGACAGGAAACTCACCTGGAACCCACATCTTGAGAGGACAGTTAACAGGGCCAAAAGGGCACTGATGACTGTGAGAAGAATGGTGGGTAAGAAATGGGGACTGAAGCCATCAATGATGCACTGGATGTATCTGAGGGTGATAAGACCTATGATTACCTATGGAGCTCTGGTGTGGTGGACAAAGGCCAATCAGGCACAGACAAGAGCTAAACTGAGCTCTATCTAGAGATTGGCCTGTCTGTGCACACTGGGAGCGATGTCAACTACACCAGGTGCAGCAATGGAAGTAATGCTTAACCTCCCTCCTCTTGAGCTTGTCCTTAGGGGAGAGGCGAGGCTGGCGGCATGGAGATTGTGCAACTCGAGCAATTGGGCTAACCTCCCAGATGTCTCGGGACATATGAGTATCGAGTGCGTGGTCAAAGAACCCGTCTTGGAAATGGACAGCGACCACATCACTCGAATGTTTGCACCTGACCAGGTCCACCAAACTATGATGGAATGGTCGAGGACATTAGCATCGGGAGCTCAGATCTGGTACACAAATGGCTCCAAGATGGACTTCGGCACTGGAGCGGGGGTGTATTGTAAAAACCCAAGGGTAGAACTAGTTTTTTCCTTGGGGAGGCATACCTCTGTCTTTCAGGCCGAAGTATATGCTATAAATGCCTGTCTGGGAGAGATAGCAAGAAGGGAAACACACGGGACCCGGATTGCTATTTTCTCCGACAGTCAGGCAGCAATTAAGGCACTAAACGGACACGTGGTCACCTCGGCCATAGTCAGGGAATGCCTAATTAACCTACAAGCTCTGGCAAGGCACAATCAAATCAAGTTAGGTTGGGTGCCAGGGCATAGGGGAATACTTGGAAATGAAGCCGCAGATGCGCTGGCCAGGGAGGGGTCTTCAACTCCCCTGATTGGACCGGAGCCTGCGGTAGGTATTTCCAAATCCATGGTCAAGATGACAGTGCGAAGGTGGATGGCTGAAAGACACTGTGAGCACTGGATCAGGGCCGAAGGGATGAGACACAGTAAGCTAACCCTTAGGAAACCTTCCTTGGGGCTGCAGAAGAGTCTCATCTATCTGTCTAGGCAGGAATTGAGGATAGTCACAGGTCTACTCACGGGACACTGTGGACTAAGGAAACATTTGCATAAAATGGGTATCTACAAAGATGAACCAGTGTGCAGATTATGCGGGCAGGAACTGGAGACTGCCACACACATTATTTACAGATGTGAAGTACTTTCTGAGAGGCGCTTCAACCTCTTTGGTGATGGAACGGCTTTGGTGGATGCTGAAGGTAAAACTCTAGTCAGGAAACTCCTAAACCTGGTAAGAGGGAAGGGGTTATTTGACTAGATCAGGGAGGTAAGTACAATATACCTTAAGGTAGCAGTGCTTCGGGCAATTCAAACCCGCTCCCAAGTTAAAAAAACATCAATTGTCATCTACTGCAGGTTAAAAAAAATATTTGAACGTGATTGGATAAATAAAAATGTATTTTGTTTACGACTGAAAATTTGTACAAGATATATATAGGAGAGTATGAGCTAATAAAAGGAATTTAAATTGCATTTTAAATTATTTCAGGACAAGTCCAAACACACTTGATGTGCTATTAATATTTTTTTTAAAAGTTAAATTTTAAATTTACTATAATTACTATGCAAACTTACTGCCATATTGTAATCTTCTGTAATGTAAATATGGAAGGTAAATCTGCCTCCTTTCCAATAGCCTTCATCTGGTGATACTATCAGTTTAAACTCATGCAAACTGTGGGGATCATCAAACCTTACACGGCATGTTACAGGTAGCATTTGTTCCATTTCTTGAACCTAAGTTGACAATTTAAAATTTGTATGATTTAAAACTATAAAACCATCTGCTAATTACTCACCTATAATGAAAAACACCTAAATTTCTTACTAATCTAATGAGCTACATAAAACAAAGACTTTTACACATTTACTAAGAACATTACATCTAGGATTATTTTTTTAAAACTTGATACAAACTTTAAGTATTAAGTAACAAGTAATATAAACAAAAACAAAAAATAAGTCAATTCCTACTTAGGTTAACAAAGATAAATTTTATATTAGCAACATTTTATTAAATAAATACAATTAATATAAATAAAGTAACATAACCTATGCATTAAAACAGCTGTTCTACCACACTACCTATAACATAAAATCAGCTGTTTTATGAAATCATATGTTATCCATTATTTTATACCAAATGATACAAGATAACTATATTGCATACCTTGCCTCTTTTGTGAAAAGTGTTTCTCCCATATAACACTAAATTGATTCATTATTAAATTTAATAATAAATTAATTTTTGAAAAAACTGCAATAACATCAAGTGCCGTCCACTATAATTTTATATTAAACTACAAGAACGTATTTGAACTTGAATGGACGAATAAAAAGTATTTTATTATCGATTGAAAATTTGAACTATATATATATATATATATATATATATATATATATATATATATATATCACTTTCACTTATGTACTTAAACAAGAATCTTACTTGGTATTTATGCGAGCTAACTTTCAATGACTGGTCGTGCCATCATCCTCGGGCATACTGAACAGGGTAGTTCTAGACTGCGAGCTGATTGGATTTTCCGTTGACCTTGGTGTACCGTTATGTTCTATTTTTTGATTCACTGCACTGTGTGAGTTTTTAAAGTTTGTTTTGGGGTTAATATTGTCTATTAGATTGAATAATTTCTTGGATTTTTATTTTATTTGTATTTGTTCGTTAATGATATTATTTTTATTTTTATAAATTTCTAGTTGTTTCCAGATTGCCATTTTGAGGCCTTTTTGAACCTTTTATATTAGGTGTACGTTTTTTATTAGGAATGTGTGTTTGTTTTTGATGGCATGTGTGGCGAAGTTTGAGTTATAAATTTCAGGTTTGATGTATGCATTGAGGTGTTCTTGATATCTGTCTTTTAATTTCTTTTTTATATTTTATTACAGTCTGGGCATTCGATTTTGTATATTCCGTTATTAAGTGTGGGACATATTTCTTCTGGTTGGTTTATTTTGTTGATTATGTTTCCTGTGTTTTTGTAGGCTATGTTAATATTATTATTTTTTAGTGTTTTAGTTATTCCTTTTATGTTGTATCCTGTGTAAGTGAATATAGCCCATTTTGTTGTTTGTGGTTCGATTTTAGGTTGTTTTAATTTATTTAATATTTTAAATTCTAATTTATCTATAGTTTTTTTATTGTATCCATTTTTATGGGCTATTTGGTATATTATTTGTGTGAACATAATCAGCAAAATAAACCAACCAGAAAAAATATGTCCCACACTTAATAACGGAATATACAAAATCGAATGCCCAGAGTGTAACAAAATATACATAGGCCAAACAAAAACGAAATTAAAAGACAGATATCAAGAACTCATGAGTGATTCGATAATGGTCAAGTGACCGAAAGGTGCCTCATCATACAAGGTAAAATCATTGCACTTAATGGTGGATAAAATTACTTACAATAGTAATATATTAACTTCATAAAGTCAGTGCAACCGAAAAACAATGGATAACGTAATATATATATACAGTAAACTCCCGATTATCCGTGGGCGGATTAACCGGTTTGCGGATTATCCGGGGTCTGCCATTGTTTTACAAATATCCAATTTTTATTCCAATCAGATTCATTAATGTTTTTTTAACCACTCAACGCGGCACAATATCCGGTAAAAACAACGATCATAAAAATATAACTATAAGCTATCTCAATTAACGCAAGGATAAACGATAACTGTCCTGTTAGACTGAATGAACCAACTCAAGTTGGGAACAGACTACTGTATATAAGAGACAATGACAAAATGCTTGGACGCCCGAAAACCTTATGTGTATCATATGATTGTAAACAAATGTCAGCTAATCTCGGCTATATATAGTCTAGGACGTGACATACGCATTATCCATGTCTGTCATATACATTATCGATCATTATGGCTTTGTGCCACAAGAAGAAACAAACATTTCGAGTTGAACGTTGAGTGGTTATTATACTAAAATAAGTAGTAGGTAGTTTGAATTTTTATGCGTTATTTTTATTTCTCTGACTTTTTTATTGAATTTTATTTTTTGTCATGCAGTATTTTATCATTTGCATTAGTTGATATTTTATGTAAATTTCCTTTTTTTTGTTATAAACCGATAAATAAAACAACATTTTATTGTCTAATACACTGTTTTAATGACCCAAATAAACCTGTATATGGTCGAAATAAATTTTTTGAGATGAAAACAATGGACACAATAATTAGAGCAAGACGACTCTTCACTGTGCGACAAAATGGTTCTTAAGGAACTTAGATCGCACATTAAAGCTAAATCAATGCTCACAAAAAAGAGACGAAAGTGGCAGATTTTTTTGTTAAAAAGTGAAAGTATTATTATGTGTAAAGGAAATTACATATGTACATACATACTTACTTTTGACATATACTTATGTACGTATTGTAAATAGTTAGACATATAAATGTACATATTATAATCCGTCAAATACATCGACATTTTAAATTATTTTCTGTATTTATTTTCTCCCCTGAAGATTATTTGTGAATTGCATTAACCGGGGGTCATTATGGTATAATAATCGATTATCGATCGTTTTGCGTATTCTTTGTTCATAGCGGATTATCCGGGGAATTCGTTATCCGGCGTTGCCGGGCCACCCTATTCCACGGTTAATCGGGAGTTTACTGTATATATATATATATATATATATATATATATATATATATATATATATATATATATATATAGACACACACAAGGTATAATTGCACTTAATGGTGGAATAATAATTGTTTACAATATCATATAATAACTCTATAAAGGAATAATAATGGAGAATGTTATATATATTGATATTTTACGTTGTCCATTATTTTTCCGTTGCAATGACTTTTGAAGTTGATATAAGGTGGATAAAAGTATTTACAATAGTAATATATATATATATATATATATATATATATATATATATATATATATATATATATATGAAGTTAATATATTACTATTGTAAGTAATTTTATCCACCATTAAGTGCAATGATTTTACCTTGAGTGGTGAGGCGCCTTTCGGTCACTTGACCATTGTCGAATCACTGATTACCTCATAAAGTCAGTGCAACGGAAAAACAATGGATAATGTAAAATATCAAGAATATATATATATATATATATATGAAGTTGATAATATTACTATTGTAAATACTTTTATCCACCACTAAGTGCAATAATTTTACCTTGTGTGATGAGGCACTTTTCGGTCACTTGACCATTGTCGAATCACTGAGTTAATTTCTGGTCAAGTGACCAAAAGGTGCCTCATCACAAAAGGTAAAATTACTGCACTTAGTGGTGGATAAAAGTATTTACAATAGTAATATATCAACTTCATAAAGTCAGTGCAACGAAAAAATAATGGACAACGAAAAATATCAATATACATATACATATATATATATATATATATATATATATATATATATATATATATATATATATATATATATATACAGTGGGTATCGTATATAACGACATCGCTTAATACGACGTACCGGCTGTAACGACGAAGATTCCCGGCCCCTTGATTCTGTAATACCTGTTCAATGCATTTTACATCGCCTATAACGACATCGCGTAAAATGACGGATCGGTTAAAACGACACTCATTTCAGGTCCGTCGAAAAAAAAATCGAGTATAGCGACGGAACATTCTAGAATTCTCCGAACGGTAATCCTCTCGATGTAAACAAAGCTTTCTAAGAATCGCGATCCCCATTCCAATCCCGTTCCACTACAAAAATGATCAGTTCGAACTATATAGCCGAAAGTGAAATACGTATGTACGTTCGTAAAATGTCAAAAAGGAAATCTGTGTCACTGGAAGAAAAGTTTCACATTTGTTGCCGCCTGGAAAATGGTGAAACGAATAAACAGCTTTCTGAAGAACTCGGCGTTAGTCACACTACAATATCCACCATCTGGTCTAAAAGGGAGACGATTAGAGCCTTAATCGAAAATGGACATTCTTTCAAGACGAAAAAAATTAAAACTGCGACACACGTAGGAATTGAAGTGCCGTTGTTGGAATGGTTTCGGTTCCAGAGAAGCAAGAATATCCCTCTCTCAGGCCAAATTTTACAACAAAAAGCCACCGAGTTATGGAAAAGAATAAATCCAAACACCTTAGAGGAGATTTCTAAAGGTTGGATCCAGCGATTTTGCCAACGGCACAATATCGTTTTCAAGAAAATCTCCGGTGAGGCAGCTGGCGTTTCATCAAGTGTATGCAGCACATGGTTGCACACAGTTTGGCCGACTCTCCGTGAAGGTTACAAAGATGAAGACATCTTCAATGCAGACGAAACGGGACTGTTCTACAAATTAACACCGGATCGAACGTTGCATTTTAAAGGAGAAAAATGTAGTACAGGTAAATTTTCTAAAGATAGACTTACCGTTTTAGTTGCTGCTAATATGATGGGTTCAATTAAAAAGAAGCTTTTTGTCATCGGAAAATCCAAAAATCCTCGTTGCTTCAAAGGGATTAAACATCTACCAGTTGATTATGAAAGCAATAAAAAAGCCTGGATGACGTCTAACTTGTTCACACGGTTTCTGAAAGATTGGGAAGCACAGTTGGCAAAGAAAAAACATACAATTTTATTGCTTATGGATAATTGTCCGTCTCACATCCTCACCGAAATATTTAAATTTATTAAAATAGTGTTTTTGCCCCCAAATACAACCTCTGTATTACAACCAATGGACCAGGGGGTTATACAAAAAATAAAAACGAATTTCCGGAAGCAGGTGGTATTGAAATTGTTACAAGACACAGAAGAAAATCGTATGACCAAAACCTCCGTACTGGATGCTATTTTAATGGTCCAAAAAGCACGGAATGACGTTCCTGCGGAGAAAATAAGGAATTGTTATCACCATGCAGGATTCCGAACCGAAGATGAACGGAACATACAGCCTTCGGAACAAAACCTAACAGAATGGGCACAACAACTCACATTACCGTCACATATTAACCGGGACCTGATTCCAGACTATGACGTAATCGATAGCGAAATAACCACAGAATATGACATATCCGATGCAGAATTAATCAGATCTCACAGTGAAGAAAAGGTAACAGTCGGCGAAGAAGAAGAAGAAGAAGATGATGAAGAGGTAGATGACGAATTACTCACTTTGGTTGAAGCAGTAAGGTATGTGGGGTTAATAAAAAAATTCGTTATTGTTAACGACCTTTGTACAAATTCTATCCAGGAGGGAATCGACGTAATAGAAAAAAAACTTTCCGAAACTTTTTATCAAAAAAATTGTAAAAAACAAACAACAATAACTGACTTTTTTAGTAGTAAATAAAATAATTTTGAATATTTACGTACATAGTTTAATTTTAATTATGTAACATTAAAAAAAATAATAAACCTGTTTTTTCATTAAGTTTATTTAAATTTTGTTTTATTATTCAGTCTAAAATTCTCCCCACTCCATATAAGAAAACACACAAAAAACAGGAAAACAAGAAAATTTATATACAAAACTAAATACCCTACTACTAAAATATATTACAAACTAAAATAAGCACTCAACGTTTAACTCGGAATATTTGTTTGTTTCTGTTTGTGCCAAGTGTTTCAGAGATCGATAATGTAAACAGAGACATAGATAATACATATGTCACGTCCGAGACTATTTATAGCCGAGATAAGCTGAGATTTGTTTACTACAATCCTATGTTGACACATTAGGTTTTACGATCGTTGTTTTTTGCCGCATTAAATGGGTCAAACTAAAAAAAAACATTCAAATATATAAGTTAAACCAAATTAAATCTGTTCATAAAACTACCTGGAATATTGTTACAGTTGAAGCTTCAGTTGAAGCGTTAAATTGGGATGATCGGATTTAAAAACGACTCAGGCACAATATTCTCTAAACTCTTCTGAAGCATTGACGTAAAAATCAAATCTTTATACAAACACGTATCGACAGTAGAGAAGTTTCAATTAGCCTGGGAGTGAGCGTTCCGGTGAGCTTGCCATATCTAAGAAAATAAGCTAGGAGCGCATTGGCACGCTCTCTGTACCTCGTAAGACTTTATTATTCAGTCTAAAATTCTCCCCACTCCATCTTGGTTAGTACTGGATATAACGACTACCGGATATAGCGACCTAATTTTCATCCCCCCTTAAAGGTCGTTATAGACGATACCCAGTGTATATATATATATATATATATATATATATATATATATATATATATATATATATATATAAATATATATATATATATATATATATATATATATATATATATATATATATATATATATGTACCTTATTACCAAAGGATATCAGCAAATTTCATAGATATTGAGGAAATTTTGGATTTGAACTCCAGTAATATTACTGTTGAGTGAAAAAATAACTACAATATACTACAAGATAAAATTGAACTAAATGTCCAATTGAAGACCAAAGAGCATCTTGACAAAGAATGTGAAAGATTTATAGTGATTATACAAACTGCTACAAATAATAACACAAGACAGACTTAATTTGTCACTAAAGGAAACAACTACCCAGTAGAAATAAGGGAACTAGTTTTAGAATAAAGAAACGCAATTCAGAGATCCAGAAGACAAAACCATTATAAATAACAAAAGTCAAAAAATAAAGAGGTAAATCCGGAAACTCAAAGAGGATTCTGTAAACTTATATTTGGATACTATGTACACAACAAAGGAAAGAAATTATTCCTTTTGGAGAGCCACTAGAAAAGTCAAGAGGATTTAGAAAAGAAAATCAGTGCCTCTATCAGAAAAGAAAACGGACACTCTGAGCAAGAAATGATAAGCAGAAAGCAGACTTATTCGCAGAACACTTAGCAGACACAATCCAGCAAAACAATGATTAACGATTATGTTAATGATATTATCAATATAGTGTCAGAAGAAATACCACTGGCAACTACAAAGAAAGCGAATCAAGAATTCTGATAAATCTGAATTCCAAAAAAGCCCCAAGATTTGATCTCATCACTGAACAAATACTGAAAGAGCTCCCAAGAAAATGAGTAGCCATGCTTACTTATCTAATTAATGCAGCATTTAGACTCAAATATGTGCCAGATATCTGGAAGGTAGCAGAAGTTGTAATGTTACCAAAACCAGGCAAATCGCCTAATGATATTAATTCACATAGACAAATATCGCTACTTCCTAAAATCTCTAAATTATTTGAAAATCTCTTGAGAACTTTGTCTAATTAATCTAGAAAGGTCATTTTACCTTTACTTATTTGCTTTTTTGCTAAATTTTTAGGTGTATGTTGTGAAATTAGAAGTTTGTCATGGTTAGTGTGTAATAAATAGTCTTTATAACATCTCCTTAAAGGCATTGTGTGACTTTATATCAGTAAAAATTAAGAGAAAACAATGATGTTATACAGTTCCATGTGTTTCAGTCAATGGTTATATTTTTCAAAATTGTAAATTTTTGTGACATTTCCATGATTTAAAGTTTTTCTCATTTCTTAGGTTTGTCTACATCACTATGTGAGATTTTTTTGCAATCAATTTGAGGCCTGGGTTCAATATAAAGTTCCATATAGACCAATTGCTGTAAAACACCATTAATTCTTATTTCTGTTTTAAAAAAATTAGCAGTGTAATTCTCTTACTCAGGTATTTCTTAGATGATATGTGGTAAAGCCACTAACACACTGACAGGTCAATATAACAAACCTATATTAAATTTAATTATTAAGATTTACCTCTTTTACTAAAAGTTTATCCCGGACAGATGCCCTCTTAGCAGGATGAGCATCAGTTGCAGTCTTATGGTCATCAGGATCTCTTTTAAGTTTTCTGGTCAAAGTAATCATTTTTCTAAAATAATAATCATTCAATTAACTATACAAATCTTGCCTTATGTAATATATTAATAGTGTTTAATTTGAGAATTTTCTATTAATTTAACACCATCATTACCAGCTGACACATATCAGCGTCAGTTAATTTTGTTTTCATAGACAAACACAAGGTGTGATTAAAAAATACAGTGAATAGTTTTTTATTTAAAAATAAACTTACATCAAATTCAATTTAATCTCCTTCAAAGTACTGTTCTTGGCTGGCAACGCACTTACCGCAACGTTGAATCTATGACGGGAATCATATCAGAAAGGCTTCATTTGGAAGGGCGTTTATCTGCTCGGTTGTGGCCCTCTCAATGGTTATGCTAGGAATGGTAACAAAACGTTTTCTCTTAAGCACAGTTTTAATTTTTGAGAAGAGGCAGAGGTCGCATGGTTCTAAATCGGGTGAGTATGGCGAGAGTGGACAGACAGGAACACTTTTTTCGGCAAAAAACTTCCAAATGAGAAGCGAGGTGTGACACGGTGCATTGTTGTGATGAAAAAGAAAGCCAATCGTCCACTTTTTATGAAATGTTAAGGTCTTCCGATAACTCTTGAATAGTCAATCGCCTATTTCAACAAACAATTGTTTCTACTTTTTGCACATTGTCGTCTGTTTTTGAGGTTAATGGATGTCCCAAATGCTGCTTGTTTTTCACAGACTCATTTCCGCTTTTACTGTTCATACCACTTGTACAGTCTTCAGAATTAAGACATTATCGCCATTTCGTGACGACATTATTTTGCAACTTAAAACAAAACTTAATATTAATACGTTGATCGAAATCCATAATGTGCGACACACAATAAACATGGCCTCACTCTAGCGGCTCTGGCAGTCGACTGACAAGCTCCAGCGTGTTGAAAATTGTCACTGCCTGTCTCAACGATCACGCTACTAGGCAAATTACATCATATAAATGTACCGTCAGCAGTTGCCACTATAAAAATTCATTCACCGTATTTTTTTCTCACACGTCATAATACAAAAGCTTTACAAAACATATATCTTTTTCTCTAAATAAAATTTTTATGAAACAAACGAATCAATTCTATATTTATTTAAACTACTGCAATGTTTCGGCAACTTATTAGTATCAAGGGTGAAACTAAATTACAAAATATTTTTAAATTACACCATAGAGAACTAGTACTCAAACCTCAATAAATTAAAATTTACATCCTTAAAATTAGTGAGAAAAAACTAATACAATCTACCAGACTGGGAGAGTGAGAAAAAATAATTCATCTTTCTTTAACAATTCACTTTACAATTGAATAACCCAGAGTGGGTTACTCAAGTTGTAACTCAAGTTACGGTCTGAGTTGCCAAAGGGACACATCTCCCGAAACGGCCGTCCTCAACAAGCAAAGTAAGTGCTACTATAGGCAAGTCTAAAACATTTTTAAAGTGTAAGTTAATTAAGTACTTAATAATAACTTTTAATACTTTATAAATGATAACACTTATAAAGTTTGTATTTAACATAATTTAGCTGCTGTGACCTCAAAGTTCGAAATTAATTTGTACCTGCTGGGTTGCTCAGAACTCAAATAATTTAGTCTTACAACACCTCTAATTACTGATGCTTCTAAGCAGATGCCTGTCACACTTGAACAGTGCGTTGTTCAATACTTGGTGACTAAGCAACGATGAAGAAAGATCAGCAAGTAGTGATTTCTTCCAAAGAATTAATAAATAAATATTACTCAGACCTCAAGATGTACACCCCAAACATTGTAAATAATTTATCAATCTGAACAATAAAATAAGAGAGATGTTGTATATTTTTAATCAATATAGTGATAAATTGAATTTTACATTTGAGGTAGAGGTTGGTAATCCATTATATGTTTTGGATTTGAAAATTATTACATACAATGGAAATATTATTAAAGATTGTATGATAAACCTACATTTTCTAGGCGTTTTTAATATTTTAATTCCGAACCTCCTTACTTTTATTTAGCTGATAAAGTCCTTCTCGTCTCATTCTTCTTTTTATAAACAAAATAGTTTGCTAATATACAATTATGTGTTAATATAATGATTATCTTTTAAAAATTCTTAATTTTCATAGTAAAACATGAGTTCATTTTAAACTCCAAGTTGAATATTTCTAAACATAATAATAACAGTATTAATTTCATTTAACTACTAATAATTACATGTGTAATAAATTTTTATGTCTACCATAATTTTATAAAAGGTAATTTTGAAAGAATTTATAAAATATTAAGACGATTCAATATAAAAAATGTTTCTGAAATATCTGATAATCTATGTAAACTCTTACTAAAAGAGATAAGAACTCAGGGGCGCACCTAGTAATCAAGGAGGGGGGCCAGAGCTACAACAGGGCCAGGAGGGTCAATTTGTTCAGCCCCCATAAAAAATATTTAATTTTCATCATTCTAAAACTTATGTTTTAAGCATATGCATCATAAAAAAAGACTCAAATTGAGACTAAACCTGTGTTTCTATGTCATAGTATAGTAGGTTGTTTATTATTTTTCGACGAGTACCTTGGGCGTTTTTACATTTTGATTCCTGTACCATTGACTTTCAATGAAGTTCTCTTGTTTTTTTTTTTTTGCTATTCCCAAAATTATAATAATCAAATAACAATTTCTAATTTCTAAGACCATGGACAGCAATATAAAATCAATGTTTAACAGATATATGGGGTATTTGTTGATTAGGTTTTCTATAATGGTCTCAGAATTTACACCGAAATATGGACAATTTTACTGAAACTGTTTGTCCGCTCTTCTTGTCATGACATCTCGCAAACGTGTTTTAAACCGACGGACCTAATTAAACTTTGACAATCTTCAAAATTGTTAATTATATGTTAGAGCCTATTAATGGTTTCAGTTATGCCTCATATTTATTGAGCAGTTATTCTTTAATTAACGATCCTACTATAGCAATGCCCTGTGACGATTGCAGAGATTTTAACTGCCACTGAAACACCCATAGAGGACAAGGACTATTGTTAAGATTGTACAAACAGAAGTTAAATAACGGTTAAATCATTAAACAATCCTCTAATTTTAATAATTTCCCATAGTTATCAAGTAACTTCAATGGTTATTTTGTCATATCTTAGGTCCTAACTCAACAACTGCGTATTTTACCGCAAAGCGAAATGTTACGATTTCTTGAATTAACGATACATTTAAAAATTGCTAACATTTTAATGCTACTTAAAGCCTAATAAGGCTCTTAAAACAAGATACTTCAGTCAATAATAAAAGTAATAAAAGCATGTATTATATCCAACGGAGGATGGCGCGATAAGAATAAATATAGGCTATTATTGTCCGTTCACTAAAGGAAATACTAACTCAAAGAATTCAATTTACAAGTAGGCTAAAAATTATTTTCTATTTTCGTTCATATTACCCTACACCTATATTACAGTTAAACATATAATATTTTTCTTATCATTTTAAATTTATTTATAAATTTTCATTTTTTCTAATGTTAAGGGGGGCCCGGGCGCTTGGGTGCGCCATTGTAAGAACTTAATGTAAAGATTAAGTTGAACAATGTTGTGTATAAGATTAACCGTCCAGATTGGGATGCCTCTTATGTGGGAAAGGCAAAGAGGTAATGCCACATATGTGTAACTATAAAATCTTTAGTATTAAGGGCACATTAAATAAAAACAACCTCTTACCACAAATTCGTCAATTTTTATTTGAACCTAATGTACATTTCGATTACAAAGTAATCATCTTCAGAGGTATTTTACAAATAACTAGCTTTGTATTTGTAAAATACCTCTGAAGATTACTTTGTAATTGAAATGTACATTAGGTTAAAATAAAAATTGTTGAATTTGTGGTAAGAGGTTGTTTTTATTTAATATAAACATTTACGCCACAGTTGCTTCAAGTTGTTAATAAGGATACACTCTCATTATGTAGGGTTTTGTTTGAACAAACTCAAAAATTGGAACACAGCTTTTATTTCATAATACTTGATTACGTGTTCAACTGGAGGAAGAAGAATTATTTGAAAATTCTAATTATTAATTTTAAAAAAAATGGTATAATAAAAAGTTATTTTGATAAGTTGTGTAACACATATAAGCCGTAGATATGTGTTAAAAACATTCAAAGAATTGTTTTTTGTATTTTAATTTGGTTTATAATTTCTTGTTTGTATGCACATTTTTCTTGTTTGGTTCTGCTTTGTTGTTGGAGTTACTTAGTAACTTTTGTATATATTTTGAGCGTCAATTTTGATTTCTCTTTTTTATATATATTGTTGTGGTTTTTAAGTTTTATATTTTACTGACTAGCTACTTTGGTGGGTTTATTTTATTAGGTTTTTTCTGACTTATTCTAAAGTTGTAATTTCTATTTAATGTTGAATGTACTAGTTGTCTATGTTGTGATTAAAAATTCTTTTGTAATCAAGTTTCAGGCTTTATAAGGGCAACAAACAAGTTGCCAGAAGTTGTCATAATTGAAATATAGCATTGATTCATTTAACAACCTTATTTTTCTTCATAAAAACCTTCATACAAATGCCAAAGTAGACATGAATTAAAGCTAAAATTGTTTTAAACAAGTCATTTTCCCTTAAATAAATAGTTTTTCTTATCTATATTAAAAATATATATTTAGAGCATTTCTACTGGTAGCATATACCACTCAGTGTTTAGCATATTGAACAATTATATATAGGAACTCTGTATGGATACCCTCGTGATCAAGAGCGATTATTTACATCCAATAATAATGCTGCGCTTGTTTATAATTTTGAATTTTCTAACATTAAATAATCATTAAAAGAAACCATTTCTTTAGCTTTAAAGTTAAAACAAAATGCAACAGCTGCACCAAACTAAAACATTTTTATCCATTTATATGGACCTAGACATTAACCTAGCAACACCTGGGTTTTAAAGTGCTCATAAAAATACACCAGTTTAAAATAAATTGCAATTGAGATAAATTTAGAGTGAAAAGGTTACAATTGAATTCAATGAAATCATGTTGATATGTGACTCTCTGGTCTGAGGTAAACAATCAAATTACCACAAATATATACTTTTTAGGTTATTTTAGAATATACGAGGCATGTTTTTAAAGTAAGTACCGTTTTGATATAAAAAATGAACAAGTAAATTTTTTCAAACAAAACTTTATTTACCTCAAAGAGCATTCTTTCCTCTACTTCTCTACATAATTTCCATTATTATTAAGGCACTTGTCGTATCTTGGGACCAGCTTTTGTATGCCGTCGTCATAGAAGCTTGCCGCCAGACTGGACAACCACTGCTGCACAGACGTTTTTACTTCTTCATCATTGGAATGACGCTTCCCCGCTAAATACGTCTTCAAGTGTAGAAACAAATGGTAGTCGCTAGGCGCTAGATCGGGACTGTATGGAGGATGGTCCAATTGTTCCCAGCCAAATGAAGTGATGAGCTCTTGCGTTAGATTTGCTGAATGTGGACGAGCATTATCGTGGAGCAAAACGATGCCTGCACTCAACATGCCACGTCTTTTGTTTTGGATTGCGCGGCGCAGTTTTTTTAAAGTTTTACAGTACGCGGCTGCATTGATCGTTTCACCGCGAGGCAGAAAATCGACCAACAACACACCCTTTCTGTCCCAAAAGACAGTGCACATGATTTTCTGGGCAGAAATTGTTTGCTTGAATTTGACTTTCCTAGGGGATGTTGAATGCCGCCATTCCATTGACTGTTGTTTTGATTCTGGTGTAACGTAGGCTACCCACGTTTCATCACCTGTAACGATATGGCTTAAAAAATCATCGCCCTCGTTACGGTAACGCTCGAGAAAGCTCAATGCACTGCCCAATCGTTTGGTTTTGTGCGTATCAGTCAACATTTTCGGTACCCACCGTGAACACAGTTTCCGATAATTTAAACGTTCAGACACAATTTCGTAGAGAACACTTCTTGATACAGCAGGAAATGTTACAGCTAAGGACGAAATTGTGAACCGTCTGTTCTCTTTCACTTTACAGTCCACTTTTTGAATGAGATCATCGGTAATGACTGAAGGTAGCCCACTTCGTTCCTCATCATGAACGTTTGTGCGGCCATCTTTGAAGGCTCTAACCCATTTCCGCACCATTCCTTCACTCATAATGTTTTCACCATAAACTTCACTGATTTCACGTTGAATGTCAATTGCTTTTAAGCCTTTAGCACAGAGAAAACGAATCACACCACGCACTTCACAGTCGGCGGGATTCTCGATTGTCTGCGGCATTTTAAAATCACGTAAACAAACTAAGACTCGATCAAACGGCGTCACAATGGGGTCTGTAGCTTCCCAACAGATGTAGCTACACTGCGCGTGCGCTAAACGCCGACCGCAGAGCTGCGGCGGGGAAATTTAGAAACGGTACTTACTTTAAAAACATGCCTCGTATAAAGAAAAACCTAATACATGTGTATATATATATATATATATATATATATAAATATATATATATATATATATACTACTACTACCGGTATTACTATCTACCTGTATTAAAGTATACCTACGAAGTATTCAGTCAGGAGATTTGGTTGTAATTTTGGTAAATATTTAGACTTATTGCCGATGCGAAAATTACAACCAAACTGAATACTTACATGACTGAATACTTCGTAGGTTTACTTTGATACAGGTAGATAGCAATAATGAATAAAATTATTACCAAATCTGTCTTGACTGGATACTTCGTAGGTATATTTTCAAATAGGTATAATGTAATGTTGTATACAACTATAACCAAATCTATCCTGACTGAATACTTTGTAGGTATATTTCAATATAGGTGGATAGTAAAGTTGAATAACATTATAACCAAATCTATCCTGACTGGATACTTCGTAGGTATATAGTCATGCCGTATAAAATTATAACCAAAAGTTAAATTTTTAGATTTTAAGTTTAGTATTAAAGTAAACTGACTTTGACGTAGTGCAGTGCACTGTAGCTAATGCGTGGCCGGTTCACGCTATACATGCTATTACAGACTAACATTAAAATGTGCAGAAAAATTACCTTTGTATTTTCCGCAGGAAAAAGTTTATATTAGTGTTCTACAAATTGAAATGAGTAATTAAAAGAAAAATTTCAACAATATAATAAGACTCGTTACTCTATATAGACTATTTGAAAGGAAATACAAATTATTTACTGTTAGACAATGCACCACCCCATCCCAATGAAGACCAACTGTAGTCTGATGATATCCGTGCTTCATTTCTACCCAGAAATGTCCTAATCCACCCAATGGATCAGGGTGTTCTAGAATGTGTGAATAAAATACAGATGTTAATTCTACAGTCACTCTTGAAAAAGCGACTGAAAAGGAAGAAAGCATTGTAGGCTTTCTAAAAAAAAAATAAAGAATTGAAGAAGTTGTGTACTGTGTAGCCAACTCACGAAAACAAAAAAAAGAAGTATTAAGTAAGTCATAGAATAAAGTCCTGAGTCATAACAAACTTGTTGACTGTGGCATCGATTCACAAGAAGAAACAGATTTGAGATTTCATATCAAGAAGTTTCCAGGATTAAAAAATTGACATATGTCAATGGATGAGTAAGGACGACCATAAGTAACAATAACACTCATTATGACTATTGAAATGGTACAAGAAACTATTGAAGTCAGCTATGACGAGAATAAAAAGGAAGGTTCATCCGAGACAGTACAAGAAATGAAAATAACTCACAGTGAAGGAACGGCTGCCTTAGTATCTGTAATGAGTTATATTGAATAACAGACACTATGCCAACAGAGATGTGATTCTGCTAAGAGGTCTACGCAGCACTGCCGAAAACAATCTGATAACCAGACACACAAGATACTTTATAACTTTTTCCAAAAAATGTAACAATCGTTATGTACAATGTATTCCAAAGCAACATTAATTTATGTAAGTACAGTAAACAATACCGTTCTATAAACGTATTTTCTGCATTCTTAATTACTACGAGGATTCATTGGAACCCCTATTTCTTCTAACGTAAAGGAAAGTATATCCTTATAATCCAAGTTTCCGTTAATCCGAGGGGGTCTCGGTCCTATCTACCTCAAATTATCGAGACTCTACTGTGTATATATATTTATATACTGTTGAATTCTACAGATAAAAACATTTCACTCTTTCAGAGATATTTAAATAATACTTTACTCTACCTTTATCAATTCTAGAAACTCCCTTGTATCATGATATTTATATTAAGCAATACTTTCACCATCAGCTCTTATTATAACTCATTAATCAAAGAACTGATATAAAAATTTTACATACCTAAGTCTTAACCCGGGAATTCTTGCGCTATGGAAACTCCTGCAATGACTCGCACCATTGAGGGAAATCTAACATTTGTAATTATTTTATTTTAAACTATAAATTTCAATTGTATGAATTATAATAAGCTTTAAACTTGTTCATTCATATAAAAACAATAAATAAATACATTTATCGTATATTTAAATGTAAAATTACAGGAAGAAAATTAGAATATTAACAGTTACGCTATCACTCCTGCCATTAGAATGCTCCTAATACAGCACTCACTTGAACACTCTTACATGTAGGTAATCCCTAAATTTGGCGATGGCTGGCAATTCTCTCACCCCTAGTTACCCTCTCTATTCAATCTAATAGCATGAGCGTTCCTGGGTTAACTACATATTAATCAGATAAAAACAATATTTGAAGAAATTACAACCAGAATACCTTTATCTATATTACAAGTTTTTTCCACACTTAAACTGTCAACCTGCTAGTAAATTTCACCTGAGCAAAAGGAATAGTGCAAATGAATAACTTGTCTTATAAAATAGTAAACATGAATATTCTTGTTCAATTTAAAATGAAAGCTGGTATGTATGAACAATTCAAAATTGCAACAATTCTACAAGAAACAGAACAAATAGATGGAACAAATGTTGCAAGCCTAGTTCTGAAAAACTAAAATTAATTCTAACAAAAATTACTTTTAATATAAACTGAATCTAAACATAACCTAACATTAAAAATGGTACTGAAAACAAATATTCTATAGTTACTTACAAATAGACCTACAATGCTGTTTCAGCATTTATAGTATAAATATTAGATCATAACTTGTTTTTACGAAAAAATTATATCCACGTACATTTAACGCTAGTTCAACATTTCATAAATCTTTGTAATCACAATATTGAAAAAATTAAAACTAAACTTGACGTCTTAGTACTTTCAAGTTTTCATAGATTTGAATTACAGTAAATGTAACAACACATATGCTATGCTCATAGATTGTTAAATGTAATCGAGAACATATATTATACGACACTTCCAAACGTTATATATATTCCAAACATAGCTTTACCTAAACATAGAATAAAATTTAGCGTTAAAGAACTATGATGATGATTATCAACTATTATTAGCGAACTATAAACTAATGATGATGAATGATTTTCCAAATTTTAATTTTATTTTTAAATCATGCTATCATAATGTTACTTACAGAACATTACTTCTAAATTCGAATTATTCCATTTTTAAAGTGTTTCAGTGAACAGTTTCCGGTGGAAAGAGGCTGTGCAAACCAAAGTAGTTTCATAGACTACATTTACCCAGAACATTTATTCCTCGTAACTTAAGAGTTTTTAGTCTTTGACAAAGAGGTTTATATTTTGTTTTTATACTTCTTTGAAACATATACTCAAGGCAACTCACAGATTTACCGTTTTAAAATTTATCTGTTTGGTCCTCCGTTAATTTATTATTTTCAGCCTGCGTCAAACTTAAGGGCTGAACACCAATTTATTATTTTGGAATGAAACTATGATATTGTTGAATTAATCTTAAATTTAACAATGTGAAACGTAATATATTTCTTGAATTTTGTAGTCCATTACGTTCGGTGAATCTTAATTAATCACTTAAACAATAGTTTATGACTATCGGAACTTTAAATTTTGTAAATTTGTTAAAACTTAATGAGACATTTGTTTACTTACCGATGTCTATAGCGCTCGAAAACGTTCTGTCTCAGTATATTTTAACAAAATTTAAAGTTCGGATAGTCATAAACTATTGTTTAAGTGATTAAGTAATATATTTAATTACTATATAATATATGCAATGACTGATAATATTCTGTAACAGTTTTAAAATTATGAGTAAATTGTAAGACTGAAGTAAATGCATGCCCGTTTTTATTTTAAATAACAATTATAAATTGATGCCGGTGTTTACTTAACCCTTCAATGCATGATTTTTTATTTTGAGGCAAAAAAATTACCAGCATTAAAATTTAGTGAGTATAAAAGGGGAAAAATGTTTAAAAAAATATACTTTCAATATTAATGTAATTAAATGATAATTCATTGATTGTAGCTGATCAGCTACATCATGCATTTACACATACCCGCTACTATCTCATTGATCTTAATACTACCTTATTACTGAGCCAGTTATTATAACTTTTTTTATACTCTCACTAACACATATTTATAGGAACAACTAAAAACTAATAATAGTGTAAAATTAAACCTTATGTCTCGGCAAAAGTACAGTTATTATGATATTTTTCGTTCACACACACACACACACACGCACGCGTGCGGGTGTGTGTATGTGTTGTGACTGTGTTCATATTTTATATGATTAATTATGTCTTATGGAATGTTTCAAAACAGTTCTTCTTCTTATGGTAACATAATGCAATTTTTCACTTTTTGCACTGTACCCAAGAAAATCCCTTACAACCAGGTACTTTGCACCTCTGCCTCACTTCCAGATACAATGGGAGGTGACCAACCTCATCTTGCCTTACATCTCTTGGAGGTTCATGTGCTGCAAGCCCCTTTGGTTTTTTCATTTGTATTCTAGGTCATTACTCGGTCTTCCCCTTTTTGAACAGACAACCCCAGAACGACACAAGCACTGAGCAACCCCTAATCGAAATTGGGAAAGTTCCATGGTGTTTGAGTTGCCCTTGTTCTCTGCTACTTTTCTATATAGAACATAGAAGTTCACTATTCCCATTTCTAAAAGATGATAAAATAATCTAAGATATTATTTTCTAGATCTCATTAGAATTTTGTGTCTATCCATGATGCTGTCAAACAAATCGACTCCTCCCATGTATTTATTATACAGTTTTATTAGTTCCGGACAGGACATGGTTACTCTAGATTTTGTTTTCCGGTCATATCTGCTTTATTCTTCAAATGGTTGTCCAGCTAGAGTAAAAAGCAACATAACAGTTTTACTGTTCTTCCATACTAGCCCCTAAATCTTCCTTCCCTGACATTATTTTTTCTGGAGCATTTTCATCTTCAGTGAAAATGTCAAAATCATAAGCAACAATTTGTACCCATTTTTATGAGGTTTGTTTGGCATATATTGTTACATATATATAAAGTTGCATTTCTAATACATTTTGATTGTAGTTCAGGAGAAACTAAATGTTTTTTTTCCAAACAGAATTCCTAATATCAGATGTAGTAGTCCTAGCTGGGACAGACGTATCATTATTTTTACTATTAGATAAACCACTTGAACTGGTAAATGGAATATACGTATTATTACTTTGGATGGGTGAAATGTTTCTCATATCTGCTGCTAATGTAACTGAATCACTTTGTAAAACTTGTTGAATTTTGTTGGTACTTTGTTTATTTCGAATGAATTCACTATTACTTTCACTTTTATCACCATCACTAACCACTGGAATATATGCTTTATCACCCATTGCATCATCAGATGTCCAGTCCAGATCACCTTCACTGTTTACTGGTATCTCCAACCACTCTAAAAGGTTTTCATCTTGACATGTTTAGGTTATGTTCTGATAAACCAAATTAGCACTAAATGCATGATGTAGCTGATAAGCTACAAATAGTATATTGTACATAGCATCATAATTATGTAAGATTTATTAAAAAACAAAAACTACACCATAACTACATACCTCAGAGACAGGAAATATTATTTTTCAAAGATCCAAAATAGCACATATACACAACTAAACTCGCTGCAATTCTACTGACACCTGATGCACAGCTTCCCATGTGCGGCTTCACAAACCATTTGCAATAGCTTCATCCTGCCCGCGATGAGAACTCTTATATACTACTATAAAATAGTCTTAGTATGTATATGAAAAGCTACAACGTGCATTTAGATGAAATATTATTTAGAGAACAAATTATTACGCAAAATATATGGTGTAGCTGATCAGCTACACCATGCATTGAAGGGTTAAAATAACAATTATATTTGTCTAATTACTGCTACTGAAAAATAAATATGGTCACATATATATTGGTGATATAAATCATTAAAATTTACTCTATTGTAAATATTAAATGGAGAGGGTTTTCTTGTTTGTTTTAAACTTACTCGTTTTTGTGAGTAAAACATGAATATTAACTTTATTTTCAGCGAAAAATACGGAAAGTTATTTTTTTACATTTTAGTTTGCACTGCTTTTTTTGGGCACTCAGTATCAACAGCGCTGGACTAATCTGTCACGGTAAATTTTTATTGGATTCGGTCAGTCTGTAATGGCATGTATAGACTGGGAAGATAAAAACATAATTGGTTTTAATAAAAAGACACAGAGTTCTGAATGAAGTAACATTGTGTTCCAATTGTAACAAGCGGGTAAATTTGAACAAAGACCTATTACAGTTTCGGTGTGGCAAAAATGTTTCATTTAGGAAACGGTGAGTTTTGCAATTTTCCAGGTTCTTGCCAAGACGGTTCATTTTTGAATAACGTTAGCCTACCCTTGAGGAAGAGCTGGCGTTTGTTAATCATTTTATATCCCACAACAACCTTTTCTAAATGAAAACTTAAAAATCAGTAATATAAAAGTTGTTGATTGGTTTTTTTTCTGTACATCGAGGAAGTACCAGCAACGTCATTGATTAGTCTGTAGAGAGACTAAAAGTTGAAATGAAACGCGGGGCGGCAAAAGTATTGCCTACTAGGTTACTTGCAGTTGCGCAATCATGAATCACAATTAACATTGAAAGTTTAATAACTGCTCTAAGCAAAATCTAGTCATTTAGAAATAAAAGCACGACGACACTGAATTTAACATGAATATAAAATACAAGTTCTCATTAAGCCTTAGCTAAGCACTTACCCTAGGTAATAAGTGAAGTAGCCTGCGAAGGAGCGGGGTTGAAGCTTCCGCAGTACTGTGGTCGTCGGATGCTGCAGAGAAGTCTTGACGGCAGTAACGTAACTAAAACTCAATTTAAATCATGAGTAACAAGTGAAAGTTTACCTTACAAGGCACTTAAGTTCTTACCGCGCGGCTACGCACTTAGTTTGCACAACCGGTGTAACCGAACGACACTTTAACAATTGCGGCGAAATATAGTTCAAAATGTTCATCGACGCGGTCCGAACCTTACGCACATATTATTGAATGAATGCGGTACGTTTAAATTGTCTGAAACAAAGCCCATGCGGAATAAGCGGCGTGGTTTAACACAGGACTGCCCTAGTCGAGAGACGAAAAACTTCTAGTGTTGAAGCGGAAAGTACGTAGAAAAAAAGGGAGGGGGGTTCAAAGAGGTCATCAGGAAAAATCAATACTTGTTCCATATATCGATTAGTGGGTCAGAAATCACGTGACCAATACCGTCAGGGCACAGCTGAGCGAGTTAAATAATAGATCAACGTAGCACGTTCAAACTTCGAGCGCTGACTCGAACATACCGCCCACCAAAACGAATGTTTTTAATCCGCCAGGTGGGTAGGGGGCGAAGAGCCATTAAAGCACCGGAAACCGAGGGTGCCGAAGAAAAGAATGGCCAGGGAAAACGAAGAAAACCAAGAGAAACAAAAGGGACAAGAGCGCCGAAGAAAAAAAAACCTGTCGGGAGGCGGTGAAGAACTAATGATGAAGCGGAACGCTAAGAGATGACTGGATGTCCAAGAGTTGGTGAGGTGTTGCGCAAGTAAGTAGGAGGTGGCCCAAGAATGATAGCAGCGGTTGGACATCTGTTGGAGCGGTGGTGGTTGCTAAAAGGGGTGGTTTCATGGAGGCTGATGAACTCTCCCGCCCACCATGAGCATTCCGGAGGCGTCGACTAGAGGGCGAAGAGACTCGGTGATATGGTTGACTCTTCTAACTGAGCCACTGGTGGGGGTAACCTTGCGTAAGTCCTGGTAGCGTTGAGTGTCTTTAATGGTGCGGACAACTTCTTTCCTCTCCATGGGTCGACGTGCAGCGGTGTAACGAGCGGCTAATCTTACAGCGAAGGCGTGAGGTTGACGGCATCGATGGTCTGGAAGCGATCCTGAGATAATCCATCCGAAGAAGGTGTTTAGGGCAGCAGGTTGACCTTTGATTATGGTCTATGGTTCGTTAATAAGACTGCGATTAAATACGTCAGATCCCAGAAGTAAGTCAATTTGGGCTGGAGTGTCAAAGTGAGGGTCAGCAAGTTGTAAATGCTGATATTGAGCACGTATGTAAGGTGCCAAAGCGGTAGATGGAAGCGGGTCAGCGATGTGAGGTAGTACTGCGGCTTCGACATCGAGTTTGAAATTTGAGGCATATCTAGAAGAGATTTGTAGGGACACATATTCTGATATATGTGTGGTTTGAGAAGCGACCCCGACAAGAGAAACATTTGATTTCCTAGTAGGTAAGCCCAACATGGTAGTTGCGGGTTTTGTTATGACAGACACTTGACTGCCTGGGTCAATGATTGCCCGAAGGATATGCGGATTTCCATAATGATCATTAGCAATGACCTGAGCGGTGCCTAACAAGGCAGAAGCGACTTTAGTGTTATAGGTGGCTAGAGGTTTTATATTTGTAGTTGAATTGTTACCGTTATTGGCTGAGTATGGGTGCCGATGCGTGTACGGTCGCTGAGTTAGAGTCATGTAACAAAGAGTGATGATTACCGTTGCAATGTTTACAAGTCTTGAGTGACTTGCATTTGTTTTGGTAGTGGGTGCCGAAACAATTGAAACAGCGCTGCATATGTCGTATAGACTCGCGACGTTCCTGGGCTTTTTGTTTGAGAAAGTCCGGACAACAAAAGATATTGTGGATGGCTGAACAATAAAAACACTGAGCCCCCAAACAAATTAATTTTAGCAGAAAAATATGAAGCTATAAAACAGCTCTAGATTTAGCAAAACCGGTATTTTTTAAATACCAAAGTAGCATAAAATATTATTTTCTATCTTATCCTAAGACATATCACTGAATTTATTTCAAATTTTGGTTTCTAATCAATACTCAACAAATTAAAATTATTTGAACTAATTTCTGAAAACCCATGCTTCTCACATTGACAGCTGTATGTGGCTTGCTCACGCACCGGAAAACCTTCAGATTTATATTCAGAGAGAATAAAACCTTCAGAGAGAAAAACCAAAAATATTGTATATCTGAGTGCACTTCAATAAATAACATTCAATCAAGAACTTTTATTGTCACGTGCCTTGATACATAGCAGTGTTCAAGACATATCCTAAATTTGCTAGTGCATAATCTTCTTCAGTATTCAAGTATAAAAGAACAAGTTATGAAAGTGATACAATTTTTCACAGATAAGTGTTATTGTTTAACCCGGGATCGGTCCTGCTATTAGGTTGAATCAAACAATTTGAGTATTTTTAAAATAAAACCGTTATGTTTGAGACTAGAATTTTGTAAAGCTAGTTATTCTGCTAGGTTGTTGATCTGAGTTGACAGAAATACTCATGTGAAAGTTGGAGTCCCGAATTCCCTATTCTGACTGGCGTGAGACAAGGCGATGCCCTGTCTGCTACCCTCTTCAATATCTCCTGACATGGCGTTTTGAGGAGGATTAACGTTTCAGGGAATATCATGCAGTCAAATATGTGCATATACTGATGATATATGCTTGGTTGCCAGGAATATTTCATCGCTCAAAGAAACTTTTAATATAATCAATAATGAAAACAAAAAGATAGGTCTCTGCATAAATGAAGGAAAAAACTAAATGTATGAGTACAAGCATAGGGCGTAGCAGTACGACTATAGATAGATATCGATGGATATTCCTTTGAAAAAGTAAAAAGTTTCACATATTTGGGCTCGGAAGTGAATGATGAAAATAAAATAATAAATGAAGTCCAAAAAAGAATAATGGCAGCTAATAGAGCATACTTCGCAAATATAAAGCTTTTTAAAAGTAGGCTAATGTCTCCAACCTCTAAGGTACGACTATATAAAACCTTAATTCAACCAGTCCTAACCTATGGACCGGAGACGTGAACTTTAACCGCAGCAATAAAAAATCAGGTGACATTGTTTGAGCATGATAAAAATGCGAAGAAAAATTTATGGTCTGGTCCACGATGTACAAACAAATGTATGGCAGCTTCGATCTAATGCCGAGTTGTATTCCTTATACAAAGACGCAAATGTGGTCCATTTTATTAAAACGCAACGTCTAGAATGGTTGGGTCACATTATAAGAACGCCCACCAATAGAATGCTGAACAAACTTTTACGTGGCATAATGATTGGCGGGGGGGGATTAGGTCCGATTTTGCTACGGGACGTCAGATTTATTTTAGCCCCAGGATGACCGATCGCACACGGCTTTTTTGAGACATTTTTTTGCCTTAATTAAGTAAATATCAGTTTTTCGTTGGTTTAGTGTTTTGTAAGGTAGTATTATTTGGATTTTGTGTTATGTTTTATTGTAATAATATTAAATTTTATTTGTTTACAACATTATAGAAAATTATTTAAAGATTTTGGTGTTGCTTGCTGCTGAACAAAATTTCAGTGATTTACAAGACGTCACATCCCAACAATCTTATGCTTTCAGTGAACATTTTAGTGACCACAGATCTGATTTGGAAGATGGTCATAAAGTATATGTGGAAACAGAGGAAATACTACATCAAATTCCTGTTTATTCATGTAACTGTTGACCTTTAACTGTGTTCTGTGGATTTTTGAATTTATGTATAAACAATGCTCAAAACATCTTCTGCTCAAACATTAATAAAATCAGAACTTTTATTACTCAAATAGGAAAACAATAGGTCGTTATGTATTGAGACGGTTATAGACGACTGTCTATCACAGATCGCAGTACAATGGGTGCCGGGGCACTGTGACATCAGAGGAAACGAAAAATCAGATAGTTTGGCCAAGCATGGCTGCTCCATGGCGCAGCCGATCCTCCCCCTCTCATACCACAGTGTCTGTCGGAGTATAAACAGCACTATCAGCGACTCCGTGAAACGGGACAGGAAACAAGCTGCTACAGGAAAGCAATGGGAAAAGATCATCCAATCAAGCATACCACTGGATCTTCCGAGAGACGTAGCCGTAGCTTTGTTTAGGGTGACCACTGGACATGACTACCTACAGAGACACCTGCATCGCATGAAAGTGGTAGACACACCAATCTGCCCACTCTGCTCCGACAACGAAGGGAAGGCAGAGCATCTTACCACTTGTGACGGCCTGAAAGATATCTTTCACGAGGAGTCCTGGGAAGGATTCGCTACAATGTACTGGGAGGCACGGCGTCGGATGGCTGAAAGGCCATGGACGGGCGTTGGCTGAAATAAGAAGTAATTAATGTATTGAGACGAGTACCTATCAACAGTCTACCATTATCCTACAAATAGAAGATAAAATTCATCATTGGAATTGAATCAACTACTTATCAAGTGAGACTTGCCGATGAGACGGTTAGCGGAAAAAACTGTCCTATAAAAAAAAACTGATTCATCCACAGCTGTCGCAACAAATGCGACAACACAGTATCCAAAGAGCACAGTGCTTCAGTCACAGTGGTTTGAGGTTAATAACAAACTTTACGAATGGACACAGATAGAGTAAATATACTAGAAAACTGTTTTAATTTGTAAAATTGATACCATATATTCAGGAGTATGATTAAAAATGTATTGTTTAGTAAATGTATTACTTGTTTTGTTATATATGATTTATTTTACCAAAACCATTAATTATAACATTATATTTCCAATGAGTAGTTTTTATTACCTTTTTTAAAACATCTTAAGCTATCTTTGGTGATTGTAATTGCTAAAACCTATTGCATACAACGAAATCAAGAGTAAATTGACTTACGTTACATTAAACCTAACACAGGACTGATGGCGTGATTTCTTATAGCACGACTGATGGCGGGTTAATGGGAACCTTTATATTTATTATTCCAAGTAAAGTTTATTGGAATTCTATTCTTCTACTCAAAAATAAGATCAACCCGACTCAAGATTTGTGATTACATGAAAATTGTTTTGAACAAAATATATGTAGCAATATAGGCGTTCAACAAAATGTTGATATGATTAATCTGTTGATGTCTATTTTATATGTAATACATAATAACAGAGAAATAGTTATACTATTTTTAATTACAGTAACATACAAAAGCAACATGAAGAAAATATCTTTTTTAAATAAGAAATTTCTGTAAAATTTTAAAAATAGATGCTGTAGGCTCTGACATCCTATTTATCACACAAGCTGAATCTAATTGAAAAGCTTTCAGCTTATAAATTAACACCGGAAGAAAAAATGCATTTGAATTTTCAGAAAAAGAGAGGGAAAGAAAAGGAGATTTATTACACTTTGAATTAGTTATATTTAAGTAAGCAATATAATACAAAATATTATTCATTCGATATTTTATTTTCTACAAAATGTAACTGTGTTCATACCTACTTATTGCAGCTAATATATAAAGTTTACATAGGGAATCATTGTGTTCACAAAATCATGTCTATACATGTTCTGAATTTTGCACACTAGATTATTGATGTTAATAAACTATTTATTATTCAGTTTGATGTATATTAACAGGCATGTATCCAGTGACTTGCTTTGAGGGGGGGGCGATCGATGCATTATATACATATAATATATGTGTGTGTGTGAGCGCGCGCGCCTGCATGTATGTAAAAACATAGAACAGAAAAAGTTCTTTCTACGCTTGCGTTACAAATCGGTAACGTGATTAAGATTCGTAGCAAATTAGACTTTTTAATAAATAATTATTCCAGTTTCGATAACACTTATGGCTCGAGAATATTATTAATTTTATAATAAGCTATTATTAGGCCTATAAAAATTGTTTATTAATTAATATAAGTAGTTATTCTTCCAACACGAACAATTCCGGAGTCAACTGCGAATATTAAGCTTGCAAAATTACGTATTGAAAATCATATGTTCGAGACTAAGCTTCACTAGCACTATCTGTTGTTAAAACTTTTAGACGTTTACGAGGGTATGCCGAGGAAATGCGTCACATTTACAAATTAAAATTTTATTTCTTATTTACAATAAAAGACGAATTAACTGAAGTAAATTAAGTTAAAATTCGAGCGTATTTATAAACATAGACTAGCAATTGATAAGTGATTCAATTTTTGTAATTATTCAAAGAGCATTACAATGTTACAAAATTATTATTATATTTATTACAGTTAGGATTTTATATTTGAGAATATATAATAACTTAATTATCGAAAAAAGTCCTAATTTAATAATATATTGTCGATTTTTAACCCAAAGTTCTTCAGGATCGCCCCATCGCCCCCCCTCCCCTTGGATATGCGCCTGATTAATGAACGGAAATAATAGACAAAACTAAGAACCCATTAACTACAATACATTTATTATTAATTATACTTCCAATTTCAACACACACGGTTCCATATCTCAATCTATCTTTTTTTCACAATAAATCAAAATTAAAAAATAATCCACAGAAATAAAAAAAAATACAATAATAAAAATAAATAGCTGATCTCCACATAAATTAAAAACAGTTCTATGAGAGTTGGTTTAGGAGGATATTCACTGCAATAACACATCAATTTTACATGAAATTTGAATTAACTTCTTATGCCAAATAAAAAAGTAGAAGGAATTTAAAAAATAATTCCTAAGCTAAATAATTAAAAGCAGTTGGTAACAATAACACATAATTGCAAACTGTTGGAAATGAATGTTTGTTTTTACTTTTGTTTTATTTAAAGCAATCCCTACATGATAATTACTTATATGACATTCTGACTCATTAAATACATTTTCAGATAGGAAGAGGCTGGCAAATACTCCATCATTAGCCTGAATTGTACAAATACTGTATGAATATATGAATTAATCTTCAAATTAAGGAATGTTTTGTTTCTTGGTATGAGAAAAGCAATTTTTAAGAAATAAACTTTTGTTATAAACATTAATTGAATAAGACTAAAAAATAAAACATGAATAAGGAAATAGCTACAATTTTGTGTAATGAATAGAAGTACACAATAAAATTTATACACACATAAAATAAAATATATACAATTAGTAAACAATTATATGTACTTAGAAATATAATAAAATTAAATTAAAAAAATACTTAACTAAGTGAATACATAATTGCTTACGTTTCAAAACATTCGTTCCTTTTACGAAGCTAACCCTCTACTGGCGGCATCGGTTAGGTATAAAGACTCTAACGGGATGGATTTATGACTGCGGAATGGGGTGGGTTATTTTGGTTGTGTGTCATATAATGGAAAAGGCTGTTGGCTTCAAAATGTGTGTGATCATTTAATATGTTTTCTTTGTCTGTTCCGTAGTAGTTGCATTAAATGATCAGACAAATTTTGTAGCCAAACGCCTTTTAAATTATATGACACACAACCAAAATAACCCACTCCATTCCACAATCATAAATCCATCCCGTTTGAGTCTTTATACCTAACCTATGCTGCCAGTAGATGGTTAGCTTTGTAAAAGGAACGAATGTTTTGAAATGCGTCAGCAAATAAGCAATTACGTATTCACTTAGTTACGTATTTTTTAAATTTAATTTAATCAGTGAATTCAAGATGATTAAATCAAGCAACTTTAATAAAATTAATAAATAGGATTTACAAACATTTACAAACTCCGATAAAATTATTTTAATTTTACCTTATTACACACCTTCTTATAAATTACACAGGACCAAGCCTAAATCTTTTCTCCCTTTCCTGTATAATACAATCATATAGTTAATGTTTTCTTGGCCAACACTTGTGACAGCTTTTTAGGATTTCTTGCTAGAATTGACATTTTTTGTAATGTATATAAACAGATAGCATTCTCACTAATACCTGACCAGAGACCCTTTAAATTTTAACAATCTCCAAATTTTGAGAAAATATTACTGGATGTAACAATCTCCAAAACAGTTATATACCTTCAATAATACTTATATCTTAACATAAACATAAATACCTCATATAAATTATAGTTGGGGAAAACAAAAGCCAAGGATATATCAGCTAAATAGCCACACATATAAAAAACCATATACAGTAGAGTCTCGAAATTCCGAGATTCGATAATTCGAGGTTCTGAAAAATTCGAGCCTATTTGAAAGAAAATGATGAATCGGGTTTCCAAAAAATGTTTATATTATACAGTATGTAAAGGAAAAAGTTAGGCTTCTAAGATATGTTCATATCAATACTGTATGCAAAGAAAATGCGTTGGCGTCCCAGGAAATGATCATATCAACACGGTATGCAAAGGAAATGAGTCGGGCTTTCAATTAATGTCCATATAAAGTTCTATAAACTGATTTTGTACATTCTTAACTATAGTATTGTATTAGGGTTTATTAAAATACATATTTTTTCTAATGCACAGGAACGTATTTCCGTGTAATCCAAGTTTTCGGTAATCGAGGGGTCTCGGTCCCATCTACCTTGAATTATCGATACTCTACTGGACTTACATATGTGCTCTACTTTTAAGTGAAATTAACTTATTTTGATATAACTGTCAAAAGTACGTGAATGATTAATAATAATCCCAGAAAGATGAAAATAATACTGGAAATACAGAGAGAATTTCATAATGAAATTACGAATATGCCTTAAGCAAAAATTTCCAAATTTTGGTCAGCAGTTGAATAATAAACAAAGCAATATGAAAATGTTATACAACCCTGATATAAAATATTTCTTGAATTTTATAGTCCATTACGTTCGGAGAATCTTATTAATCACTTAAACAATAGAGGTCCTTAAACAACAAAGAAGTCACAATGACCATAGAAAACATAAACAAAGAACTAGACACAATTAAATATTTAGCATACACAAATGGATAAAACACCACAATAATAGACAAACTATGGTACAAAATACAAAAAAGCACTAAAATTAACACTACAGACAGGGAAAACAGATACATCACATTACCATTCATAAACCAAACAACAAACAAAATAGCCCGCAAATTAAATAGGATACAAAATAGCATACAAAACCAATAACAAATTACAATACAAAATACAACAAAACACCAACAACAAAGATAAACTACAAGCACCAGGCGTATACAAACTGAACTGCAACGAATGTAACAAATTCTACATTGGACAAACAGGTCGCAGCTTTAAACAAAGAGTCGAAGAACACAAACAGAACACCAACTCAACATTTTAAAACCACATAAAAGATACAGGACACAAATACACAGACATTTGCCATAACCTAGAAATCTTACACATCAACAAAAAAGGACCACATCTCAACACACTAGAACAATATGAAATTTACAGACACACAAAAACACAAAGTACAAACATATTAAACGAACAAACACAATACAAATCACACTTACTCTTCGATACTATCGAAAAGTATATTACTTGACTCAACATCTCCAAGCAGAAGACACTGATGAAGATCGGCACATAGCGATCGAAAACGTTCTGTCTCAGTAAGTTTTAACAAATTTACTAAATTCATAGTTCGGATAGTCAAAAAACTATTGTTTAAGTGATTAATAAAATATTTATTGCCATACAAAATAAAGGAATCCTGTCACATTTTTATATTTACTACTATATACAAACAAAGAAGATATACAATCATAATAAATCTGTCAACAAAAATGAAGGGCTTCCTTATACACTGTTGCTAAGATTATAGCCCATGATGATTATTTTTTTACTTTTATCACAAAGCCTATAAGTATTTATTACATCAAAGTTCCAAGTGGACTGCAGTCATCAGATAAATATAACTAAATACATGTAAATAGCAGAAATGTTTCCAAGTTGAAACTTTTTTGCCGATTCATGGTTTTCCAGCTTAGTCACTACACTGTTAATCCTTTGATCATGATGTGTACAAATATAAAGTCTAATAAGGATTTAGCCTACATTATTCATGTTGAAACTTTAGAGGAAATTTTTCAGAGTATTATGAGGAAGAAATGTTTTCAGCAACAACATTTAATAAAAAAAAGAACTAGTTTCATCTACAGTTAATGAGCATTCTAAATTTCTGGTAGGTTTCCACAGTTATCTGCCATTCATAGCATTATTACATTAACTTTTGTTGACACATTTTAGATACGCTTCATCAATCAGAACTGTTCTGCTGTATGGGAATTGTCTTTTCCTGATCTTGTCACCAGTGGCGGCTCCTGCCTAATTACATTGGTGGGGTTCATGACAAGGGGTCTCCCCAGATTTACGAAGTGCGGAGAAAATTTTGAAATTTGATACCCATTTAACTCGTTTTACATTCTAAGCACCTACAACTTTTATTAAGTTATACTTATTGATTAATATATTAACATTGCTATAACTAATAGACGTATTACGGTGTGATTTACGAAATGTTGCTAGGTTGGGTAGTTAAGTGATCGCCTATTGGTTGCTAAAGCGTCGAGTACTCAACGAGTAGTGTGAATCATGTTTTACTTTTAAGAGTATTAGGCCACTGTGTATGCGCATCAAAGGGTCTATAAATGGAAACCATACTTATCTAGTATATAAATATTATTCTTAAAAATGAGTTTAAAAGAGTAGTTTCATAAACGCATATTATTATTAAATATAAAATTAATTACATTATAAAAAAAACAATTTATAGGGTTTTAAAAGGTTTATGGCCTACCTTCAGTTATACTGCTTATAACAGAAGTCCATCCTCCTGTCCTTTTGTGCTACAAAGTGGTTTATAACACGTTCATTAAAATTTGGTGTGTACAGTAATTGTTTTTCTATTGAACACATGGCAAGTGCACTAAGCCTGTCTTCTTTCATCGTTGATCTGGTAAATGTTTTTATTCTTTTTAATGTTGAAAAGCATCTTTCACTCTCTGCAGTGGTCATAGGAATTGTGCATATAATTTGAAGTAGTTTCACACATTCAGGGAGCACATCTTTTAAATTGTTTTCATATATAAATCTAAGCAGTCTTAATGAGCCAGAAGCATGAGAGAAGTCATTTCTGCTATATATTACAGTCAACTCTTGTTTCAGTTCTATTTTGTTCAAGTGAAACACATTTATTGCTGTTTGTAATTCATTTTCCGGAAATTTTACATTGAACTCAGGAAATAAACTTGGTTGGAACAATTTTGCTACAGTGTTCTAAGAAAGTAAAACGATCGTCAATTCCAGTCATAATAACATCACACACTTCTTTTGCCACTATATGTTTTCTGTCCTCAAATCTGCCGCGTTTAATTCTCGGTCCAGAACTAGATGGATCATTCTTTTCAGTTTCATCAAGTTCTCTTGAACTGGTCTGGTCAAGATCAGGAGAGTTGCTTATCTTTTGGATTGCAGACTTGAATTCCCCTATATAGTAAAACGCCTCTATGCAGTTAATAGTTTTATTTTGTAGCTCACTGAACAAAATATCATAATGAGGCATAATTTTATTGAAAAACCCCAACCAGAAGTTGAAATCACCGTCTGACATCAAATTAACAAGGCCTCGAAATATGCCTGGATTACTGGATGTGTTACTTTCGTCATGTCCCCTTAAGGCTAGTTCAAAAGCACCACAAAACTTTATTGCATCAATCAACTTGCTTAAAATATATCGATTTTTTGCTACTTCCTCATTCATTTTCTAAATTTTTATTCTATAAGCATTGTCCAACTGACATCTTATATCGACCTTGCCGAGTACATCATACTCGATTTGTGCATTGATATGTTTTTCACTTAATTTGTGTTTTTTAACTCAAATGTTTTATGTCAGATATTCCATCTACAGTCCACGGTTGATCTTTAACTCCCATTACTATACATGGGTAACAGAAAAAAGAGTTATTTATTCCACAACCACATAACCAGTCAGGATAATTATATAAATTATTACTAAATTTTCTATTGTAACTGTTTCTCTTTGTAATTGATTTATTACCATATTAGGCCTCGGAGGACCTAATCGTTTTAGTTCTACTCTGTGTTCTAAACTCTTTATGCCGTCTCTAATAATTAAATTGACATCATTCGTAATTGTGGTAACAGAACCGGATTCGATTTTATTCTTAGGATCCAACTAAGAAAGATAATGGAACATTGAAAGAATGATTATTATTTCCGAAATTTCAAATAATTTTCCCTTGTTTAGAATGTATTTGTAATTAACATATGTGAAAATGAAGAAAAATTGAAGCCGTAGACTATTTTGTAAACTATTATTTAATGTACTAACATGTGTTTTAAAATTCGAAATGAATTGTTAATAAACTATGAAAATCTATTTAACCCACTTACAATAGTAAATTACATTCAATTAATCTGCATAACGAGCACTCCGAACTCTAACACCAGAACTTCCGAAAAGAAATGAATACACTTATACAATTTGATTTGTTTACTTTGAGTCAAACGCACCAACATTTATTTGTGAGAACATTACAAATAAGTCTACAATGCTGCTTCCTAAACAGCCGGAATTGTAATAGCAGCACTGATTAGTCATTTCTCAGCGCATGCGCTTGACGACGGGACTCCATCCCAGGCTACCCGTGACACACTCGTTGGCTGTTTCAGCTTATTCCATGCACATTCAATGCACTAGTCTGGGGCTCTCTGCTGTGAGGCTAATTTCGTGCTTCAACTGCTAAATATTTTATGGTTTTAACATTGGTTAAATAATTCCAAGTTCTTCTTAACCTAATTTAAGACAAATGAATATTAACTAAAAATTAATTTTTGTAATTGGGAGGGCTGCGCCCCAGAGCCCTTTTGGACAAACCACCACTGCTTGTCACACCCTTACCAAACCTTTTAAAAACAGGGACATGACTGAATGAGGTATATAAAGATGATTCCCATGCAGGAACGAGGCACGGAACAGATCATAGAAAATTCTAACTTCAACAAAAGTTAATGGTAGGAGTGATAGATAAATACAACACTCAAAATAATTTTTAACTAGTTTGTGATTCAACACATTAACCTAGAACTCTTTTCCTACAAAAAAATACAACATTTATGTACAAAACTTTTTAAAACAAAATATTTACATCAAATGTAGAAAATTTCTAAAAAACCTTATATACAACAATCAGAAATATTAAAAACTGACCTGTTGAAAATACTACATACAAGTTTTTGTTTAAAGAGAAAGTAATAAATTATAACTTAGTCTTAAAAGATTTAAGGGATACAAACTGTGGTGCGTAGGCATACTTCTTGACAGCAAGTTTCTTTTCGCATGTCCTGAAACAATATTACATTATTATATCTTGTTTTCAGATCATGTATTTATCTAATATGTATTACAGAAATATTTAAATTTTCTAGTATGTTTCTATCATAAACCTTCAATGATAGATTTGAGTTCTATGTACTTGAGAAATTTGTTGTCAATCTTAATGTTTTTTTACAGTTCAATACTCTGCCTTTTAAATTGTGTAAAGTTAGTCAACACTTTTTTATTTACCCTAACACTTTGACTCTAGTGTTAAAATTTGATACTTGGCCTTGGTGGAAACATTTAAATGTGATGACAACTTGACTAACATTCAATCAAAATATATAAACTGTGTTCTTATTATTTTATCATTCTATTCTAAATTTAATAATTGATAGAAAAAGTAGATAGAATTATATTTTTTTATACAATCTAAGTAAATAGTATTTGCAATTGGTAAAAAAATGTAAGCAAAAAAAATTTGTTATTGCAAAAGTGTCTTCAATATTTTGAAGTACAATAAAACATTGATAATTCGGATTAACTGGGACCAGAACCGATCTGGAATACTGAAAAACTGGATTAACCAGAGAATGCCTAAAAAATGAGAAAAAAATATATACTTACAGAAAATCACCATTATGTAGTACAAACAATACTGAAAACACACACACACCCACACACACACTATTTGTTGGGATGTGTATTGGACATGTCTTGCATCTAGGTCTATTGCACGGAAAGGAGCCATGAGGAAGTTTAGGTAGTTTTTCAGTACTTGGATCTGGTAATTTTGGATGAACTAAAATATTTTTCAAATTAAAAGGTTGTCTGAACCAAATATGTGGTGTATTTGAGAAAAGATCTTTGGTGTGGGTGGAAGCTTGAAGCCATCCTTTAATATTTTGTTCAGCTTCTGTAGGCCTGGTTGGTAATCTGTAACTAAAGACAGTTTGCTGTCTTCCATAGTTGGTCTGGGTTCATCAGATGATTGAGCTAAGCGGATTTGATCCTCAACAAGTTGTTTAGGATATCCTCTTTTTTGGAAAGCTAGTAAGGTCTTTCTATTAAAGTCCTCCAATGCTATATCATTGGAACAAATTCTCTTACGCCCGATAGCCTGACTGTATGGTATGGAGATTTTTATATTCATAGGTGGTTGCTATTGAAATGTAGGTATTGTAGATGGATTGTTGGTTTGATGTGAATACCTGTATAGATATTCCTATCTCTGATTATTACATCTACATCCAAGAAGGTGATAGTTGTTGTAGATTTCTCCAAGGTGAATTGAAGAGAATAGTGATAAGCCCTTCAAAAATCTTTCCAGCGTTGAGATTCCCTGTGTCCAAATTATGAAGATGTCATCTATATATCTGTACCAACATAATGGTTGGTGTGTTCTAGTTTTTAGTAATTCTGCTTCGATATTACCTATGTACAGGTTTGCGTAGGACGAGGCCATCCTAGTACCCATTGCGGTTCCTTTTATTTGCAAGTAATTCTTTCCATGGAACCATGAACATAGACAGGCCAACTGCTCAACATGCTGCTAGTCACATCATATCTTTCAATGTTTGTTATGCCATTAAAATAATTAAGGCCCTCCCTCCTGATTGCAACCCTTCAGAATTGAGAAGATGGGAGTTATCATACCAGTGGTACACCAAATCTAGAGAACCTCATAACCTCAACATCAGAAAAAACTCCTTTTACCTTCCCCTTAACTTCTACCATTTTTAACAACTCCATTTACCTTCATTCTGACAGACTATTAATATCTAGTTTCAAATAATCAATATTTATACAAATCACATATAGTACTATATCATAAACTATAAATCTGTGACATTTGGATATTTATACACATCTGTGGTGCATTTCAGTCTTTTTTTTTATTCACAAAGATCATTGGGTGATGGATATATTTCAATAGTGTGATAAGTTTTTAGTGCCAGCATTACAACCGAGATTACGCACTAACACGACATGTTATAGCAGCGGCAGATAATTTATCTCCCGTTGTGTGCAACATTATTTTAGATTGGCAACAAATATTTTACCACCTAATGTGTAAATACCGGAAGCGCTGGAATCAAAAAGAAAGACGTGATGCTCTGCTGTTTTGGTTTGAGTAGCTCCTATCACGTATCCGCTTCAACACTAGGAGCTCAGATAAAGTTGTTTCCTCCTGACGTTCAAAATAAACCATTAGGTCATCTGAGTGGGAGACTGCTGCAGTGAGACTCAAAATGTATGGTTGATCCCCACTGGCATAGACAGGTGGCCGTCGCATTAATGCAATATCTCATTACTGCTTTGTATGTGTTCACATTTACGCATAATGTTGTGATAGTGGCTAGCCAAGATTAGAATATAAAAAGACAAGTACTTTTAGGGCAAGTACCTGACTGTAAGGCTTATGAACATACAATATTATGTCCTGTTTAGCAAGTCGTGTCTAGACATGACAGACAAAACAAGTTTTTTTCTGTGAGTAGATCAAATCTTTTACAAATTCTCATCTATTAAAAACTGTCTACAACCAATGGCAGGCATGTATCAACATCTCCCAATAAGTTGGTGTAACATTCCAAAACCAGTAAAAATTTGTGTTTATATTAATAAAGGCCAACTGTTAGATATTACCAAGAAATGTACAGTAAGTTACATATGCAGGCCATTGCATAACTCCACTGTTTATCACTGATTGTTTTAATGACACTAATAAGAATAGTGTTTTTATTGCCCTCAATACTAAACAAAATTTGACTCGAAGAGCCAAACAATCTTAAGTAACAATGAATAAAGAGCTGACAAACCAAAAGTTTACAATTTAGAAAACCACATATTCTGACACAAAACCTATCAACACTTCAATTTAATGATGTAAATTCATACAATTATAGTACAAGCAATATTTATATTATAACACAAACTACCATTATTTACAATAGAACAATGCAATAAATACGCAATATTACTACAAAAACTTACTTCGACAAAAAATTGAAAAAAACTTAAAAATTAATAACAGAGCAAACAAAAACCATAAAAAGGTCTTGTTAAACCAACTACACAGATTTTCGACCAGTGAGAAGTGAGATGTACACCACAACACCTTAGAAGGAATTTTACATATCATAATAAGATTTATAAGACATTTTTCTTGTCCATAGTTCTATCGCACATTAGACAGTTTTGCTGCAATTATTAACATGCCATGGAACAGATATCAAACACATCTCAGTTCAATATTAAAACAAATTTCAAACATTACATTTATTAACAATTGTTACAAAACATAGGACAGCTTCTATCTCATTTGTGGTAAAAAAAATGTGTAACTTATTAAAGTAGAAAAATAAAACTGGTTAATCTATTTTTTCACTATGCAACCATAGTCCAGTAATGAATTAAATACTAATACAGTAAACTCCCGATTATCCGTGGAATAGAGTAGCCCGGCAACGCCGGATAACGAATTCCCCGGATAATCCGCTATGAACAAAGAATACGCAAAACGATCGATAATTGATTATTATACCATAAGTTACACATATAATGACCCCGGTTAATGCAATTCACAAATAATCTTCAGAGGATAAAATAAATACAAAAAATAATTTAAAATGTCGATGTATTTGACGGATTATATCATGTACATTTATATGTCTAAATATTTACAATACGCACATAAGTATTTGTCAAAAGTAAGTATGTATGTATGTATATATGTAATTTCCTTTACACATAATACTTTCACTTTTTAACAAAAAAATCTGTCACTTTCGTCTGTTTTTTTTGTGAGCATTGATTTAGCTTTAATGTGCGATCTAAGTTTCTTGAGAACCATTTTGTCGCACAGTGTCTACTTGTGTTACAAAGCCATAAAGATCGATAATGTATATGACAGACGTGGATAATGCATATGTCACGTACTAGACTATTTATAGCCGAGATTAGCTGACATTTGTTTACAATCTTATGATACACATTAGGTTTTCGGGCGTCCAAGCATTTTGTCATTGTCTCTTATATACAGTAGTCTGCTCGCCCCTTTTATTTCGCTGGCCCGCGTCTGGATGCTTCCCTTTCAATGTAAAAATTAGTACGTACATATATACATATCTATTCCCTTTATCTTAACTTCTATTAAGCCTTATATGTATTTACGTCGTAATTCACCATTTGGAAATTTAAACACATGAATCTGATTGGAAAAAAAATTGGATATTTGTTAAACAAAGGCAGACCCCGGATAATCCGCAAACCGGTTAATCCGCCCACGGATAATCTGGAGTTTACTGTACTATGGTATTTCCTAAAAAATTAATTTAGGCTATCAAATGTTTGTATTATTTATTATTGTAAATGAAATTGATGAATTTATTTTTCTAATTACATTTTAGCATTGACAAACTTATTTTTACACTAAAAAAACATGTAAATAATTATTGAAGATGGCCGCTTTGGGTGTTTTTAGTGAAAACTAGTAGCTCAAGTGAAGATGGAATCAACAAATATTATTATTTCATTTTTAATGAACAATATTCTCTCCAAATTTTTAGTTACTGGATTGTAAAATAGGCATATAACAAATTATTAATGTATAAAATTGTTTGTTTTAAACAGAAAATCTGAGTTTACACACTTAAATGGGGTTTTTTTTTAAGTAACAGATGTTAAAACAAAACAAAATTGAAGTTGTTTGCAATGAATAAAGTTTCATGAAAGTTAATTTTATTCATGCAATGGACAGACATTAAGTTACCTAATGATAAATAGAAAACTTGAAAAATTAGTTTCTTACACTTTTTGTATTAATGTGGCAAAAAACCATTACTTACTGATATTTTTCAACAGACGCGTTTCACACTATCCCGCTGTTGAACAATGCACTGACCTAGCGCGAAACGGTCTGCTGAACAATATCAGTAAGTAGTGATTTTTTTTTTACCAAGTTAATACCAAAAGTGTAATTATAGAAAAACCTGAAGATATACAATACAAACACTTCAAGTTACTTTTTTTGTACTAGCCTGTGCTCTGAATCTGTCAAGCAACTTATTGGGCTAAGTTTAACTGGCACAATTAAATTCCTATTTCGATCATGGTTTACTCGAAATTTATAGCTTACTTGATCAACAAGTAGGTGTAATTAAATAACTTGTGTTTATTATGGTTTAGGTAAAAATTAACAAATAATAAACATGGTTAAGGTTTAATATGGGAATAAGTCATCAAAAGGTTTTGATTTTTGAATATTTGTATAATCAGACTTGATGTTTATCCCTAGTTGTGTGTTTAATCAGATTTGTGTATTTCCCAGTTAAAGTGATAGAGACATAGTTGTACTATGTCATTTGAATTATTGAAAGGTTTTCCATGTCTTTGGTTATACAGTAAAAACTCGATTAACCGTCATTGGTCTGGTCATGTCGGTTGAGCGAATAGACGGATAACAGAAACACCGTATTATTCCTCTAAAACTTGACCTCAATCAATTATATTATAGACAGATATTACTCTCACAGTAATGTAATATATTTCGGAGCGAAAAGAAAATACACACGATTGTAATAGCAAATAAAACTATTTATTACATACTAAAAAGTTCCCCACAGTAGCTACAAATGTGGCTAAATAATGTACCGTTATATAAACTTACAGGTGAAATAGTTCATGTAGCTTAACAAAGTGAATGCGTTTGTTCCTTAACACTTTAGCTGCCTACCACAATATCGGCGTATTCCCAGAGAGTTGCCAATATACTTTCATATTTATAATGTGTATTTATTCTTTGTTCCCCTATCATATTCAAGTACGAAAGTATGTTTCTTATCATAATATTTATAAAAACACGTTTCGGGCCAATTGGTGTCGGGCAGACAATTTTTTTTATATGATACCATTATTATTTCTATATCATGATGATTTTTATATCATTTACCATAAATGATACCTAAATGAACTCCGTCGGACCAATTGGCCCGACATTGTTTTTGAATTAATTATATTTTCTTATCTGTGCAACACTGTCTTAACATTTTTTGTTTTGTGTAAACAATAAACAACAAAACCACAATGCAATGTTCTGGTTAACCACATAGGCTCTAATAAGCTGACTGGCGAAAAAGTAATTTGGCGCTTATTACTAAGACATGTAAAAGTGTCACATCTGATTGATTTGTGAGTTTTTATTTCTTAAAGAACTTACATTATAATTTACTTCCTAGTAAGGATGAGTTTATCTAAGCGTACCAATGTTTAGAATTAACTTCAACCAAGTCCGTTTTTTAAGAATTATTCTACAACTAAATATTTAGTAAATATTTCTGACTCATTCTTTAGGTTTTGTGAAATTTTGAAAACAATAGGGAAAATCAATATAATACGTCATTAAAAATTATTTATTTTATTGTTAAAGTATATAAAGGTAAACTTCTTTCAATTAACCATTTTTTTCGGTTGGAATAATCAACTCAACTTCACTAAAATTGGTAACAAATAAGTGTGTCAGCCCATAACTCCTGACAAAAAAACTCCTAAATAACATCATGTTTTTAATGCCGTCAGATCTATCAAACAAAAACTATTGGTATTATATCTGCAGGTAGTGTGAAGCTTGTTGTTTAATATTGTGCATCCATTTTTTCATAAGTAGCAACACCTATGAGTAGTACGAATAAACATAAAATGTTATTAGACAACAATATCTGTCCTAGTGGCTCGACGAGCCTACTACTGGCCGTCGGTGTCATGTCGGGTCAATTGGCCTGACATTGCAGCTAAAGTGATAAAGCACTTTGTTATTACAGTATTATTGTGTTATTACAGCAATGACAGTTAACAGAAACTGACGGTTTAAAGAGTGTTGGTTAAACATAGATTTATTGTAGTTTTAAAAAAATTGTAGATATTTGGGCTATTAGTGCGTTTTTTTACACTATTCCTTAAAAAAACTGTCTGACATCCAGATATATTAATTTTTTGCAATATCATTTGGTATAATAGTAACACAAATAAATTCAAGATACACAAAAAGAAATAAATTATTAGAAATTTAAAAAACACACACAAAAGATACAGCCAAACAATAATGGAAAAGAAACATATTTAAAAAGTTATCACAAATACTTTATCAGAATAAAAATATACTTACATTTCACGGGCTGTGTCTGAAAAATTTAGTGCAATGCTAACATCATTAGGTGCAATTTCAATTGGTCGCAGAGCACCAAAAAAGTCTGTAATAGGGACTTTATGTGGATCTCGTCGAAATAAATCTTTACGTACGCCCACCGTTGAAATACAAACACGTTTAGGACATACTGCTAACTGAAATAAGAAAAATAATTCTTAATAATACACATTTGCTGACATGTACTATAAATATATGGTCCCAACAAATTATAGAGTCTTTGTATAAAAAGTGTAATTTATTAATTAAAAGTTTTCTATTTTTCTTTTGTTTTTTTTTTATCTAAGTATGAAATACATTATTGTAAAACAACTTTGAAATGCAATATAATTAATATTTACTTGTAGATTTGTATGGTTTCTGTTCTTAAGCCTGATCTTATCATAAAACAAATGCCATAAAATAATCCACAACTAAAAGAGAATCATTAAAATTACAAATTTTACATTATAACCTATAAATAAGATTAAAATGACTCCTGACAGGTTTTATACTTCTATTCTCCAGAGTAAAATTATTTGCCATATAAATTTACCCGTTTCTGTTGTTATATTTATTGCAACAAAGTACAAAGCTCATTCTATGAATATAAACCTCAATAATGTTTAACGAATGTGTGAAACTTTGTTAAAATTATAAGTGTTACAAAAAAGCTTTTAAACAATTCAAACTAACAAACCAAGAAAGTGCAGATAAAAAAAGCACTTTCTTATAATAACGGTTTATAACACCCCCACAAATCAATCAAAATTATTCAATTTGATTGAACTAAACTGATCTATTCAACAAACAAATCTTTAATACAGAGAGCCCTAATAAAATTTTAGTAATATATTTTAAATAGTAACCATATCTAATTTAGATATTAATACGAGGTGTAGCTATTAAATAACAAGACTGACGCTGCTGCGGATCAAGGAGGTATGCGTCAATTGCCATTATTCAAGAGCTGTTTAGTGTGAACCTTTCTCTTTAGTATACATTTAGTCTCGCTTCCGTAAACAACACCGTGTAGTCAAAGAATTTTGTTTTTTTTTGTTTTGCCAGATAAAATGATTAGTGCAATAGTAGATCAACAAATTATTGTGAAATTTCACTTTAAACTTGGAAATACAGCTACTGAAACTTATCTGAAAACTTAACTAAAAACTGATTTACTGAGAGAAGTGTATGACAGTAAATGTTTATCGTACATGTTTTTAATGGTTTAAAAATTTTGAAGATGGCAGAGAAGATGATGTAGATGATTTGCGGCAGGTCATGCTTCAACGTCAAAAATGGATGAAAATGTAAAAAAAAAGTCAGTAATTTGATTCGGTCTGACCGTCGATTAAGTATTTGTGCAATTTGTGAAAGTTTAGGTATTTAGAATGTGTACAGCAAATTTTACATGACAATTTTAAAATGCAAAAAGTGTGTACTAAAATGGTGCCTAAAATTCTAATGTTTGAACAACTAGAAGCTTGCAAAAATGTGTGTACTAACACTTTGTATGCGATTGAAATTATTTGGAAATGATAATAATGTATGATGAAACATTATATTTTACTAGTGATCCGGAAACGATGTACCAATCAATGCGCTGGAATAGCCCAATTTCACAGAGAGCCAAAAAAGCTCGAATGAGCAAGTCAAAATTTAAAGCAATGATAATTGCTTTTTTTATATCCATGGGATTGTGTACCTTCACTGGGTTCCTGAAGGTCAAACAATTAATATTATTATCTCGAAGTACTTTCTAAACTATGTGAAAGAATAAGGGAAAACGCCCCAAAATGTGGAAGGACAAATCGTGGGTTCTCCACCAAGACAATGCGCCAGCTCATTCTGCGTTATCTGTTAAGAGGTTCATAGCCAAGTATAGCATCCCAGTGTTAGGACATCCACCTTATTCACCAGATCTTGCACCATGTCACTTCTATTTGTTCCCTACGGTGAAATCTGCATTAAAAGGGACAAGATTTGAGTCTGTGGAAGCATCAACAGAGAAAGCTCCTGAAGGAACTGATAGAAGATGACTTCCAGTACTGTTACCAACAATGGAATATTCGCATGGAGTGTTGTAGGGATAGAGAAGGGTTGCGTGTTGAAGACGATAATAAGTAATTATGTATAAAATGAAAATAAGTTTTTTTATGCCAGTCTTGTTATTTAATAGCCACACCTCGTATACCACCTTAAATGAAAAATTAATATACATTTTTAACATTTTAAAAGTGTCATATGTCTTCACTTTTATGTCCTCCTATACAAATGTCAAATTTCATTGGCTAGTTATAGGCATAACTGTAAATAGGAAGGCTGTTCAAGAAGTAATGATAAAAATGCTCCATCTGCATCTTTGATGATATGATGGTTTGTGAACTCCCATCTTCTCACCAGAATCTTGAATTCAGGAAACAGGTGGAAGTCACAAGGAGCTGTAACTGGACTGTACAGTCAGTGGAGTGCAGTTGTAATGCTGTGAACATTCAAGAAATCTAGCACAGTGTGAGTAATTTGTAGCTTTGTATTGCCATTGTGCAAACAAATTTCATAAGATTCTTTTGCTGTTGTTTTTTTATAAAATGAACATCATAATTAATAGCAGTTTGTAATAATCTACTGTAACCATATGGACCTGAGGAACAGCATGTTGTTATAAAACATGTGTGAAAACATCTTAGTTTTTCACAGGTAGGTAGTGTGCTGTTTTCTTCTGAGAACTTTGTTTCAATTTTTGTCATATCTATCCAGAATTCAAAATCATATATTCAGGATTTATATACGGTTATGATTCGATTAATTTCTTCATTTTCTTTCCCCAGAAACCAAGATAACAGTTCGACACACAGATCTACGATACTTTATTTGCTCTGCTGGGAGTAGACTCGTTACTTATCTGATAAACTCGCACTGCAAGATGCATAATAAAAAAAACACGCTGCCAACTGAAATTTCTAGACATGCTGCGAGGTCTCTAATGGCCGTTTGGAAACAACAGCAAAATCTGTATTATGAGCAACTAAGGTAAGAGATACTAAGTTTGCCTTTCTCACTGCCCATTCCCAATGTTCTCTCTACATTCCTGGTATTTATACCATTTGTAGAAGGTCATTGAGTTCATAATATCTACAGTATATTCACCTCGGTCAATAACTCATACACATCTTTTTGATTTTTTCAGTTTTACTAAAAATATCATGTTACATCACTCTAACTTTTTACTCTAACTCTCCACTCTAAATCTTTACATCACTCTACATCTGGACATGGTAGATGGATATCTAACACACATTACGCGAAGCATCACATATGTCCACTCACTTCACCAGCTGGGTAGAAACTAACACTATTGTTTTCTAAGGGAATAAATAACAAAAAGGTATTCAGTGGTAACATCCTTCACAAAACAGTTTCCCTAAAGGTCCCTATTATTAATGAATAGACCTAGTACAAAAAGAAAGTTCAGTTTTACCTTCATAAAGTTTAGTTTTTTATGTCTAAACCAATTTTCAATCTTCTCAACTTTGTTACATACATCTATTAGTACCTTATTGGATTTACCCCAAAATCTAAAAAAAAAAACAACTGCTAATGTTACCATGGAATGAACAACAAATAACGCAACACCTACACCGACAAAACTCCTGCTCTTCCTTTATTACCAAGATTATATAATTGATCTTTTAGTCCTATAATGAACCAAGTTGAAAGGTTAGATGCGACTGGTAAAGTAATATCCAATCAACTCATAGAATATTCTATTAAAAATGAAATTGTATTTTTACTGCAATTCTTCATAAATCAATATCGGCTCTCTATAATTAAATATTGTTTGCTAATAAAATTATTAAACTTTTCTACAGTTGATTATTTAAAATATTTTACTTCAACACAAAGATTTAACATTTATGATCTATATCTTAGATCTTTGTTTTAGACCCCATAGATCTTAGATCTTATAGACCTTTGATACAGAAGTACTTCTTGTCCGATTTATCAATAGTTCAAATCACTGTATTTTTTAACTCAAACAAATAAAATTAACAATAATTAGATTGAAAAATTGCTCCATTGTACAATTTTGTATTTTTTTACAGTGTTATAACATACCACCCACTAACGATATTTAATAACAAGTCATTGGCACAACTCATGATGATCAACATAATGCTGCACAGGATGTTGATTTACTACAAAAAACAAAGAGAATTATCGTCTAGTGCAATGTTTTTCAACCTGTGGGTCGCGACCCCCCCGGGGGGGGGGGGGGTGCAACGCTTCTGTAGGGGGGCCGCCAGGAAGAAGTCGAGAGAACTAGGTATTTTAGTAACAAAAAATCAATAAATTTTAACAAGATAGATATATTAAGAAAAAGTTGACAAAATGATACCCATTATACTATTTTACTTTATAAAGTTTATGTTTATCTTTATTTATACTTTTATACAAACAAATTTAAAAAAACAATTATTCGACTACTCGTATATTTTCATGTGAAGGTTGCGCTTGATTTTGTTCAATCAATTTCTCCCATCGTGGATCCGTTTTTGCAACTTCAAGTATTAAATCGTTTTTCAAATTTTAGCAATTTCTTGCTTTACTTTTTATATGGGCCATTGATGAAAATGTCAACTCGCACAAGTACGAAGTAGAAAATGGAATCAGACACTTCAAAGCCTCGATTGTTAATTCAGGGTATTCTGTTTTTGTTTTTAACCAAAAGGTATCCAAACTTTGAGACTTGAATTCTAAGTGTAACGTATATCCCATCGGCAGATAATTCCAGTAGATTCTTTTTGAGCTTAGTTGCTAAATTTGCCTCATTTATAGCTGCATTTAAAAACGGATTTAAGACCCATCTTTGCCCAGTGTTATTCGATATCCCTTGCACTGAGAAGTACTGACACAACTCTTTCTTCAAATTATCTAACACCATTTTCATACCAGATATATATGAACTGATGTTTATCTCGCTTCCGACTTCTTCAATGAAAGACTGTGTTGACGAAAATAAATCAAAGTTTTTTTCATTTGTAGATGATGACCACAATTCAATTTTTTTTTATAAAGCCATGGAGTTTGTCTTTTGCTGTGATGACATTTTCATCCCGCCCTTGAAGACTGTTATTCAAGTTATTTAAATGCAGAAATAAGTCAGAAAGAAAAGCCACTTTCAAAAGAAATTCCGGGTCAGAAATGAATTCAGAGTAATCTGATTTGGCTTGCTGTAAATATACGAATAGTTCAGCGCGAAGTTCCATAACTCTGGTCAGTACTTTGCCTTTTGTTAACCACCTAACCTCTGAATGGTAAAGCAAATGTTGGTGGACCGCCCCCATATCTTCACAAATGATTCAAAGCAATCGAGTCTGCAACGCTTTTCTTTTAATAGAATTTACAATTTTAATAATAATATTTAGTACTTGACTGTATTCTTGTGGCAAGGTTTTGGCTGCAAGAGATTGGCGATGGAGAAAGCAATACATCCAACAAGCACTTGGTATATGTTCTTTCAGTCTAGCAATAAATCCACTCTTCACACCAGTCATGAATTTTGCTCCGTTACTACAAATAGCAATGCATTTTTGTGCCCAATCGATATTCATCTCTTGCGTAGCTTCAAGGAACATGTCAAGCAAGCACTGACCTATAGTATTCCCGGGAAGTGCCTTGCAAAATAGTATTTCTTCCAGTAATTTTTCATTGGATTAAAAACGCACAAAAGCTACAAACTGCGTACAACCCGCAATATCTGTTAATTCATCAAATTGCAACGACACAAAAGAACTTTTATTTATTTTTTCTATGACTTGATCACGAATATCAGTCGTCAAATTGCTTTTCCTGCGTTGAATGGTATTGTCAGAGAGAGGTATACTTTTGAGCTTTTCGGCCTTTTGCTTGCCAAACATAACCTCTGCTATATCTAAAACCGCTGGTAAAAACAAATTTTCGGCGATAGTGTGAGATTTTCCTGCTTTACACACGAAAAGCTACTCGATAACTAGTGAGCAACGCTTTCTGATTTAGGTTGGACATGAGTACTATAGCAGTTTTTTGATGTTCACGAGCTTTTAATTTTCGGTCAAAAAATTCCAAGGGTTTATTTTTTTTATTAGGATGTTTTGTGTTTAGGTGGCATAACAACTTCGATGGCTTCATGCTTTCTCTTGAGAAAGTTTCAAAGCAAATTACGCACTGCGGTTTTTTCTCAATCAGAGTAAACCCAAATTTCAAATAATTGTCATCATACATACGTTTTTTGTTTGTCTTCCTCTACTCCCGCTAAAAGTTGATGGTTCTGTTGATATTTTCAGGAATTTAACCATTTTCAATTATAACAAAATAACACACTTAAATTCACACACTAATTCCGTATAATACTTTAGTTTCACTTCCGAATAGATTCCACTTACTGCGATCTTGCTTCCGAATTTAACGCGTGTCTTGCTTCAACTGGCGTGTCCACGGTAGACAACCCTATTTATAGGCCAACCGCCAGCCAGGCCAGCGCGATCTAGTGACAGCGAGAATCATCTCAAAGCGTAACGAAATGTCTCGAACCTTCTGTCTGGACCTTTCGTAGAAGTTCCAAGTGTTACCAACAGATGGTGCTGGTAGTCTCGACTGTAATCAATTCTAAGTATTCGATTTAAAATGATGTGTTTTACGTTCTTAATTATATATCTAGATCCGAATTCTAATAACGCAAGCGCATAAAACTTTTGTATGGATTACAATTTACATATTTCTAGCATATATGAAAAAAAGGGCCGGGGGTCGCGAAAAATGGTTTTGATACAAGGGAGTTGTGTCATGAAAAAGGTTGAAAAACACTGGTCTAGTGGATTACTTGAAGCATTTATTAAATCACAGTTTGAAGATATTAGTCTTCATTAAAACAAAAGTACACTATGAATTTTATTCAATTGAGTTAAAATACATACATTGATTCTTATTCTGTGTACATTATTGTTTCATTTTAAAGTATCTTAAATGCCTGTAAAATATTTATATTTCAGTACTTTTGATATTTCAACAGTATTTCAATCTTTTATTTTTTAACTATTTTTTTTGCTTGAGTTTTCTTTAGTGCTTTAATTTTCTTTATTTCAATAAACTATTGAGTAAAACATTTTTCTTATTCTTAATCAATTCATGTGTTAAGAAATAGACCAACGTGGTAGTATTGAAACTGAAAATCATGTTTATGCTGACAAATATAAATTGTAATAGTTTTATAGCTGAAAGTATAGTTTGGACATTATAATATTAGTTTGGTTTAATAAAGATTTTTGAATCTAAAGAGGGAACCATCAAGTTGGATTAGGGAGACTATATTGTGCAAAGTATATTCTAACTATTACTTACAAATTCTCCCATAGTTCTTGTACTGTCAGGCTCTACTCTTTCCAGAAAAGCTAATGCATAGTATGTGTAACGATCTATTATATAAACACCAATAGCTGGATCAACATGGTGCTGTAAACACAAATTATATTCAATATTAAAACCTAAACTTATTTATTACTTTTAAATCTACTTATAATTAAAGGTTAATTTTTATCACTTTAGAAGACATAAAAAATGACATTAAGAGATTTACTATGCTTACAGATCTGACTTTTAATAATTCTATTGGCTAAAAATTGAGTAAAAAGGAACATATAATTTAAATACAGGATTTTGTACAAAAAAAAACTATTTTTGGTGCTGGTAAAGCTCTAAGCTTATTTGTGATTTTTGGATCAGATAGAAAATTGGCAGCTTACTTTGTTAATAATCAATCCTGTTTATATGATATAGACACATACATAAACATACTAAAATATATGAGGTATTCAAAAACTGATTTTGTTACAGATGTAAAGATGTACAAGGAATTGCTGCTGCCAAGGAACAGCAATGGGTAATAGGATGGCCCCGTCGTACGCAAACCTGTACATGGGTAATATCGAAGCAGAATTCCTAAAAACTCAAACACACCAACCATTATGTTGGTACCGATATATAGACGACATCTTCGTAATTTGGACACAGGGAATCTCAATGCTGGAAAATTTTTTGAAGGGTTTATCACTATTCACTACACTTCAATTCACCTGGAAGAAAGTTACAGCAATTATCACCTTCTTGGATGTAGATATAACAATCAGAGATGGGAATATCTATACAGGTGTCCACATCAAACCGACAAACCATCTACAACACCTACATTTCAATAGCAACCACCCTATGAATATAAAAAGGTCCATACCATACAGTTAGGCAATCAGGGGCAAGAGAATTTGTTCCGACGATATAGAATTGGAGGACTTTATTAGAAAGACTTTACTAACTTTCCAAAAAAGAGGTTAACCTAAACAAGTTGTTGAGGATCAAATCCGCTTAGCTCAATCATCTGATGAACCCAGACCACCTACGGAAGACAACAAACTGTCTTTAGCTACAGATTATCATCCTGGCCTACAGAAGCTGAACAAAATATTAAAGGATGGCTTCAAGATTCTTCAAGCTTCCACCCACACCAAAGATCTTCTCTCAAATCCACTGCATATTTGGTTCAGACAACCTTTTAGTTTGAAAAATATTTTAGTACATCCAAAATTACCAGATCCAAGTAATGAAAAACCTCCTAAACTTCTTGATGGCTCCTTTCTGTGCAATACACCTAGATGCAAGACATGTCCAATACACGTCCCAAAAAATAGTTTCCATAGCCTAGCAACCAATGTGGACTTCACAATTCAGGGTCATCACACTTGTACATCAAAAAAAGTAATATACCAGTTGCAATGTAAATTTTGCCCAGCACAGTACATAGGCCTGGATGGTCTGAGCATCAGAATGAATGGCCACAGACATGACGTTGGAACCATGAACATAGACAGGCCAACCGCTTAACATATTGCTAGTCACAACATCATATCTTTCAATGATTGTTATACCACCAAAACAATTAAGCCCCTCCCCCCTGATTGCAACCCTTCAAAATAAGGAGAAAAATTTATGCATTACAGGTGACATGTTGCAATCTTTTGATGTGCTAGTATGATGACCTCGATCCTGGAATTAATTTGATTTATTAAGCTATTTTATAGCACTATTTGTTGGATCTATCCTCTTATTACCCTACCACCAATGAAACAAAATAAATTGTTCTTAATTAGATATTGCTATCCTAATCAGCAAAGGCTGAAAAAAAATTGGAAAATTGCTTGAAAACCCTTCAAGCTTCTACAAAAATAATGTTTTCATTGATCAACAGCAAAATTTGTTAAAGCAGCCTTCCAATGTAAAAAAAAACATAAAGTAACCCTAAAAATTGAGAAAATGAAAATGATTATACCAATGCTACATCAAATCAAACTCCTAACATTAATATCAGATAACTCCATACAACTGTTGACGAACTCAATGTTTTCCTTATAATGTGTGTTTATAAATATGTATGCCTTTCAAGTTTAACAATATGTATTTACATGATATTATTAAATTCTCTCATCTTTTCTGGTGTCATATAACAGAAAAGGAAAACATTTAGCAATGAAACAAAACAGAAATTTATTTTTAAAAAACAAATAACAAACCATATAGATCACATGGATTTAAGGGATTTTTCTTGGTGCTTCAAGATCATGTTAGTTTCACTGTTGTAACTTATGAAGAAATTGAAAATATTAGTAGTACAAAAACACATAAAACAAGTAACAGACCAGAAGTAAACCCGGTCTCTATTGGCACTGACTAATGGTTTCCAGTGCAACAGCTATATAGAGGCACCAGAGAGCTTAGCGGGTTTAAATATTTAAAAAATTATATATAAAAAATAAGATGTCAATCTTTTTCAATCAAAAACAATTGTGTAAATTAAAAGATGCCTGAATACAACAGTACTGGTTGTGTGTGTGTTTGTCTATATACTCTGCACGTCTATATGTTGCAACTGAGCATCCATTTAAAATAATTATTTCACTAAGACTTACTGAAAGTGAGTCTTCTCCAACCAAACTACTTGCAACTGCTAAAATGTTGGGTGAGTAAAACTTTTCATACATCGAAGCTGCCTGACAAGTATCTATCATAAAAAATATTTCATTATATCTGTAAAAAAGAACAATAGTTTGAATGCATTAGTTATTTTAATCAAGCCTATACTAACTATGGTTGATAAGCTGGTAAACGTAAGGTGAAGGAGAAGCAAACATTATGTGTTATTATGTTGCTTTTTATAATACTTCAGAGATGATAAAACATCTCTTACAGTACTTCCCATAAATCTGATAGGGAACACAATTAACGATGAAGGATGTTTGCAAATAAAAAAATTAATTAAAATGATCAGAAGATGCCAATTATTATAAATTAATTTTATGTAATTATATTGATTATTATGAAAATTATTTTTCACAAGAAATAGTTAGTAATTTATATATATATCATTTTAATGCTAGATATTCAATAAAATAAACGCTTTACTTATAAAAATACATATGACATACCCCAAATGCAATACTTAGGGTTACACAGTAATAGCAATATGAATGTAAAATTACAGAGAAAATATTGAGAAAATTGTGTATTAAAATTGATTGCACAGTTTAAACACCTACGGGTAATATTATATAAATGAATGGAAAATAAAATAATATGAATTAGTAAAATAAGAGATTACTAAAAATAGAAGGATAAATAATATTTAATGTTGACCAATAAAATGTTTAAATCATTTTGATTATATATAAAACGTATTAATAATAAAAAGGATGAGCAGTTTAGTTCAACAGAATTAAATTAATACAAGAAAATTAAAACATACAAATGGAAACAATATAACTTATAACATATTTCTTCCGTGCAGCGATACAACGGGGTTTTACTATTAAATATTTAAATGAATAATTAATTCTTTATTATTATTTTTCTAATAATCGTACCCCACGTTGGTGTGCCAAATGTAATATTTGTTATAAAACGCAATACAACGATGTTTTATACTATTAAATGAAGATATATTATTTCTATTTAATAACCAAAAAAAAAAACTACTCAGGAACAATTCATTAACATTTATTATCACAATTTTATTTCAACAGTTAAACAATACACAAAACAAAAAATTACAACTTAACAAGTTTTAACAAACTCGGTTTAACTCTTATTTCTTTTGCTTTTATAGTTATACAATTTTAATACCCTTGGCTAATTTTACGATCTCTTACAATCTCGGGGTTTATAGCATGGGCTATCTTTTTACTTCTTTTGTTAATTAAATAAATTTTGAAAAAACAATATTAAATTTTGAAATTTGTTTTAATAAATATTTTCCTGATGGAAAAACTTTAATTTGGAATAAGCAAAAAAGGCGAAACTATTTGAACTGGATTATGATCTTATTTCTATTAATCACAAGATATTCTAATGTACAATTTTAAACTTCCCTATTATCTTAAAGGTCCACTAAAGTTTATTTTTTTTTATAGCGCTATACATACTTAACTTATCAAATAACGGCGAATGGCTGCTTGCTCACACGTAGAATTCCGTTTTCTTTAATTTTCACTTTTTACACACTTAAATTCGTTTTAGTTCCTTTAAATTATATTTACACTTTATTAACTCTTTCAATTCACTTATCCCTGTTCAATCTTGTAAAGTTTCTTCACAAATCTGTATAATTTTGACGAAGTTTCTAATAAATAGAATTTTGACTGGTCCTGGCAGATTCGCTACCTTACTCGGCGTCCCACGCCAGACTGACTCTAACTATGCGTCCTTAGATTTTAAACAATTGTTTGTTTTTTTAATATGGCGGCTTCTCCTTCTTAGAAAAAATTATATGCTCTAATTGAACGAAGTTCCGCTCCTTCCCACTAGAGTCGACTGCAACTTGACCTATTTCTTTACTTTCACATCTGTTAATGTCAACGAACTATTTTCACCAGTTTTAATTTTGTTAACATACTGTTTCAATTTTCCGATCCTTAACCAACCTTCCAGTGTTTATTTAACTACTATTATTAGTGCGTGAAGTGTCTTTGTGTTTTACTTTTGTAATATTTCTGAATTGTGTGTGTTTTGAGCTGAATTCATAGAACATAACCTTAATTGTTTACAATCGTTTTTCACTTTTTCCTTCAAGTAATTACTTATGCCCTATGTTACTAATATTTACAATTTTGTTTGAATATAATTATTATTAGATTATCTTGTTTTAAATTTTATTTGATACAACAAATTTCTTTATGTATTTACAGTTCAAATATCTTATTTATATGTTACAACCGTTTTATAACCTTTCTAGGCTTTTACCTAAAATTAGTTTCTATTTAATCTAACCAATCTTTTAATGAATTTCTTTTTAAATTTTGTGTGAGTTATTTCTAATTTATTTTTCCAATTCTTAAAGAACATTATATAGCCCATTCTATAAATGTTACAATGTCCCCTAATTTAATTTAAATAAAAAAAATATTCCTAATATCTACATTACACATTCTTTACATTCTACAAGCTTGTTTAAATATACATATTTTTTTTTAAAATTAAATTTAAATTAACATTTATTTCCTAATTGTACATTTTATTTAATAACTAATTGAACACATTTTTTATTGAGTAAGTACCTCAACACTTTGGCTAACTTACCGTCCATTGTCTTTACTACTTTTATAACTGTCCATTTAAAAGTCATTTATACATTCATCTGTCCATTTATACTTAGTTCCTACGACACAATTTTATCTTAATTCTTTAACAATCAAATACTGAGCTGAAAACTTCAAGCTACACATTACTTAACTTATCTTCTAACAATACAATATACTTATAACTAACATTCACTCAACAATTCTTTAACAATTCTAACATATCGTAACAATAAATCATGTTCTGGTATTTACAATTCCTTCCATAATTATATATTTTTTTTTCATTTATTACAATTGGAATCCTTCCAATCATAAGTCTGATTCAATATTTATTTAACATATATTCTCTGATACCGTGTCTTTAAATCCCAGCCTATCCGAGTCATAGTATGTCTAGATTTAGTCAAATTGGTTATAACATTTCTCTTTCCCTTATTTCTGTTTATTCCTTGTTTATTATTTATCTCATATTTATTTTGCTTTTAGCTTCATCTAACTCTCAGTTCTAAGTTAGTATTTTATCTCCCCTTCCAATCTCACATCCAGTTCAATTATTTTCTTATATCATTTCAGTTTATTTTGTATGAAGTTTAACATCTAATATTTTTAAAGGTTGCAATTTCATATCCTCTATTTGATCATATCTATAGTTCCTTCGATTACACTGTCCCTATATCAACGAATTTAAATTTTGTTTTAATACTTATTTATCAACACAGATTCTCCCTTACAATACGACGAAGTTTAAATACACAATTACCATATTTTTATTACAACGATGCTTTAATATTTATTATCATAGATTCATATTTCTTTTATAATATATAATATATACGACGAAGTTCCATTATTTATCAACGCAGATTCTCCCTTACAATATGACGAAGTTTAAATACACAATTACCATATTTTTATTACAACGATGCTTCAATATTTATTAACATAGATTCATATTTATCTTTATTCATTATTCGACGAAGTTTCCAATAAATTATCGTAGATATAGTTACCATCCCTTAAAACTTATCTCCTGCTAACGTTTTCTTATACACATAATCACCTAGAGTTTATTCATATTGCTTCCTTCACCTATATTTAATATCTCCCTTCCTATTTTATTATTATTTTCCTTTTCCAGTTATCCTGGATACATGTCATATTATTGCCTGTGTCTATTACTGCCTGTAAACTTGTTTCCTCTATTTAATTTCTATTCCTGGGTTTCCTATTGTCTTAGTTTTCCGATTGACTGTGGGTACCATACTCTTTTCTTGTCCCCACGCCTGTCCTTGCCTTAACACCGTTTATATCTCCATTGTATCTTTCATCTGCTTCATAGTTTCTATTTTCTCTGTTATTCTCATATTTAAATTCCATCTCCCATTTTCCAAACTCGTGTTGTGCCTCCACATCCATTAACATATCCGTACCTCTGATAAATTTTCTCAATAAGCCTTGTACCACTAAGCCTTGAGACGGATATTTAACTCCTCCTATTTCTCCTATTACCATTTTCATTTTATTAAGCTTTTCAATCTTCTTATTTGTTGCGGTTTGAATTGTTAAATTTTTTATTTGCCATATTTCTAATTTTCCTAGTTTATTTCTATCTCCTAACCTTCCCTGCTCTCCTAATATTTTCTCCCTTACATCTTCGACTTTCCTAAAACTCTCATCTGTTATCTTTCTTTCTCCTATCACCTTTAATTTTAACTCTCCTAACTCTTCTGTGTTTTTCTTTGTTACATTTTCTACTTTCTCTACCTCTTTTTTATTAATTGCTACCACATCAGCTATTATTTCTTTTGTTTCCTCAAAATTTTCCTTAATCTCCTCCTCTAATCCTCTATCTTTCTCCTCTATGTCTCTTCTCACATCCTTTATTACAGTATTATTCTCTGTCCTCCACTGTCGCCTCATATCCTCTATCATTTTCCTATTTTCCTCCCGTATTTCATCTTTTATTACTTTTAGATCCTCCTTCATCTCTCTTATTTCGTCTCTATTTTCATTTAATTCTTTTTTTATTTCGTCCATTATATCTAATTGTCTATTTATTTTTTCATTATTTATATCTAATTTTCTATATAGTTCCTCTCTCATATCCTTCATCTCCTCTTTTATTTTCTCACTCCCTTTATTTATTTCTTTTAGTAAGTTTTGGTTGCTTTCGAACAATTTTTTTATCCAGTCATCATTATTTCTACTTCCACTTTCACTACCCCTTCGTTCCTGTACAAGTGGTAGTCCCCTAGCTTCTTCTACCTCAATGTCTCCTATTGGCATATCTGTGCCTTCCAATTCTATTTCTTTCATTTCTAAAATTGTCCCTTTTTCCTGGTCCCCTACAACTACCAGCTCGCCTATAATATTTTCTTCTTCTTCTTTTTTTTTTTTTATCTGTAAGTAACTTATTATACAAACATAAACAATTTTTTATATATACTATAAACCTAGCCTTGATTCTATTCAACTCAGTGTTTAATTTTACAAAATTTTTTCTAAATCTATTTCCAGTTCAAATGTTTTTCATATAAAAAGTTCTAAATTAATTTTGTTTCAAAATCTCTCTAAATAAATTTTCTTTTGTTATTTTATCGAGCTCCCACGTTGTTGCGCCAAATATAACATAATTTCCTAAAGACGCTATACAACGGGGTTTTACTATTAAATATTTAAATGAATAATTAATTCTTTATTATTATTTTTCTAATAATCGTACCCCATGTTGGTGTGCCAAATGTAATATTTGTTATAAAACGCAATACAACGATGTTTTATACTATTAAATGAAGATATATTATTTCTATTTAATAACCAAAAAAAAAACTACTCAGGAACAATTCATTAACATTTATTATCACAATTTTATTTCAACAGTTAAACAATACACAAAACAAAAAATTACAACTTAACAAGTTTTAACAAACTCGGTTTAACTCTTATTTCTTTTGCTTTTATAGTTATACAATTTTAATACCCTTGGCTAATTTTACGATCTCTTACAATCTCGGGGTTTATAGCATGGGCTATCTTTTTACTTCTTTTGTTAATTAAATAAATTTTGAAAAAACAATATTAAATTTTGAAATTTGTTTTAATAAATATTTTCCTGATGGAAAAACTTTAATTTGGAATAAGCAAAAAAGGCGAAACTATTTGAACTGGATTATGATCTTATTTCTATTAATCACAAGATATTCTAATGTACAATTTTAAACTTCCCTATTATCTTAAAGGTCCACTAAAGTTTATTTTTTTTTATAGCGCTATACATACTTAACTTATCAAATAACGGCGAATGGCTGCTTGCTCACACGTAGAATTCCGTTTTCTTTAATTTTCACTTTTTACACACTTAAATTCGTTTTAGTTCCTTTAAATTATATTTACACTTTATTAACTCTTTCAATTCACTTATCCCTGTTCAATCTTGTAAAGTTTCTTCACAAATCTGTATAATTTTGACGAAGTTTCTAATAAATAGAATTTTGACTGGTCCTGGCAGATTCGCTACCTTACTCGGCGTCCCACGCCAGACTGACTCTAACTATGCGTCCTTAGATTTTAAACAATTGTTTGTTTTTTTAATATGGCGGCTTCTCCTTCTTAAAAAAAATTATATGCTCTAATTGAACGAAGTTCCGCTCCTTCCCACTAGAGTCGACTGCAACTTGACCTATTTCTTTACTTTCACATCTGTTAATGTCAACGAACTATTTTCACCAGTTTTAATTTTGTTAACATACTGTTTCAATTTTCTGATCCTTAACCAACCTTCCAGTGTTTATTTAACTACTATTATTAGTGTGTGAAGTGTCTTTGTTTTTTACTTTTGTAATATTTCTGAATTGTGTGTGTTTTGAGCTGAATTCATAGAACATAACCTTTATTGTTTACAATCGTTTTTCACTTTTTCCTTCAAGTAATTACTTATGCCCTATGTTACTAATATTTACAATTTTGTTTGAATATAATTATTATTAGATTATCTTGTTTTAAATTTTATTTGATACAACAAATTTCTTTATGTATTTACAGTTCAAATATCTTATTTATATGTTACAACCGTTTTATAACCTTTCTAGGCTTTTACCTAAAATTAGTTTCTATTTAATCTAACCAATCTTTTAATGAATTTCTTTTTAAATTTTGTGTGAGTTATTTCTAATTTATTTTTCCAATTCTTAAAGAACATTATATAGCCCATTCTATAAATGTTACAAACTAGAATATTGGATAAAAAGACAAACAAACTATATATTAGACAAAAGAAAAATACAATGAAACAAAGCCAAAAGTTCCATCCCGGATTTTAAATGTTAAAGGAATTAGAGCTTATTTGTAAAAATATGGAATATAAGAGAAAGTTCTGGAATAAATATACGATAGATTAGAATTAGATGAATCCGCAGGACCAATAAAAATATAATACACGATGTGAAAAAATTCACTAGTAAATTTAAAACGAGATTTTGAACACTGTTCCAGAAAATGTGTGAAACTAATACGGATTCTTTCACACTGTACAGTTTTGAACATACACTAACAAAACTTCAATAATGAAATTATAAGTGAAATTTAACATTTGTATAGGTTTTTTGGTCACTCGAGGTAATGTACATATATTAGAATGATTGTGTGGTTTTTTTAAAAATTTAAAAACTTGACTCTGTTATTAATAGTAGATGTTACAATAAAAATATTGAAAAGAACCCCAATACCACAAAAATAATCAAAAATAACAAATAAAACAAGTTACTTAAGATTAAACCCTTATGTACATTTCGATGGCCATGTCATCATCATCAGAGGGTCTTGTTACAAAATACAATCTAGCACACAAGAAGTTACAAACTAGAATGATGATTGTGTGCTAGATTGTATTTTATAACAAGACCCTCTGATGATGATGACATGGTCATCGAAATGTACATAAGGGTTTAATCTTAAGTAACTTGTTTTATTTGTTATTTTTGATTATTTTTGTGGTATTGGGTTCTTTTCAATATTTTTATTGTAATATATTGTACCACTGTGCTCTTGATATTGTGTAATAGTAGATGTGTTAGTGTATGTATCTGTGATTTGTCTGTTTTAGTGTGATAGAAAAAATTTTGACTTGTAAATGGATATTTATTAATAGTTTTATAATTTGTTGATTTTTATTATGTTTTGTATAATGTTATGTATTTTATAAATCGTAAGTTATGTTATATAATTGTTCAATTAAAACTGAGATCTTGAAAAGGAATTTTAGAAAGAAATTCAAAAGTTGAGTGTTTAAGAAAACAAAATTGTCTGTGATCTGCCATTAGTATATAAAAAAAAAATTAATAGTTAGTAACAGACATTAAATTTTAAAAAACTGAACAGGTGAATCTACTGAATGGTTACATAATTAATAATATGAAAACTTGCATTTGATCAAGTATACCACTATGATCAAAGTGCATCCATGTAAAAGCAGTGGATAAATGAATTTTTTGCCATACTCTTCTAATGTAAAAAGACCAATGCTCTTCTTCAATTGACTAAAAGAATGTTTGTTTTGTTTTTTTCTGTATGATAAAAACTGTAGTGTGAAATTAGCCCAAGGCAAGGTGAATTTTTTTTTTAGATTTAAATGATGATTTAGCTTTAGTCTTTTCAATCACTTTTTAATGCACTTGACAAATTAATAATGTTCGTATTGATTGTTATACTCTTTTGTTGTTTGAAATATAACATAATACTAATAGTATTAATTGTTAAACAATTAATAACATCAATTGATTAAGTTTCACCGAACATAACGGAAATTAACTACGAAATTCAAAAAAATTATTAACAATTACAACTAAATCCTGCCTCATCCTGGGATCCGGTTGAGGTACATCAGGATTGGTTGAATGGCTGTAAGAGAGTGAGACTCACAGACGAACACGCCTTCAATAAAAAGCTTTAGTAATAAGTTAGAAATTTTCAAAGATGTTACAAGTACTGAAATTAACATAAGGTTACAGATTGTACAAATTATAATATTTTGGGTACATTATTTTGTAGTAAATTTTACCACAATTTTACTTAAGAATGAGTTCTTTTATAAGGTTATGTGATGAATTTAGAGAATTTTTATTTGATTTCATACGAAAAAAATGTTTAGGCTGGTACCAAAGCTTGGGGAATATAACCTTTTTTTCAAGACTTTACCAAATACGAAATAAAGGATGTTTTTTAATTCAATATAAAAACTAACTCAGGCCATAACTGATCTCAAGGTTTTTGTAGGTTAGGATGGAGGTGTGAGTGTATTTGGTGAGTATTAGGTGTTATGATGTCGAAAAGTGTGTGTGAGTCATAATGTAATTGGGTGTTGAGTATGTGTGTAGGGTAGTTTGAAATGTTTGTATATTTTGTATTGTTCGGTTGTGTAATGTTGGTTATTTTTGTATCATTTATAAAGTATGTAGGTTGGTTTTTATTGTTTATGTAGGTTGGATGTTATGTTTATGTGGTCATATTTTATGTTTTATATTTTATGTTATTGTTTGTTAGTGTGTTTATATGTTCTTGGTAGTGGGTGTAAAATGACCTCCCCGTTGGTCTTATGTAAAAACTGGGGCACAAACTCCAAGTTAGTTTGTAAACTCTAGCGGTGTTGTAAATGTCATTGATTTGTTGGGTTTTAATTGTTTACTGAGAGTGTTGTATGTGGAGTAGGCTATTTTGTAATTGTATTTTCGTAGTGTGTTGGTTAGATTGTGAGTTTTGGATGATCTGTATAGTATTGTTAAGTATTTTATAGGTTTGTATTTTGGTTATTGAGTTTGTATTTTAGGCGGTTGTATAATTTGTCAGTATCTTTAAAACATCTTAATTCCATTCACCCAAAACTAACATACATTATCGAAACAGAACAAAACAACTCTCTTAACTTCCTGGTTCTTACAATTAAACGTACAAACAAACAAACACATAAATTAAACATTTACCAAAAACAAACCAACACCAATACTATCATTCACAACTCTTGAAATCACCCACACCAACATAAACTAACCGCTTACAACACCATGATATATCGCCTGCTTCAAACACCGTTACACAAAGAAGAACACTACCAAGAATTAAACACCATAAAACATATACCACAAACTATGGATACAACATAATAATGATTGAACACTATACCTGCATCTTATTAACTTAAGGTTACTGTTTTAGAAATTTTATGCAAATTTTGTTTAGACCTCTTTGAAACATATCCTCAAGGCAACTCACAGATTTGTCGGTTTTAAATTTATCTGTCTGGTCCTCCTAAATTATTATTTCTATCTTTGAGTCAAACTTAAGGGCTGAAAGCCGCAATTAGTGTGTATTTATATTCAACATAAATACAAGAAAAATAATGAAGTAAACCTAACAGGAAAAATTAAACAAATACTTAATGTTTTTTGTAAGCCTTTACTTACAAAGACACAAACATGAACATCTCCTTGAATAAAATACTGAAATCACTTTATTGAAAAACCATCATTTATTTGGAAAGACGTAAATGCACGATGAAGCAAAGTAAGCACAACAAACATAACATTTTTCGATTTATTTGGAAAGACGTAAATGCACGATGAAGCAAAGTAAGCACAACAAACATAACATTTTTCGATTTATTTGGAAAGACGTAAATGCACGACGAAGCAAAGTAAGCACAACAAACATAACATTTTTCGATTTTATTTGGAAAGACGTAAATGCACGATGAAGCAAAGTAAGCACAACAAACATAACATTTTTCCATTTATTTGGAAAGACGTAAATGCACGATGAAGCAAAGTAAGCACAACAAACATAACATTTTTCGTGTAGAATATTTATAATAATACTGTATACAGAAAATGGTTTCAAACAGTACTGAACAAAATAGTGAGAAACTTATAGCTATGAGTATTTACCTCACCAACTTTGACTAGTAAACAAATATAAGGTCAATGAATAAAAAGCAAAATCACAAACAATGTGGAAATTTCTCAGTAATTCTAAAACCTCTAAATTTATAACTTAAATCAGGAATTAAAATGTTATTTAGTTATCAAATAATTTTATTTTATTTTAGTGGAATCTATTCCAACTAGAAACCTTGTAATTACATTTTAACTTAGCTAAACGGTAATACAGTGTAACATAGTTCGGCAATTCCTAAAGAGTTAGTTGATAAATGAATAAGTTTTAACAGTAAAGCTATAGTTATGTAAAGACAATTAATGTAATTTTGTAATCACTATTTCTGGTTTTCAACATTTATAATCACTTTGTTCTTGTTTAGAACCTATATATTAATGTCAAAAACATAAACCTGACCTGCGTTTCTCCCACATCTGTTCAAGTGCATCAGCTAGCTCTTGACTTGTGACTTCTTCATTGTCTTGAAATTTAAGGAAACCATCGCCACCATGACCTGTTAGATAAACTAGGACGTTACTACCTTCATCAGTTAACAACTGTTTTGAGCGTGGAGTGTCAGGTGGCAATCGTCCTGTTAACAACCTAACAAAATTCTCGACTGTTACCTAAACAAATTATTAAAAATTATAGTGAAATAAACATAAATACAATTTTAGAACATTTGTCTAGCAATATTATGAGAGACTGATTTAGCATAAGCATCTGTTAACTTTGTCGGGCTTGCCCTGGACTGATTATTAAATGTTCTTTAATATTATTTGGGCAGAGATTTTTTCCCGAAACATTTTAATGTATACAGTCAACAAAGAAAGCATATTGAGAGCTGAAAAAGAGAATATAACTTGTTTTTATACAGACTAATGACAGATCACAGACAATTTTTCTTTTTTAAAACACTCAACGTTTCGAATTTCTTTCCAAAATTCCTTTTCAAGATCTCAATTTTAATTAAACAATTATACAACATAACTTACTATTTATAAAATACATAACGTTATAAAAAACATAATAAAAATGAACAAATTATAAAACTTTAAATAAATATCCATTTACAAGTCAAATTTTTTCTATCACAATAAAACAGACAAATCACAAATACATACACTAACACATCTACTATTAATAATCGAGTTAACATTTAAATTTTTTTTAAACAATCATTCTAATATATATAAATTAGCTCGAGTGACCAAAAAACCCACAAAAATGTTAAATTTCACTTATAATTTAATTATTAAAGATTCATATGCAGATGGAAAATCATTTAATCCTGTCATTTTTTTCAAAGCATCTTTTCCTTGTTTTTTTATATACCACATTTCCGCAAAGCTCCTCTTTTTCCAATCCCTTTCCTTATGTAAAACATCTATATTATCCCAGTCATTTGATGTTTATTATTAAACTTTTTAATATGTTCAGAAATGACATTATAATATTTTTCATCATATTTTATATTGTTTTTATGCTCATTCCTTCTTGTTTCCAAAAGTCTACCAGTTTGCACTACATAACACATATCACACTCTTTGCAATCAATCTTATTAACTAATTTCAAACCAAAGATAGTTGTAAAAAATGGCAGAATAAAAGAGTGGTAAATAAAATTGATTGCAAAGAGTGTGATATGACTCGAAACTTTGAGTGTTTTAAAAAAGCAAAATTGTTTTTGATCTGTCATTAGCCTATATACAAAAATTAATAGTTATTAACAGACATTAAATAAAAATATTAGAACATAACTATTGTAATGTTAGATTAGTGCTGTAAATCAGTCCTGGTTACATGTTGACAAAATAAGGATGTGGTATTATTTTCTAAAGTGAAACTAATTCTTTAAACAGTGTAAGGAAAAGTTTGACATCTGGAAGAATCAAAGGATTACAGACTTGTTTGGAGGGAGGCTAGTAAAAGATTCAAGATGCAAGGGATTGTCTTTAATAAGGGAGTTTTTTGTAAAAAGAATAGTTAAGGGAGTTATAAAAAAATTAAGAAAAGTTGTAATAGTGTTTATATAAATAATTAGTAAAAAGTGGTACGAGTGATTAAGTAAAGTTATTATAGAGAAAGAGGCTTAGTAAAGATTAAAAATATCAATGTACAGAAGTAACAGTGCTTCCAATTAAATCCCAATAGCAACGGGTGGAATACAAGAGACTCAAACAAAATAAGTACAAAAAATTCAATCAGATTATGATTTTAGCCAAACAGAAACATTTAATAATAACTTATATTTATAAATAATTTAACTTACAATTTTTAAAAAATGTTTTAACTTGCCTATAGTAGCACTTACTTTGCTTGTTGAGGACGGCCGTTTCGGGAGATGTGTCCCTTTGTCAACTCAGACCGTAACTGATCTCAAGGTTTACGTAGGTTAGGGTGGGGGTGGGATATTTTGGTGATGTGAGTGTATTTTGTGTGTATTAGGAGTTATGATGTCAAAAAGTGCGTGTGAGTTGTAATGTAATTGTGTATTGAGTATGTGTGTAGGGTGTACTTCAAACTATAGTATAGGCACTTCAAACTACACCCTACACACATACTCAATACACAATTACATTACAACTCACACGCACTTTTTGACATCATAACTCCTAATACACACAAAATACACTCACATCACCAAAATATCCCACCCCCACCCTAACCTACGTAAACCTTGAGATCAGTTATGGTCTGAGTTGACAAAGGGACACATCTCCCGAAACGGCCGTCCTCAACAAGCAAAGTAAGTGCTACTATAGGCAAGTTAAAACATTTTTTAAAAAGTGTAAGTGATTACTAGTAGCTCACGCGAAGATGGAATCAACAAATGTAAATAATTTAAATATTATAAAGTTAACTCCCTTACAACATAAAGTTGATGGACTGGACGTTACTGTGGTGGTATTGGTCTACTGATAGGAGAGATGGGGACCTTGCAGCAAGGTTAGGAGATAGTGTGGCGAGGGTGATAATGATGTATATACTAAATGTAAATAGATTCCTCTGAAGATGATTGCTCGCAATCGAATTATACATTAGGATTTGAATTAAAAATTTGAGAGATTGAGGTTTTACCTTTTTAAAATGAAAAATTTTACCACATCTGCTCCAAGCTGTTATCTATACTTCTATACTATTATATAAAAAAATTAATGGTATCTGTCTGTGTGTTACTCAATCACGTAAATACTACTGGACCTATTGAGCTGAAATTTTACATGGACATTCTTTGGGTCCCTGGTTAACACATAGGCCTATTTTTATTTAGTGTGTTTATCTATACTATTATATAAAAATCTAAAGGTATCCTTAACACTCAATTATCTATACTCCATTATATACTTGGCCTAATCAACTGATAGTAAATGAGTTTGTAGTCACTTGTAAAAGTTACTTTCAAACATAATTAAACAGGTGATAGTAAATATTTGTTGTTATTTATCTTTCAAGGTTAGTTATACTTTACAAATGTCATGTTACAGGCAGAAGCTTTTCATTCTCCTGGTCCCTCAAGACAAAAGTTGGTAAGTTTATAAACTATAGTTTGCTATATTTATTGGGATTTAATTTCAGTAAATTAAATTCAACCCAAATACAAATACAAATTTAATCAATACAAATATTCGTCAACTCCATACGAAGGACGGGTACTCTGCTAGTAATCTTTATTTCCTTCAAAAATTAATCTAAAAATACTTATATCTCTTTACATTATATATGATAGTTTACAGATCAAATTTATTTTCTCTAATAAAAACCATGTTACTAGTTCCATTTTTTAAAACTGACATAAAATTTTTTTATAACATATATATATATATATATAGGTTAGGTTTGGCTGATAAAGATTATTTAGATTTTTTGGACTAGGAGACTGACAGACTTACCTTGGTAACAGTCCACTCTGTAGTCTTGGAAATAGAAACACATAAAAGCACTTAACCAATGAAATATTTCAACCACACAGTGGTCTTTGTCAATCAAAGAAAAAACACAAAATGAAATATGAGAGAATAAAATTTTAAAAAAAAATATTTCCTTCCTCATGGTTCCTTCCCATGCAATAGACCAAGATGCAAGACCTGTCCAATACACCCCCCAGCAAATAGTTTTAACAGCCAAACAACAAAAATGGTCTTCAAAATACAGGGTCATCATAATTGTACATCGAAAAATGTCATATACCAGGTACAATGTAAATTTTGCTCAGCACATTACATAGGCCTGACCACGGATGGTCTGAATATCAGAATGAATGGCCACAGACATGATGTTAAAATTATGAATATGGATAGGCAAACAGCTCAACATACTGCGAGTCACAACATCACAACTTTTGATAACTGCTATACCACAAAAATAATTAAAGCACTCCCACCCTGATTGCAATCCCTCAGAACTGAGAAGATGGGAACTATCATACCAGTGGTATATCAAGTCCAGAGAATCCCCTAACTTCAATATCAGATAAATCCATTCACTTTTTTCCCTAATAGCCTCATCAGACGTCTTCAATCTCTTTTCCCCTATATAAACTATAATCACTCATATGCTCATGGAAACAATACATATATCTTTAATCTGTGCGTCTGTGACATCTGATTTCTACACAATCTGTGATTACAACTTTTACTTTATTTTATTTCATTCTCTCATATTTCATTTTGTGTTTTCTCTTTGATTGACAAAGACCACTGTGTGGTTGAAATATTTAATTGGTTAAGTGCTTTTATGTGTTTCTATTTCAAGACTAGAGAGTGGACTATTACCAAGGTAAGTCTGTCAGTCTCCTAGTCCAAAAAAATCTATATATATATATATATATATATATTATTTACAGTTCCTCCTGCTAGTCATTAACCAGCAATGAAAACAGGTTATAAGTACTGCTCTAGAAACCGATACAAAGAACCAAATACTTATACTGACAACAAGGATCAAAATAGTAACAAAGCCAAAACAAAACAATATGGAGGATGGCATTCATCTTTTACAGCACCTCCCCCCTCAGTGGGAAGTAAGGAAACATCATGTTAATATAATTTTAGACAATTATTTGATTTTAAATTTCAGTTATAAGATATTTTTTTTATTTATGTAAATGTTTAGATAAGGTTTAAAATTTAATTATATTATTTTTTTTAATTCAGTATTTAATATGCCATAGCGCTAGACTTCCCCTTAAATATTAAGAATAGGAATTTCCATGTTTTAGTTTCCAAAAGAATTAATAAGCATATTTGCATTGTAAATAATCTTCAAAAAGAAGTAAAATGTACTTACGAGAAATTGCAATATCGTGTTATGTGTGTAAGACCGTAAGACCAAAACGGTTGTAATTACTTTAAATACTTTACAAATGTTAAAGGTTTGATAAAACCAAACAGGAGAGATGAAAAGAATTGAACCAAAAAGGATAAATCTAGTTAGAATCATTACATCTATACTTTTAAGTTTTTAGTCCATAGATCTACATGGCTAGTTAATGGGTTGCATATACATAAATGAATTAAATAGTTGAATTAAATAGTTAACCTCATATCCTCTATAGTCAACTTCCACATCATCACCATAGACATTAATATGTTGGTTAGCATTGTTGAAGACAGTTGCAGGCCTTGGGTTTCTTGGATTGCAAGCCATATCATCAGCAACCATTAATATTATTTGGCTGGAATCAAATAATTATTTAGAAATAATACTATCTATAATAATCCTTCTTTGATAATGTTAATAAGATAATTTTCTTATTTGTTGATTCTATCTTCACGTGAGCTACTAGTTTTTTAATTAAAACACTTGTAAATATGTTAACTTGCCTATAGTAGCACTTACTTTATATTGTTGAGGACGGCCGTTTCGGGAGATGTGTCACATTGTCAACTCAGACCGTAACTGACGTCTTGACAATGCCATTTAACATATTTTAAGTGTTTTTAGATAATTTTATAATTTTTTAAACATGTCAATTAAAATTGTTGATGATAACAAAAACCAATTTTAATTTTTTTAAAGTGCATTTAAATGGATCATAAGTTCTTTCTATCAACCTTTTTTCTATAGCATAATGCAAATGAATATACAGATTTACTCTGGTAGGTCTATAATGGTATAAAGTTATATTTAAATTTTGAATTTTTGTTTTAAGAAGTACAGTAATACCTCGATTTACGCTACCCCGTCTTACGCGATTCCCAAGTTACGTGGTTTTAAATCATGCCGTTTGAGTTACGCGGTTTTAAATCATGCTGTCCGAGTTACGCAGAAAGAAACTGGAAAAAAACACCTGAAATAAATTTTATAGTTCATGAAGAGAAAACCTTTCTTGGTTTTAAGGCAGCCAAAGACCGATTGACAGTGATGGTTGGCGCAAATACAGCTGGTGACTAATTTACAACCTCTCATAAGCTATGAGACAGACCAACAAAATCTCTGTTGAAGATTTTTGGAAACAATTCAATGTTTTAGATGCTTTGAAAATTATTGGACGATCTTTGAATGAAATTTTACAAAAAACTTTAAATGGCGTTTGGAAAAGGCGTGTCTATTTTTTTCGCCACTTAAACTTAAGCGGAATCAGTGCTAGAGCCTGGTGAAATTGCTGATGTGATTGAAGAAGTTGTGTAGCCAGACAACTCAATTTAGAAGTGGATAATGATGACTTTCAAGAACTGCTGGATTTACACAACAAGGAGCTGACTTTTAATTGAAGAGCTCATAGAAATGCGTGAGCAAGAATAAGACGTTAAAAACATAGATTCTTTAAACCCACTTGATGTAGAAGATGAAATGACGGTTAGAAACTTGACAAAAGGCCTTAGTTTAATTGAGCAATTTTAAAAAACCTTAGTTGTTTTTGGAAAACAAAGACTCAAACAATAAGCGTATTTCTGTAACGAAACAAAAAAATTCTGCATGAGAAGAAAAAATCTTCAATTCATCAAATAAATTTACTAGATTTTATGAAGCTTTCTATGTCAGAATAACTTTTTTTTACTTACTTCTTTGAAGTATGTATGTATAATATAATTTTTTGTTGTATTATATATTTAAGATTTTAATACAAACACATTTTTTTCTAAATTATTAGTTTATTTAGTCTTTGGTCCCAATTAAACATGATTACTATGTAATTGCATGTAAAATTATACCCCGACTTACGCAAATTCGACTTACACAGTTATCGATCAGTCCCACCTATCGCTCAAGTATGGTGCATTACTGTATGGTCAAATATTTACAAAAACTATGTGTTTAGTTCTACAATCTAATGCTTACTATTTGAAATAGTTTTTGACTGCTTTTTTTGACTAGTTATAATTTAAAAAATTATACTTTTAATTTTCTGTTATTCTTTGAAATTGTGCATTTTGTGTTATGCTAACTTAGAAAGCCACTCTTGTGTTGTTTTCTTAGTGCTTGTCTGTGAATAAATTTTCTTATAATAATTATTGCATTTTTATTATTCAATCTTTGTAAAAAAAATAAATATACAAATTTATATTAGAATGCAACATTAGATTAAACAATTAGGCTATCATGTAGATTAAATTAAGTTCAAACTTCAATTTAAATTGTTTGCTAATTCATAGAATAATAAAATACGAAAGTATAAGCAACTTTAAAATTTTTACTTTGTGCTACACTTAATTTTAAATGAAAAAAAATTTTTTTTAAACTCAATTTGAAGATACTACTTAGCCTGAAAAACTTACTAGCTATTCTTTTTTAAATGTCTCATTCTCTTCTCATCTATTAAATGTATTTACTGCAAGACTGTTGAGCCTCAATCAAATTAGTGGAGTGTTATTGTCAGGGGTGCAGCCAGGACGATGTATTGGGGAAGGGGTACAACCTGGGAGGTCGGGAGTTGAACTGAGGCAATTTTGAACATTTATATCTGTAGAAATCATATGCTATTTATTTCACATAAAATTACAAGACTGTTGGATCGTCGAGAACTGTTGTGCTAACATACTACGCTATAAAATAGATTTTTTTAAAAATGACCTATTTTAGTAATCTAATCACTAACACCCAATAACTTTTACTCAATGAAAAGAATAATGGAATATATATATAAATCACTCTTGTTTTATGAAAGCTGCAATTATAGTATTTATTTGTTTAGTGTTCTTTATATAATCCTTTGTACAAATTTAACAAATCTAGAAACTTATTTATTGTCTATTGGTCTAGGGCTGGGATCATCACTAGGATTTCTTAGAGAGCCAAGTAATTTGCATAAACTTCACCTCAGAGCCACCACAAGTACAAGAGGCATTAAATAACTTACAAACAGTATGATTATAACACAAGTTTATTATATCACTAAAATAAATCAACAGTTCGCATATAAAAAGTGTAAAAGCAGGAAACCCAGAAATAGCTAAATTTGTTAATTCTTGAAGCTGATTGGGCAAACATGTTTACAGCTCTCTAATATGGTGTATGTCAAAAGGTTGGGATGAGCTATAGATTTTCAAAATGTTAACTGTCTGAGAGCCACAAAAAACTGTTTTCAGGGCTGCATGTGTCACGAGGGCTGATACCAGGTCTCAGGAAAAGGAATATGGGACTATCTTAAATTACCAAATCTACTCTATGCTTACAACAGTTTGAAAATTGCTGCGCTACTTATACAGCACTAAGCGGCACCTGCCAGTGAATATTGAGTAGAGCTAAGATGTTGAGTCTACCTTCAGATGTGGTGGGTCGTATTTACATTTTAAGTCTATGAAAAGTAGTGTTAATCTTCAGCAACAGTGACAGAAATTACACTTAGTGTTATAAGTACTTTCTTTATATTTGGGATTAATCATTGTCACAGGACAGTAAAGTATGAAGAGAACATGATGGGATGTTATCAACTTTTTTTTTCTTCCAGATTTCAATTTCATCTTGAAGCTTTAGGGTGTTAACATTTGGAAAGTTTAATTCTTTCAAAGACTCTTTAGCGACGTGCATTTTTTCTTTTACGAGATTAATATTATCTGTTAAAACTAATTGGTTTTAATTAACCTGGCCACGCCCCTGGTTACTATAGTTGCAAATTATTTTTCTATTTAGTGATTGTCATGCTATTTTAGATAGAATTCACTGACATTCCATCACCCATCTTTTCTCCATTTGTTTTTCAAAGTAATGAAGAACAGTTCATAGAATACTGTAACAATATTTTTAATTAGTTAGTTATTTAATTAATTTTTTACTCTTATAGAATGGTGCTTTTTAAAACCAATCAGGTGTGATAAATTTTTATTATATTTTTTGAACATAAGGGCATATTCTTCCTTCAGTACCTTAGTAAAAACATCAGTGAATTTGACAAAGAATTAGAAAAAAAACACAAGAATTTTTTTTAGATTTGTGTTACGATAAGTACTACTAGACCAAGTAAACATTGTGTTCAGAAAATATGTAAACTACTGCTACTGTGCTGCTAGTATTAAGTATAGTTGTATATAATAGCTATCAAACTGTGATCTGCAAGGCCTACTTTTTTATTTTTTGATATCTATAAAAATAATATTGTAATGAATTCTCTATAATAATGAGAGCTGAAAACCTCTGAGCTGAATCCAAAATTATAATTTGCAACTACAGTGGAACCCCTCAAATCCGGACTAATTGGGGCTATAGCCTGTTTAGATTTGGAAAAATTCGAATTTGCTGTGTATTTTTCATTTGACAGAATTGCGTTTTTTTATTGACGAACAATATTCGAGCATTCATTACATATTTCTCTATCAAAAATTAAAGTTTTCCACGGCTACAAAGGGAAATTCTTTGGATGAACCCCATCATCGAAAGTTTCTGTGAATGAAAAAATTGACAAGACTGTATTTTTATGGTTTATACAAGAGAGGCAGAAAGGAGTTCCTATTAGTGGCCCATTAATACAAAAAAAAGCCTTAAAGTAAACAAATTAATGAACAGTGATTTGGAATTTACTGCTAACAATAGATGGTTGGCTAGATGGAAGATAAGGAGAATTAGATAACTAATGGTAAGCGGGGAGGGGGTACTATAAATCAGCATATCACAGTTTTAGCCTGCAGCAACGTCGTGGGAAAATATAAGCTACCATTAATGGTGATTTGAAAATCCGTCCTAAAATTATGAACTTGAATCATCTTCCTGTTTATTACAGAAATCAGTGTAAGGCAATGGTAATATTTTCAAGGAGTGGTTCAAAAATGAATTTGTTCCTTCTGTAACACAATTTAATGAAAAAAAATGGACGGCCACCAAAAGCTCTACTTTTGATAGACAATGCTCCTTCACATCCTTCAGACATTGAGTTGGTATGTAAAGACATACATATGTAGCAAACTTTCAGTACATACTTCATTAAATTTTAGATACTGTTTTAATCAGAAAAAATGTAAAATAAGAATGATGAGGGAGATTTGTATGATTGTTATATAGTAAATCATTCATACTAACTTTCCTCAATACTAACTTAATGAATTGTTATAAAAACTCAGTTAAACTTTAGATTATATCTGAATACTATAAAAACAATAATTTTAATCACCCAATAATTATAAACTATTTAAAAACTACTAAACATTTAACATCAATACTACAATTAATAATAACAGAAAACATGCTACTGTAATATGCATCATGTTTTTAAATGTTTATTCAATATTTTAAAGTAAAATATTTTACTAATATTTTTCAGCACTGCCTTTTATAATTGATATAGTAAACTAATGCCGAAAACTTCAATACTAGGAACAACCTACTAGAAAAATACCTTCAATAAAACATACTTTATATTATAAAGTTCTATGGTCAGGCATACCTATCTGGAATTCCCAATCGCTTTACACTGCGATAAATGGACAAAACATTTGCAACATGTCTGTAGTTAAACCAAAATCGAGATGTATCAACCAATACTGCCCAGTTATTTGTATGTAGACCCTGTAAATAAAATATTTCTGTTGTTAATCAAGTTACTTTATTTTATTTAGAATATAAAAATACAAAGAATGTTGAAATTAATAAAAAAGAATAGTATTAAAGAGGGTTGTTAAAATTATTACCCTCTCAACTAGTATAATATTTAATTAAATATTGGGTTTTGTAAAATTAATCTCTTTACATCACCTACATAATATACGCAGCTTGAGGAACATTATCAAAAAAAAAGTAATGTTTCATATTAGGCTCCAACTACAATAACTAAAACAAGTTTTGATATAAACACAGTTGTATATACAAGGGATTATCTAGGATAATACAAGGTCCAAATCTTGATAGCAAGTTAAATGTCATATGAATATTGAAACAGACTTACACACCAATTACTGGGATATTTGCCTGTTAAATGAAACCATTTAACAGGTATTCCAACATTGGTATTACAGAATAGAGATCATGTAACATCACCTGGCAAAAATTATTATTTTGCAGAAGTAGAGGTCTAATTAGGTACTGTTGTATAAAATTACAGCCAAGTCTAACTGGGGACTTTATAGGTATATTTAAATATACGTCGACCCGTTAGTATAAGGACGTAATACTTCTTACTACTCCCCACTGAATATTTTACCCAACTCTATTCTGACAAAAAATAACCTTCCGTGTACACAAAAAAATTCTTACTGATATGGTATTAGGACATGCTTGTGGACGTTATACTTTTTTCTCAGGTGGTGGGCAATGTGCTTTTTAACCCATAACTGACCTCTTGACAAAAATCAAGAGGTCAGTTACGATCTAAATTGACAATGGGACACATTTCCCAAAACGGCTGTCCTCATAGTAAAACGTAAGTGCTACTATGGACAAGTGTAAGATAGTTACAAGTATTTTAAAGATAAGAAATAATGTACTTTACATAATATTTTGTAGATACTGATACTGATTGTATCACCCCTATATCTTCATGAATCAAAAATGAAACTATAACCTTAATAACTATTAGAAATGCTTAATTCAAAACATTACAACAGCAATACATACAGTGTGAAATATTCATAGTTTATTGTAGTATATATTGTAACTAAGGAACACAGAGTTCACAGTCAATTTACCATATAACGTTAACGTAATACGTTTAATTCTATAATAAAGCTATTTTGTCCATAAAATTAGAAGCTTATATTAAAACTTGCCTCAATTCCTGAACTGTACAAAGTAGTAAGCATTGCAATAAAAATATACTTAAATTTATTGGAATGCATAATGTTCTCTTAATTGAGCAATTATTAAAACTGGATAACTATTAAGTAAACACAAAATATAAACTAGTATAAAATTGTTTCAGGAAGTGATATATGTAAACAAAATTGTAGGTTAACACTATGGTTAACTGTTTGTTTCACATTTTTGAACTTTGTCCATATCTTTATATATTCAAATTTGAAACATAGTCGTTCCTTTTAGTGAACTGGGGTTCACTGAACAGCTTATCAAAAAGAAATAGCTCAACAATCATTTTTTACATGAAAGAATTATTACTTCATTTAATACTATATAAACGTGAAATGTGATCTAAAATTAAGCAAGTAATAAAATAAAAAAAATAATTGTTAACTAGGTATTTTTAAGCTTTAGTTGTTGAATAAAAAGTGTGAATTTGATAAATGTACACACTGAAGTAAAAATACATATTACAATATATACAATAATATTCTATATAAAATTATGTTACTAGTAATCAACTAATGATGAATTTTAAAAATATATAACATAATTAAAAAAGTAATAAAATTTGACCTAAATTTTTATACCTTGTGGAATATATTTATTTAGCACAGTATAAAACTGTATATAAATATATATACATTTAGGGTTCGGATGTTCATAAAATAATGTAAAAGTGATAAATTAAGTTTCAAATAACGTATTGGACAACAAAATTCAAGAATATATATGTATATACTTTGCAACACTGTTTTTTTTGTATTCACTCATCACTTTCACTATATGTACTTTAACTTTGGTATGTTTGAGATTCAGTTGATGCCCGAAAATGACATACATAACTAAAGTTTTCGAAAATCGACTCGCACATACACCAAGTAAGATTTTTGTTTAAGAATAGTGCGGGCCACGTAACCGCGCACTTGGTGTTGCATATACTACCACTTCTGAAAACATCTTACATATTGAAAATGTACGATAAATCAATAGATTATACCAGTGCTAATTTATCTAATTTCGACTGTCTCGTGCAAATCAGTGTTTTGACAGTCCTTATAATGTTTTGTAGGACAGTAATTATACTCACCCTCTACCACCTGTCTCGCCTACTTCGATCACTCAAGTGCACGGTTACGTGTTTCGCGCTATACATTACAGTTATATATATATATATATATATATATATATATATGTTTTGTCATACTATCAGTAGATGATTGATTTAAATAATTATATTCGATACGGTAATAAATAAATTAAAATTGTACAATTTTCATAGTACACGTTACCTTTAAGACACAGATTATTTGCTCGACCCGATCTACGTATTAAATTTACGAAAAGTTGATAGGCTATTAAGTTAGCAGTGATCTATGTTCAATACGTTCTTTCGTTTAGCTACACCTTTTCCTTTAGTGAAGAGGTCGTTTCATTAACTTTTTCAGTTACTTATTATTGTGAAAAATGTTTCGAGTTATAGCTAAAAACTTAAACTCTGTAGCCAAAGGTGCAATCGTTCAAAGTGCTACAAAAACTCAAGCTGTTGTATCAACTCGTTTTATGTCGAAGCATTCAACAGAGACAGATGAAGAATTTGATAATAGGTATGAAGCCTATTTTAATAGACCAGATATTGATGGTTGGGAAATCCGAAAAGCTATAAATGATTTGACTGGAATGGATCTTGTTCCCGAACCTAAAATTATTACTGCAGGTCTTCGTGCTTGTCGTAGAGTCAATGACTATGCATTAGCTGTAAGGTTCCTTGAGGCAATAAATTACAAATCTGGTGGTAAGAAAGAAATTTACAGTTACATCCTTCAAGAAATTCAGCCTACTCTAGATGAACTTGGTATAGACACTCCTGAAAAGCTGGGATACGATAAGCCTGAACTCGCCCTCCAGAGTGTGTATGACATTCACTAATCTTAAAAGATTTTTCAAGTAACACGTAGCAAGTTTAAAATGGTAAAACTATTTTTGTTTTGTAAATTATTGTTAAATACATCAATCTAATTTGAAGTTATTTTTATTGTTATCCTACTTGTCATGGTTTTTTTCAATGTATCAAATTATCTGGTATTAACTAATTAATGTCATGAATTTTGCAAAAAAATATACTTACATTTGAATTAAGCAAAAGTTTTTGATTTTAAGGTGTAAAACACTTAAAGTACAATAATCTAATTACTTGTGCGGTCCTTTACAGACAACAAATCTTCCCATAAAATTTTACAATTTACTCATAGCTATTCATTAGGGCAATTATTAAGATCAGTGACTACCGCTCTGATTGGCAATTTTTTTCCTGTTCAATTTGACCTTGCTGAACATGAATCTGAAGTTATTTTCAATGGTAAACGGTAATTTTTTATTAGGGCGGCCCCCATACGATATTTCGGATTAATGTTCAGCAAGGTCAAATTGATCAGGAAAAAAAATTTTGCTGATCGGAGCGGTAGTCACTGATCTTAATAATTGCCGTCATTAGTATTGATTTAGTTTTATAATGTACCTAATGATCTTTTTGAGAAATTACTAAATAAATAAACTAAAATTTGATAAAAAAATTACTTTTCGACAAAAATATTCATCTCAATAACTTTGGGAAAGTTGGTAATTGTGAGTTTAGCGGCCACCTGAGATATATATTGAAAATTGTTCAAGACCACAAAATAGAACGATATGCACAATAATTTTTTGGTAATTTTACTCGGAGTTATTTTTTTAATGAATTTTAAGTTGGGTAGAGAGTTTAGTGTGGAGCAGTAAGTTGTGCATTGGCTGTGGAGTGATACAGTGTTGTCATGTATACCTTATGTGTGTAAATATTTGAGAAACGACATTTTTGCCTAATTTTTATGGGTTTTGTATATGTATATTTAAATATACTTATAAATCTTTAGTTAGGATAGAGTCGGTTTTAAATTTATGCATTACTGTATACCTATATTAAAATATACCTAAATAATGTCGTCAGGATAGGTTTGGTTGTAATTTTATATATTACCAAATGGTTAAATCAATAAAATTAGAACCAAATCTATCCTGACTAGATACTTCATAGGTATATTTCAATATAGATGTATAACTTTAAATAAAATTGATAAAAACAACTTTCAAAGTAAAATTTTAAAAAAATTCTTGTGCATATTGTCGTATTTTGTGTTTTTGAACAATTTTCAACATATATCTCAAGCGGCCACTAAAACTCACAATTACCGGAAATTTTTCATACATATCCAAACAGGCCTGGAATGCGAATTTTTACCAGAAAGAACCTCAAAGATTTTTTTAAAGCAAGTGTTTACACAAATTTACTTGAATATTTCTGCAAGTCATTTATTAGTTTATGAATAAAGAAAATCAATAATGAAACAGTATAAAATATGAGCTGCTGAATACAGTACTACAAACTTGGTATATACATCTTGATCATTTTTTTTCTGAATCTGTAACCTGAAAGTGATTGGTTATAAAAGAGTTAAAGGCGTTAAATTGATATTTATACATACAACTGATTAAATCAGAATTAGGGGTTTGAAGCAGTAATTGTTGCTTCCTATTTATTACAATAAAATGAAACCAAGTATTTACTGTTAAATACTTTTTTTTTATAGTTTGTATTATATTAATACTTCCATTCATATACCAATAAATGTTAGACTTTCAATAATAATGTATTTCTCGATAAAAAGTGTAACTATTTTTATCATTATTTTGCCCAGTGTGCTTCGGTATTCTATTTAACACACTTTTGATCTACTAAAAGCTACGTATAATTGTCCATGACTAAATTCTGTTTCCCAAATAGATAACAATTTTTACAAAACTGTGCTTTGATTATTGTCATTGTAAATATTAGCCTTATTATTGGAAATTGTGTCCTGACGAATAAAAAGTGCATATTTTAATCTGTTATTAGATTTATTTTTGGAAGAAATACTGCTTGGCATTTGTTTTTAGCAGTAAATATTTTCAGGTATAATGATTTTCCAACATCGCATTCACAATAATTGGTAATCATGTTACTGATTAACATATAGCTCCAATCCTGGAAGGTTGATAACTTAAATATAAATATTGACGCAAACCTAATACGAGAGTTGAAAACTGGTGGAAAATTGAAGGACTTTGAAGTCTTAAATTTATTTCACAACACTAAAGTAATTAGAGATGTTATAGAATTTTAGGCAGGATTGATGGGTCAAGAAATTGTTACATAATATAAGATTGAAATTGTATCATATCTTGGACCATCCTAATTCAGATGTTATGAAAACTTAGGTTTTCTCTCTAATTGATGAAGGATGGATTGTGTCCCAAATATAATATATCACTGTTTTACTGTTTGTATGTGTCTAATTTCAAGATTTGAGTCTGTCAGTCTTATCTAATCCAAAACACCTTTTAAAAAAACACGAGACAAAATGCTACCTACTGAAATATTCACTATTATCACAGTGTTTATAGTGATGATTACTCAGTAAAATCTAAAATGTTTTGTTTCCCAAGTATTGGAAAAGTTTAATTTACAAATACATATATCACATTACAGTTTAACTTTAAAAGACTTGTCAAACATAGACAAAAAATTAAAAGTTCTCAATACTTGGGAAAAACTGGATCAACTCCTAATTTTTCACATGTCATTTAAAAAGACACTCTAAACAAAAAAGGGTTTTAAATGTAAAGCATAACCTACATTAATTATTGTCGACAAACAGAACCTCAGTTTATAGATACACCACATCAGGTAATTCACCACTTGAGTTTTACTACATTATTGTAATAATAATATTGTTACCAAGTATCTGGTTAGAACGGGTTTAGTCATAATAAAAAAAAATTAGGTTCTTTATATATCCTAACAGATTTCAGAATTGAAAGACATTTGTATACTGTATTATCAAATTTTAAAAATACTTGTAGATTGTAACATTTAAAATTATTAAAAAAAAAATTAAAACTATAAAATAGTATTGTTATTGTATTTCTGCTAGGGTATTCTATTTGTTTCTTAGTAGTACTATCTGACATTCTTAACGTTATCAATGTATGAATACATATACTGTATATCAATGTGTTGATGAAGTCAGAAGTAGCAGATAGTACTACTAACATGAAACAATTACAGAAAGTTTGAAGTTCAACCAGTGTATGTACAGTATTTTAATTACCTGTTTTTAAGCCGGGAACGCATGAGCTATTAGATTGAATCTAACATTTTTAGTTGCTCTGAAGGAATTATTTTATCTTTTCGCTGAATGCGACTGAGCTTCTAAATATGTTTTCTCGAGGATGTTAGCTAGCTACTATCCAAATTTCGAGTAAATAGCATGTTTGAAAGGGTAACCAGGGGAGAGAAGTGACACCATTGATAGGGAGCGATGTACAATGAGTTAGAGAGCGCCAACATGTACGAGTGATCACGTGAGTGCTTTGTAAGAAACAACCTAATGACAGAAGTAATTGCGTAACTGTTAATTCTCTAGTTTTCCCATCTGTAATTTTGCATATAAATATTCCATTAAATGAATTTAACACATTGTTTTTATAGCAATGAAGAAGTTGTTACTATTCTTGTTGAGTATTTTTCTGTGTAGTTTGTCTATTAATTGTCATACCCGTTTTTGTGAGCTAAATATTTGATTGTGCTTAGTTCTTCTGAGTAGTTAGTTGTGGACATAGGTATCTTCTTTAGTCTGTGTAGTAAATGTTTGAATGTTGTGTGTTTATGTTGAATTGGGTGGTTCGATGTGTTGTGTATCAGTGTCTGTCATGGTTGGTTTGCGGTATATGTTGAACACTGATACAAAACACATCGAACCACCAAATACAAAATACACACACTTAGCATTTAGACATTTACCAAACAGACTAAACAACATACCTATGTCCACAACTAACTACACAGAGGAACTAAACCATCAAATATTTAGCTCACTAAAATGGGTATGCCAGTTATTTAATAGACAAACTACACAGGAAAATACTCAACAAGAACAGTAACAGCAGCAAAAACATGAACACAAACAAATTCATCACCCTCATATACATAAACAAACTCACAAATAAATAACAATACCAACACATACAATAACCCAGGAATATAAAAACTACAATGCAACAACTGCAATAAGTTCTATATTAGACCAACAGGCAGATGTTTCGCCGAAAGATATAAAGAACACAAAAAGGCGCTGTACACTACTATTAAATCCACCTTCGCAAATCACCTCATAGACATTAAACATTCATGCAATAGTATGGAAAATAATATGAGCATTTTCCACACATTCAACAAAAGCCATAAATTAAACATGACACAGATCACACATACTCTTCGATCTCATAACTTCTTTCAAAAAAATTGGCATCAAAAAGCACAACTGCATCAATCCTAGCGGCAAAAATATGAGACTGAAGATGTCGTAAGATGAAAACGTTTCCTCCAAGTGTAAGTTAACAATTTAACAACTTATAGTTAACAGAATAGGGGTTGCAAATAATTTCAAAGTGTAATAAATAAATGTTTTATTTATCAGAGCAAATGCAATTTTTAATGAGGTGTTTGGGGCACTCCATGCAAGCAGCTGAGCCTGAAAAAGCTGAATACTGCACTAAGAGTTAAATAACTTTTGACCACATTTACAACAGCTTTACCCTGTCATTTCCAATATCATTGGTCACACCAAATCACAAACAAAAATGTTCTTGACATTAAAATGTGATAAATAAATATTGGTATAAACTGTCAAATTCCATAAAACTTCTCATTCAGTTTGACAGCACACGATCCTTGTTTTTTCAGAAAATGAGATCTCTTATCAAGATAGAAAATATATCATGTCAACCGAAGAAAAACAAATGTGAATTAATACAAAGTTGCTAGCTGGTGGATACCTCTGATTCCAGTAAAGAAGCAGGTATACTTCAATTAAAGGCCTTGCCTGCACAAATCATGTTTTATCCTTACCAGGGAATACCAGGGAACAATATTGACCTTTATTAATCCTGCCTATCTTTCTGCAAGAAATGAAATGGCTATATACTTTCCTTTGACTGTAGAGAGTACGTTTATTTTTAACATCTGATCCTGCAGAAGTGAGCCATAACATTTCGCATTAGGAGTTTTGTGCTCTTACTTTAATCCTATATAGATTTTAATTATTCACAGCGCTTCCTAAGCAATAGTCACCTTAAAAACATTACACAAACATTTCTATTGATAAACAATTGTAAAAGGGAGAAGAGGTGAGGTTGTAAGCAAATTTCAACACAATGTTATAACCCTACTAGGATTACATTTTAATTATAAGAAAATGGACAATGAAACATCTAGGAATATTTTGACAAGAACCACTCTCACAACTGATGTATAAGTATTAACAAAATTATTTAGGATTGCACTAAAACGTGGCCTAACAAATAATTTACTATTTTACTTAAGGTACATTTGTCGATTTGTACTTAAATATCAACAAAATGTATAACATAATGTACAAAGTATTTAAACAAGAAAATTACACTATAAACAATATATAGGCAAAACTTATAGTTAATTAATTAGAGTTTAGCTAATGAGAACAATCCACCAAAGAAAATGTTAAAAGAGTGCACTAAAACTCTTACTAAAAACAAGTTTCTGTATACAGACTAGTTTATACAGCCATTCATGGCTGCAATCGCTAAAACTGGTCTGTTTAGATAAACTAATGTTTAGTGAGATTTTGAATACATTCCAGTAATATTAACCGTTGGTGAATATGAAGATTTGTTTTGTTGTCTTTATTATTTTGTGATTTATAGAAAAATAAGAACAATCAGTTGATCTGTACATGTTTTACATTCTATAAAGTTGCTGTACAAATTACACATTTCTCTACATTTGAAATACATGGTCTGATTTTTTAAGTTGTTTTTTGAAAAACATTATAATGTATTTTTTTCATTTGTTGATTCCATCTTCGCGTGAGATACTAGTAATCACTTACACTTTTAAATGTTTTAAACTTGCCTATAGTAGCACTTACTTTGCTTGTTGAGGTCTGAGTTGACAAAGGAATACATCTCCCGAAACGGCCGTCCTCAACAAGCAAAGTAAGTGCTACTATAGGCAAGTTTAAAACATTTAAAAATGTAAGGTATTTTTTTCCTTAAAATTACAAGTTAAGGGGTTGCTGCTATATCATTTTTTACTTCATCGAGCTAAAATGAACTATTATAAAAAATGCCGTTTATAACTATTGAGTACATTTTCAGGATTTTTTGGGATAAGTTTTGTACTAAGATACATGGTTGTTCTGCAAATGTTATACATAACAGTTTGATCTACCCTGCAATTACTACATAAAATATACGAGAACATGGTCTTCCAAAATAGACACACAGTACTGGCATTTTTCAATTTTATTCACTTTAATAGGAATGTGATTGTGAGGATAGTATTGTCCTATAGATTCAATTTCTCTTTTCAAGACCTGACAATGCAACTTAAATGGTTATTTATAATTCCCTCTTAGTGTCTAGACACAGTAGAAAGAAATAGGTTTTAATGAACTGTATTCTGTAATTTTCTCTGTAATTCCATTTATGTCAGTACAGTAAACTTTTGATTAACTGTCACTGTGAAAACATGACAGTTAAGAGAGCTTGATGACAGAAATTTGCCCAATAATCATTGCATAATAGTTGCTCTAATTTTAGTATAAACATGTTTACAGTATAAAAAGAATTTGTATTTAATAAATATAAAAAATATTTATGGTTGATGAGGAAAACCTACAAATTTATTAACTTGAAAAAAGGTGGTAGTTTTTTTTTCTTGTTGAGCTGTTGTCATGCAGTACTTTTTTGTATTTTGCAAATTGTAACATTTCAAACAATTTATTTCACTTGGATAACATTGTTTTCAACCTCTTGAGAGTTGTTAAAGATTGTTGTTCATTATGAGGTTAAGGCTTGTCGCACACTGGATCCGTTCAGTTCAGTCCGCTCTGTTCCAGCAGTTTTCCCACACATTGCGTACGTTTGGTCCGCTCAGTTCAGTTGTTAAATTTGAGCGGCAACTTCCAGTGAACGACAGACACTGTCATTTTTCGTATGTAAATTCTTTGTGTCGGCTTTTCCGTTAGTGTGATTATGAGTTCCAGCAGTAGTGACAAAGAAACTGCTGTAGCAATGACACTAGCTGCAGAAGAGCATCAAGTATCAAGAAAAAAAAATTTGGGCGCACAGTATCAATGCCACACGGGATAGTGAGGGAGCATATCCTCCTTCATTGTAATATTATAGTAATCCTTGTGTGACAGGTCGTACAATATTGGATATGCTTGTACTGCTGAAATAAGTCTTTCATCAAAACTCATCTAAACAAATCAACAATCCAATAATCGCAGCATTGCGAACATGTGTCAGACCGCCCGAGTTAAGTTGCACAACACTACTGACTATCTGTACACTGCACATGCGCGGCGTCTCAGTCCTTCCGTTGCTTCTGCAAAAATTGCTTGCTGACTGAAAAGTGACTGAGACGGACGTAGCGAACTGAACTGACGGAACAGATGCTGTGTGCTGTTATACATTACATTGTTTCCAAATTTTGGCAGAAGCGACTTAGCTGAGCGGACTGAACTGAACGGATCCAATGTGCGACAAGCCGAACAATAGTCATCAGTTACCTCTGGTTTGCCAGTGATATTTACAAAGCTATTGCTGGTATCTGGTATATTTTTACTTTGCAACAAGGCTCAGTTTTTACAGATAGTGATGCAATGAATCTTTTATAGCAAAGCCTTTCAGTTAAATTCATTTTCATGAAAGTTGTCGGTTCTCCTCTAATAAAATACAATTCAATAATTTTTTTTTCAACTTTTCTATAAATTTAACAGAATTTGCACTGACATGAAATCTTTTAAATCTCATCAATGTTAGGACTAAATAAGAGTGCACATAATAATATAAATATTGAAGGCCCTAATGAAAATTAAGATAATTTCATATAAACTATTAAAATTTACTAGTCATGTGGAACAAGAACCTAAACTAAAAGTACAATTGAGGGTTTGAATATAATTGAGGAAATTGCACCAACTGATCGAAGTTATAAGTGCTCTTAAATTATATTTGATGTACCACTGACACTTTCAGTTTTGAAAAATTAGCAAAAAAGTGTTTTACAAGTATGAAAACGTAATTAAAAAATATCTCCTTAAATATACCTCATAAAAAAAATAATTTAATAAAATAAAAAACATATGGTTTAATCATACATATAGAAACAATTTCAACAATATTCTGCGACAATAAATATTTATTATTATTTGAATCTTCACTTGAGCTAAGCTATTTAGTTTAATACAAATATTTGTTCATTCAAACTTGTTTTCAAAATAATAAAATAAAGGGAAAAAAATTGGCAGAAAATAAATTGAAATTGGTGTATTATTTGTTTTGTTTAAATTTGTTATGGTAAGGTTTGCATTCAACTGTTTCAAACACTATTTATGGCTGTGTTAAACTGGTATTGTTTAAATTTCAATAAAGTTAAGATCAGGATTCAAATCATTCGAAAATTTATGCAACATAAGCAATAATGCCTTAAATAATCAGACCAATTGTTACAAGCAAATCACCTGAATATTCATTATAAATAAGTTAAAGTTAAGATTAGGCAAATGTGTATCTTGTAATCTTACTATATATATTGTCGTTTTCGATTTCATGTTAATAACTGTAGATATACACTAGTTTTCGAGAACTTCCATGTAATTTGTTATACACATAAATTAACCTTAAGTACAATGGTGTTATAAACTTTTTACATCTACACAACATTTCCACCCACAAATACAACAAAAATGACCACACACAAAAAGAAATGCATTTCAAGTTCATTTACAAATACATTTATAATTACCTAACCTATTGAAATATTAATTTTAGATAAAACTTTAAAATAAATCAATTTATAAATTACAACTAATAATTGTAGAGCTATGCAATTCTTTAATAACAATTGTATGGTAAATAGTGTATAAAATTAGTGAAACTTTCAACGTAATAAATAAAATTCAATTCTAAATATTTTGTACTGCTCTTTTACATTAAAGAAAAATAAATATTTGTTAAAATTTTCAAATTGAATTTCATTTTTCTAGCCTCAATTTTGTTATTAGAAATATTAACTTTCTTTCCAAATTTAATGATACATATAATTTCTAGCAAGATATTTCAGATCATTTCCTCCTGGAATGAAAAATTATGCTTGACTTTTGTTGTTCAATGTTCTAAGATTACACAATTACATATTTTGAGTTTTTGCCATTCTTATATCCCTTCTTCCTAGTTTTTTTTTTGTAAACATTTCTCAAAAAAATATTACATTAAATTGATTGCTTTAACCCAGAACGACTTGAAAACTTCCAACTTTTTTGTTTTTAGTTAACTTGTATGTGTTTGAAACAGTATATAATAGAGATTAGAGCTCATTGGCGGTGAAACTTCACTGATCAATCAAAAGAATATAAAACCTCTAGAAGTGGTATGGTCGAAATTAATACAGAAAACCTCTACTCCTATAAAAACAAAACTGAAACTAGGGCCTCGATCCACATCATGTTAACAGTATACAAGTCTTAAAAGCTCTTTCTGTAAGGAATGACTGCATCTTGTAAGCTAGACATAGTTTTAGACTTCCATCCTATTATGAACTGGGTAAATATTCTATGTTCTTTGGGATTGGGGTTTCAAAGAAATATTGTATATATTTTTCCCCCTCAGGGTGATTACTATTATACTTTAACTCTTGATCATGCTATCATCAACAGCCTTACAAAACAGACATAACTGGTTTCTTTAAATAATTATGTTATAAAGACAAAACAAAGAATAAAATACTTGTATACTTTTAATTCGTTATATATACTCTGAAATCTATTCATTTCATTGCTGCTATGAATTTAAATTGTAGTATTAATTTGAATTGTATTGTTTCCCCTCAAAATAAAATATGTATTGTGGCCCAATACTGTCATGAAATTTAGCAAGAGATTTATTTTGTGTTGTTTGACAGAGAAAAGCAATGATAACTACCATCGGCTCTTTTTAAAGACTAACTCAAGCTGATTAATAGGTAAAGATGACTACAATTATATGAGTGATTAGACAATTTCAGAACCAGTATGGCTTGATCCTATCAAACTAAATTTAGAAAATAAAGGGTTATTGCTAGGTATCCTTGATTTATGTAATTTTCTTATATTACTGAATAGACCGTGTTGAAATACACGCTCACAAAGTAGCAATTTAAAGTATGTTTGGTACTCTAAAATAGCATTTACTGTATAGACATTAAATAAAGCACTAGTGAATAAATCTGGCAGGTATATTTTATTTGAACAGAATAAAATACTGTTTTATTAATCTAGAAAAAAATACTGCACCAAACAAGCGGTTTTTCAGACCAATGAACTGGCATATTTTTTGTTGTTGTATTATATGCATTAGTTTTTTTTAAAACTCAGCTCAATCAACTGTTTTGATTAACCAGTAGTCCAATTAAGTGGAATCCACTGTAATATATAATTATTGTGTATATCCAGCATATTTGTATACACACATAATTTTTTTTTTGTTAATATAAAACAAAGTGGATTTTATCACTGAATATTTTTACATTTACTATCACCTGTGAAAACCTAACAATGTTGTTTCTAAAGTTTATTTCAACACCTGTTACTAAGTGAAACATGTACAGTATAATTCCACTTCTACGGAATAAAACAATATTGAACAGCCATTGTTACTATATTGTAAAATAATATAAAAATCAATTCAAAGCGCTGCAAAAAAGTGAATGTACAGTCAACTCCCGATTATCCGGGATGGCATCAACCGGGTTGCGGATCAACCGGGATCGTCAGCTCCACTTAAAGCAATGGGGCGGGAGGAGTCAAATGTGAACGCGGCGGACGGATGCGAGCGCGGGCGGTCGTTGGGGCGTACAGTAACCTTTACGGAATAATTTATAGACTGTCAACTCGTTTACATTATATTTCTTGTTGTCCTTTTATAAATTCACGCGGTTCTATGACGCGCGAATCCCTAATTACGAGTTATCTCCAACGTCCAATCAGATCAGAGCACATCGAAGCATCGAACGTGATGTATGGAGGTTCGAGAACCCCGAGCGCGAGCGGCCGTTTTTCGGCGAATAAAAGCGAACGCCGAATTCGCGGAATTACGTGATCGTTCGAGTCGAACGTAAACACTATCCTTCCTCAGTGGTCAGTCTATGCGTTGCTTCTGATCAAAACGAACTGTACAGTAGTGACGGTACAACAGGAGGCGGTACTATTTATCAGCTATTTTTACAGTCATTGGGTAGAAGTAGGGCTGTGGATATTATGGTATTTGTTTTAACCGTGATTTCGCATTATCCGTGACGGCCCTGCCGGTAATTATCCCGGATAATCGGGAGTTGACTGTATTATGAAGTTATATAAAGTATGAATGGTAAATTACAATGGTTTCTGCATTCCATCCATTCTATAGTGGTATTATTAAAGACCTACTTCAAAATAATTGGATTTTTCCTAATATCAGAAACAGTCTTTCTAACAATATATGGTTTCAACAACTTAAACCAACTGTGCCGTAAATGTTTATATTAATTAAAACAACCTCTCACCACAAATTCAACAAATTTTATTTTAACCTAAAGGTTAAAATAAAATTTGTGGTGAGAGGTTGTTTTAATTAATATAATATATGGTTTGTTTAATAGGTTTTTAATGGCTCAGTTACTCACTGCTAACATTTTTGTCTTGATAAGACATCACTACAATATTCCAATCAGTGAATACCAAAATTAAAATGGTTAGAAAACTTGCGTATTTGATGCAATTTTGCAACAGACTGAGGCAAGCATTTGTTTAAAATCACCTAAACTATTTGAAAATAAGGATATACTACCAGGCATCTACTTATTGTTTCCACAATAACAACATAGTGCACAGATTTATTCTTTTGCTATGAAAATTATCAAACCTCTTCACATAATTAATTAATCTGGAATAAATGAAGTTATACTGTACAAAATACATAGCATAAGAAGTATGCTATGGCAGCAACTAAAACTAATAAATATTTTTAAAAAATCCGTAAACCATATTAGTAATTATAAACCAATGCCTTTTTTTTATAAAAATAAAGGCCTAGTACCATAGTAACAAAGGGACACTAAATATATCATGTTATTTAAAACATATTCTTTATAAGGCTTTTTCAATATTATATTGGGTGATCAGAAATAATAGTTTCTGGCCTATTTTACAGACTCCATAATTACACAGTAGTTTAAACAATGACATACTTCTGTCTGAGGATAATGTTCAAGCTTGTCCTGCGTCTATTAACAAATGCTACAATCATTACTTCACTAATCCACAATTATAAATAATAATGGCATTTTACCAATTCGAAAAAACAAATCAATTGTTACTGAGAAATAAAATTTTACAAACATGGCAAATTACAACCATTAACTGAAAAAACAAAACATTGACACAGACAGTTTAAGGAAACTGGCTGTGTAGCCATATAGTCATGTTCAACATTCTCAGACATTCCAAATATTTCTATTCCTTTAAACAAACACAACCAGCCAATTTCTGTATGCTAATTTTTATCAGTTAACTTTTGATCATGAATGGACAGTAGCAAAAAGGAGCAGGGAAAAGGAAAATCTCTGTTAAGCAGTTAGTTACTACTGTTGATATTTTTTTGCCGCTCTGCTTTATTACAAATGTGTTTATTGCTGTGTTTACAGTAATCCCTCCTTGTTCCCGAGGATTACGTTCCTCAAACTTACCGCGATTACTGAAACTAACTGTATATAAAAAGGGGAGGGACACATTTCAAATAAAAAATGTTAACATTAAATACTCCTATACTGTACATTTATAATATAGTATGGTAAATTTATGCACAACATAATTACATACATATTTTTTTTACACTTCTATGTTGGATTAATGAATTTAGATGTAAAAGGAACAGACTTCGATTTCAAAACACATTACTCTTCCTTAACTAAAAATGGAACCATTCTGTAAACAGTTCTCCAGTTACCCAGGTAATTTTGTTTGCTTTCCATAATACCGGCAAATGATCTTTGTCCTTGGTCTAGGGTTTAGGGATCTGTAAACTACTGTTGGTTTCATCATGTAACCAACACTACAGCAAAGTAGAACAGTCAAACAATCCTTTGTGGCCGAAGCAGATTACTTCTACTTAGATAAGAAGGTTCATGAAGCCATTCTTTTCCAAAACAGTCCAGTCTCATTCGTGTTATAAACTTGATCAACTGTGTAACCTTTCTCCAAAATAAGATTTTAAAAATGCTTTGGCAGCTTTATGATCAGCTGATGGTGATTCACCGGAAATTTTCATGTTGTGAAGAGAAAAACATTTCTTGAACTTCTCCAACTAGCCTTTACTTGCTGAAAATAATTGACTGTCAGTACATTCACCACAGTTCTGAACAAAATGTTTTAAGAAACGCATAGCTTTTTCATGAATAACAGTCCAACTCAGTGGCCCCTTTTTTGTGAATGATCATTTAACCACATACATTAAGAGCTTTTCCATTTTTTCAATGTTTATATTAGCACACACAGAGGTCGCCGATTGAAAAGTCCCTTCTCTGAAACTCCTCCTTATATTTTTTTCATTTTCTCTATGTAATGCACTGTTCCCTCATAAATGCAAAAATATTTCACGACATATGCTATGCTTTCATCATATTAAAATTCATCTAAAATGTCAATTTTCCCAATCAACGCCTTTTTTTAAGGCTTTTCTTGTCCCTATCAAATTTTGAGGACATGGTTTGAATAAAGAATTAAAGGGAAAAATAAAACTAAACTAAACAATGCCACAAGTAGAGGAAACGTTTCGAAAACTAACAGACACAAGAAGCAGATGCGACACCTGATTGGTAACGAGATATGATTATCGATGTTTTGTTTTCGAGAAATATTAAATCAGCATTTGGTAAACAGTAGTGATGCTAAACTTATGTATGGAGCTGGATGGGGAAGCTGGATTTGACTCATCGTTATTTATCTGTAACGATAACGCCACTTAAAAGATTGTTATAAATAAGAAATATGTACAGTATATCGGATGTTTGGGCAATAATTAATTTCTTTGTAATAAATAACTCAGTACTGTACAAAATAAATAAGACGAGAACACATAGAATAACATGCACAGTACTATATGATACACATTAGCGGGAAATTTTACCAACCGCGAAGAAACAAAACCCAAAATAACGAAGGTCTACTGCCTTTACAACCAGCCATTATTTGTATTTATAATTTGTAAAATATTTCTTACCATTTTTTATTTCATTTTTCAATACAAAATTTTTAAATTTGGTTTTTTAGAAAGTATATGATAGAAGCCTTAATATAATTGTATAAACCCCAATTAAAATTGAGAATAAACCAAAGCAAATCAGAAGCACAGAGAATTGGTGCAGCCTGACCTAAAAATCTGAATATTCAAGTACTTCAAATTAAGCTTATTTAGGAGAATTCAATGTTTCCTTGTGGGTGTGCATTTTTTTTCATCCAGTTGTAATTGAGAATTTTTGTCTATATTTAGCCCCTTTACTTACCCTAAATAATTCACCTTTTTTTTAATACCGTGTGATTATTCAAAAGTTAATTGCCTCACCCAATATATTTGAAGTTTGATTGTTTCTTTATGATTATGGCATTTGTTTTTTTTTACTAATTCATGGTTTTCAAACCCTTATTTTATTCAAGATCCAGGTTGAAAATTTTTTTTTTTACATCACCTTTAATGTAATGTTACCAGATTTATGCTTCTTGTATTATAAAACTACTCTGCATATTAACTTTCTACTGTGATGAATTATTCACCATAGAAGACTGTAGTGTTTCTTTATAGCTCGCTTTGCTTCTTGCTGATTATTTTTACACCACACTATAAATTTTTCTTTGCTCCTTGCATAATGACTATTAAAAATAACCGACTCTATGTGAGTGTGAGACGGTGGAGGAGAAAATTCTTTTCTAATCATTAATTTTAAAAAAATTGTCTAGAAAGTTGTACACAATTACAGAATATATTTCTAGAACTTGAAGCATCGGTTTCTTTGTCTATATTTTAATTATATAACACAATTTGCTTCTCTAAATTAGGATTTTATCAGCAATAATCTTACAAAAGTATTTTGTAATTATTTGAAGTAGTAGTACAAAATAAAGCTCTTTAATGTAGTCACATTTACAGTACAGGAGAACTAAAGCTAAAACCATTTCACTAAAGCTATACATTATTTTTCAAATATACAATTTCTGTAATTCAATGTTTAAAGGATAAATAAATAACAAATTACATAACAAATAAACCTCAAAACATATTTGGTGTGAAACCTGTCACACCACTTTGCCCTTTCTCTTAAAATTAAGTAACTGTGTGCTGCAACAAATTCATTTAAAAGAATGTTATTTAAGATTTACTAAACCTTAATTTGATATAAATGTAGCATTCAAATGAAACAAAGGTTTTTTTAAAATTTTAGTTAAAACGTAACCTACTTACATGAACATTTAGTTTAAATATAGTTACATTCATATTGTAAGGGAACATTCAAGGTCTATTTAAAAGTTTCATGAACTGCTTTATCTTTCAGAATTTTGTTTAGATCAATTACATTATTAAAATTCATAAAATACATCTAAAGTTCACAGAAGGAATATTTTTTTCGAAAGTAGTATAACGATATTGACTGCATTCTTCACCAATCCGATTAGAAACATTCGTGTTGCCTGTACAAGATTAATACAATAATTTTACGAAAACAATGACAATAAATTAAACCGAAAAATTTCAGTGATTTATTTGCAGTGTAGTTCCCAATATTGACCTTTTATTAAATGTGATTATGGTTGATCCTTTAGAGCTATGAACTTGAACTAGGACTTTAGAATGGAAGTCTCTTGTAAAATCAATATCGAACCTTTGGTTTACTTATATAAATTATGTTGAATAGACTTTGACTCTAAAATTATATTTTAAAAGGACTGAGCTGATATGATATAAATATTTTACAAGTAATTATTTAAAAAACTAAGTGGAAACTATCAATTTACTATTCTGGCGCGTTTCAAAATGGATCAATATAACAAGGTTTTTAAATAAGTCAGCACAGTTAGTTGATAATTTTCACTTGGTTCTTCAAATAATTTATTTATGATTTAATCAGTGAAATCAAGATGACAACAACAACCAACATCATAAATAATTGTTTTCTAGTATTTACACTGCAATTTAATAGTTATAAAACATATAAGAATTCAACGTCTGTTAAAGAATTACTGACAATTCAGTAGATATGTATTTGTTATTAAAAATAACAATATTAAGTTTGTAAGATGTAAGCTAATTGGATAAAAAAGCAGTGTGCGTGCAAATGAGTTACCTTTTTACAAGTAATTCTTGTGCATTACTCAATCTTTTTACAAACGGCTAAATAAAGCTCTAAATAAAATGACTAGTGAATTAAAAACAAATTAAAATTAATCCAATAAAAACGCATGTTCACTTATAGTAACTATGATACAATTTATACATTATTTGTCAAATACAGTCTAGCATTACATTATATACTTTAAAAGGCAGTATGTCATGAAATATACATAAACATCAATCATTTCTTGAAAATTAAAACAACACAAAACAACAAAGAATGATGGCGAAAGTTAGTGACCAAACATACACACAAAATTTCCTTTTGGTTTACACAAGCTGTACATTTAAATACTATACGCAAATAGCGTAATGTTCAGGTAACTGTAGTCCTACTCCGTTACCTATGGCACTAAAACACACACTTCAAAAACTTACACAGCATTGTCCAACAGCAATTGATATCTTTGAAAGAAGAAAAATTATACCACCACAAATTATTACAAACTAACTTATACAAATTTGAGTTTAAATTTGCAACAGTATTAAGATGCATCCTGGATACTTGATATAACCACAGAAAAATTATATCAAGTGACAATTATAACCTCAATTGGTTTTTTGACAGGGGAAAATTGTGATACTATCATATATACACACATATACATATACAGTAAACTCCCGATTATCCGTGGAATAGGGTGGCCCGGCAACGCCGGATAACCAAATTCTCCGGATAATCCGCTATGAACAAAGAATACGCAAAATGATCGATATTCGATTATTATACCATAAGTTACACAAATAATGACCCCGGTTAATGCAATTCACAAATAATTTTCAGAGGACAAAATAAATACAGAAAATAATTTAAAATATCGATGTATTTGACGGATTATAACATGTACATTTACATGTCTAAACTATTTACTACGTCTAACTATTTACAATACGTAGATAAGTATATGTCAAAAGTAAGTATGTATGTACATATGTAATTTCCTTTACACATAATACAAAAAATCTGTCACTTTCGTTTGTTTTTTTTGTGAGCATTGATTTAGCTTTAATGTGAGATCTAACAATTTTGTCGCACAGTGTCTACTTGTGTCACAAAGCCATAAAGATCGATAATGTATATGACAGACATGGATAATGCATATGCCACGCCCTAGACTATTTATAGCCGAGATTAGCTGACATTTGTTTACAATCTTATGATACACATTAGGTTTTCGGGCGTTCAAGCATTTTGTCATTGTCTCTTATATACAGTAGTCTGCTCGCCACTTTTATTTCGCTGGCCCGCGTCCCTCGGGATGCTTCCCTTTCAATGTAAAAATTAGTACGTACATATATATTCCCTTCATCTTAACTTCTATTAAGCCTAATATGTATTTACGCCGTAATTCACCGTTTGGAAATTTAAACACATGAATCTGATTGGAATAAAAATTGGATATTTGTAAAACAATGGCAGACCCCGGATAATCCGCAAACCGGTTATACCGCCCGGATAATCCGCAAACCGGTTAAACCGGGATAATCGGGAGTTTACTGTATATATATTAGTGTATATGGATATTTTATTTATGTATTCTTGCTTATGTACATTAGGAATAAATTACAAAAATATTTATACATTAAAAACCTGATATACATTTTTGTTTCAAGTTATAAATAATGGGAGTTTATATAAAGTTTTAAATACAATTCAGTAAATGGATCTTAACCCGATGTTTCTAATTTTTCATATATTTAGCAAAACTGTTATTCATTTGAACACTAACATAAACATTTTAAATGTATTAACATTATTTTGCTACACATAATTGTATCACTTGAAAACATAACATTGTTTTTCTAATATTTAAATACAAAACATAAAGAGTCTGTATATTTAATATACCGTAATTTCATATTGTAAATAATATTTATATAAATTTCATACTACCATGTTTATAGATTTGGTAATTAAAAAATTACTTCAACAAAAAAATATACAAAGAACGCAAAGATATTAAACACAAAGAAAGCATGTAAATTATTATCAGTAGAATATATTTGAAATTTAATTTGTAAACAAATATTTTTATTGTCATAAAAATATTATAACACACACACACATATATATATATATATTCCTGATATTTAATATTGTCCATTGTTTTTCCGTTGCACTGACTTTATGAAGTTAATAAATTATCAATTTTGAGTAATTTTATCCACCATTAAGTGCAATATTATTACCTTGAGTGATGAGGCACCTTTCGGTCTTTGACCATTGTCGAATCACTGATTGTTTGTTGCTCAGCAGAGAACAATCAGTGATTCGACAATGGTCAAAGACCGAAAGGTGCCTCATCACTCAAGGTAATAATATTGCACTTAATGGTGGATAAAATTACTCAAAATTGGTAATTTATTAACTTCATATATATATATATATATATATATAAAGTTATTATTATTAATTGTAAACAATTGTTCCACTAATAAGTGCAATTCATTTTTACCTTGTGAGATGAGCCACCTTTCGGTAACTTGACCATTGTCAAATCACTGAATTATTTTTCTCTATTTTTCTGATGTCGTTATTTGGTCCGTGATGTTGGTACTTGTTGACGTCATATATGTTTCGCCGTGCGCCGCGTCCATAATGCTTTTTAAGAGTTCGTCGTCTGCATATGTTGTCTGTTGGTTAATTAGGTTATTGTGTGGTTAACCATACTTGAAATAAATAATAACCCAATAGAACTAAATTCACTAGAAAAATACCACATATATAAGAACATACACAACAACCTAATTAACTAACAGACAACATATGCAGACGATGCACTCTTCAAAAGCATCAGGCATGCAGCACATGGGAAAACATATATTACTAATTTTAAAAATACTTAACTATGTGAATATGTAATTGCTTACTTGCTGACGCGTTTATTTTAATCAGTGAATTCAAGATGATTACATCAAGCAACTTCAAAACATATATGACGTCAACAAGTACCAACATCATGGACCAAATAACGATATCAGAAAAATAATTCAGTAATTCGACAATGGTCAAGTGACCGAAAGGTGCCTCATCACACAAGATAAAAATTAATAGCACTTACGGTTGAAACAATTATTTACAATTAACAATAACGTAAAGTTAGTGCAACAGAAAAATTGGACAACATTAAATATCATATATTACGTTAATATACAGGGTGCGGCAGCATAACTTCCTTTTTTACAAAGGAAGTTCCTTTAAAAAAAGGAAGTTATGCTGCTGCACCTTGTGTGTATATATATATATATATATATATATATATATTCTTGATATTTTACATTATCCATTGTTTTTCCGTTGCACTGACTTTATGAAGTTAATATATTACTATTGTAAGTAATTTTATCCACCATTAAGTGCAATAATTTTACCTTGAGTGATGAGGTATCTTTCGGTCACTTGACCATTGTCGAATCACTGATTACATTTTAGTGATTTTTCACTGATCGGAAAAAGTAGTGATTCGACAATGGTCAAGTGACCGAAAGGCGCCTCATCACACAAGGTAAAATCATTGCACTTAATGGTGGATAAAATTACTTACAATAGTAATATATTAACTTCATAAAGTCAGTGCAACGGAAAAACAATGGATAACGTAAAATATCAATATATATATATATACAGTTTTGTAAGTCATTAATTTCTTTTTAGAAAAAGTGTTTTATGAATTGCAATAACTTGAACATGGCGTCATTTCCAGTAAAGCCTACATTTTAGGGTTTACAAATAAATCAGTGCAAGAGTTTGCAGAAATCTTATTAAGTTCAAGGCAGCGCAGTTGTACTTTTCGTTGGAGAAGTTACGACAGTATCTTAAACTAACCTTGAAGAAGGCACAGGGTAAAATTATTTAAGTCAACTATGAGTATGAACAAGGTAATAGCAGTTAATAGGTACTAATTATCTACAATAGTAACTATAACTTGAGTTTAATTGAAGTAGTATTTGTCAAGATGCTAAACAGTCTTTCTTGATATTACCACTAATATCGTTGTAGAAATTCACGGTAGAGTTCATTTTATTCAGAACCTCAGCTCTCACACAGTGAAATCAGTTTCTAGAAACTATAGCTAAGTCTAAATGCTTTCTTAAACTATAATTGTCATAAATTTGAAGTTAGTATTTAATAGTTAGTTTTGTACTCAAGTAATAATTCATAAAACTAGGTCTCTGTAATAATCCAGAACATGAATGTGGCTAATCGAGGCATATTCAATTACTAACATACTAGCATTGAGTTATGTAATGGATAATTCCTAATGATAAATCAGACTGATTTTACTACTTTTACTTAGTTTATAACTATCCGAACTTTATTTATTTTGTAAATTTGTAAAAACTTACTGAGACAAAACCTTTTTGATCGCTCAGTGGCGATCTTAATCAGTGCCTAAAATTTTTCCTTGGGGTTTTTGTTAGGTTAAGTTGTGACGATTTTAAAGGCAGGTTTTCAAAAGTGTCAGTATGTGTGATTTGTATAGGGTTTGTTTGTTTAATATGTTTGTATTTGTATTTTTGTGTGTGTAATATTCATATTGTTCTAGTGTGTTGAGATGTGGTCTTTTTTGTTGATGTGTATGATTTTTCGCTTATGGTTAATGTCTGTGTATTTGTGCCTCGTTTCTTTTAGGTGATTTAGTCCAAGGCTTCTACTCTACTAAGGCTGAGGTTACATTGCATCAGAACATAAGAAAAATTGGTCATATGAATTCATAAGTATAGAATTGTGAGACTTCGTACGAATGGCGTGGAATTCAACGTTTGCAAAATCGTACAATCTATCACTTGTGGAAGATGAGGCCTGGTGAACTTGATAACCATATTTTTAACTCTCCTGCACTAAGATGTGTGTTGGTGGAAAAAATCAACGGACATGAGTGGGTTCGAGAATTTTGTGAATCAAAAGCTGGGAATGGAGATTTTGCAAGATCTTATGATGAGCTTAAAAGAGATGACCAAAAGTTCTTCAAATATACCTGCATGACACTTTCTACATTTGACTACATTTTGAATAATGTCAAGGAAAAACTAATGTAAACAAAAGCATATTCAATGTTTTACTTTTATTTTTTTTTTGTCAAAGTATATTTACATTTTTGATCGCAAAGTGAACGCTTCCTTAACAAGTGTTATTAGATGCTCACAATCCATTAGTTAAAAAGAATATAGCTACGTTTGTAAGAAAACTGACAAAGAACAAATATTTTGTTCTCACGACTTCGTGAGAATTCACACAAAGACATTGTGGAAGCAAACTAACCACGCTCATAACATCATGGCGATTGTTTACTTCTGACAATTTTGTACAAATATGCTTCACTTTTTTTTACAAATTCTGATTCAATGTAACCACCCCCTAAGAGGTGGGGACTATAGACGAGGGTCATATTTTTCAACCAGAGGCCTATTACAAGGCATTGAGTCAGATACTTAAACATCTTTTTTTTAAACTCTGCCATACACAAGGTGAAAAGAAAAGTCAAGCTTTGAGTCTAGCTCTTCCCATCTTATTGCAGCATTCCTAATCGTGTTAAAGTTAAATACCTAATGTAATGAATAGTAATTCTTTTGTTTCTCATCCTAGTGGAACTCATCCCTATCCCTTTCCGCTAAGCTCTTGTGGAGAGCTGAAAGTTCAGTTTAATGTAAGATTCCTCTGGACATCCTTCCATTATCAATTCACCCTTCAAAGTCCTCTTAGATAATAAAGTCCTCTTTATAATATCTTACACTATCATATATTTTCCTTCTTCCATGACCACCATTCTTATGTTAAAAGATTTTGCATCATATATTTTGAATAAATAAAACATCTTAAGCAAAAAAACTTTCTATTTAAACCCTAATACCGTTTACATTTTGATTGCAAAGCAATCAAATTCAGAGGGATATTAAAAGAATAACTACTCTTGAATGGCATTTATTACAGTAGTTATTCTTGTAATTTCCTGTGAAGATGATTGTCTTGCAATTAAAATGTACATTAGGGTTTAAATAAAAAGTTTTTGTGGTTAAGAGATTTTATTTATTTAAAATTTTAAAAAATACACCACACTTGTTCCAAGTTATTATTTTGTATTCTAGTTTAAGGCAATTCATAATTAATCTTAAGTCACTGTTTTTAAGCCTAATTAAAGTTAAATGTCTTGACTTGAATTGCAAGACTTATTATTAAACTTATAACATTATTTCATTGTATTTATGTTCGGTTTGTATTCATTATAAATAATCTAAATCCTCTACTAGGTTAAAAAAACCTTTGTAAATTGTAAAACGTACACAATTCAGACTATATACGATAAGAAAATGTTCTACTACATTGCAAACATTCTTCTAAAATACCAGTCAAACACAAACAGCCCTAATCCCATGTCCTATCTGCAGGTTATCTGACGGACTGAAAAAATTAAATTCCTACGTGTAACACATTCTTTTATTCTAAATGAGGTGACCAATGTCAATATTTAAAAAAAAATTATATTAAGACTTTTATGTTGCATAAATGAATAACATTAAACTTATTGTATAATTTATGGGTAAAACCAGTTAATTATACTTCAGACAATATAAGCTTTAAGATATACAGTCTTGTTAATAAAACATTAAAAAAACGTTTTCTACTATATATTGTCCCACACTATTAATAACTTTGATTACGTAAAAATACTTATGCATTTCCCTCCTTAAAATTATCCAAACACGTAAAAATTAAAATTTAGAAATCCAAAATGAGAATGTTTCTAATGACATGAAAATTTTGTTTCACACAATTAAATAAATTATATTTAAATAGAACTTAACATTAATATAAAATTATATGAATTGGAACAAAAGTTAAGAATCTAAAAAAACAACATTATATAAATACATACCTATACAAAAACATAACAATAAATAGTGGTGTCAGTCTAAACCTATGGACCACGCAATTTCAACATTGATGATTGTGTCCCCCTTCAGATAGATTTAATAATTATTATTATTATTTTCATATTTAACTATATATGTTATCTAATAATGTTATCTTATCTCAATAAGATTCAAAACAAACAAACACACACACAAATATATAACACACCTAATTGTTTCAACTGATTAACAAAAAAACTATGAGTTTTCGAAAAATAACAATATTTTACTGTTTAGTTCTTAGGATGAGATGGTTGAGGTTTGTCCTTTTCCAGTTTTAATGCGTATGGGTTGGTCATCAAAGTATTAAGAAGGCCCCAAGAGTGGTTCACTACTAATTTGTACTTGACGGGCATTTAGTAAAATGACACTTTTATCTAGAAGTGTTAAAAAGACTGAAAAAAGGAACAATTAGATGAGACCAACCACAGAAAAAAAAATTGCATCATGACAATGGACCTAGCCACTCTTAGATGTCATGGTAAAAAATTGAACTGTGATAATTTCCCAACTCTACTTAGCACCAGGAGAAAGTTTTCTAATCCTGAAATTTAAATCTCTTCTGTAAGGACACAACCATGTCAAAGAACATTGTTTTTAAAGACCTTCTGGAATTTGGATTACTGAAAAAAATATATTTTCTAAAATGTTTCCCAATTTAGTTTATATAAACCTAAACTATATAAAAAAAGCACAGTGTTTTGAATATTTCTCTGAAGCAGATTTAAAGTAGAATATGTTATGCACAAATTTAATCTTAAATTTGCAATTTTTTATTAAAAAACTTTATACATCAAATATTACAGAAGGTAATATCACATTGTGGCAAGAATGGAGTAAGTAGTAAGCATAGACTTCATATTTTAATAGTATTGTAATTTGAATAACCTACTGATGACCTAAAAGTTTTTATTCCGGGTATTTTTCAAGTATTTGTATTTAATAATATATTGTTTAACACTGAAAAGAATTATTATTTTTCAAAATTAAATTAAAGCATAGGTTTAACAAAATTGAAAAGAGGCCAAACAAACATGTTTCTTTGTGCTTCAAAATACTAGAAAAATTTCAATAATTTTTCCATACAGACCTATTAAATATATTTGAGTTATACTCATTAGTGTTATGCTTTCTTTTTATTGCTATTTTAATGTGTGCTTTGTCCACTATACATTTTAACTATCAGGATCTGCTTATTGTAATATCTAGAGGTAATTTTAAAGGCATCTTGGAGCTTATATTTGTTCAACTAAAATATGTGCTTAATGGTAGACAGTTTTCTATTGTCCTGGAAATTTTTCTATATCTTGTTAGAATCAAGATCCATGGAAAACAAAAACATTCTAATTGTATTTGTCACCATTACTTTTAAGAATTAAATTTGGATTTTTTAAAAAATACTCATTAACCTTTAAAATTTACCACAAACTAAATTACACATTCAGCTTTTTTGAACTTGATTTGATACTGTACAGTATTGACAAAACATACTCAATAAAAAAGATATGTTTTAAAACATGAATAATAAATATTGAACAAACATAACCATCAATCTTCAGATGGCATACATCTTCATTCTGAGAATATGATGCAATTATTGATTTAATTAGAAAAGTTTATGATCCCTGAATATTATTTTTAATTTAAAAATGGAAACAAATCTTAATGGTCAGCTATTACTGGTTCTAATGCTCCTTAATTTTTTTAAATACTTTAATTTCAGGAAAACTAAAATAATTTGGTATTTTCTCTTATTTTTTTTAAAGAACCTGAATATTCTCTCGCCATGCTTGGTGAAACAAAAACTATCACAAAATTCAACAAAAAACTTGAAAAATTTCTAAACATGTTTCATTTAAATTTTGTGTGTGATGATACGAGCAATATAAATAGTATTAAACAAATTTTAAGTATTAACAATAAAATAAGGTTTTTAAAATTAGGTAAAGATTCAATGATAGTTGATATCCAAAACGTAGTAGACAAAAAGATGTTTTAACTCCGGCCAAGGAAATATTGGGAAAACTAAACAGGCTAGAGTAAATGAATAAAAACAAGAGTTGAATAGTTTGTAATCTAAATCTAAAGTTGAGCGACATGACAAATCCAAAAAGCGACAAAGTTAATTGATAATTTGTCAAAATAATCTTAAAAAAATTAATTATAAAAAATCTATCTTAGGAAATTTATTATATTCATTTAAGCTAAGACAATTTATGTAAAATAGTTGATATAAATGGTTGCATAATATTTAGAAATGATAGACTTAATTTTTCAGTTTTAACATTTTAAATTATCACTTGTGATTTGCTGTTACTCGATGATGCAACAGAGATCTTTAATTTGTGACAATATTTTAGTTTATGGAAGATTATTTATTTACAAGCCCCTACATTATTTAATTATCTGTGTTAGTAGTTAATACATCTGATTAGAAATTTGTAACTATTGTGAACGGAAATGTTATTAGATTTAAGACTACAGTATTCACGGGCATAAAACTATGTACAAACTATATAGTACAATTGATAACGGTTTAGTTCTGATGACCTTGGATTTTGACAGCTGCTGACAGGTGAAAGGTAATAGTGCATCAAGTTTGCATGCATTCTTGTAAAAAACTGTGCACTGATACTTAGAATAAATCAGGGGTTATGATGAAATACAGGTATCTTTAAGCTGACAAAGTCTGATAATGAAATGTTTTGCTTCAATTATCTTAGTACAAGTGAATAAAAACACCTGCTGTAAAAAATAGAAAGTTGATCTCAAAAATTTTTTAAAAAATACAAAAATTCAAGACAGCTTCTACTCATGTATCTGCATGGTATTAAGTCTTGAGAAGTTGTGAAGCAAATGACAACCAAATAACTTATGAAAAAAAGAAAGGAAGACATACATTTGATGACTGTGAAGTCAATTCTGGGAGATGAGTGTTGATAAAGATAACGTTATCAGGTTGTTAAATGGTGATGGTAATGTGCCAAGGTTTGAATGGTTGATAGATAAGAAGACCACAAACCAAGCAAATGAAGAGCAAAGTGAATGGACAAGCAGACAAACACAGATGACACATAAAATAACTTTGTAACATGTTGATGGACTGCTATAGTATTTAGAGGCAAGATAGTTGATGAACAATTGACTACAGAACTAATTTTAAGAAAAATGCAGATATGAATTTAAAAAAAAGGGGGTTATCTTTGCAAAAACCACCTTTTCTATTGTTCAGTATAGTTGCAGTAATATTTAGAGTAATGAGTATATCTTGGCTTCAACATGACACATTTTTCTTTAATATTTTTATGTTATTTATATATACATACAATATAATTGAATTTTACTATACAACTGTGTTACATTTTATGTATAGTACAATTAAATTTTCAAACAAGAATAATTTTTTCAGTTTTATTTGCCCTTCATATGTAGATGATCTGCGAATGTAATTATCCTTGATGTCAGATAACTTTGTAATATGTCGGTTGTATAGCCTTATAAAATTATCTTACCTTAGTTTATTTTGCTTTAAATTAAAATCATGTTATTTAATGCAATTACATTTTTTAGTGCCTTGAGAGAATTGCTGAATTTTTCTGATTTTTATATAAAAAACTTAAGAGATTAAAGATAATAAAGAGGCGTATTGGTCTTGCTATTCAATAGAAGCATTTTGAACAAGAGGCTCTTCTCTAGTTTGTTTTTCCCTCTGATGGTGAGATTTTAGTTCTTGAAATATACATAATGAAAATTAAGTATCTAAATTTTGAAGTTCTGTTCCAGTATTTGTTTCAACAAGTATGTTATAAGAGAAAATTCAGAATGTGGTAAATGTAGTAGTAATTTCATAAGAATGTATTTTAAAATACTATAAACCAGAGTTTTGGATCTTGCATTCAGTTATCTCTTTATTTGTAACTATTTTGTATATACTGTGTGTTAACTACATATATATAAATAATATGTAAAATATATATATACAGTCAACTCCCGATTATCCGGGATCGCATCAACCGGGATCGTCAGCTCCACTTGAAGCAGTGGGGCGGGAGGAGTCAAATGTGAACGCGGCGGACGGATGCGAGCGCGGGCGCTCGTTGGGGCGTACAGTAACCTTTACGGAATAATTTATAGACTGTCAACTCGCCCGCTGTCGCCACCCCGTGTCCTAAATCCTTCCTACCTGTTTCCGCGCGATGCGCACTGACGGGCAGAGTTTTGGTCAGCATGTCTGAGTTTACGTTATATTTCTTGTTGTCCTTTTATAAATCCACGCGGTTCTATGACGCGCGAATCCCTAATTATGCGTTATCTCCAACATCCAATCAGATCAGAGCACATCGAAGCATCGAACGTGATGCATGGAGGTGCGATAACCCCGAGTGCGAGCGGCCGTTTTTCGGTGAATAAATCTGAACGCCGAATTCGCGGAATTACGCGATCGCTCGAGTCGAACGTAAACACTACCCTTCCTCAGTGGTCAGTCTATGCGTTGCTTCTGATCAAAACGAACTGTACAGTAGTGGCGGTACAACAGGAGGCGGTACTATTTATCAGCTGTTTTTACACTCATTGGGTAGAAGTAGGGCTGTGGATATTATGGTATTTGTTTTAACCGTGATTTCGCATTATCCGTGACGGCCCTGCCGGTAATTATCCCGGATAATCGGGAGTTGACTGTATATATGGTCTCTTACAAATCACAATTTTTTACATTGCATGATAAAATAATAGTTCTAATTTGTAATATAAATAAAATTTTGATAAAAATACAATATCAGCCAGCAATATGTTTGCACTTTGTTTGGGTATAAAATTATAGACTTACAAATATTTATTACATCTTTATAGTTCCTGCTTTCAACTAGCTTTGCTGTGTCTTTTCTTGAAGTGTGTATCTGAAAAATAATAGGAAAACATGCTTTAAATTACAACTAATATTCTATATGTGCTAAATATGTATTTAAATCCAACTAATTTTGTTGTTGACTATAATTTTATTTTTATGCCAAAGAAACAAAAATGAATGTGATTAACGCTATAACTAAGGTTTTCTCTTAACAACAAAGGTTGGATTGTAAAATAAATATCACTGTCATTAATGTGGTTTTGTACACCATGTATGATAAAAAACACATATCTGTAAATAGAAACAGCATACTCTTAGAAACTCTTGATTAAATTTAGTAATTGACGCTGTTCTTTACAAAAGTGGCCTAGGAATATAAATGAAATAAAGCAGAGGCCCAGTAAATATGATACACCCAAAAACCCAACACTGCTTCAGGAACATGGAAAAAAATTAAAATGGTAAGGGGTGAATCAAGGGGCCACCCATAAATTACGCAACACGGCGAGAAGGAAGGAGGGTTACGTCTACCATTACAGAAGGAGGACGGGGTATGCAGTAGTGTTACATAACTCGAAATTCTAGTTTTGACTACATTAACCCGTACCGCCACAGGTTGGTCTATCAGACACGCAGGGATATTTATTTTGTACCTGTTGGTAGCCCTGCTAGATGTATTACCACTTGGCATACTTCTATTCGTTCATTAGTTAGCTTAGTCGCATATTTGGACGACAGACCACTCTATTGTTCACCACTTCAGGTAAGGCGACCTTTTTTACAAAACATACGGGGTCTGTCAGACACACATGTGTCTAGCACTTCATTCCAGATATATGCCTGGCAAATATACCTGTGTTTACCAATAATTTATTTTTCGTTATAATCTATATAAAAAGTTCTTTGATATTCAAGATGATTTTATTAAGGCACTTACATTTTTAATATAAATCTATAATGTGGTTTTATTTTATTTTTGTAATCTAGAATGGATGTTCCTGGGCCTTCAAGACCTCGTGATCGGTTGCTATTCAGAACTGACGATCCAGAGTTTGCTAAAAAAATCCAAGCGCATTTATGGAGTGATGAGGATGATGGACAAGATACAGGAGAGGAAGAAGATCAAGTTGCAGATCCCATCGACTTACACTCTTTGCCTAACGTTTTCGATGCTGAGCTTAGTGAAAATGGTGAAAGTGATGAAGAGTGTATTGTTGAAAACGTTTGTGAAAATCCAAACATTGAATATATGCCACCAGTAGTGTACTCGTATTTCGGTAAAGATGGAACAAAATGGTCAACAATAGAATCTACAACAACAGGTAGGACCAGGATAGACCAGCACATAACATACTAAAAGTTCCTAGTTTACCAGGCTTATCAAATTATGCAAAACTTAAATTGGGGGATATACCAAGTGAAGTTGATGTCTGGTCTCAGTTGTTTGATAACTCTATTATAGATGAAATCTTAAAATAGACCAATTATTCTTTGGCTAATAAAAGGCAATCCTTACAAAACGAAAATATGAAATTGTATCATAATGATCTTTCTCGAAAGGAATTGTTTGCTTTTATGGCTTTACTAATGATTGGGGCTACAACAAAATCGAACAGAGAAGATGCTAAATCTCTGTTCAGAATTGATGAGTTTGGGCGCCCCATTTTTCACATTGTTATGTCAAGAAATAGATTCGTAGCTATTAAAACAGCTCTACGTTTTGATGACGCTAATGACCGAGATGTTCGAAAAGTCACAGATGAAGGAGCTGCAATATCTCAAGTTTTGTATAGTTTCGTCAAAAACTGTCAGCTGTTGTTTGTACCTGGCGCAACATGTACAATCGACGAAACCCTTATTCCATTTAGGGGAAATTGTAGATTTCGGGTTTATATGCCTAGCAAACCTGGTAAATATGGTTTAAAACTTATGAGCTTGGTTGATAGTGGAACTTCATATTTTTTTAATGGGTACTTGTACACTGGAAAAGGCTCAGATGGAAAGACGTTGACTGAAGGAGAAAAAAAATTGTCAGTACCCACACAGCCGCTGATTAGTCTGGCAAAACCAATATATAATTCCAATCGGAATATTACAGCCAACAACTGGTTTTCTTCTCTTGAAGCTATAGAGAATTGAGGGGAAAAAAATTAACTTACGAAAAAATAAAAGGTTCATACCTCCTGAATTCTTAAAACATAAAGGTCAACCATTTTACGGCGATTTATATGGGTTTTACGATGATAAAATAACATTGTTATCCAAAAAAGTGAAACCTAGTTCGGTTGTTGTAGTATGTTCGTCAATGCATCACAAAAAATCTACAGACGCCGTAACGAACAAGCCGGAAATGATTGCATTTTATATTGAAACTAAAGGTGGTGTGGACACACTTGATTTTGAATGCATTCTATACTGTTCAAATCGGAAGAGTGAACGTTGGCCATTCTGCTATGTTGAATATTAGTATGGTGAATTCTTTCATAATACACAAGTGTTTTCTAAACAGCAAATTGGAGCCGTGGAATATGTTTGTTAGAAAATTGGCCACTGGATTGATGGAAGGACATATTCGTCAACGAATGGAAAACCCCACATTAATACCAACCTCAAAAATGAAATAAAAAGATTCCTAGGAGCAGAAAAGGAGGACAATGATGCTCACACCATTCCAAATGATAAATTGGACAAGAAAAAGTCATGTTCATTGTGTCACTACTCCAAAAATAGAAAAACTCCATATATGTGTGCCAAGTGTAGGAAACCTATTTGCTTGGAATGCTCGTACAAAGTATGTATTTCTTGTATTGTCGAAGAAGACTGAAATAAAATGTTATAAATTACTTTTGTTCAAATCATAATTTTATTATAATTTCAAATAAATAGTTATTATCTTCTTACCAATTTTCTGTTGTTGTTAATTCAATTAACCTCTAGATCACCATTTTATAACTAATACTAATGTAAATATAAAATAAAATGTAAAAATACAACTTCCATACAACATTCCAATAATATAAAAACGAATAACGAAGAAAGGCTGATTGCATTTTAAGAAATAATCTAGTAATCAAGTACTGTGTCTGTTGGACACGCATGTGGCTTTGCCGGAAACACTACTACGTGTGGCGGTACGGGTTAAAATCTCTTTTTATTTAATAAATAAACCTGTCCCATTTAAACTTCTGAGTAAGTAAAATCTACATAATATTAATAATGAACCCAAATAAAATCTATTTACAAAAAAACATGTATTTAGAGTACTCTATTAAGCTTTCTATTTATGGGCATTATTGGAGAAACAAAGCGAGGAACTGTAACCATGAGCGTGGTATCGTCACAGTACGTAGTACGACGATCAAGTGGCCTGTATAGACATGTACCACAGTCTCTATGTATCAGCTAAAGCGCAAGATGTTAATTAACAGTAACATTTTTTAACGAAACGATATTTGTTTAATTCAATGGTAACATATTTTCAGGCTGAACCAATGAACTCAGAGGTACACCAAAACTTGGTCACGACAGGTACAAAATTTGTACTGCACATGACCGAGTTTGATGGACTTCTGAGTTCCCTGGACCGAATATGACATAAAACTAAATTGTTTGTAAATTTTTCAGGGTGTCTAGTAAAATAGCTTGAAGAAATTCCCTGAGTTTTCCCTGACTTTTCCAGGGTGTCTAGTAAAATAGCTTGAAGAAATTCCCTGAGTTTTCCCTGACTTTTCCTCTTTTAGATATCTATAGAAAGCCCAGTTTACATTGGGCCCATCCATTGATATCTGAAGGATCTTGGATAAATCCAGACTTTGAAGAACGAATTGAGTAACTCTTTTGCTTTTGTGTCTGTAAGGAACACAGAACCAAAATATCGAGCTTTCACTTCATCCGCCTCTGCATCCCAATACCTAACACTCAAATCCATTTGGGCTCTTTGTGATATTTTGTTTTAAACTTTCATCAAAGCCAATTACATAGTTAGAATTTGAATTTAATGATGTCAGTAACAGGTCTTTAATATAATTTGATAAACCGAATACAACACTATAGGAAATTTTATCTTTCCCCAATCTCATGTTCTGTGCAATGATGCTATCAGGGAACATCCTTGGAAAGAGGCACACACTACCTTCTGCATTGCGTAAAGAAGTGTTGCATTACTAAATTCACGCACCATATAATCTCTGCTTCAGTCACTTCATCTTTTAGTTTATATTTATTGTAAGGAAGGAGGGGAATTAATGACGACATCTGCATGACGCGCTTGCCCGCTACTGCAATGAAAACTGGAACCTTCCATGTTGAAATAAACAGTGTAAAAATAATCACCGTCAAATAAAACACATACTATCACGAGTCTAGGCAAAATAGCTGGCTACAAATGTTTACACAGCGTTCTGTGTGGTCAGAAACAGACTGAGTTATCTGTTATCCCCACCTGTCCATATGATAACAGAACCACTGCGCACCCCAAGGCCACGGTCCAGGCTAAAACCTCCCAGCTGTACCAACTCGACACGTTTAATATTTATTGACATAATAAGTCCTGAAGTCATAGCAATGGGCTTATCAAATAAATAATGGGCATCTAAATAAAGAAGTGTTATTTCCTGACTGCCCTGACCCTAAACCGCTGGCTTACAATACCAAATATTCAAGAGCAATGGCCACTAGTTTTGTTTCTAATCAAAATAAATATTTTCCCGATTTTTTTAAATTTTCCCTGACTTTTCCCTGAATTTTCCAGAATGTTAAAATTCCCTGACTTTTCAAGGTTTTCCCTGTCACTAGACACCCTGTTTTTGAAAATTGTAGTATTTGTAAACAATGTGCAAGAGTTATCTATCAACCTGAACACAAAAATAATAAAAATAAAACAATCTACCTAAAATATAAATACACCAATAACAAAATAGAAAAACTAACAAATATATACAACAAAGATTACTACACTCCAACATACAAACCAAATAACAAAATAATAAAATATCTTAATAACACAAACCACAAATCAAATACAGAAAAACATAACCTATCAGTTTACAAAATTACATGTAACGGACTGCAACACCATTTTACATAGGAAAAACAACCAGATCATTTAAAATAAGATTTGAAGAACATTACAGAGTATTCAAAAATAAAAATACAAAAAAATCAAATGTTGCAGCACACCTATTATCACATAAGCATGAAATAACAAATTACGAAAATAACCTAACCATACTTGAAATAAATAATATCACAATAGAATTAAACTCACTAGAAAAATACCACATTTATAAAAACACACACAACAATTTAATGAACCTACAGACCACATATACAGAAGACATACTATATAAAAACATCAAACACGCAGATCAAGAAAAAATGCGTGTAACGTCAACAAATACCAACATCATGGACCGAACATCTACACCAGAAAAATATCAGTGATTCGACAATGGTCAAGTGACCGAAAGGTGCCTCATCACACAAGGTAAAATCATTGCACTTAATGGTGGATAAAATTACTTACAATAGTAATATATTAACTTCATATATATACACATACACACATTACAATAAAATATAGTTAGTTACAAAGAATCAGTTTAGGATGAATTCTGTTAACAATTCAGTTCCCTAACATAACCTAACCAGTTTACTTGTAAAGTGAAAGATGGCCTTAATTTTGGTCGTGGTAGCACCATAATACACACCACAATGGATCTCTCTTCAAATTTAAACCAGTTAGCTAACGTAACAATATTTTAATTTTTTTAACAAAAAAATGTACAGTAGAGTCTAGAAATTCCAAGTGGGCTAAGTAGCGAGATTAATTACCTAAGCCACCGGCATTTAAAAACATTTCCCTGTAAACATTGCCAGTTTTATACAAGAACTAATGGGCTGATTAGATGAACAGAGAGCTATACAAAGAGTGGTGTTTTAATGAATTTGTGCCCGAAACTAAACAGTTTTTAAAGCAATGAATCTATTGGAAAGCTATTTTCCTGTTAGACATACAACGCCGCATCCTGATGAAGATCAACTGTGCTCTGAGATATACATGCTTTATATCTTCCCACAAATGTTATGATCCTAATCTAGGCAATGGATCAGTGTGTTCTGAATGTATGAAAAAATACACTTGTTACCTTTTACAATCTCTCTCGGAAGCTACTGAAGGGGAAGAAACCATTGAAGTTTTTCTCAAAAAATTATAGATAAGAAAGTTGTGTACTAGATAGACGAATCACGGAACAAAATAAAAGAAGAAACATCAAGTAAGTTGTTGAATAAAATCCTGAGTCACATTGAAACTATTGATGGTGTTATTGATTCAAAAGAATATACAGATTTGACATTTCTTATAAAAAAACTTACTGGCTGTAGAAATATCAATGTGAACAATTTGAGATGTAACAGATGTTACAGTTATTGAAATCAGGGTGCCTAGTAAAATAGCTTGAAGAAATTCCCTGACTTCCTCTTTTAGATGTCTATAGAAAGCCCAGTTTACATTGGGCCCATCCATTGATATCTGAAGGATCTTGGATAAATCCAGACTTTGAACACCTTTTAAGAACGAATTGAGTACCTCTTTTGCTTTTGTGTCTGTAAGGAACACAGAACCAAAATATCGAGCTTTCACTTCATCCGTCTCTGCATCCCAATACCTAACACTCAAATCCATTTGGGCTCTTTGTGATATTTTGTTTTAAACTTTCATCAAAGCCAATTACATAGTTAGAATTTGAATTTAATGATGTCAGTAACAGGTCTTTAAAATAATTTGATAAACCGAATACAACACTATAGGAAATTTTATCTTTCCGCAATCTCATGTTCTGTGCAATGATGCTATCAGGGAACATCCTTGGAAAGAGGCACACACTACCTTCTGCATTGCGTAAAGAAGTGTTGCATTACTAAATTCACGCACCATATAATCTCTGCTTCGGTCACTTCATCTTTCAGTTTATATTTATCCTAAGGAAGGAGGGGAGGTAATGACGGCATCTGCATGACGGGATTGCCCGCTACGGCAATGAAAACCGGAACCTTCCATGTTGAAATAAACAGTGTAAAAATAATCACCGTCAAATAAAACACATACTATCACGAGTCTAGACAAATAGCTGGCTACGAATGTTTACACAGCGTTCTGTGTGGTCAGAAACAGACTGAGTTATCTGTTATCCCCACCTGTCCATATGATAACAGAACCACTGCGCACCCCAAGGCCACGGTCCAGGGTAAAACTTCCCAGCTGTACCAACTCAACACGTTTAATATTTATTGACATAAGTCCTGAAGTCATAGCAACGGGCTTATCGAATAAATAATAGGCATCTAAATAAAGAAGTGTTATTTCCTGACTGACCTGCCTCTAAACTGCTGGCTTACAATACCAAATATTTGAGAGCAATGGCCACTAGTTTTGTTTCTAATCAAAATAAATATTTTCCCGATTTTTTAAAATTTTCCCTGACTTTTCCCTGAATTTTCCAGAATCTTAAAATTCCCTGACTTTTCCAGGTTTTACCTGTCAATAGACACCCTGTGAAATGCTACAAAAACTACTGAAGGCAGTGATGACAAGAAAAAAGATGAAGTTTAACCAAGACAGTGTAAGATAGCAAGCTAATCATGGAGAATGAACTACCGCATTGGAAACTGCAATATGCTATATTAAACTACAGACAGACACCAAGCCAACAGATGTGCTTCTGCTAAGATGTCTACGCAACAATGTATCATGAAAACAATCTGATAAGCAAACATAAAAAACACATAACTAGTTTTTCCAAAAAATGTATCAGCCATGATAAACAATGTATTCTAAAGCAACATTAATTTATGTAAGTACTGTAATCGATAAAGTTCTATAGACCTATTTTGTGCATTCTCAATTATAGTATTAGGGTTCATTAGAACTCCTGTTTTTTCTAATGTACAGGAACGTATTTCCATGTAATCTGAGGGGAACTCAGTTCCCATCTACCCAGAGTTACCAAGACTCTATTGTATTTTAATCATATATTTATAGCTATAATATAACGTACAAGTAGTATAACATATTGGTTTGTTTTATAAAAAAACCCTGAATTTATAAAGTTTAATGAGTTTGTAAAATAACTTTTCTTAAAATTTTAAATATTTGTGGTATCACCTGGAGGATTTGGGAGAAAATCAAAACAGCTGTATGATTTTTCCTGCATTCCTGATAACTCTCTAGATTGCCAGGTATAATTTTCTTTTTAATATTAGTGACATACAAAATCAATAGAAATATGTACCTTTTCTTTACTGGAAGAATTTACAGGCTTAGGAGAAAATTTGTAGAAAGCATATGTAAAATTCTGTAGTAAATGACTTAAAGTAGGAAATATTTTTGTTAATTTTCTGAAGCACAAACATACATTAATAATTTAATTAATGGTTTTAAATTCTATAATTGCTAACTCAATATTAAGTATCATAGAAATTAAAATATGCATTCAGGATTTAAAAACATATGAAAATTAAATTTTCAAACATTTCATACTACAACAGTCTTAGTAAATTTAAACCTAAACTAAATAAACATATTGCAAAAATAGCTTACACGTTCACTAGTCTGCCGTTATCGTTGCTGCTTCTTCTGCTTTAACATCTGAGATCTGTTGCTGATGTTGTTGTGACAATGCTTTAGTTAAAGCGGCTGTATCTTTAAGAGATAATACTTGTAACACTTGCGGTTCCCCTCCAGAGCCTCCCATTGTGACAAGCTGATGTGTTGCAATGGCTTCGACCTCACCACTGCCACCATTACCAGGTTCTATCTTAGGCACATGCATAATAGGGCCTAAAACTTGCACTGTGCCGTCTCCTTGGGTATGGATTTGCTGAATGTTGGCAACAACGGTTTGGTACATTGATGCTGACACAGGGACTGTTATCATTCCAGATACAGACACAGGGTAACCTAAAAACAAAATTGTTTGCAAGTTCGGCCACATACATAAATTTGTTAGGTTAAAACAAACTTTCAGTCTTTCTTTGGATATAACGCTTTTAAACTTTAGATTTGTAAAACTCTACCACAGGTTTAATTTTTCCGAATAATATATTCTAATTTGAACCTTCAAGAACTCTTTTAGACCTTTAAGCTTTATATTTGCATACTTATGTATGTGTGTAAATGTAATATATAATTTTAACTTTGCGACCCAGTTTTCTTGTATTCACTTACACTTTAAAGCACTTAAAAAAGAATATTACTTTATATAATTGTGAGTCTACTTTCGAGAACTATTAATTACGTGCTCTTATTTTCAACCCTATTCATAGATTAATGGCTACTTGTAGTTGGCAGGTGTGTGAAACCGAAAATAGAACAGTACCCTCATGCAACGTGACAATGAAATTCTCACACCCCTGCCAACTACAAGAAGCCATCAATCTCTAAATAAGCTTGAAAATAAGAGTGCGTAATTAATAGTTTTTAAAAGGTTACTTGCAAATATACCAAGTAAGATCCTTGTTTAAGTACACTAAGTACAAGTGCAAGTACACACACACACACACACACACACACACACACATATTTTAGGTTAGTTCTGGTAGAGCTTAAAGCTTATTTAAGAATTTTAGGACTAGATAGGAGACTGACAGACTTACCTAGTGGCAATAGCCCAAAACGGCAATCTCTTGGAAATAAATGAATAGACACATACATATCACATTATTGAAATATATCCATCAAACAATGATCTTTGTGAATAAAAAAAAAGAAAAGACCAAAGTGAACCACAGATGTGTATATATATCCTAATGCCACAGATGCAGAGAATTATAGTTAATGATATTGTACTATATGTTATTTGTATAAATATTGATTAATTGAAACCAGATATTAATAGCCAGTCAGAAGGAAGGTAAATGGAGTTGTTAAAAATGGTAGAAGATGGGGGGAAGATAAAAGGAGTTTTATCTGATGTTGAGATTAGGAGGTTCTCTAGATTTGGTGTACCGCTTGTATGACAACTCCTATCTTCTCAATTCTAAAGGGTTGCAATCAGGGGGAGGGCCTTAATTATTTTGATGGTATAACAATCATTGAAAGATATGATGTTGTGACTAGCAACGTGTTGAGCATTTGGGCTGTCTATGTTCATGGTTCCAACGTCATGTCTGTGGTCATTCATTCTGATGCTCAGACCATCCGTGATAAGGCCAATATACTCTGTCGAGCAAAATTTGCATTGAAACTGGTGTATTACACTTTTTGATGTACAAGTATGATGACCCTGAATTTTTAAGTCCACATTGGTTGCTAGGCTATGGAAACTATTTGTTGGGATGTGTATTGGACATGTCTTACATCTAGGTCTATTGCACGGAAAGGAGCCACGAGAAAGTTTAGGCTGTTTTTTAGTACTTGGATCTGGTAGTTTTGGATGTACTAAAATATTTTTCAAATTAAAAGGTCGTTTGAACCAAATATGTGTTGGGTTTGAGAAAAGATCTTTTGGTTGGGGTGGAAGCTTGAAGAATCTTGAAGCCATCCTTTAATATTTAATTCAGCTTCTGTAGGCCTGGATGGTAATCTGTAACTAAAGGCAGCTTGTTGTCTTCCACAGGTGGTCTGGTCTAGCTCAATAATCTGATGAATCCTGGGTTCAGGATACAAAAATTCCTATGTATATAAAACACTGTAAGTGATAAATGAATATAAGAAGACAGTATACTGTACATGTCAGAGTCACGCACGCACGCACGCGCGCACACACACACACACACTATTGACATTTTCAAAATCATCAAAATCTCATGACCATTTATAGATATAGTTATTTTTCAGATGCAAGTTACAAAAAACTTCAAACAATTTAAAATAAAAAATAAGTGTTAAACTAAAGTTACATCTTAACTTACCATGACCATCTTCACCCGTAAGTATAAGCTGGCCATCTTGATTTAATGTGGCTTCAGTCACATTATTCAGTTCAACAGATACACTCTCGCCTGTACCAGCAGCTACTTCAGCCAAGGTATGAACAGCATGTACAGTTCCTTGTTCTCCTTGACCTGTATGAATCTGGAAAAAAACTTATTGTGTTACTTCATCTCCCATTTATATGAATAAAGATCATCAATGTTATTAAGAATGTAAATTTATATGTTACTATTTTTGTGAAATGCACCTGGCAAAGGGAGATGTGGGAAAGAAATATAGGTTGTGTAGATATAGTTATTTCGTATCCACAAATATTCATGGTCATTTTTCAAGAATTATTCAATTACACTCTAGTGTAATTTTTTGTCCTGAAGCAAAACGATGGCTGTAGATAAAGAACTTTTGATTGATCAGGTGAGAAATGAACCTTGTCTACAGCATCAAACGATCAAAAGTTAACACTAGACTTGACTGCATTTGTATGCAGAACAAGATTCTATTAACATCGCTTAAGCAAGCCCGTAACACAGCAAGAAGATCCGCTGAAAGATCTGGAAACCTTATCGACTGTACCACTCTCAGACGAAAACAGTCTCAACTATCTAGAGAAATAAAACTTCAGAAAAAGACTGCTTACAAGACCTTCGTGAAAAAACTGGATTTTCGCAAGGATGGTGTCAAGGCACATAAATTCATAACAACACTTGAGAACAAAGGGACACCTCGTCAAACACACCCCCTACTATATGGCACACGGACACTCACCGACAAGAGAGACATGGCAAATGCATTTTGTTCCTACTATGCCAAGGTCAGTCGGATCTCAGCAGACAAAACGGTCAAAAGACACCTGAATAAGCATCCACCGCCGAACTGTCTGAACGAAAAGCAAGATAAGGTTTTTAATAAGCCTTTCACCTTAGCTGAGCTAGAAATGGCTCTTTCAACCCTCAAGTGCAAAAAATCAGCTGGCCCGGATGGAATCTACACAGAGTTCCTGATCAATCTTGGTGAAGAGGCAAAGAAGACGCTCCTTAAAATCATAAATCTTACTTGGACAACACACATTCCGGATCAATGGAGGAAAAGCGAAATCATACCTCTCTTGAAAAAAGGTAAACCTGCTGAGCAGGTTAGCAGTTATCGTCCGATTGCGCTTACAAGCATAACCAGTAAGCTTGCCGAACGATTAGTACTCCAAAGGCTTAAAGAATTCTTGGATGACAATCATACTATCAGCGACGCTCAAGCTGGCTTCCGACCCAGAATGAACACTGTGGATCAGATTATGAAATTCACGCAGAACGTTAAGGATGGTTTTAATTCCCACCAATCTACTCTTGCAGTTCTGGTAGACTTCCAATGTGCTTATGACAAAGTCTGGAGAAAAATGCTCCTTCATAAACTTATAAACTGTGGACTTTCTGGTAATCTGCTTAGATGGATAAGATCCTTCCTTTCGCAAAGGCACATTAGAGTCCGGTTCAGTGGTTCCACTTCAAGATTCCGAATCCAGAGGGAGGGCCTGCCCCAAGGAGCCGTCCTAAGTTGCATGCTATTCAACGTTATGATAAACGATATTATTGCAGCCATCGGCGCAGTCCCAGGAGTCAATGCCCTTCTTTACGCAGATGACCTCCTCCTGTGGGCCACTGGCAGTGGTCTAATCGGGCTTCAAGAGGTCCTCAACGCCGCACTGCTTAAACTACACCAATGGGCTACCAAAAATTCAATGACAGTCAGTGGTAGCAAAACCGTATTCCAGCTGTTTACCCTTTCCACAAAGAAAACTATCAAACCCAGTCTTGAATATAATGGCACCCAATTGAGAGAAGAGCATCTTTCAACCTATCTAGGGGTCCAATTAGATAAGAAACTCACCTGGAAACAACACGTTGAAGACGCAGCGCAAAAAGGTTCCAGGCGCTCTCGCATTCTAAAGAGGCTAACAGCAACAAAGTGGGGGGCAAGCCAGGATGTACTAAGTTTAGTATACAAAACATATGTCAGGCCTGTCATGGAATATGGCAGCGAGGTTGTGGGAACAGCCAGCAATAGTATCTTGTCTAAACTTGACAAAGTCCAGAACGCTGCTTTGCACACGATCACAGGAGCGGTCAAGACCACGCCCATCGCTGCTATGGAACTTCAAAGCGGTATTGAACCACTCGAATACCGACGAGACAAAAACTGTCTGAAATTCTGGGAAAGGAATAAAAGAGCGCACAGTCGCTACTGGTCAAACTACCGCCCAGCATGTAAAAGGTTAAAAACACAAAAATCGCCACTAGCTCACGCAGAGTCATTAATCAAGAAGTATAATATCTCGCTGGGAGAACCGGCAGAACAGCTGAGAATTCCTCAAATTTATCCGAACTTGCCTAAGCCGAACTTCAACCTCTTGGAGCACCACAGGACGAAAACTGATTCTCTTGGCGTGGAACTGAGGAAGTCTTTCTATCAGACAATACACAGCCTATACCCTTATAGACACTGGCTACACGTCTATACCGATGGATCATCCATGCCTCAAACCGGTAACACAGGTGCAGGATTCTACTGCCACCTCTTTGAAGGCGCGATAGCCGTTGGCACTCCTAGCAGTAATTTTGAGGGAGAAGTAGCCGCCGTAAATGCAGCCTGCAATAAATTGTCATCTGTCGCTAACTTCAAAAACATCGTTTTCCTGGTTGATTCACAATCCGCTATAGCAGCCTTGTCCGGGAATTCTCCAACTGATAGCAGCCTGACGTTGGAAACAAGAATGACGCTAAACAAATTTCTGCAAGATGGATGGAACATAAAACTCCAATGGGTCCCAAGTCATGTAGATATAATGGGTAACGAAAGGGCTGACTTCTTGGCCAAAAGAGGAACCACTCTGTGGCAGCCACAACTCAAGATGCCCCTATCAGCCGCAAAAGCGCTAATCGATGCCTCAGTAAAGCAGACAATGATGGCAGCATACCACGAAATCGCCAATGGAAAATCTTGGGAAAGGCTGGCAAAACCAGGACCGATACGACACGAAGATCGATTCGTAGCGGTCCCCTCATTCCGTATCCTCACAGGACATGACCTCTTACCAGCCCACCTGCATCGCTTCGGCACCATGAGCTCTGCAGAATGCCCGCTGTGTAGCTATGTTCATTTTGACGCATGCCACCTGCGCACATGTCCTGCCTTGGAGGAGGAGCGAAAGAAGGGTGCACATCTAAAACCTGAGGAACGAATCGCCATACTCTACTGGTCAGCGCGTCACCGAATGGCAGAAATGCCAAGAGTGGGCGTTGGCTAGTAAGTAAGTAAGTAAGATTCTATTTGTATATTAATATTTTTTCCATGTATTGTCCCCTTCAATACAAGAGTTTTAGAATAGTAAACATGTGACTTTTGAGAGTTTGTGTTTATCATATTATCCTTACAGTTCGAACAGCTTTCAATTTCAAATTTTAAAAAAAATATGTGTACACCTACTCATTTAATAAAACCTGTAACATGAATATTAAAATTATAATAATAGATAAGTATGAACTTAAGGTAAGTTATCTTATTGTGACACTAAGTTTTTCTTTATTGCTGATACATTCCTAAAGTTAGATCCATGAGTTAAGGCCGGTTTACACGCTACATCTTATTTTATGTTTTGTGGGAAGTAAACAGCAAAACTTACATCTTGTCGAATCGAAATGAAATCCAAGGTCAGACTGAAGAACTGATGGTAAAAGCATCATTTTGCGAGAACTGATAGGACAAAACGTAACTGTAGCCTTATGTTTATACAAGATGTCCGATCTTGGCTCAATTCACTACTAGCTCCACTTGAGTTTGCTTCTTTTTCCCCACAAAACTCAAATAATGTCGGACTTGTGGCAATGCACCCATGATTTTTTTCGGCGAATTCATTGAAAAGTATAAGTTTTCCGTGTTTGTTGCAAGTTAAAAATAAAAACTATAGTGACCATAATAAAAAAAAGGTCGCATATGAAGAACTTATAAAAAAATACAAAGTAGTAGACACAATGGCAAACAAAGAGACAGTTAACAAACAAAAGATAAATAAACTCGTTGAAATAGGTTTACAAAAAAGTTTAAAAAAGCGAGGGCATCAGAAATCTCTAGAACTGGAGAAGAAGACGTATACAAAACATTTTTGTGGTCCTTGGGCTATTGAAATTTTTAAATAATAAAGATCTACCACGGATGCTATGGATACATTTGTAAAACCAAGTAGATTGGATAACAGGTTTCAGGAATTATTTGGCTCAGCTCTAATTTGGATATTATACTTGTGAACTCCAAGTCTTTTGGGCTGTGTCCTGATGCAAGATATGTGAGAGTTGCTGTGAGTCTTTTATGGGACGTAATGGCTTTTCTCATGCAGATGACTTGTTTTAATATTAATGGTGTTACCAACTCTAGTAATTGACAATAGGCTAAGATGTCCATTCGCAAATAATTGCACCCTCATCAGGTTTGAGCTTTAGTTCTGTCAGTAACAAGACGTGGAAATACTAGCTGCTTTTCAGAAGCCACTTCCTTGACCATCTTGTCTTTTCCCTCTCAGTAAATACAAACTTACAGTTGAAAAAATAAAAGAAAGCAGCTGTGTTTCCTCCAAAACTCAGCTGTGTTTCCTCCAAAACTAAAAGGAAAATATCTTTTACAAATATTCACTAGATAAACTTCAAACAAGTGTAGAGTTTGGATTGGAACTGAGATAGAAAGCGGAAGAGAAAACGTAGTGTGTATACATTGGACAAAACGTGCGTTTTCTATACCTGACAAAAATAAGACATACTTACTGTAAACTGGCCTTTATATCAACTTCTATCTCTTCAAGAATATAATAAAATGTTTCATACTCATGCAGCCATACCTCTTGAATTTATCTAAGTAGTTATTCAACATTTGGGAAATTTTTATTAAGTTCTCATGAACATTTTCATTGAATTTATGTACCTGTGAATATTATCTTTGTTCTTTAAGAATGTCTTTCTCTAACAACAGCTAACACATAAAATCCTCATCGGTGATCAAGTATTAACTAAACTAATACAGACACTAATTTCAGGTAACATTTGAGCAGAGGATCTGTCTTTATCGGACTAGGATTGATATGGCTCCAACGCAGGCAAAGCCTTAAATAAATTTATAAAAAACTTACTGAGACAAGACAAAATGTTTTTAATCACATTAAGAGACTACAAAAACAAGGCACTCATGAATATCGCTCAACACGATTGAAAACTTTTTGTCTCATTTAAGTTTTTCTCAAATTCACTTACATTTTAAATTTGGCAAATTATTCTTTTATTAAGCTGAAGTGTTCATTAATCTTGCAATGTTGATTATGCTTGCCTGATATGGTGAAGGAAATCAAAACAAAATTAAAGTTGTTCACAAAAAATTCTGTTCTAATAATACCAGTTGCTATAGTAACAAATAATTTATTTTACAAAGGGTTTTATTTTTTATAATTTTTTTTGGTATGTGGAGCAGCTATCTTTCAAGAGATTGCTATATTATTTGTAGTGGGATTTTAAATATGCAGCTATAGTTGATGCTTTGTCAGATCATCCATCGAACAGAATTGCTTGTGCTCACAATTTTGGGACACAAAATTGTCCAAAGTAGTTTTGCCTGTTGTGAGTTATCAAAAATACACCCATTTAAAGAATTAATACTACTCTAAGAAAAGCAAAAAATGTATTTAAAATATTTCTACAGAATCTGACAGGAGCCTAAATTATCAAACCAATTTAAAATCACTAGTAGATTCATATAAAGGACCCTTTTATCAAGAAAAATAAATTCACTTTAGTGTATAATTCGACTAATAAATTAAAACACATCCGATTAGTAAAACAATTCAGTAAATACTTACAGTGGCAACACCTTGGACATGTGCTGTTGTGCCATCAGGCAATGTGATGATAGGGTTATTAGGATCAACTTGTATGATAGAGACTGTACCATCAGGATTACTAATTGTTTGGAGAACAGCTGGTGCATACTGAGCAGTCACCTGAAAATTTTGAATTTGAGTTAGTTTTAATACAACTACCAAGAATATCTAACAGTGTTTTTAAAATATATCAAATTTATTATGTGGATTATAACCAGAGAAGGATCAATGGATCGGGTTACATAAAAAATTAATTTAATAGGCTTAGTAAGTACTGCATTAAGAGTATCTTACTCGAGGGATTGCGTAAAAACGCATCAAATGTATCAGAGCACCTAATATCACACACCCGTTCAATAACAAATTACAAAACTAACCGAACCATACTTGATATAAATAATAATCCAAAAGAACTAATCTCACTAGACAAATGTTACATTTATAAAAACAACCACAATAACCTAATGAACCAACAGAAAACATATACAGACAACATACTTTTCAAAAACATCATACATAGAACACACAACAAAACGCATATGACGTCAACACTAATCACAGACAGGAAAACAACATCATGAAAAATAATTCACTGATTCGACAATGGTGGAATAACTGTTTACAATTAACATATAACTTTCTCTCTCTATAAATATATATATATTTATAGGTTAGTTTTGGTTGGTAAAGATTATTTAGATTTTTTGGACTAGGAGACTGACAGACTTACCTTGGTAAGAGTCCACTCTGTAGTCTTGAAATAGAAACACATAAAAGCCCTTAAACAATGATATATTTCAACCACACAGTGGTTATTGACAAAGACCATTGTGTGGTTGAAATATATCATTGTTTAAGTGCTTTTATGTGTTTCTATTTCAAGACTACAGAGTGGACTCTTACCAAGGTAAGTCTGTCAGTCTCCTAGTCCAAAAAATCTATATATATATATATCATGATATTTCACGTTGTCCATTATTTTTCCGTTGCACTGACTTATGAAGTTATAATTATTACTTCTAAATAATTTTTTCCAATACTAAGTGCAATAATTTTATGTTATGTGATGAGGCACCTTTCGGTTCGTTGACCATTGTCAAATCACTGATAATTTTCTCTATTTTTCTGGTGTGGTGGTTCGGTCCGTGATGTTGGTATTTGTTGACGTCATATATCTTTCTTTTTGAGTCCTGTGTATGATCATTTTGAATAGTACGTCGTCTGCATATGTTGTCTGTAGGTTCATTAAATTGTAGTGTATGTTTTTATAGATATGGTATTTTTCTAGTGAGTTTCGTTCGATTGGGTTATTATTTATTTCAAGTATGGTTAGGTTATTTTCGTAATTTGTTATTTCATGCTTATGTGATAATAGGTGTGCTGCAACATTTGATGTTTTTGTATTTTTATTTTTGAATGCTCTGTAATGTTCTTCAAATTATATTTTAAATGATCTGGTTGTTTTTCCAATGTAAAATGCGTTGCAGTCGTTGCATGTAATTTTGTAAATTCCTGATAGGTTATGTTTTTCTTTATTTGTTTTGTGGTTTGTGTTAAGCTATTTTATTATTTTGATGTTTGGTTTGTATTTTGGAGTGTAGTATTCTTTGTTGTATATTTTTGTTAATTTTTCTATTTTGTTATTGGTGTATTTATATTTAAGGTAGATTTATTTTTTGTCTTCAGGTTGTAGTGTTGAGTCGAGGTTAGGTTTTCTTTGTACAGTTATTGTATATGTTTATTATAAGGTGTTTGTTGTATCCATTTTCTATTGCTATTTTTGTAATGTTATCTAATTCTTCATATCATTTTTGTTTATCTTGTGTGTATTTTATTGCTTTATTTATCATGTTACTGTAAGTGTTAATTTTGTGTGTCCAGGGGCGGTTAGATTTTGTAGTGTATTGTGGTGATATCGGATGTTGGTTTTCTGTGTTTTGAAACACGTCAGCAAATAATCACTAAAGTATTCACTTAGTTACGCAATAATTATTTATAGAAAAATAATGTAAATAATAATGTTATCCGAACCTAATCAATTGTACAAAAACCAAATACATAGAAGGTTAATAATTTTCAATTGTGAAAATATTACATCTCTTGCAATTTAAAGGTAAAAATGGTTTCTATTATCAGATAACTTTCAAGTTATAGTATTCATTCAAACTCAATTGAAGCTTCAAATATATTAAGCTAAGAAATAATAAATCATTACTTTATTTTATTTTATAGTATAAAATAAAATATAATCAACATAATACAGTAAAATCCACTCAATACGCTCCCGTTTAAGACATTTTCCCACTTAATACGATTTTTTTCTCAGATCCTAAAACACCATAAAAAACATATTAATTTTCACGGATAATACACTCTGAATCCAGCTTTATATGGTCTTTTTGACACGATTTTCTTTATTACTATTGGAAATTTTACTGCGTAGCAATTAATTACAAGTAAAAAAGCATTACGGTAGTTTTATGCAAATCAGTAGTTAAGGTACTATATAACATATCAATTAATATGAGTTGCAGAATAAAATCCAAAACGAAAAAGATAAAACATTTTGATGAAGACTGCCTAAAATGATTCATCAGGACATTTACATCAATGGTATAGAATGTACATGGCACATATAAGTCTTCATTTGTATACTATATATGTATAAGTACAGTATACATTCTATCATGAACACATTTCCTCCTCTCTTCTTTTCGCCACATTACATCCTCTAAACATGGGTGTTATACAGTAAGTAAGTAACTGTATGCGGCATAGGATCATAATTAAGAGTGTGTAGTTGTTATCAATTATAAAGCGGTGTTTTTTAGTCTAACGAGATGAGCGAGATAAAAGGAAATGCTTTATCAGTTAATAAACTAAAATTTTTGAAGTGATACAACAAAAACTCACAAAGCAAATCGCGGTTGATTAGAACATTCAGAGTTCCACATTAAGACCAATTTCAAAAAAGAGAAAGGAGTTAGAAGAGAACGCAGTGCAAGGTCGTAATGAAAGAAAATAAAGACTGGGTAGTATGAGAAATTGGAGAAAGTTTTGTTACAATGATTTCATCAAGCTCGTAGTTTACGTCTGGAACATTGCTAACTAAAATGCACGAGAAATCGTTAAAGAGCTTTAAATTAATAACTTTACTGGGTCTAGTTGATGCATTGACCAATTCAAAACCACATATGGCCTTGTATATCGTAAGATCAATGGAGAAGCAGAGTTAGTAAATGAGATATTTCTTCATAAAAAATCGTGTTTCCTCAGTTGCTGAAGGATTGCTCTCTGTGTGATGTTTTTATGCTAGTGAGTTTGGACTCAATTTCAAACATATGGCATATAATTCGCTTGAGGACAAATGCCACGGTGGAAAACTTAAGTAGAGAGATAATTTTAGTACTAGTGTGTGCAGATGCAGATGGTTCAGAAAAACTTAAATTGTTGGTTGAAGGAAAGTCAAAGCCACCATGATGTTTGACGAACATTCGCTTGTTTTCAAGAGATTACGATAAACAGTGCCGTGCATAGATGACAGGAGAACCATTTGTTTTATGCAAAAAAAACAGTTCAGTACAAATTTTCAAAGAAAAAATCGAAAGATTCATCTACTTATTAATAACTGGTTGCACATCTGAAAAATATTGAGCTAACAAATAAAAAATCGTTTAACTACAGCCAAACGGCACAAGCCAGCTTCAATCCACGGACCAAGGGATAACAAAGTTGTTGAAAGCAAGCATTCCCTTGCTAGCAAGTTGTCTAAGCAACTAGTGCAAAGATACTTATGTGCCATAGGACACTATCATCAGCAACACCCTGTAAACATTTTGGATGCTATGAAGTATATTGCTTCGTCATGGAATGAAGTCCGTTCTTAGTTTATTAAAAACTTTCATAAAATCAGGTGTCAAATGGTCTCATTGTGAACTAAGAAATGTACTGACGACAAAGTTAAGGAAGTTATATTTGATAACATTCTTGACTAAGTATCTGTTGACGATAATATTGCTACTTGTGAGGTAAGAACAGATCAGGGAATTGTGAAAGACGTTGCTTCAATTAGCTTCTACTACAAATGAGGAGAGCGAGAATGATTATAATGATAACGAAGAAGAAGAAGAGCCTCTGCTGTCTGTTGCAGCATTTAGTGCATTGCCTGATATGAGACGATACATTATCAGCGTGCTCGGAATTTCAGACGACGCTATCGTAAAGATTAATAAAATAGAAACATGGATTTTAAATTCTTGTTGTAAAAAAATTAGAAAAAAATAAGATACAAAAATAATATTACAAAAATATAAAGAATAAAATATTAACCACTCTATACAGTAGTAATGTAATAATGTAAAATATGTAGCTTATGGTTTCCCATTAAAGGCGTATTTCTGTGTAACATATATTTTGTATTTCATTACTGTTTTTTTTATGGTATTGTTCTCTTGAATATGTGGAAACATGCAGCACCTATAATGGTGAGTAAATACAGTATTCATGTGTTGGTGTCATAGTATTTGCTATTCCCGTAAAGACGCTTTTTTCGATAGTCCCTTGAAAATAGTATTAAGCGGATTTTACTGTAGTTTAATTTATTTACAAATTTATTACCTTGAAAGCATTGATCAACAGATACAAAAAAGCAAATTAAAATAAAATAAAAAAGTAGTCTTTATTTATTACTAGTTTGTAACATTAATTAACACAAAAATATAATCTATGATATAAAATCAACAGCATGCAAAGGAGAGAATAAACATGCTCACATAACATGCTTACTAATCAAGGAATAGAGCTCATCCTTAAATTACAATTTCTTTTAAAAAAATGTTACCGGTTATGTTTTTAAAAAAATTATTGAAGTTTTATGTGTTTTATAGTCATTTATATAATGCTTCTAACATTCAAATGTGGTTGTATATACAGTAAACTCCCGATTATCCGTGGAATAGGGTGGCCCGGCAACGACAGATAACCGAATTCCCCGGATAATGCAATTCACAAATAATCTTCAGAGGACAAAATAAATACAGAAAATAATTTAAAATGTCGATGTATTTGACAGATTATAACAATTACATTTATATGTCTAACTATTTACAATACGTACATAAGTATATGTCAAACGTAAGTATGTATGTACATATATAATTTCCTTTACACATAATACAAAAAAATCTGTCACTTTCGTCTTTTTTTGTGAGCATTGATTTAGCTTTAATGTGCGATCTAAGTTTCTTGAGGACCATTTTGTCGCACAGTGTCTACTAGGGTCACAAAGCCATAAAGATCGATAATGTATATGACAGACATGGATAATGCATATGTCACGTCCTAGACTATTTATAGCCGAGATTTTAGCTGACATTTGTTTACAATCTTATGATACAAATTAGGTTTTCGGGCGTCCAAGCATTTTGTCGTTGTCTCTTATATACAGTAGTCTGCTCGCCCCTTTATTTCGCTGTCCCGCGTCGGGATGCTTCCCTTTCAATGTAAAAATTAGTACGTACATATTTTACATATCTATTCCCTTCATCTTAACTTCTATTAAGCCTTATATGTATTTGTCGTAATTCACCGTTTGGAAATTTAAACACATGAATCTGATTGGAATAAAAATTGGATATTTTTGTAAAACAATGGCAGACCCAGGATAATCCGCAAACTGGTTAAACCGCCCACGGATAATTGGGAGTTTACTGTACCTACTTAAGCCAGTGTACTTAAGTATACTATTACATATTAGCAAGTACACACTATTTGCAAAGTATCGTCAAAAGATATTTGAGGGTGTGGGACAAAATTGTTTTTAAAAAGATAGATGGAAAATCTATAAGTTTTTGTGGGTCTCTAGGAGTTCCAGTTTAGACACTTGTGTGTATTATAGGCTGAATTTTTTCAAGAAACATCAGTGGCAAGTGGGGTGAAATAATATGATTTCCAAAATCATAAGCAATTATTTGAGAAACTAAGTGAAAACTATTAACTTACTAGCTGACTCAAAACAATTGTTTCATTTACGAAGCTACTCCTCTATTCAAAAAGTTTACATGACAAGGAAAGCCAATATAACAAGAAAAAATCCAATATAAAATTTGCTTAATTTAATAAAAGTTCAAAAACTTGAAAACACAAAAATTTTGTATTGTACTTTTTTGGAACCCTGTAAGAAAATTTGATATTTGTCTAGTAATAACTAAAATTGCCCTCCGGTGTAATGTTAGTTAATCTTAGACTTGAAGAACTATACTGGACTGAGTTCAAAGATCAGGATCATACCTATTTCTTTTGGCATCATATATACTGGAGAAACAAAAGCACTTTGTGCAGCTTCCCTAATGTACTGACATTGTGGATTCTAAAACTGTTCCTGAACATCTTCTGTATGTTATCTACAAAACATACTTTTAGGTGAATGAAATAAATTTAACCTTACTCTGTATTAAAAGTGTCTACCTATTATTAGTAATATCCAATTTAAAATTAAAGATAAATATTTTGATATATATCTCTTGATCACATAACTTCTCAGCCACTAATATCTAATTTCTAAAGCTTTAACACTTTAGCTGCTGGACACAATATCAGCGTTTTCCCAGCGAATTGCATAATATTCAAGAGATAACTAAATAAAAACTCTGTCGGGCCAACTGGCCCGACATTGTTTTTGAGGGACTTATATTTTCTCATCTCTGCAACACTCTCTTAATATTTTTTGTGTTTTGTGTGTAAACAATAAACAACAATTTCATGTTCCGGTTACCCAGATAATAATCTGACTGGCGAGAAAAGTGTTTCGGCACTTATCAGGAATAAATCTAAACGTGGCACATGTGATTGATTTGTGAGTTTATAAATATTTTGTATATAGAACGGTAGTGTTAACATACTCTCTGTCTAATGCAACAGGCCCATTAAATACTATACAAGATTCATAACAAGGAGAAGTTTTTGAATCTTAGTCATTTACTTTTTAAGGAATTTACGTTATAATTTACTTCCTAGTAGGGATGAGTTTATCTAAGTGTACCAATGTTTGTACTTAACTTCAACTAAGACATTTTTTTGTAGGAATTATTATACAACTAAATATTTAGTCAATATTTCTGACTTATTTTTTAGGTTTTGTGAAATTTTGAAAACAATAGTGAAAATCAATATAATATGTCATTCAAATTATTCATTTTATTGTGAAAGTATATAAAGATAAACTTCTTTCGATGAAGCAATTTGTTTAATTGGAATATCAACGTAACTCCACTAAAATTGTTAAGAAATATGTGTGTTTGGCAGTAAATCCTGACAAAAAGCCCCTAAAATAACATTATGTTTGTAATAACGTCGTCATTATTCTATCAATCAAAAACCATTGTAATTAAATCTGTCAGTAGTGTGAAGCTTGTTGTTTAATACTGTGAATTCATTTTTCTAAAAGAAGCAACACTAGTTGAGTAGTACAAATAAACATAAAACGTTATTAGACAACAATGTCGGGCCTAGTGGTCAGACGTGCCACTAACATGTTAAATTAATTTAATTTAACCTAACTAATTAATTTAACCTAACATGTTAAATGACTATATTTTATATTTTCTTAAAATGTAAGAATTACCAGGACAACTTGTGCACTCCAACAAAAAAAATCTAAAAATAATAAATCAGATTGATTGAAATGTCATATTGAACAATCTTTTTTTCTACCATAGTAAATATCTTGCTTTTCAGTTTATATTAGACATTACACATTCTACACCCATTTCTTTCATAGTATATAGCATAACGATAATTTTTATTCCAATCCTTACAAATAATGTTATGATTGACTAACTATGTATGATTGTTAAGGGTATATAACAATCTGTTTTTCTTCTTCACTTCCACTATTTTGAGTTGCCTTTAATTTCAGGAAGGTCGTACAAAGCCTCATGAGGAACGGCTTTATAAATATTTCTAGCCTTTTGGATTATTTTCAAAACTCTTAATACAATGACAAAATGTAAACAACACAATTTCAGTGTTAAATTAATTAGTATATTACTAATAAAGCAATAGGTTAGTTATTCCCTAAACAATAATATTCTTATTATTATTAAACTTCATATCCTAGACTTTCTTAAACTATCTATTCTAATATAAACATTTTAGACTAAACTTTTCATCAATCTTTTTATCTTTTGGGTCTTTTTACACGACTGAAGTCTTCCTGCTGACCTGCTTTCCATTTTAATAAATTTTGTGTAACACCTAACACTGATTGTGATTAAAATCAGTTTTGGAATATGCACTTTGAATATGACCTGTAGAATTTAAGGAATTTTTATATATGTAACTAAAGCCAAAATATCTTGTAATTTACCTCAGCAAAGAACTTAAATTACTTATACTATAAGGGATTTTTATGCTACAGGCCACTTTAAATGAAATCATTAATGTTAAATACAAGAACAGCATGGCCAAGGACAGTTAAATCCACTTGGTGTTAGGTATCCTGACTCAGTAGTGCCTACAATAACATACAGAATTACTACCATTCTACTCTGTTCACTGTACATTAAAATCTTGAGTTTTGAAGTGCATTCGGTAATTAAGTTTTAACTGATGAATAATTACAGAGCAATTTAGATTACTCTGTAATGTACATAAAAACGGAAGTAGAACATTAAATAAATGACAACCATGATGGGTGCTACAATATACGAGGGCTATTCAGAAAGTAAGGAACGTTTCTGTCTGACGTCGCTAGGCGTTCTTGTACATTTTGGTGCATGCAACTCAGTTGGCGTTCAGCAGTGACAACGGGAACATTTCCGCTTTGCCTGTTTTTTCGCAATTTCAACTGAAGATGTGTGCTGTGATTGAAAATCCTGCCAGTTGAGAGGTGCGGTCAGTGATACGGTTTTTGTTGGCAAAAAACTTAAAACCGATAGACATTTATCGCCAAGTGTGTGAAGTCTACGGAAACAACGTAATGAATGAAAGTTCTGTGATAAAATGGTGCATTCAGTTTAAAAATGGCCGAACTGACGTCCATGACGAAGCGAAGAGCGAACGCCCAAGCATTGTGACTGATGAACTAGTTGCTAAAGTTGATGAAAAGGTTTGCAAAAACCGCCGATTCACGATAACAGAGCTTTCGCTTTGTTTCCCATAAATTTCACGGACTTTGTTGTTTAAAATTGCCACACAAAGGTTAGGCTACCACAAATTTTGTGCAAGATGGGTGCCGAAAATGCTCATTGACCACCATAAAAGTCAGCAAATGGAGGCAAGTTTGACATTTCTGGATGCCTACGACAGACATGGTGATTCACTATTGGATCGCATGGTAACTGGTGATGAGACATGGGTAAAACACATTAATTGTGAAACGAAATTACAGTCCATGGAGTGGGGGCACACAAGCTCCTCAAAAACACCAAGAAAATGTTTGCAATCATTTTCAGCAAGGAAGATTATGGTGACGGTTTTTTGGGACAGGCAAGGTGTGCTTCTTATTGACTTTCTTGAACGTGGTGAAACAATAAACTCTGAGCGGTACTGTGAAACTTTGTGCAACCTTAGAAGAGCAGTTCAAAACAAGCGCCGAGTGAAATTGACGTCAAATATTTTGTTTGTGCATGACAATGCCCAACCTCACACAGCAAACCGCACCAAAGAACTCCTCGAGTCATTCAAATGGAGGTTTTTCCTCATCCAGCCTATAGTCCTGACCTTGCACCGAGCGATTTTCATTTGTTTCCAAGAATGAAGACCTGGCTAGCAACACAGCGCTTTGACTACGATGCGGAGCTCAAGCTGAATGTCACTGAGTCGCTGAGATCGCAGGCGGCAGATTTCTATGATGAAGGAATTTCAAAGCTTGTCCACCGCTACCTCTCAATTTGTTTGGCGACTATGTAGAAAAGTAGTATTTTAGTTGCTCTTTCAGATATATATAATAAAAAAATTTTATTGTACTTATTTTTTTTTATTCAAAAACGTTCCTTACTTTCTGAATAGCCTTCGTAATTTACAAAACTCATGTTTCGTTTTGCTCAAATTTCACAAAGGTTGTTGTATGAAATTATTAAGTTTAGTGCTAGATGTATAAAGAAAATTGTATAGAAGATCATAAAAACCTGTCTTGCTTCATTACATGAAACCGTTTACCAAGGCTCACTATCAAACATGTTGAGCGATCACAACTTTTCCCAAGAACAAAGACCTAGCTCGCAACACAGAGTTTTCTTAGTGACAAAGAACCAGTTCTGCTTTATCTGTTATTAAAATTGAAGACAAATTTTAACAGACCTGCATTGTTACAATAAAAGCTTTAATATGAATGGTAAGAATTTAAAAAATCTATTTAAAAAGGGATTTTCAAAACTATTCCATATTGTTTTCACTTTTTTTATAATTTTAAAATTGAACTGCTTTATTGTTATGAACCTTCCTCCATCCATATTTGTTCTATATTGCTATTTGCTGCCCAATAATCATCATTTGGGATTAAATTGAGAATCAAGATAACTATATTGAATTAATAAAACTAATATGAATTAACAATAAACTCATTGATGTTGATCAATGATTAAAACTATATTTTATAACATGTCAAATAAAACTGTTATAGTTATATTCTACTTGCAGTGAAGTTTAATTATAATTACTGACTGTAAAGACTTGGTCACTTAAACACAATCAGTTTATTAAACGAATTGATTGTTAGGTCTAATTTATATTGTACTTGTGTAGATCTAATCAATGATAAAGGTGGTTTTGTGACTGTAATGAGTTTGATATAATAAAAGTATTTTCTATGGATTTTTGTTAATCCTCATATTGTATAACTCCATCTCTCAATATTTTGCCAATTTCCTTCAGTAGTCTAGTTCTTTTTACTCTTCCAGTCCAACATATGGGGTAGCAATAAACATAACGTTACCTTGAACTCTTGGACACTATTGAGAGTATTAAACACTTTGTATTAGACACAATTTTTCTTTAGTAAAAAGGCTACATTTAACCTTTAGTTGTTCGCATTATGCAATATAAACTGTATAAAATATTTATTCACTTACATATTTATTTATTATGCCTCACATGAATATATTATTGATGTTCTTATTAGCTAATCGTCTAATATATAACCATATCTTTAAAAAAACTTACACAATGCCAGTGTTGAAAAAATAATAGATTTAATATGCCAGTAGTAACTAATTTTGAATATGAGAGTGAAATGAAACTGGAAGTTGAACCCACTTTGAAATTAGATAACGTCTGATTGGGATGGTAAAACAGTATTATTTGTCACAAACCGTTCTATATTGACAAAAAAAGCACAAACAGTTCTATATTGACAAAAAAAGCACTCGAAAAGCCCCCATTAGTGACACACTGTTAGGAATACATGTTTAGACTCCACTGTCTAAATATGAGGTTCAACCTTATACCAGACATGAAAAATTATATAATTAATCTCTTGAAAATCATTACAATTTCACAGAAGCCACGTTAAATTTATTTTTAGCCCGTTTTTAGCGATTCTAAACTTCAAAAATTGATATTATTTTAAATATTAAAAAACTTATCATTTTTGATAGAAAATTATATATTATTTTCCTAAAACAACAATAAAAAACAAGTGTATTCACAAAAACAAATTCTTTAAATGTTTAGAAATCAATAACAATGTTTATAAGTGTGAAGCGGTACAACAAAAAAATTAATTAAGATGTAGATTTTTAAATGTATTAACTTTTTATGACCAATCCACTATTACTGATAAAAAATGAACTTTTTTAAAACATTTTAGATATGTGTATATCTAAAAAATATACTTTCAGACAAATTAATTCTATCTTCTCCCTAAATTTTATACTGGATGAGCTCTTAAAATAAAGGATGGTCTAGGCACACAACATGACGACACGGAGTACAAGGAACCTGTGTGGCCGAGGTCAGGGGCGGGGGACTGGGCGGATTAGCTGCTTTGTGAAACTTGAGAACTCCCACCGTAGCCGGTACCGCTGGTTTCTCATCTTCTTCGCTGAATGCTGGTAACAAATCTTCTCGGCCATGGTATTTGTAGCAGTTTATGACTATCTGCCTCAGTGCGTGGGTCCATGAGATCTGCAAATTACGGCACTGCATCTCACATATACAAACTGTTCACATTTAGACAATTATTATTATATACAACTATTCTGCATTCAGCAATATGAATTAAAAAGATGCAAAAGTAAATTAATCTTCACTGTATTTATTTACTCAAGATAAAAACAATTAATCACTTAAACAATAGTTTATGACTATCCGAACTTTGTCCGAACAAAGTTCGGATAGTCATAAGCTATTGTTTAAGTGATTAATAAGATTCACCGAACGTAATAGACTTTAATCCAAGAATAAAAACAATGTTGATATATTTTCATTTTCAATTGTAAATTATTGGATTAACAACCATATAAAAAGCACAATAACATATTTTTTCTACTTATTTAAAAATTAAAAATTGTATTCAAATTTTCAAAAAGGGCTTGGAACAGTTCAATAATTTTACAATACAGCATTTTAACCTTTTCCATAAGCGAACTTGCTCAAATAATCCAGGGTTACATCAAAACATTTGCTTTTACAAGTTTAACACTGCCAAAAACTGCAAACAATATGTTGAAGTGTTTTTCAAATGGCCAAATAATGGAGTATGTGTAATTAAACTACGACTAAACAAACAAACAAAAATTTGGATGGACCTATATGAGATTATTCAATAATATACATTGAGGCCAATATATTTCTGTGCTACTTTTATAAATATATTTTGTGCTTGAAAATATGGTGTTTAGTGTGATTTGTTTTTCTTTGAAAATAATTAGGTATAATGAACTATTATGTCACATTGAAACTTAATTGCAGCTGACTATCATAGTAAGTTACACCATCCTTGGCATTTACACATGTGTGCATAATTTCACATTTTTAAAAAAAATAAATGTTACAAGTAGATTTTTGTAATACTATGTGCGCATTTATTTCTATTCAGTTTTACTTTGGGCTACAAAAGACTCCATAATTCATGATGAGGAAAATGTTATTTCATCAACAAAACTTAAAAACAATTTTTTTTCTATTATTAAAAATAGAAAAAAGCAACATTTTACGAGGGTAAGTCAAATATTATCCGCAATATAGGTATATTTTTTGTTTACGTTGGCAGTACTGTCCTTTTGCGTTGATGACGCATGCTTTGTTTATTCGTTGTTATGTCTATGCACGTTTCAAGCTGCTAGGTTAGTTTCGTTATCGCTGCCGTGATGTTAATAATGGCCGCTCCACTTTCTATTTGCACCAAAGAAGAGCAACGTTCAGTGATCCGTTTTTTGTGGTCGGAAGGTGTATCAGGGGCCGAAATTCATCGAAGACTTTTGGTACAGTACGGGAACAATTGTTTGCCACAACGGAGTGTCTATGAATGGATTGAAAAATCAAAAATGGTCGCACAAGTGTTACGCAAAATGAAGGAGCTGGACGACCAGTTACCGCCATAAACGAGGAAAACATTGAGCGTTCACGTGAAATGATTCTCTCAGACAGAAGGATAACTGTTGACGACGTGGCAAATCGTCTGCAAATTAGCCACGGTTCTGCCTACGAAATCATTTACAGCAGACTTGGGTTTCATAAAGTTTGTGCAAGATGGGTTCCAAAACAACTGACACAGTTGCATAAACAAACGCGCTTGGACGTGTGCAAAAAACATTTGGATCGCTATGTTAACGAACGGGACAACTTCTTAGACAGGATCGTTACTGGTGACGAAACATGGATCCATCATTACGAGCCGGAGAGTAAACGGCAGAGTATGGAATGGAAACATCCAAATTCGCCGTGCAAGAAAAAATTCAAAACCCAACCGTCCGCAGGAAAACTTATTCTTACGGTTTTTTGGGACTCACAAGGTCCATTACTGGAACATTATCAGGAAAGGGGCACAACAATAAACAGTGTACGTTACAGTGAGATGCTTACTGCTAAGCTGAAGCCTGCAATTCGTAGCAAACGCCGAGGATTGCTGTCAAAAGGCGTTGTGTTGTTGCACGACAATGCCCGTCCGCATACAGCTGCCCACACTGCAGAAACGCTTCAGAAACTCAATTTTGAAGTATTGGATCATCCTCCATATAGTCCCGATCTCGCTCCATCTGATTTTTACTCGTTTGGTCCACTCTAAGAGGCAATTAGGGGCCATCGATTTACGACAGACGAAGCATTGAAAGAAGCGGTGCATTCCTGGCTCGCATCTCAACACAAAACCTTCTTCCACGAGGGCATCAGGAATCTTGAACAACGTTGGACCAAGTGCGTTGAAAAGCAAGGGGACTATGTCGAAAAATTATGTACTTGTAAGTTTCCTATTTGATTTCAATAAAATTTTATAACTATATTGCGGATAATTATTGACTTACCCTCGTATCAGGCCTACTGAATAAAGACTTTAAGTTTTCAAAACATACAACTTATATTACTGTTCTTTATTTTATTCTAAACATGGTGGTATGAGATAATATATATTTATTTAGTTATAACTTTTTAATGAATTAAACACACATGTGCAAAACACCTGCTAACTAATTGTATCTAGTAAAAGTACTGGGGACAAAATAATTGGGGTTTAAAAGGTTTAAACAATAATTTCAAGGACAATAATGTTAAGAAAAGGTATTAGGAAACCATAAAAAGATGAGTTATAAAGAATTTTATAAACAGTATACAGCATGTAGTTTATGTATTCAAATACTTACTACGAGGTAATTATGATTATTCAAGTTGATACAACACAACAGTCAAAAACATTATATATATATATATATATATATATATATATATATATGTGTGTCTCCTATCTAGACCAAAAATTCATAAATAAGCTTTAAGCTCTACTAGAATTAACCTAAAAATATATACATATATATTGTTGATATTTTACGTTATCCATTGTTTTTCCATTGCACTGACTTTATGAAGTTAATATATTACTATTGTAAGTAATTTTATCCACCATTAAGTGCAATGATTTTACCTTGTGTGATGAGGCGCCTTTTGGTCATTGACCATTGTCGAATCACTGATTACTTTTTCTCAATTTTTCTGGTGTGGATGTTCGGTCCGTGGTGTTGGTACTTGTTGACGTCATAAACATTTCCTCTTGAGTCTCATGTATAATGTTTTTGAATAGTATGTTTTCTATTCATACTATTTATAGCCGAGATTAGCTGACATTTGTTTACTACAATCTTATGATGACATTACGTTTCTAAGCGTCCAAGCATTTTGTCAATGACTCATATTTACAATAGTCTGTTCCCACCTCGAGTTGGTTCATTCACTCTAATAGGACAATTATCGTTTATTCTTGCTTTAGTTCAGAAAGCTTAGTTTATTTTTGATGGTTTTTACCGGATATTTTGCAAGGTTAAGTTGTTCAAACTAAAAAAAAAACGTTAAAATATAAAAGTTAAACCAAATTAAATCTGTTCATAAGACTCCCTGAAGCATTGTTTCATTTTAAGCATCAAAAGTTAACTTGAGATGGTCGGGTTTAAAAACGACTCAGGCAATATGTTCTCCAAACTCTTCTGAAGCAGTGACGTAAAAATCAAACCCTTATACAAACACGTATCAACACTAAGAAAGTTTCAATTAGACTGGGAGGGAGCGTGCCGGTGAGGAGTGGGGAGCACCTCGGCACACTCTCAGTGCCTCGTAAGGGAACCCAGAGCCGTTCTGAACGTGTAAGTAAACCTTCTATAATACTATTTTAAACTATTGTTTTTTGGCCACATGTGGTATTTCATTAAACTGATACATTAAAATATATTTACTTTTCTTAGATAATTTTTAGCAAACTGTTATCATTTCTGATGTCTCAATTGTGCACTAAAATAAAAACTAGGTGCTCTTAGAGGACTAATCCCACACTGTGCACCATTTCCTTCGTTCTCTTCTATCCTTTCTGTTTACACACTATAAACGTAAACTTATTATCTACAAAAATTGATTAGAGAATTATTAGAGATTTTGAATAATATATAATATAGAATTACATGCAACATGTGAATTACATTTAACTATATTAAATTAATTTAATTCAACATTTAGTTTATTGTAGCTTAGATTAAATTTGCATATAAAACGTTGATAATTTTATTTGAGTCAACAATCTCAAACTTAAATACTCAATAAAGATACTACGCTTGAATCTTCAAGGTTTAGGTTTGAACTACATTTTATCATTAAAAAAATAAGACACTTATTGGATACGATCCATTTCTACATTTTAATACTATATTGTGTTGCAAATTTTGTGACAAAATATTGGTAAAACTTTTAGTTTGTTAACATTTAATTTAATTGAAAGCCGAGTTCATTGTATTTTCGATAATACTTTGATAAATTTATTACACTAAAAATGTTAAATAATTTCATTATGATTTATGACCTGATTTTTTATAAAAGGCCTACAAAAAGGTAACCATAAAAGGTTGCAAAACCTGTAAAAATATATAAATTTTCAATAGGAAACAATACTTAACATTTAAATTACCTTTTGTTTCTCTTCTTCTGGTCGAGCATCCATCCTCACATTAGCCCAAGGTAGTTCTTTTGGCCACCAAGGTGGCCTCGTTGATTCTCTACCCCATCCTGGCTTCCCTCTACCTGTAATTTCAAGGTAAATAAATTTCCACATTTATGAACAGCGATACTAAAAGTAAACATTAAAACTCACTCATTGAGAAGACACAGAATCTCATTTATGCCCCCTTAAACAATACCTAAATGTATTTTAATTTAATAATATTGAACACTATTTTACAAAATCAGGGAGAACATTTTTAATTTCATATATAGTAATTTTAATATTTAATGCATAGTAGTAAAAAAAAACATTGTACTAGTCATCCTTGAGCTGAGTATGACTAGTTGACCATCTGCCCGGCAGCATCACTGACCCTGTACCTCATAGTATAAATATTTACTTTTTTTTAGGTTAATGACTGATCACAGACCAATTCATATTTTTACAATACTCTATATTATGATTTTATTTCCAAATTCCCTTTTCAAGAACTAAAATTTATTAATCTAATATTTAACCAAACATATCACACTCTTAATAAATTTTAATTCACATTTACAAGTCAAATTTTTTTACCACAATTAATGCAGACAAATCACAGATACATACTCCAGCTCTTCCATACTATTAATAACAGAGGCACAATTTAAATTTTAAACAACACAATCATTATAACACATACAATACCTAAACAGATCAAAAAATATATAAAAATGTTAAATTCTCTTATATTTTCCTTACTAAAGTTTCATAAGGAAAACCCTTTAATTCCATCATTTTATTCAATGCATTTCTTCCTTGTTTTTTTTTTTTATATAGCTCATTTTATCAAAAATCCTTTTTTTCCAATCTCTTTTTCTTATGTAAAATATCTATTATCCCAGTCCATTTGATGTTTTGTAATGTTTTTTTATAAAACACTAAAACAATAAATAACAATAATCCAAAATATAATAGAAGTGAATTAGAAATGGATAAATAAAGAAAATGTAAACAATTGAGCCATAACCTAAAAACAATTATGATCATAAAATATTAAAACCAAGATGGCGGCTAGTATAAATATGAAACAGCTGATGTTTTAAAAATGTAGAAATATACAAAACCTAAAACTATTACATAGAGGATCAAAACTTAACTGTCCAGGAAAGGAAGATGAAAATCAATTAACCAGTGGGTTATGTAACAGATGTTTCAACAATTGACAAAGTTTTATTCTTTTCTCTAGAAATTTCAATAGAAAAAATTCATTGTTAGAAAAGGTTGCATTGGAACTGGAAGCAAAAAACTTAGTTGGCCAAAATTTTATTGAAGGAAGAATTCGAGTGTTAAAAAAAACTGGCCTAATTAAAAATTGATAGAAGCCAATACTGATGAAAACATAAAAAAAACATAGTGGTGAAAGATTTGACTATAAAAATAAATTAAAAGGCTACAATTTTGGACAAACAGATTTAACCTCAGATAAGTAATTAATTTTAAAAAAGATTGTAAATTATTATTATATTGTAAATTCAAAATTAATAAATTTAGGCCTAGGGGTTTCTTTTATAAACTTTATTACAACATTAATTGCGTAAACAAAATTTTAATTTGTCATAATTAATACCCACCGAATAACCTAGGAGAAAAAAGTCTTGTGCTAGTTGACTAAATTAGGAAAATAAAAAAGAAGTCTATTAAAAAAATATTGTAACTAGAATAATTAAAAAAAGTAAATTAAACAAAGATTAATCGAATTATAAGAATGTGTTTTTATTTATTACTATAAATGGTAAGTAATAAAAAATAAAAGTAATAAAAAAAAGGAATGTAAATTATACTGTTAGGGTTAAAATCATTTTGTAATTCTAACTGGCGCCCAGCAATTTATTGTTTTCTAAGGATTGTTATTATTAAATTTTGTTTTATTATAAAGAAATTATATTCAAATTATTCAAAATTATAAAATAAATATATAAAAAAATATTATAGTTTATTATTAATCTTTTTAATATGTTCAGAAATAACATTATAATATTTTTAATCATATTTTATATTACTTTTGTGCTCATTCCTTGTCATTTCCAAAAGTCTTTCAGTTTGTCCTACATAACACGCATCACACTTTGCAATCAATCTTATGTACCACACTTTTATTCAGCAATTTTTTTACAACTATCTTATGCATTTCTATTAATATTATTAAGTTTAAAAGGAAATTTATACACTACCTTTAATTCACATTTCCCCTCAACATTTTACCTAAGTCAGTAAGTTTGGTAAAACATTTAATATAAGGTAAATTAAAGGTTTTTCCCCATTACATCTTGATTATCATTTTCTTTATTTTCATCTTTAAACTTTAATTTGTTCTTTATAATATTTATCAATAAAACTTTCAGGATAATTATTTAAAATTAAATCATTTTTCATAACTAAAAAATTTTTTAAATGAAACTGTGGATCAGTTTACGTTAAAATTTTATAAGAAAGACTTTTCCTCATTCCTATAATTTTACTTGGCTAGAATGTGCAAAAAAGAATTTTCATATCTACCTGAAAACATATTCTTTTTATATAAATCTAATAAAAGCCCACCATTATCTTGCTTTTCAACTAAAATATCAAAAGAAAGTTGAATTCATCATTCCTCTCAACTTCATATGTGAAATGTAATCCTTCATGAGCAGAGTTCATCCTCTTTACTTATGTTTTAAATTTATTTTTAACAATAATCAGAAAAGTATCATCAACAAGTTTAACAGTATCAACAAGTATCAGAAACAGGTTCCACAGTCGACCTTAAAAGTCCTGGACGTCGTTGTTATGGCCAAACTGAACACAACATTGCGTTGGTTCGTGACAGTGTTGCTGTTAGCGCAGCAAAATCAATGCATGAGGTTCTCAACAATTGGGTTTAAGTTGTTCTTCTGTACAGAGAATTTTGTGATACGATCTTCATTATCACCCTTATAAAATTCAGTTGATGGAACATTGAAAGTGGTAGATCAACAGAAGAGATGACAGTTTGTTGAATAGGTATTGAGAACATGGCAGAAGGATGACAGCTTCGTAAATAAAACCAGTGATGAAGGGCACCTCCACTTAAATGGATTTGCTAACAGAACTGATGTATCTGGGGTTCAGAAAACCCTCGCATAATTAAAGGAAGTGAAATGTATACAATGACAGCTTGGTGGGGATTCTGGACGGATGGCGTCAACGTTCCTTACTCTTTTGAAGATCAGGAAGGACAAACCGTGGCAGTAAATAGAGATCGATACCGTACAATGTTTAGAGAGTTTTTGTGGCCTCACTTGGATGGAATGCATATTGACAAGTTGTGGCACCATTGACGAGCAGGATGGTGCCACCTGCCATGCTGCCCGTGATACAATTGTTTTGTTCTGTAAACGGTTCCAGGATCATTTCTCGTAATTACAACCATCAATAGCCACTAAGATCATGTAACTTGATGCCATGTGACTTCCATCTTTGTGGTCATCTGAAGTCATTGGTGTATGCTAATAAACCACAAAACATGAATGACTTGAAAGAAGAAATTGGATGAGTTATTGGCAAAATGGAAGTGGAAACTTATGCAGGAAATTTCATGGACAGAGTTGTTGCGTGCCAGCGCATTAGAGGAACACACATGCACGAGATCATTTTTCATACACCAAATCGGAAAGTTGATGTATTTTAGTTTTTTTATTAAAGTAAATCTCAATTCTATATATCAAAACCGGCGCTCTTTTTGAACCATCCGTTATATACAAACACATTTAAAAGATTACAGAAATAGATTGTTATCCTGATTAATACAAACACATTTAAAAGATTACAGAAATAGATTGTTATCCTGATTAATACTTGTAGATGAAGATATCATTGCTTTTTATAAAATGTTAATATTTTAGATGGCTTATACATGAACAAGGAAGCAGGAAATGATTGTTTCGGCTCAAACTCTGGCTCTTGGATAGCCCAAAATTTGGTCTTACCTGAAGAATTTGTGGATTGATTGAAAATGCTACCTGGATGCCAATATTGCGATGTTTGGAATGTTACTGATCGGATAGTTTTCCTTTTGAGGAAGAATATATCTGTCAGTAGAGACTTGTCAGTTACATTGGAGATTTTGGATAGTAACTATGTAACTGTGTGTCCCATGGGATCATATTTTATTACAGTTTGTAGTTGTTATCAAGTTTAGAGTGGTGTTTTTTAAGTCTTATGAGATGAACAGGATTTTTAAAAAAACTGTTTATCAGTTGACGATAAATTGAAAATTTTGAAGTGTAACAATAAAAATTCCCAACTGAGAAATTAATAGCAAATCATGGCCGATCTGAAAATTCCCAGTTCCAAATTAAGAACAATTTTAAAAAAGGAGTTAGAAATGCAGCTCAAAGTGAAACAAAAAAAAAAAGAAAAAACAAGACCGAAAAGATGAAAGATGGAAAAGGTTTTCTTAAAATGGTTTCAACTTCAGATCATGCATCTACCAATGAATGGGCCATTGCTAACTGAAAAATCACAAGAAAAACAAGAACTTAAAATTAATAATTTTACTGGGTCCAGTGGATGGATTGACTGATTGAAAACAAGCTATGGCTTTGTATATCATCAGATCAGGGGAGAAGCAGTCAGTAAATGAGGAAAATGTTTCTTCATGGAAAGAAACCGTGTTACCCCAGTTGCTGAAGGATTTCTCGCCGTGTGATGATTTTCAATTCTGACGAGTTGGACTACTTTTTAAAACTCATACCAGAAAAGAGATTTTCAGTACTAGTATGCGCTAATGTGAATGGTTCAAAAAAGCTTAAAATATTTGGTCCTGGGAAAAGTCCAAGTTAATGATGTGTTTCAAGAACATTCGATCGTTTCCATGCGATCACTCAGCATAAAGCCGTGCATCATTGACAGGAGAACTAACATAAAAACTGGTTTTTTAACCCCGAATGGTACAAATATGCTTCAGCCCAAGAACCATAAGATAATAAAGTTGTAAAGCAGCATTACCATAACAACTACAAAGATATTTATGTGCCATGGCGCAAAGTTATCAGCAACATCCTGTAAACATTTTAGATGCTATTAGTTATGTTCCTTCGGCATAGAATGGAGTCTGTTCTGAGGTCATTAAAAACGGTTTCATACAAGTGGGTGTTAAATTGTCTCAGTGTGTACTCACAACAAGTCGTAGTTGAATGAATGTCATATTTGATGACTTTCCCCACTACTTGTCTATTAATGACAATATCGTGACTTGTGAGATACGAACAGTACAGGAAATTCTGAAAGACGTTGCTTCAAAAGCTTCTACTACTAGTGAAATGAGTGAGGATTATGATGATAGTGAAGAAGAAGAACCTATGGTGCCAGTAATACCAGACTGATGTGAGAGGTTATATTAACAGCAAGTTTGAAATTTCAGATGATGCTATCGAAAAGATTAATGAATTAGAAACATTGATTTTAAAAACATCTCGGAAAAAATTGTAATGAAAAATTATTTTAAGAAAATATAATCACTAGAAAACATTCACTCATAGTAGTAATGCATTTATATACAGTATGTAGGTTATGGTTTACCATTAAATGCGAATGTCTGTGTTTGTAATTTGTCTTTTGTTATTTCATACGTTTCCTCTTTAACATGTTGGCTGCGGCAGGAGCCTATCGGCTTCCGAGTGGGGGCTTCTTGGATGCGGCGGAGGCCTATAGGCTTCTCTCGTCCATATTCGTTGAATGTCGGGTTTACAACTGCAGTTATTGCTTTAGTTTGCTGTTTCTCTCGCAGCGTGGTGGGTGTGTACGTGTGTTTCTTGTGTAGCAATAGTTTCCCATTTCGTTTACCAAAGGACGGTATATTATTCATTTGATTTTGTAAATAAATAGTGTTAGTTTTAGTGTTTTATCTTTGTAAAATAATGGCTGGTACATCTAGGGACATGGTTTATAATGTAAATAGTGCTTTGAACGATGTTGGTGACTACTCCGAGACTAGTTCCGGTGATGAGTTCAGTGACATTGATGCCGCCGATCTAGATGGTGAACCTATATCTACAGACAATGAAAGTGACTCAGATGATGATGATTCAGACAATTACAACCCTACTTGGTGTCATTATAACACTATTGGTATGAGAGACATACCATTTACTCGACAGAATATATATATAACAGTAAAAAGGCAAAAGTGTAATTTTTTTACAAAGGTATCTTCTAGAGGTACTGTGAAAGCCTATAGGCTTCCGATAACTGTGACGTCATAATATTAGCTGAAAAGCATTCAAAATGTTTTTTTTCTTCTGATAAATTATTATTTCATTATTACGAGGTTTGTTAAAAAAATACGCAAACTGTTTGAATTACGCGGCTCAAGTCGGTTTCAAGAGAATCCACTTGGTGTCGCTAAGTTCGTATAAATTAGCTAATTAAAACGTGGTAATTCAGTCGCAGATATCTTCATTTGTTGATGAGTTACACGCAGTTTAGTAAAGAGTGTTTTTTTCGTTTGTCGGATTTTAAAATGGACAGCCTGAAGGAGCAACGAATTGCTGTGAAATTTTGTGTAAAACCAGGGAAATCTGCAACAGAAACATTTGCCATGCTTAAACATGCGATGTTGCCATGAAGCGTACTGCATGTTTCAAGTGGCATGAACGTTTCAAGGGTGGCCGACAATCGATTGATGACGATGAGCGTCCTGACCGTCCTTCAACGTCAACTGACGACCCACACTTTGACAAAATCAACACCCTGGTGCGCGAAAATCGATGTCTGACCATTTCCAAAGAGCTTTCCGAAGAGTGTGGGATATCAGTTGGATCTTGTTACGAGATTTTGATCGAAAATTACGAAGATTTTGATCGAAAAATTGGTCAAGAATTATAACCGGTGATGAATCATGGGTGTATGGTTACGACATTGAAACGAAGGTCCAATCATCCCAATGGGTGAGTCAAACGTCCCCAAGACCCAAAAAAGCTCGCCAAGTTCGGTCGAATGTCAAGGTGATTCTGACAGTTTTTTTTTTTTTGATGCTAAGGGTGTTGTTCACTACGAGTACCTCCCAGAAGGCTCTACAGTAAGCCAGATTACTTACATTGAAGTACTGAAACGTCTGAGGGACGCCGTTTGACGTAAAAGGCCAGAACTGTGGAGAAGTGATAACTGGTTTTTCCATCACAACAACGGTCCAGCTCTCTCAGCACTCAGAACTCGTGAGTTTTTGGCCAAACACTCGATCACTGTTCTTTCCCACCCCCTCCTACTCACCTGAACTTGCTCCTTATGACTTTTTCTTATTCCCAAAACTCAAAAACCCCCTCAAAGGAAAAAGATTTGAAACAATTTCAGAGATTAAGGCAAATGCGACAAAGGAGCTGAAAGCCATCACAAAAGTAGCGTACCAGGACTGTTATAACAAGTGGAAACACCGTTGGGATAAGTGTGTGTGTTGGGGAGGAGAGCACTTTGAAGGAGACCCAGACGTGTAACTTCCCAATAAAGTACATTTTTTTTATTACCTCAGTCCACGTATTTTTTTAACAGACTCGTGTTTACGATATATGACAATAAATAGTCATAAGTAAAATTTTTCTTACAATGTGACCTTTTAGCAGCGCTGCGGAAGCCTATTGGCTTCCGAAATTATGACATCATATTTTCACCTGAAAAGCATTGAAATTATTTTTTTTCTAAAAACTGTCTTTTTTCATTAAATTAAATTTAAAAATTGTAAACAAAAAGTTCAGGACCGGTAAAAGGTATGCCCCAAGTTCCGCTGTAGCGAACGTGTTAAAAAAATTGTGATTCAATTGTTTTGGTGAATATGTGGGAATATAATGCACATGTAATGGTGGGTAGATACAGTATTTTTTTTTTTTGTTGGTGATGTGGTATTTTCTATTCCAGTATAAGACGTTATTTTTCGATGCTATCTTGAAAATCTTATTAAGCGGATTTTACTGTATTAGTGTTTTTGTGTGTCTATTTCAAGATTACAGACCAGAATATTACCAAGGTAAGCCTGTCAGTCTCCTCCCTAGCCAAAAAAAATTCAACACACCTGTTCAGTATTTGCAACTCATTCACAATTTTCTGATCAAGTTTTGATTTTCACTGCGTTATGAAACTTGTGTTTCAAACCACTACATTTTCTCTAAATCTTATGATCAACAACTTTAAATAATATCTTTTTACTTATGATTTGTCTTCTATTTTCAAACGCTATATATCACATAAAAAAAATATTAAATTAGAGCTTCAATAATTTGATATCAATAAAAATAACCAACCTAATTTTTTACTTATTGGATGAAATGATTGGATTCTGTAATATAAAGTTGAAATAACTTGATAGAGACTTAGACAAATCTTACAATTCATTACGTCTTTCTGAAAATGAAATAAAACAAACATAGGCAAAAACGCCAATAATTTTTGAGGACAACATAACAAAGAGGAATAAGTTAATACAAAAAAATAAATAACGGCTTATAATACGGCATTTATAATGATTTATATTTTTTAAAAGTAGAATTAGGTTGGGTCATAGCTGGCTAATGTGAAAAAAAAGTAATCCACATGAATATGCAAATCATATGTTTTGTGTTATTGTTAATAGTTGAACAAAATTTAAAATATATTTGTGTTAAATATTTAATTATATTATCACAAGTAGATACTATTATTTTTAATACGATTATTACTTAATATAGCAAAGTTATCAAAGAAACACAATATCAAGAGCACAGTGGTACAATATATTATAATGAAAATATTGGAAAGAACCCCCAATACCACAAAAATACCAAATAAAACAGGTTACTTAAACCCTTATGTACATTTTGATGACCATGTCTTCATCATCAGGGGGTCTTATTACAAAATTACAATCTAGCAAACAAGAAGTTACAAACTAGAGTGACCACTAGAGTATAATATTATCAAAGGAAGCTATGTCTGTTTAATATCTGTTGAAATCTAGAACCCATCATCATAGCGCCTTCTCACTATACTCAATTTCAATCCTAAACAATAACCAAAGATTCCAAACATGGTAGTCAGTGTTTGCTGATCTATTTAGTAAATAAAAATGAAAAAATTTGTTTTTCACTCCATTTTTTGCATCTGACACGGGTTTTCTCAAAAAAAACTCAACTTACAGTTCTGGGACCTTTGCTATAAATTTAAGCGTGACAAGTAGAATTAATACTAACCTGTGGAATATTTAAGCATCAGTGGAATAAATGCCCTAAGTTGTGCCTGGGTCATCTTCTCCACTGGCGTAGGAATACCATCTATGATTAATGGTGGTAACTCATAAAGGGAAGGGTCTTCTTGTACAGGGGGTGGGGCTTGTTGAGCTAGAGCTGTTTCTAGTTCTTCCATTATCATACTTCTTAAATTTTTAACCTATATAAAAAAGACAATTTCTTTTAAATAAATTTTTTAAAGAGAGATTAACGATATTTACTATTTGATAACTACAAATTTACAATAATATTAAAAGGTTTCAATGAATTACACAGGACTAGAGCGAGTCTCATCTTTTATCCACTGATGTCTCAATCATACAAACATAGATTAACCCTATAATACTTTTAAAGCTATGAAGTACAGTAATATAAAAATATGTAGTACTGTACTTCATAACCTTCAAAACAATCATAAGGTTAATTTACCTCAAGAATGATTGAAAAATTAGTGATAAAAAGACTTCAGTCTTGTAATAACAGTAATATTACATCAATATTATTTTATAAGAAAAATATCAACAATATACATTTGCAACAAAATTACACCCGTTTTAAATATCCATTAGTAATAATTTTAATATTATCAATGTTGAAATCAAACTTCAAAATGAATTTCAATTTATTATTTAACTTTGAAATGCCAAATAACTTTTATGTTATAACTGTAAATATATAAAAAAAAATTGTTATAAAAACAAATTCTAAAAATAAAAGAGCTCTAGAAATTTCAATATACCAGCAACATCGGGTTCTTAGGTAAATATCTTGATACATATAAGAATAAGTAAACAAGTTCCAAGGTAAAGTTATCTATTTGGTACTGATACTGGAAATGACATTTATTATTACATAAGGCATCAATATTAGGTTATATGATGGTAACTCTGGTTATATGAAATTATTTGTTTAACTTACCTATATTATAAATAGAAATAAATATTTATCTAAATATGATAAATTTGGTTATACAGTAAAAAAATAATAATTGTTATAAGCCAGCCTACTTGCTGCATTCAATATTAAAGTGATCACAGTTATTACTTTATAACCTATCAAGCCTAAGATTGGAGTAAACACTTAGACAACGCATGATTCTCTTCAATTTATTGGATCAGAAGCTAGAAGTTTAATCCTATTTGTCTCAGTCCATTCCATCAGGGTGTCTAGTAAAATACGTTGAAGAATTCCCTGAGTTTTCCCTGACTTTTCCTCTTTAAGATGTCTATAGAAAGCCCAGTTTACATTGGGCCCATCCATTGATATCTGAAGGATCTTGGATAAATCGAGACTTTGAACACCTTTTAAGAACGAATTGAGTAACTCTTTTGCTTTTGTGTCTGTAAGGAACACAGAACCAAAATATCGAGCTTTCACTTCATCCGTCTATGCATCCCAATACCTAACACTCAAATCCATTTGGGCTCTTTGTGATATTTTGTTTAAACTTTCATCAAAGCCAATTACATAGTTAGAATTTGAATTTAATGATGTCAGTAACAGGCCTTTAAAATAATTTTATAAACCGAATACAACACTATAGGAAATTTTATCTTTCCGCAATCTCATGTTTTGTGCAATGGTGCTATCAGGGAACATCCTTGGAAAGAGGCACACACTACCTTCTGCATTGCGTAAAGAAGTGTTGCATTACTAAATTCACGCACCATATAATCTCTGCTTCGGTCACTTCATCTTTCAGTTTATATTTATCCTAAGGAAGGAGGGGAGGTAATGACAACGTCTGCATGACGCGATTGCCCGCTACGGCAATGAAAACCGGAACCTTCCATGTTGAAATAAACATTGTAAAAATAATCACCGTCAAATAAAACACATACTATCACGAGTCTAGACAAATAGCTGGCTACGAATGTTTACACAGCGTTCTGTGTAGTCAGAAACAGACTGAGTTATCTGTTATCCCCACCCGTCCATATGATAACACAACCACTGCGCACCCCAAGGCCACGGTCCAGGCTAAAACTTCCCAGCTGTACCAACTCGACACATTTATTATTTATTGACATAAGTCCTGAAGTCATAGCAACGAGCTTATCAAATAAATAATGGGCATCTAAAGAAAGAAGTGTTATTTCCTAACTGCCCTGCCCCTAAACCAGCCCGCTGGCTTACAATACCAAATATTCGAGAGCAATGGCCACTAGTTTTGTTTCTAATCAAAATAAATATTTTCCCGATTTTTTAAAATTTTCCCTGACTTCCCTGAATTTTCCAGAATCTTGAAAATCCCTGACTTTTCCAGGTTTTCCCTGCACCTAGACACCCTGTCCATATCCCTTTTACACAATAATTGACTTATTATGATATTTTATTCACCTTCTAAGCAATTAGTCACTTTTGTAAAAGAAATCTCTCAGTTGTGCATACACTCAAATGTTCTGCAGTGTCTGAAGGGGAAGACATAGCAAAGCTAGTAGAATCTGTATTTAACACATTCAGCAATGCGGCGATATTGGAGATCTCATCAAACTACATTCTGTTTTTTTGTTAACTTGCACATATGATGGCAGTTGAATTATTGAAATGCTATGCGGGTTGCATAGCTTGTCATAGCATCTAATTATCGTGCCCGTTGTTTTACTCTCAATTTTATTTCTACAATGCACAGGTTTATTGGGGACATCAAAACAGTGTATTAGACATTAAAATATTGTTTTATTTATCGGGTTACAGTTAAAAAAAAGAAATACAAATGATAAAATACTGTATGACAAATAATTAAACTCAATAAAAAAGACAGAGAAACAAGATAATTTACATACAAATCTTAAGTACCTACTACATATTAAAATATACTATATAATAAAATTAACCACTCAACTTTTAACTCGGAATGTTTGTTTCTGTTTGCGCCATGTATTTCACAAAGCGATAGACATAGATAATGCATATGTCCGAGATTATTTATAGCCGAGATTAGCTGACATTTGTTTACTACGATCTTATGATGACACATTAGGTTTTCGGGCATCCAAACATTTTGTCAATGACTCATATTTACAGTAGTCTGTTCCCACCTCGAGTAGGATCATTCACTCTAACAGGACAGTTATCGTTTATTCTTGCTTTAGTTCAGAAAGCTTAGTTTATTTTTATGATCGTTGTTTTTACCGGATATTTTGCTGCGTTTAGTGGTTCAAACTAAAAAAACAAAAATATATAAGTTAAACCAAATTAAATCTGTTCATAAAACTCCCTGAAACATTATTTCAGTTCAAGCATCAAAAATTTAACTTGGGATGGTCGAATTTAAAAACGACTCAGCCACAATGTTCTCCAAACTCTTCTGAAGCACTGACATAAAAATCAAACCTTTATACAAACACTTATCAACACTAGAGAAGTTTTAATTAGACTGGGAGTGAGCATGGGAAGTGGGGAGCGCACTGGCACGCTCTTAGTGCCTCGTAAGTGAACCCAGAGCGTGCTGGTATGCTAGCCTTGCTGAATGTGTTAATCTTGTACAGGCAACATGAATGTTTCTAATCAGATTGGCGAAGAATGCAGTCAACATAGTTGACATACTATTTTTGAAAAATAAATCAGATCCATTCCCCTTCCTGATCAAGTGAGAAACCCTAACTACACAATACCATAATTTTCCTCTATTCATAATACAACTCGATGTAAAATTCCTGGAAATTTATACTTGAGGGAAAATTCCCAGGGAATATTGCTACAATATTCCCAAAATTCATAAATTCCCGGGAACTTATGATTTTCTCTTAAACGCATAAATCAATGGACACCCAACATTTTTTTTTTAATCCCTTAGATCTAATCTAATGAATATATAAATCAAATTATAAAGAGTTATATTAAAAAAATATATATTTAATTTTAAAATTCTGATACTTGTTGCTTATTTTAACAGTAAACTGGCTGCGTTCATCTTTAAATGTTATTGGATACAACATAATTGCTTGGTGAATCACTATCATATTTTCTATTATCAAAGAAAATGATCAAATTTTTAAACCTATTACAAATTCTTGTATATTTGTTATAAAATATTGTCAATAACTACCAAATTAATAATAGGTCATTTTAACAAATTAAACCTTAAATCCAAAGTATCTAGAAAGAGACCAGACAAGAGACCAGATCCAAGAAAAAGAGAAATATGTCTGTATTAACACTTAATTTGCTATAAATTATTGAATTGTGCACAATGAATGAGTGTAGTTGTTAATAATTAGTTTTCGTCATTTTCCATCGCATCAAGTCCAAATTCATTCTCATTTTCTTCCTCAATCGCTCCTAACCTGAATTCCTCTTCCTCCTCATGTTCTTTATCTTGAATTTGGGTCTCGGTCTCATTACCAATAGAGTACCCTCTCAAAATTTGTATCACGGTTAAAATAAAAGTTTTTGCCACGGTATATCACAATATTTTTGAATATTTTGTTGTTATAATTTTTATTACCAATTTTATTATTCGTATAGAACCAATTAAGGTTCCAAAACAAACAATTCGAAAGACAAAAATAAACCCTATTTAAATGAGTTAATTCCATAAATTCACTCGTTTTGAGAACTTATAGAGCTTTCAGGAAGTTCTCTAGAAATATTCCCATTTATAAATTCCTTTCCCACTGGGAATATCCCTGCCTCACATCATTAAATACAACTATGTCTCTTACTTTGTCATACCTAATTCCACCTAGCTTCCATAACTCATACCATGATCTTTCCAAGATCCTATATGAGATAGTTTAATATGCCTGTATTAATTTTACCTAGATTCACAATCCTTTTCTTCAAGAGTCCTGCAAGAGGCCTCATGCATCCTTCAAGAGGCCATCGCCCATAAAACCACACACACACACAAAATGCATCTAAGAATAAAATTGGCTTTGTTAATTTCAAGAATTACTTAAATATTTAAAAATAATTACATTAGAATTTCTAAATACTGACAAAATAATTGCAAGTAAAGTGGGAAAATGATAGTTGCAAGTAAATATAGAGTTTTAATGCAAGTAAAGCTAGTTTTTACAATTAATAAGTGCCGTGTTCTAATGATTATTTTATCTAAACAAAATTAAATTATTGTAAAATCCGTAAAGTTAAATATACTTCAGTGTTCTAAATTAAATAGATTTATATAAAATTAAAGCTTTAAAGATTTGTAACACTTCCTTAAAGTACATTGTATTAGGTCAATTCCAATAAATAATATTAATAATTACTACTTACTACATCTTCTAAAGGTTTGGCTCCAAAACATTTAAAACTTGTTGTAGGTTTGCCGGGTGTAGCTACCAATACAACTGCTTGCTGCCCAACTCTTGTTGCGAACTCGTCTATTGTTTGCTAAAACGAAAACCACAACAAAATTTCTACATAAATTCGAACCCAAAATTTGAAAATATAACAATCGCGTTTCTTTAAGTGTAAAAGTTACACAAACTTAACCCATTGCGATTTAAAAATTCGTGTTCCGAGTGACTGAGAGGGTACGAACAATTTCAAACTTGGTGGTTATGGCAACTAAATTATATTAAATAAAATCTTTATTAATTTTATAAGTTTTATTATAAATAATAGTATTATATAAAGTATTAACAGTTATTATTACGTATTAATATTTTACTACATTAAAGTATTAGTATTAAGAACTTAAATCAAGTTAGGTATATAAACATAGGCATATAAACGCTTCGTTAGCGAGTTACATCTAAGAAAAATTTTTTCTAAATTTAAGATTTCCCATTACTGTTAAACAATACCAAATTTTATGGGAAGTTAATTGAGATGTAAAAATTAGTTGATTTTATGTCAAATGAAAACAAGCTGATGGTGGGCAGGGTGATGTAGCTAATAAGAAAGTCATTAACTTAAAAGATGATTATTATTGGATTAAAAGTCTATGGCTTGATATAAATATGTTGCAGATGACTAGATTGTGGATCAAGTTAGTAGGGGAACTGCTGATGAAGATGAAGAGGATGAAAAGTTAATGAAAAATGTGTTCTTCCTTTAGTCCGATTCATCCCTGGATGTGAGATAGCAACTGTAGAAGACGTTGAAGCCTGTTTTCAGGAAGAGAAAGACTACACCATAACAGATGATGAAATTGCCGATCTTTTAAAAAAGATTGCAAGGATATTGACAATTGAAAATTTTTAGGTTCATTGCCTAGAAATATGCAGTAAAGGCCTTAGGTGTTGCCATTGCATATGATGAGCATCAACAAGAAGCTACGGAGAACATCATAATAATGATGCTTCTCATGCAGCGGAACTTAGCAGCTAGTTGTACTGTTTAGATAAACATTGTGCTCGTCCCCATATACTATCAGCCCCACCCCCAACCATTGCCCCTTGTTACTCCTCTTCTTGACCCCTCCATTGGATCACTCTTCCTCTTTTGACCCTAACGATTTTAACAGCTTTAACCACCCAACAATATTAAACCTTTGAAAATAATGTCTGATTGTGAGTTCTCTTGTTCACTTCTCACACAAAAATTCAAAAGTAAAATTGTTCAGCAGTTAATAGGTGGAAACAAGAGAAGGCATGAACCAATGTGAAGCGAGGTAACAAGTAGTAGTGGGGGCGGGGCTAACAATATATAATTACGAACAGTATAGAGCTAATCCGAAACTCACCAACAAACAATAATGTTTTGATGTTAGGAAAAGCCGAATAATGTACTCAACAAATTGATATCAATATTTTAATGCTATTAAATATGGTTATATCAAGAATTTCAATTAAATTTATCCTTCAATTTTTAAAATATTTGTCAAGTAATAATTGCCTAATTTAATGAAGGAATTAATACCTAATAATACCTTTAATACTTTAGAATACTATTATTAAAATATTGCTCATAAAATTATTAAAGTTGGTATTCAACACAATACAGTTGCTGTGACCACTGAGTCCAAAATTAATTTGTATCCACAGTCACACAGAAAACAAATAATTTCACAATCTGAAATAATTATAATTTCACAATTGTGAATAATAATTCACAATCTGTTAGTTTTTTTTTTAAATTAAATTATTTTTGGCAAAAACTTGAAGGAGTTAAATAGTCTCACAACTTAGAACATTGCCTGAAGTAAATGTCCAAAATCTGCTTAAACTAACTTTATAATTTTTTTTTTTTTTTTTGAAAGATTATTTAAAACTTACTCTAAGTTTTCGCAATAGTCTATTTTGCTGCCGTTTTCTAATAGAAGGATTTGTTTCGAAAGAATGTGGGCGCTTTCTCTTCTTAGCAGACACAATGGCAGCTGCTGCAGCCATACCAACAGGTCCTAGACAGAATATATTATTAAATAGGGAAATATTACAAACCCTACTAAGTGAAAAGCATAAAAAGCGCAAAGCTACACAAGTGAACACACAAAAATGGTAACAAAGAATGTTTCATGAGGTAAAAGAGTTCGATAGAACATTATTTCAAATGTTTCAATTTAAAAAAAAAAATTTTTTTAACTATGTTGAAAAATCAATGATTATTTTTATGTAATCTTGATAATTTTATATGAACTGTCTTTTGTAAGTATATTATAATTGAACCATATATGAAAATAATTCATTCTATTACATTGATTACAAAACATAGCCACTTACTTTGCAGAAGGTTCTTACCATTGAGTTCTGAATCACTTACTAGTATGGTAGCTGTTAATAAGATAGGGCAAGGCTCTGTCAAGTAACCATTGTTTAATCATCAATCAGATAAAATATTACATTATTAATATCCATTATATCTTGCTACTTAAAACAAAATATAGCCTTTTTGTCATTTTATTATTTTTTAATTATTATGAAACATTTACATATTAATGTAATATTGAACAGAGTTGGTTTCTTCATAATTTATGTTTGCTCTTTCTGAAAAAAGTTTGCATTTTCTCTGTTTTAGGACAAAATAATTAAATTGTACAAGCTCAATTTGCTTATAAGAGGAATTGGAAACTAATAAACAAATAACAATATAACTTGTTTTTATTATAAGTACCAATCTCTAATGAACTACATAATGAATATTGAGTTTATAGGTGAAAACGTGCTATACTATGTCATCAAATAGGCAAATAATCGATAATAATCAGTGCTATAAAAATCAGTTAAAAAGCCAATGGAAAATATTATTTTCTTTTTCCCAATAGTTGCCATTCTGATTATATATATAAAATAAAAGAAATTATAATTTTATTTCTATAATTTCCATAAAATGTAGTTATACGTTATGAAAAGTTGAAGTTTGAAAAATAATGACTAAATATTTTGATTGTTTTTAATTGCGTATTTAAAATAATTTTTAGTATTTTTGTTCATGTCTGATATTGCAGCAAAATTAGACAAGAATTTGAACACAAATGAAGAATTTAGAGAAAAGGTAGATCAACTCCAACATCTTAAAATTCGAAATTAATAACTTCTCATAACTTCACTAAGAATGTTACATTTTTCAGAAGAATGAACCAAGTTAATAATTTAAAAAATAAGTCAACAAATAGCAATATCTGCTAATTTTTTTCAGAGTATAAATGTATTTAGTTTATTCCTGGATGCTGATATTACTTAAACTGTATATCTGGTCAGCAAGTATTTTGTTGCATCGAACACCCATCCTGCATTGTTCAGGCAGCCTTTTATCATTTCAAAAGACATTGTTATATTTAGATAAAAAGTAGGATCTTTGGTTAAATCCAATGATACACATAACAGTAAAAAGCTGAGATTTTAAGCTTACATTTTCATGTATAATACATTTATTAAATTGAAAAATGTCCTACAAAGTATTGATGGTTAATGAATATAATGTGTTGCAAGTCACAACAGCTATGAAGGAATGCTCCTAATTTCTTTAGTTTTAATTATTTCACTACATATTGTTCATATCAACTTTATATTTTATGAATCTTCATAAATCCATTACAAAATGTATGTCTTTGAAATTTCTCAAGCTAATTTTTAGAAATATGTATGAGGCTGAATATACATATTTTTAATTTTCTACAACTAGTAACTAGTTCTAATTTCTTTGTTATTTTTTATATTGTTTTCAAGAAAAGTATAAATATCATGCTTTCTTTGTTTTATTTTTTATAAGAAAGTATGAATTATAAGGAAAACATAATTTTTTTTTCATGTGCTTATAACCTTATTGTTTTATAAACGACTGTTTACATAAATGATTTATGAATGAAAAAAAATTTCTTCAATAATAAAAACATAAAAATAATAATTATTTTCTAAATCTTTTTTTTCATCTTAAAAACTTGTATTTTAAGTAAAGAACTAAATTCTACACCTCATACAAATTTATATTGTGAAAAAGTTAAAACTGCATATTTAAATAGTTTCAAAATTTGACAATTTCTCGACTAATTGCAGCTCATTCACCAAAATATTTTACAAAACTATTTAAAAAAATCTATTGATATAAATTATTCCAATGTATTCTAAAAGCTTTTCTGATACAGAATAAATATGCACACATATATAAATTTTACATATAAAATGAATACATTTTTGACTATTTAATATAACTAATACACAAACAAAAAACACCACCTTGCCACTATAAAAGTTGAACAGGTTAAAATATTGAATGTTGTTTTTTAAACTGTGACCTAATGGCATATTTCTATAACATATTTTATAAAAATTGATTTATTACCAAGAATAGTTTTACAAAATCTCAAATGTTTAATAGAAATGAAAGTAAAAGAGTATTAAAAAAAATTATATTGATATGTATTTAGCTGGTATAGATTGTCAGCAAAACAAATTATTTGCCATCTGGTAACCAGATAAACAACAAAGGCTTATTGATCAAATATTTTTTTTTGTATTATCAGGGTAATTATTCTACAAAAGATAATATAAATACAAAATGTTTATCATCAAATTATAAATGAAAATTATCTATGATCTTTATGTTATAAAATGTGAATATGAGGGCAACCAACATTTTATAAAATATTAAATACAAACAAAAATAATCAATAACATAACTCAATTTACTTTCTATTCAACAGATATTATAAATTGCAATGTTTTCCAACAGTTTATAAAACGTTTTAGAGTAAAAATGAACCAAGTCCAAGCTAAACTTTAAAACTTTGGAGCCAGTCAACGAAAATAGTAAAAATAGCTATTAAATTTATACAGCATTTTACATTTAATACTACTTTACACAAGTAATTAATAATGCAGAAAATATCTGGCCAGTATCCATTAGACCTTCAGAACTTTTAGTTATCATAATTTTGTCTGTTGGACCTGGTCCACTTTTCTTATGAACCCTCCCATATATAAATCACAATCACCAATACATTATTTGTTTATTGGTTATTATATAAATATTCATTCCAACTCACCAAGTATAATTCACATTATCTTTAAAGTATTTACTTTATTTATACCATTACTCTAAGTAGACGAGTCGATACACTTGAGCTGTAGACAGGTTGTCATTTAAAAGAGCAAATTCAGCTTAGTTCAATATGAGATGTGAATTACACTTTGTATTTATACTGTAGCCAAAGTGAATCCTCGACTTAATTTGAAAGCTTTATTTTTAATATAACTTTTTTTTAAACTACTTGATTTTCTACCTTGTAACAAAATAAAAAATTAATTCTACATTAGAAACATTAATTATTGAAGCCCAGGAAAATAAACAATGTTAGGCCTAATATTGTTAATCGGTTATGATACTGTGTTTTAGTAAATGACAAAAATTACTAAATGCAGACAAAATTACAAATTTATTCATTAGCTCTATTATGACTTCTATAGAATAGTTGGGAGTTAATAATAATCCTGATATATTTTAAATATTACTACTTAGGTTATTGTTAGTTACCCATTTCAATGCTAGATGGGAATATATACGAGGTCTGTTCAAAAAATATGCAGACTGAGATCATAAAAAAAATGTACTTTATTTGGAAGTTACACGTCTGGATCTCCTTCAAAGTACTCTCCTCCCCAACGCACACACTTATCCCAACGGTATTTCCACTTGTTAAAACAGTCCTGGTACGCTTCTTTCGTGATGGAGTTCAGCTCCTTCGTCGCATTTGCCTTAATCTCCGAAATCGTTTCAAATCTTCTTTCTTTGAGGGTTTTTTTGAGTTTTGGGAATAAGAAAATGTCACAAGGAGCAAGGTCAGGTGAGTAGGGGAGGGGGGGAAAGAACAGTGATCGAGTGTTTGGCCAAAAACTCACGAGTTCTGAGTGCTGAGTGAGCTGGAGCGTTGTCGTGATGGAAAAACCACTTATTACTTCTCCACAGTTCTGGCCTTTTGCGTCGGACGGCATCCCTCAGACGTTTCAGTACTTCAATATAGGTAATCTGGTTTACTGTAGAGCCTTCAGGGAGGTACTCGTAGTGAACATCACCCTTAGCATCAAAAAAAAACTGTCAGCATCATCTTGACATTCGACCGAACTTGGCGAGCTTTTTTGGGTCTTGGGGACGTTTTACTCACCCATTGGGATAATTGGACCTTCGTTTCAATGTCGTAACCATACACCCATGATTCATCACCGGTTATAATTCTTGACAAAAAGTTCTCACCTTCACTTGAACGATCAAGCAGTTCCCGACAAACCCGGACGCGATTGGCTTTTTGGTCGTCGGTCATCAGGCGTGGCACAAATTTCGCAGTGACGCGGTTCATCTTCAATTTTTTAGTCAAAATCTCGTAACAAGATCCAACTGATATCCCACACTCTTCGGAAAGCTCCCTAATGATCAGACGTCTATTTTCGCGAACCAGGATGTTGATTTTGTCAACGTGTGGGTAGTCAGTTGAAGTTGAAGGACGTCCAGGACGCTCATCGTCATCAATCGACTGTCAACCACCCTTGATACGTTCATGCCACTTGAAACATGCAGTACGCTTCATGGCAAATGTTCCTGTTGCAGATTTCCCTAGTTTTACACAAAATTTCACAGCAATTCGTTGCTCCTTCAGGCTGTCCATTTAAAATCCGACAAACAAAAAAAACTCTCTTTACTAAACTGCGTGTAACTCATCAACAAATGAAGATATCTGCGACTGAAATACCGTGATTTAATCAGCTGATTTATACGAACCTAGCGACACCAAGCGGTTTCTCCTGAAACTAACTTGAGCCGCGTAATTTTAAACAGTCCGTATATTTTTTGAACAGACCTCGTAGTTGTAAGATTATTAGCATTATATAGAAGCAGATTATCTAGAATCAGTTGATGTAATTTTCTGAAAAGTTAACTACTTAGGTAATTAATTATAAGAAGGCTTATATTTTGAAAATATATGAATAAATAATAAGCCGGTTGAATATCGAGTCAATAGTTTATACATGAATATTTAGAAAATACTATTCAGCTAGATATAGTATAAGAAGTTATAGGGGGAGGGGCAGCATTGTTCTTATACAGCTTTGAACTGTGAGTCAGTACGTTTCTGATGGAGTGAGAAGCAACGCTATACTGTCAATTCATAGCAGCTATTCAAAATGGCCGCTGCACTAAAAATTTCATCACTTACAAGTTACTGTTATTTAATTTATTGAGGTAAAAAACATAAACGCAACAGACAATCACAGTGAACATAGCAATTTAACAAAAATGTAAGAGTGTTGTATCTTTCAAGAAGTCAAACAAATACAGAACTCGTGTTGAAGAAAGAAATGACTGTATTTGTCAACTCCGATCTGATCAGGAAGATTGAAAAGTTGGTGAAATACGCCAGTTCACAGACATGAGCCAGTAAATGAAACTATTTCTCAAGTTTCGCTTAGAGTTTTGTATAAGATTCTTAAAGAAAAAGTTGGCTACAAGAATTTCTGTTGCCTCTAGATACTGCGTAATAAATGCAGATGAAACGTAATAGAACACATTGTGTCAGACACGTCAACTTTGACGTTTCTTTTGCTTATTAGAAACAAAGGTAAAAGTTTATCTATAAGATTGATACTGATGTAGAACCACAACATTTCAGAATAAATTCCAAGAAAATGTTGCCAGATCTTCTCAATGAAAACATATGATAAGAGTATTTTGGAATAGAGATGGTGTATTACTGGTAGATTTTATCGAAAATGGCTCAACATAACCAATCCAGGAACTGTCTTCAAACATGTTAAATTAAATTATTTCCCTGAATAGAGCACAGTTAGTGATGACTGAGTCTGATTTAACTACTTCAGCCTTCTGATCTTTTTTTTCAAGTATTATCTTGAGTAGTTTGTAATCATTGATGGTTGATTATGATAGAAACATTTCTCAAAACCTTCTCAAAGTAAATATAATTGGTCTTAGAATGATAAATTAGATGTTTCTGAACTTACATTATTCTACAACTTCAGTTATAACACCGTTTACTTTTGAAATTATTATATTCAACAATAATACAGTCAACAAGAGAAACTGATTCTTACTTAAAATTACTCATTAAAGTTGTTCAGATTACATCTTTCTAAAATTCAATTCACCGTTATGCTATAATGCTTTGAATATAAGCTCTAGGTTATCAGATTAAGTGAATATTTAATTCTTTTTTTTAAATACAGATGAATATTCGTATATTCTTTTTTTTATACACATATTAAAACCAATAATTTATCAATAATAAATAATTTTCTATATAGATATTAATACTATTTAAAACTGTAGTCTAGGTCTACAAATAATCTACTTTCTATTGGCAGTTTTCTCTCACACATCATTTTTCTCAATTCAAAGTAAAGTAAACAAATACCTAGTTATTTTTGCTATTTTACTTTTTAAGCCTTGCACAAGGGTATATTTAGTTTGTTCAGAGATTTAATTTTGATTATAAGATTGGACTTTGTAGTTGTTGCTACTTTGAGCATATGCAGATACTGATCCAAACTGACAACGATTTGCTAGTCCTAGATTTGTTACATTCACTTTATTTGATCTAAGCTTCAAGGTTTTTTCCGTATGTTTTTCTGTTGAGTATGACAGGAATATTTCTTTGAATTTTGATTCAAAATATTATTTTAAGTTTTGTCTACCAAGTTGTAGATAAGAGTATAGCTGATACCAAATCAGTGGTGCAGAAAAAGTCAAAGAGGATACACTTACAGCAGAAAATAAATATTACCAAAATATATGAATGTGGCAAAAGCCTATAAGATAATGCTCAAAATGTGGACATGGCAGTTTCTAAAATAAGTAGATAATAAAAGATTGAGGTCAAATTAAAGATTCTGTAAAGTGGTAAGCGCCAGTGAAGTCGACAATTATTAAAATGGCTACAAGCGTTCTTATTTCGGAAATAGAAAAACTGCTACCTCCTTGGATGGAAGAGCATATCCAGAATCTATTTCCTTTAAGCGTGTCTATAATCAAACTAAGGCCATGAGTGTTTTTTCAAAAGAAAAAAGCAAATGATATTGATATACTCTTACAGCTAGTCACGGGTGGGTTGACCATTTTAAAATAAAGGGATAGTTTCCATGATGTGAAACTGTGTGATAAGTTAGCAAGTGTCAATAATGAAGCTCCTATAAAACTTATAGAGGCTTTACAAAATTTAATACAAGAAAAGTTTTACTCACCAAAACAAATATTGAACATTGATGAAACCTGGCCGTTTTAGGGGAAAATGGCAGAGAGGTTGCATTATAAGAGAAAAAAGTCCATTCCAGGGTTTAAATCAGCAAGACATCGTATTATACTTCTTCTTGGAGGTAATCTCACAGGATTTAAGATGAAACCCCTTATGGTATATTGTACCGAAAATCTGTGAGTCTTAAAAGTATTAAAAAAAGAGGTTTACATAAGGAATAAATTGCCTTTACATTTTCGATCAAAATGCTAAAGCATGGATGATGTCATCTGTATTCGAAGACGGGTTTATCAATTGTTGCATACCAGAATAATTACTGTAAAGAACTAAACACAAAGTATTACCTTTAATGGTAACTCACCTGTAATACAGATAATCTGGACAGATTTGTCTCTTATATAAAAGTAGTGTTCATGCCACTGAATACCATTTCTCTCATTGTATAGTGATAATTTAACAACTACTTATAGTTGGTGATATTTAAAATCACTTATTTATATTAATTTTTGAGTAACATAAGTAAATACAGAAAAATAACAATTAGATCATTAAATGTTAACAATTACTGGATCGAGTAAATATATATGTTACTTTATGATTAATTACCCACCTTTAATTTGTGTAAATTTAATGAATAATAATGAATTATTAATCTTAATTTATCTCCCAATTCATATATAATCATATACAAATCTATGATTTTTTCAACTCGTTCATGATTGCACTTCATGTTCACGATACAGTTCAAAAGTCATTTCCACCAAACACGCACAAACCATTTACTTTGAAGTACCAATTGCAATTGAATTGTATTTCGTGTTATTCTACTTTGCACAGCTCATTGCACAGGATACCTACCACCACATGCACTATGCCACACAACTCCTTTTCCAATGCCTTTGGTGTAGATACATGTATACAGGTAAAGGCATATTAGAATGCTGCGTTATTGTTTTGTTTCTAGTTAAATAGCCAACGGTTAGTGTTTGAGAAAAAGTAATGGCATAGTGTTAATTCAACATTCTAAGATTCTGCTAAGCTGTATATTAATATTTTGAATATCGCCATTTCCTGCCATTCCTTACATTGTCACATTAACTTTAGAAAATTCTGACTGAAGGAAGTTCTTCAAAAAACGTCAACAGTTACTGTGAAAATGTTAGAAATGGCAGATAACTGTTATGAGACTCAAAATACAGTACAACTTCAATTATCCTAACCAATTTATCTGCTAACATAAGATAACTCGTTTTCTTTTAGAAGACATGGTGAACAACAAAATTCACTTACAAACAAAATAACAGACCAATCAAAGAAGCAGTCAAAAACACATTAACTAACTAATCAAAACGAATAGTGACAATTGTCGGGCTAGCCCACTAGACAACAGAAACTACAAAAATGCTCTGAGATGGTGACTCACCATCCAAATGTTTGTCCTGTGCCTACTTTAGCTTCGCAGAGCAAAAGCCAATAGCATTGTATGCAGAATCATTATCTTGGAAATTGCAGTACGTTTCCATCTAGTTTTTTTGTCTTCCAAAAGTGATTTGAATAATCAGCAAATTGGATAGTTGGAATTTGATATCTGCTATTACATCTAGAATTGATATAGTACCTGTTATACGAGGGCTATTCAGAAAGTAAGGAACGTTTTTGAATTTTAAAAAAATTAAGTATAATAAACATTTTTTATTATATACATCTGAAAGAGCAACTAAAATACTACTTTTCTACGTAGTCGCCAAACAAATTGAGACACTTATCGTAGCGATGGACAAGCTTTGAAATTCCTTCATCATAGAAGTCGGCCGCCTGCAATGTCAGCCACTCAGTGACGCGCAGCTTGAGCTCCGCGTCACCGTCAAAGCGCTAGCCAGGTCTTCATGCTTGATGCAAGGTCAGGACTATAGGGAGGATGAGGGAAAACCTCTCATTTGAATGAGTCAAGGAGTTCTTTGGTGCAGTTTGTTGTGTGAGGTGGGGCATGGTCATGCACAAAAAAAAATGTTTGACGTCAATTTCCCTCGTTTTGAACTGCTCTCCTAAGGTTGCGCAAAGTTTCACAGTACCGTTCAGAGTTTATTGTTGCACCACGTTCAAGAAAGTCAATAAGAAGCACACCTTGCCTATCCCAAAAAACCGTCGCCATAATCTTCCTTGCTGACAATGTTTGCAAACATTTTCTTGGTTTTTTGGGGGAGCTTGGTGTCCCCGATCCATAGACTGTAATTTCAAAAACAAAGTCCGTGAAACTTGTGGGAAACAAAGCGAAAGCTTTGTTAACGTGAATCGGCGATTTTGGTGAACCTTTTTATCAACTTTAGCGACCAGTTCATCAGTCACAATGCTCGGGCGTCCACTCTTCGCTTCGTCATGAACGTCAGTTCGGCCATTTTTAAACTGAATGCACCATTTTTCCACAGAACTTTCATTCATTACGTTGTTTCCGTAAACTTCACATACTTGGCGATAAATAGACATTTAGAGCTTTTGCCAACAAAAACCGTACCACTGACCGCACCTCACAACTGGCGGGGTTTTCAATCGCAGCGCACATCTTCAGTTGAAATTGCGAAAAACCGGGCAAGGCAGAAACCCGCAGACTGAGTTGCCGAGTACGCACGCACCAAAATGTACGAGATCGGAGCGCCTAGCGGCGTCAGACAGAAACGTTTCTTACTTTCTCAATAGCCCTCGTATATTTGCTATTTATTTCAAGTGTTATGTCTAACATGAGATAGAGATCCTTCTGTCCCATGAAAGCACAGACTAGTATACAGTATCTTTAGTGACATTAATTACCTAATAGTCGTTGATTTCTTATAACAATGTAGAAGATTTTGTACTGACTTTTACCATTAAGATTACCTACTAATTGCAACCATGAACTAGATGCATACTGTGACTCAAATAAAAATTTAAAAACAAGTCAGATGTAAAATTAAACTACGATAGTTTTCAGTTTTGAATTTTGGCTTAGAATGTTACTGTGGGAAAACATTTAATAAATCTGGAAGATAATGATTCTTTGCCTTTAAAAAACAAGGATGTATGTATTCCTAGAGTTAAACCAGTTACCTAGAATTGTGAGGAATTAATGAGAGTTGCCTAGAGAGAAAAGATCACTAACCTACCCATAAAGAAAAGATAATACATGTAAAAGCCATTATTATTATGGGCAACAGTAGCAAATATTGATCTAAATTATTATAGCCTAAGTTTTATATATTTAGCCCTTAAGATGTAGATAAGAACTTTATCTGATAATTTTGCACTGCTTAAACTTTTACAGTAAAGTTAAACAAAATTAAGACAACTATAATGGTAAAATTGTTATATAGCTATTAGAATGGAAAAATCTGTAAGGGAAAAAACTAGAGTAATTTATTGCTGACAGACTTTGAAACAGTTGTTTTATTGTTGAAGCCACACTAATCCATCCTTGTTTTTTCATTTAATTAAAAACAATTTTTAGTCATACATATTAGGAAAGTAAGAAAGGATTATAATTACCAATTTTTAACTCCTTATTCAAATTTATATACATGATTAATTGTTTAACAAAAAGGCTATATAATTGTTTTCCAGGAAACATGTTGGACTAACATTATTATGGTGTTTAAGAAAAAGTTTTTTAGAATATAGAAATTTTCAAGTTATCAATTGGCAATTGTCATCTAAAACAATATGGAATGGATTAACATTTTCAGCACAGATCAAGTAATTTTACGGATCGCCCATACAACTGTAGAATGTGTAATTTTATGGGTTCGTAATTCAATGTTAATAGTGTGTATTCTGTATTTTTACGGGTTTAGCGTACTCTGTGATGTTCTTCAGAATATTACTAACATATTTCACCACTAGATAACATGCAATGCATTACTACTGATTTATTGTCCAGCTGACCAGCTGTTACAAATATGATGTAATCGGTGATAGATTTATGTTTATTATGAGCAACTTTCACATAAATGACAATCAGCTTTAGACAACAGAATGGACAACCGGGATATGATCCTCTTCATTATGTACAACCTTCATTAGAAACTTTGCGTATGCCTTTTAAGAAAGCATTCCTGTCTGGGGATGCATCCCCGACTGAGGTCAAGTAGCCTATTACTGAGTCGGCTTGTTACTGGCAAGCATTTTTTTAGAAAAAATACCAGTACCACCAGGAAAAAATTTAATACAAAGAACTTATAAAGTGTGTACTGCAAAGGGGTCGAAAGGGAGTAGGAAATCCAAGAGGAAAGACACATCTTTCTGGTATTGTGAGTGTCGTGTCCTATTATGCAAAGAACCATATTTCAATATTTATCACGCACAACAAAATTACAATGTATAAGTAACTTTTTTCTATGTATATAAACATTTTTTGCGTAAAAACAGTGTGAATGTATTTAGTTTTGTGAAAAACTGTTAGTGCACTTTCATTTGATTGTTTTAAAAAAGACAGTTAGAAAGCGTTTATTTAAATACACAAATTCAAATTTAAAGTAATTGTGTTGTATATCAAAATAAAGAGGAAATCAGGATGATCCAGCCACGAAAGTTTCATTTTTTGATCTTTTATAAGTTGAAAGTTATGATTTTTTTAAAACACCTCCAGCATTTTACCATGAACCTGGGCCAGGGCTCAAAGTGTTAAATAACAATCAGGACTAAGGTAAACACGTCAATCTCTTCCAGTCTGGAATATAGAAAAGGGTTATTTTTACATGTGCATGTCACACTTCTGAAACAGACCTACTCTTTATTAGTCAAGAGGTTTCCGCAAGTTACACTATATGTAAGATGAAGACAAAGATAGATTTATGAAATAAAGATACAACTAATTAAGAGAATGCAGGTAAAACCAGCTTGCATGACCAAGCTCATTTGCTAAAAGTAGGCTGGTGGTGAAATAAGTGTTTATTTTGTACAAGGACGTAATATTGTATGTAAGTAGATGCACACACATTATAATACTTATAACTACAAATTATATTATAAATATAACTATTTCACTGCAAAGTATACATGGATATAAGAAAATTACGATGGAAAAAATGGGCCTATACAGTATGTTCATTAATTTTAAATATAATTTTACTGCAAACAAAAATAAAGCAGCATCACATGAGAAAAGAACAAGAATAATTTACCATACACCACAGAACAACTTAATTTCTATATAGAATTAAGCAGAAAGAGATAAGCCTAAATCAATTTGACGGTCTTTAATTTGTTATGGTCTTTATTATCACTAAAATGCAGTTATCTGCTTTTATCTGTATATTATTTTTTATACAATACAGTCAATTATTCAATTTAAAAACATTTAATTTATAAGTTTATTCAAAATTAAACAATTCATTTTACCTCTGAAGAATCAAACTTCACTTTTTATATATTTTTAGATAATATAAATATTGATTTATCTTTTAATAAAGAAAAACTACTTATTTAAACAACTTCCTCTTTTACTTCACCAACATTCCTTATTTAAACATTATATTCAACAAAAAGGTTTGCAAGAACACAAAAAAAAACTTATATACAAAATAAGACTTTACACTAAACGTATTATAAACAATATTTATAAAGAAAAGAAAATGATACGATGGAAAAAAGGAAAAGAACAAATTAAAATCAATAGTGCAATTGAGAAAATGTTGTGGCGTGCAATGATTAGTTTATCACTATATGCATATAAAAAAAAGGTTGTATTTAATAACTATAGCAGATTTTAAAATGATTTTTTCCAAACTTTTGTGTATTATCTAATTATTTAACTGTCCACATCTATTTGGAACATAATTTTCTTCAAGCAACATGTATAGCAATGTTACAAAAAGAACTATTTACTAAATAAAAATAGTTTTATGAAAGATATTTTCTTGATATTTTTTATTGGAAACCTATAATTTTATGACTTATAAAATTGAGTATGCTGGTGGAAAAAGTAATTTTTATAAAACCTAATCTATAATAAAATGTCATTACTATCAGAACTAGTATAAGCTAGTAACCAAAGTAATTTTGGTTATATGGTATAATTTCTCAAATTAGTGTCCTGCCAGCTTATATATAAATATTTATAATAAAATTTACAATTTAATCAATCACAACAACCTTTAAATACTGAAACAATCGAGCTTGCTCAAGGCAGAATGGACACAGCACGATTGACTAACTTAATGTAACTGGAGCTACATGTTTTTTGTTTATTAAGTGTTAGATATGATACTTTCTATTATGTATTTTCCCTCATGTCTACATTTTACTTTACCTTTTGAACGATGACAACTTATTTGCTTTTTACCTAGAAAAATCAACAAAAACTTTAAACCAACAATTGCTCACTAACAAAATTAAATATTTAACTACAAATTGTCAGACGACCCTAATTTCCTCCATAAAAAGATTATTTTTATACTATTGTGAATTTTGCTGTCCATGATGATTGACGATAATTTCTACATTTAGAATTAGGACATTAACAACTAATTAAATTTATAATTTAAGTAAATTTTTAAAACGTTATTTAAACATAAAGCATTTGAACACTCTAAGCGATCTTTATCAGTGTGTTTGACCAGCAGTCTTACAGACACTGATGACAATCACTTAGTGTGACAAAAAAAAAATTGTCTCAATAATTTTTTTTATGAATTTGGAACGTGCGCTCTGTCATAAAACTGATTATAACTATATCCTACCTCAAATTAACCTAATCACTAAAAATTGTATAGCATAAACTTTTTAAAATATTAGTTTTTTTAAAATTCAAATTTATTTTAAAATTATGAATCAAGGTCATGCAAAACTATTTGCAAATTAAAAGAGCAATTCATTAGAAAAATCTTGACCCCAGTTTCAGTTTATTGGTTTTTAAAGGCGAGTTTAGCAAGTCAGAGTAATATTTGAAAATTAATATATAGGACTAAAACCTTTCAAGAAAGTCACTCCTCTTAAATATCAGCATGTAAATGTTTAATTAACAGGAGTAGTCATGTGATGCTTATAGTGTTAGTTAAAGATGAACATCTGGATTTCAGATAATACAACATTTTCTACAAGGAAAAGGATGAACAACCGCCCAAGAATTTTGGTACTTTTTTTCGTATTCCTAAGATTTCAATTTATTCCAGTTTTCTTATAAAAATGTATTTTTCATTTGACTTTTATTTTAACCTTCAAGGGGGGCGCATAGAGTTTCAAATGGGAACGGACGCTTGCGGAGGTTTATCCCGCACAAAAAACCGTTTAAATTTAAATTGTTTTTGTTGTCATATTTGGGTGCTTTACACTTAAATACTATATAAATACATTGTGAACAATTTCAGAAATCATTATTGTACAATTTTGAAATTCTAAACGTCATATTTTTAAAAATATCTTGAATTGTTAAAACATGTAAACAATGTATACTAGACCATTATTTTCATTACGGGGCAGGCGTTTGCAGGTTATTTTTCTGTAATAAAGTAGTTAAACGTCTAAATATAAAAATATTTATTTAATTGTGATAGTACATGTATAAATATGAAATTAATTATAATATTTAGTAAAAAAAAGGAAAATTTTACTTCAAATATATAACTCTACAAATTAGTGAATGAAAAAAATATTGCCTTCATAATACAATAGGTTCTAGAGTAAAATAAAACTAGCAGAAATTAAGTCTTTATTGAAAAAACAACTCATAATTGTTTAATTCTAAGCTCACTAGTCACCATGAACATGACCCTCTCTAAGAATTATGTTTCTTCTTGTTGTAAAGAAAAAACCCAACACTAAAATAATAAGAACAAAAATAGTAATGATTTAATTCCACAAAGTCTTTTGTAATGTAATAGCAGCGAATGAGGATCTCCTCACAAAAACGTTACACGAAAGGGCGATTGCGAACAAAATTTCCGCAATCTGACCGCAAGTGACAAAGATTAAATTTACACTAACACTACGAGGAAAAAGTTAACAAAAATAGGTTGGGCCATTTCCTTGAACGCAGGTTAGGGAGTAACGAGGTTGAAATAAACTCTGACAACTGGAAAGACGTTATATTAACAATAAATAGTATGTGCGGAGAAAAACTCTGCATGCTCCCTCTCGAAGGTTAAATTAATGTATATTGTTTTCACATTTATGTAATGTTAGGTGTAGAAATTCATGAGATAACTTTGATAGTCCCACCCAACATAGGCAACACTGGCATGTTACAAGTTGTGCATTAGTTTTATACCGGCTCACCTATATTAACAGTCTGTGTACTATGACTCCATGTCGTCCTCGCCGGACCGGGCCGCTTGATGAAACGATGAAAGTTAAACAATACTTTCTATATGGTGTTGATTTTACCACAGCTGGGGCACGGCGGCCATAGCCAGACCTATAATGCGCGGTTTATAGAGGTTGGTACCACTACTTCCGAGTCCCACAACTCCCACTCAAATTAGTACCTAGACTACCAAATATTTTGAATTTTTATACAGTAGATAACCCACATATGGTAAGTTAGTTCCTCATTTATTATATGCGTTAATGAGTGGCAAAAAGTTAGTGCCACTGGCGCAGTCTGTAGACCTGTATGTTTACCTGTAAATTCAGGTAAAATGCATGATTTTTAAGTACAAAAATATTTACAAAAAATATTTAAAATTTCATTTCCAGGCCTTTATTTTTGAAAGTTTTTTGCGCCAAACCCACCCAATGTTTCCCTGCCATTGTGCACCCTTCAAAAGTCTATCCTGGAGCCGCCCTTGATGAGTAGAAAATGAAGCACGATCTGAAAACAGCATGCCTATTACAGGCACAAAATTGGCTCTATCAGGTCCATTGAATTATATATGTTACACAGCCGTCAAGAAAAGTAATAGAGCTGCCAACCAGGAAAAACTAATTTTTATAAAAAAATTCAAGAAATATTCATTTCTAAACAGGTATCTAAAAAACTGAGTTCATATAAGATGTTTCAACTGGACAGTATTTTTATGAGTCAACACTTTTAACCTAGGTTTTGTTTAATGTTATCAATTAAAACATTTTTAAACTATAACAATGAATGATAAAAAAGTGTCTATACCAGATGCATGGATGCTATGGATAGTGTATTAGCAGACAATTAATCAAGTGTATCATTCATTAAAATGATTAACTACACTAAATATTTCACTGCAATTAGTAAAACTATTATCTACAAAAAGCAATATTTATTGGTGATTTCCTTCTTTCAATATCTAATTCACAGCTTAAACAACTCATGCCAGAGAGTTCATTGCAAAAAAAAATTACATCCTTCTATAATAAACAACCAAATTGCATGTATCAACAATTTTTCAAATTTAAACAAATATTCTGTAAACAAAAATTCAACACATATACTTTAAAAAAAAACATACTTTAAAAAAACCATGCTTTTTTAATTATGAAATATTGTAACACTATAAATTTATACAAAAGTCTAACGCTTTTATTCTTCTTTAATATCTTATCAATTAAATTGTATAGAACTTAATCATATTTGTGCAGCCCTTATGACTGATATACTTTGGTAAACTACCCTACCCAAATTTAAAAAAAAAAAACTTTCAATCTCTTAGTAATTTCATCCGTATCACTCAGAAAATTATTTCATTGTTATTATGCTGAATCATTTACTTAATTATGTTTATAAGATTCGAATGTCTTGTATAACAATAACAATCAGGTATCTAATGAATTGTTTGACAAATTTTGTTATAATCAATTATTTTACCCTCTTGTCAACATTTCGACCATTGACATGACATGCTCGTGTTCTTTTTCAAGACTAAAACCTTATTTGGTACATTCTAAAAAAAATATTTGTTTACAACTAAATCCTTATTGTTTTTAAGGACTGATAACACGACTAGGTTTATAGTTTCAACTTAACGAAATAATGCCTTGTCAATCTTATAATTAAAATCACTTTAAGAAAAACTTACGACACAAAGCAGTTTCTGTAACACTAAGCAATTTTTGTTATTGAAGAATCCCGTGCAATCTCAAGGTTTCCGAGATGAAAAATGTTTTATCTGTTTAAGTATTTCATAAACTTAATTAGATTTTAAGTTTGGCAAATAAGTAATTTGTTAAGTTCAAAAGTAAAAGTTTTGCCAAATGTTATTAACAATGAAATCAATGAGGTTTTTAGATTTGATAATCACAGAGAAAGTACTTTAAATGGTCAAAATGTTGACAAAAACAATAAATTTACTATTGAAGAAAAAAATTATTTATTACTGTCGATTGTTAATTACTTTTTACAGTGAGAGAGGATTGAGAGCAGATTTAACAACATAAAGTGCACAAGTGTTTTAGTAAACAAATCTTCTTTAAAATAGTCTTCTTGAAAATTAAAATAATGAATCCAGTGTTTTACCAATGCCTGAAAAATATAAAAAATTATTTTCCTGAGTTGGACACTAATCTCCCATGACTCTTTTATTCTTGGTGTTATAACTAGGGATGGGCCGATTCCGATTCTCGATTCCAGGAATCGTCGATTCTAGGTGGTATCGAGGAATCGTCGATACTCGATTCTTCATCATAAAAGTGTCGATTCCGATTCCTATTTTGTTAACTATTATAATACGCGTGTGGAGTAATTTATTACCAAACAAAATTTATTACCAAAATTTATTATATTTGTGTGGAAAAATAATTAATTACCAACTATGTCTTATTTATGTATTAGTTGATTTGAATGAATTAAATGATTATAGTAAACGAAAATATTATTATTTATGAAGCAACAGCAATCAAGATCGTAACCATTTCTGGTCGTTTGACATCGCTCGTCTCTCTCTCTCTCTCTCTCTTTCACTAAATGTCAGAACAAAACACAAAAAAGTACAGTAAAAACTCGATTAACCGTCACCGTCGGAACCGTGGCCATGACGGTTGAGCGAATAGATGGATAACAGAAACACTGTATTATTCCTCCGAAACTTAACCTTAATAAATTATATTATAGACAGATATCACTCTCACGGTTGAAGGTTTTGTGTAGCCTATTACATTAAAACAGAACTTTTAAAAGGTTTTGCCATATAACTTGAAAGAATTGAGAATCGAGAATCGACTAAAGAATCGAGAATCGAAAGGAAAATTTTAGAATCGGAATCAGAATCGAAAATTTTAGGAATCGGCCCATCCCTAGTTATAACAGTAACCACTTTTAGTAAAATTTCAATTTTAACAGGTCAAAGTAACAGGAAGTTGAAGCTGCAACTAAGAAGGATGTGATATTGTATTTGGTCATCGTATAAATGTTGATTTCATTGAAGTGTGTGTAGGCTAGTGATGCAACAGTTTTGTTCAGACCGTAACTCGGGCTTTAACCACATATTTTTTCTATATCCTCTCAAAATACATATTGTAAAATCTGAGATAACTTCTAACATTAGCTAGGAAAAACTCTTAGTGAAAAATACTTTTGAGAACAAAAAATACGAACCTAATTTTAATTTTCAACCGTCTTGATTTATTTTTTGGCTTTGTGTTGAATAATGTTTTGCTACAGAATTAAGGCCATAAAGTCACTTTAATCACTGGTTATGACCCTGAAATTGAAAGTAGCCACGCTTTCAAATTTTCTTTGAGCTAAATGCACACTGAGTTCAAAATTCTACTCTTTCTATATTTGAGACAAAAATAAAGGATAAAATTTTATAACAGCATGATGAATTCCTAGATACTGAGTCAAAACTTTCGAGTGATTCCATAGCTTAGGCCTACACAAAGTAATTTAACACAGGATTACAAAACACAGTATACAGTTAACACTATGAGTAGCTTTCCAACAAAACTCAACATAGATACTCAACAGGTTTAGTTTATTTCAAATAGTCATGGCAACTACAAGCCAGGAACTTTCTGATTGCAAATGACGTTTTGTCTGATTAAATGAATTTTTGTTAACCATTGCAAAGTACAGAAATGCAAACAACTAACAAAAGGCATCTAACTATTGTCTGTGTATAAATTACCTTCTGTTGTGTATACAAGATATTCAACTGAATAACAACACGTATATCGGATTTAGCAAATTATTTTTTTTGTTTTTTTTCAAAATTTTGGAACTTTTTTTGTTACACAACAGAGACCCTATCATACATCTGTTTTCACCTTGAACTACGAATACACCCTTTAAATTATACTTACTCTTCAAAATATAAAATTTTACCAATTGCCTAATTTAGCATTTAGTCTAATATTGAATAAGGATAGCTGTTTCAATAGATGTGTCTCCTTTTGGAAAAAGCTTCAACTGGGTTTCTCATGTCATCGTCCTATTCATAACCCTAATAAAATGTCAGTTGCGGTTCAAGTTGATATTAGGACACATCTCCTTAAAGCCGCCCTTATTCAAAACCAAAATAATAGCTTACTATTTAATTAATTTATCTACTTAAACTAATTGTGAGATAAATCTCCTCTTGAACTAATATACTGCAATAACCTCTGAACTCTAATGACAATCAGTGATAAACCCTTTGCTGCAAAACAATTTTCACTTTTATCTCAAAGTACATTTGGTTAAAACAGCCTCCTCAGAATGTTACATGTGTCTCATTTAACCTTCTATGGATGTTAACTTCATTAGCAAAATCTACAATGAGGTTTAAATGAATTTAAAATAGCTTTGTAACAACAGGTGTATCAGTTATTTAAATTAAATTTCATGCTACAGTACTTTTCTAGTTACTACTGGTCAAATGACAATGATTATATCTTCATCTCAAACAGAGCCAAAATCGTTTACCGTAATCCATACCTAATAATTTTACCTACTGTAGGCTATTACACAGTACTTCCATAGTTACTACTAGTCAAATGACATTCATCTCAAACAGAACCAAAATCTATAACTGTATAAAACAACTGTGGCGTAATGTTTAACATAAATAAATAAAATCTCTATACCACAAATGACTTTTTTCTTTAATTTAAAACCTTATGTACATTTCCAGTGCATAGCAATTATCATCAGAGGTAATCCTCTGAGAAAGATTGCTATGCAATCGAAATGTACATAAGGTTTTAAATAAAAGAAAAAACTCATTTGTGGTATAGAGGTTTTATTTATTTATGTTAAAGAAGCAAAATCGTTTACCGTAATCCATACCTAATAGTTTAACCTATTGTAGGCTATTATATCAGTTAGCTATATAAACTTTGAGATACTGATAAATCACAGTTAGGTAATTATAATTACTAATGATGCATCAAAAATATAAAACAAACAAATATTAAAACTGAAAATTAAAACATATTGTCAAATTTTATCACTGAGAGTTCTACAGTTGAATAGATATGTTTCAACTAAATAACATAAATACTTTATAAATACCTTATAAGGTAATGTATAAGGTATTTTACTACAGTTATCTAGGTAGTTACCTAGTAAATCTGGTTTTGAGTATATCTACCAATATGTTTTAGTTTTTAAATATATTTTTATATTTGACAAGTAAAACCAGTAAAAATTTTATAACTGTAATTTGAAATCAAGTTACAAATCAGCTTATTGTTTTAATAAGATCATTAGGTTATAAACCTATAATTACTTATTTATAAACCATCAACCACTGCAAATGAAACTATATTTAGCCTGTTGTAATGTGCTTACTGTAGGAAACCTCCCCTCCCCCATTGTGGAATTTTCCTAATAAAATACTGAAGGGTAGTCGGCAGACTAAAACACTCATTTTAGGAACTGGCTTATATAGTATATTTTTCCCACTTTTACCCAGTTTGCCAGCAAGTATCCATCCACGCTGGATGTAGCATCCTAATATGTCCGATGAAGTGACTATGTGGAAGCAGCTTCCAACTGTGACGATGTGATGGTGAATTTATTTGTAAAGTATTTTGTGTCATAGTTGCTTGATGTAATCATCTTGAATTCACTGATCAAACTATAATTAAATAATACTAAACTAAGTGAATATGTAAGGGCTTACTTGCTGACGCATTTTGAAACAATCGTTCCTTTTACGAAGGAAAGCCTCTACTGGCGGTGTCCAGCAAGGTATAAAGATTGTCGGCATGAGATTCGAAACCAACACCCTGTTCTGTTACGTAGTAAACAACCCACTTAACCTAACCCCCTATACTCATAAATATTATGCTGACAACCTTTATACCTTGCGAAGTACCACCAGTAGATGCTTCGCTTCGTAAAAAGGACGATTGTTTCGAAACGCGTCAGCAAGTGAGCCCTTACGTATTCACTTAGTTAAGTATTATTTAATTATAATTTTATGTCATGTTGTTAGACTATTTTCGTGTTATATTGGTTTACGTAACATGTATGATATTAAAAATCTCTCCAGATACTTCACATTTTTAATAGATAATTATATCAATGTACGGTATTTTGAAATTATTTCTTATGTATTAACAAAATTTATCTATTTGGATATTTGACAAAATGGATGGAATATCAGTCAAAAAATTTGACTTTTATCCATTGAGTTTTCAGTAAAAAAAAAATCATTTATTCATAATTATAATTTATTATTTTATATTTTTCGCTCTAACTACAATATAACTGTTTTCAACATATAATGTTAAAATATGTCAAGAATGACTTTCTATATCTAAATTTAAATCAATTATATTAATGTTTTTATTACGTTTAGTACGCTTTTTATTGATGAACCATATAGCCAATAATATATTAGTTTTTAAACTTTATACTCCTCTAATGAATATAGATTTGTTTACCATTATTATATGGAAATGTATCAAAAATGTTTATATTTGTGATAAATAAAGTGTGTAGATGTGTTTCATTGAACTTAATACAATTTCAAAGAAATAAATCATGTAAAATATATTCATAGTGTTATTCAACAATCTGGAGATAATCTGTAGATGTGCCCAATGCAATTTCAAAATCAATCTATTTTCTGGAAGTTTAATAATTAATTTACTTATTTTAGATAGAAATCGCAATTATTTATAGAAGAAAGAAATCTTTGTAATCATTCAGATGTTGTAATTTCTAAATCTAAAAATATTCAACCTCTCAATACCTTGACTAAGTAATATATATTTCGATGATTTAATATTTAACAGAGAATACCACCATGCAAATATAAGTACAATAGTACAAGTTAATTGGTCTTCCTTGAACTAATCTACATCAACCTCTGTTTGTTTATTAGCCCCAAAAAATTAACCTAAGGTGGTATAAATGTGCCTTTGCCCAAATTGTATGAATAAATACAACCATTGTATCGCTTTAATGATGCGTTAGATGAGTGCTAATATATAGTATTGACAAACACATTTAGCAACACATAAGCAAAACATTAACCATGCAAGCACACAACCTGTGCAGGATAAGGGCAGGAGGAGGAATGGAGAACTATAAATAAATCATAACGAAAGCAAAGGAAATCACCATTAATTTGTTGTTTTTGCCAACCTGCAGCAGCCAACTGGGCTGTGACCTCATCGCCCATAGCAGCTGCCATGAAGTCAGCTCCATTACCAAACTCTGAGCTGTGAGTAGACATGCAGCCGTCATCATCATCTGAATGAACGGAGAGGGTCAGCGGCTCCGGTGCAGATGTGTCCATCATGGTCACCATTGAAGCTCAATTTATCTTCAACAGAATTGTTATTATATTAAATTAAGAAATGATTGCAAGAGTTCTTAAATATTTAACACAATTCAAATTTGAAATCATTATCTAAGAAAAGAAATATCTTTAAAATATTTTTTTATAAAATAATACTGAATAATAAATGCATAAAAACCTCTTAACCACAAACTTTCTTTATTTTTCCTTTATGTACATTTCAGTTATCAAGTAACCATCCTCAGAGGGATAACATACAGAGACTGAATAACTCTACAAAAATACCTTATTTATAATTTACGGAACTACAGTAGAACGTCGGTTATCCGAACTAATTGGGACCTGAGGGTGTTCGGATAATCAAATGTTCGGATAATCAAACATAGTTTTAATAATGCCATTTGAGGCGCTTACTGATAGGTAAATTATTGATTAAGCATGTGGAAAATAAAAACACAACATATTTACGTATACATAATACTTTTATTATATTATCAACTCTTTTATGTAATTTTGTACTGAAGTTAATATAATATTCACACATTTTATAAAGAGTAATGTGAAATTAAAAAAAAATAGAAACATAAAAATATGATAAAGTAACATTTTTAATACTGTAATGTATTGCATTGGAATTACTTTGTAAAATAGTCTTTTATTGTCTTTTGCTTTAAACTTGAGGACCGTTTTTTAGCTGCTAAGTCCCTAAGCCTCTTTAGCAGTAAAAGCTGAGTTGGGCAGCTCTCCTCTTGCTTTTCAAGCCAAGACATCGCAGTATTAAATGCCGAAAAAGCTTCTTCATGACTTGGACGATTCTTGGTGCTTTCTGCAGTATCTGTGTTACAGTCTTCATCGCTGTCATGCTGGGTGGTATCTTCAGCCAGCATCAGAGAAACAATTTCCTCATCATCAATGATCTGGAAGCCTGGGTCATTGTCCATTGTTAGCCAATCTTCAGTATCTTGTATGTCACATTCTGAAAATCCAGGAATTTCTCCATACAACTCCAAAAATTCATCAACATCTTCCTGGTCTGTAACTTCAGGCTCTATGTTTTCACGAGTCTTTTCTAAAATTTTGTTCCAAGCATTTTTTAAGTTGCTTTCTTTCATGGTGCTCCAAGAGTCTGCTATCATGTAAGAACAATCTTTGACATTGAGTTTTTTGGCAAATTGCACAACACTTTCTTCATTGGCATCAGCAAGTAACAAGCGACGAAGAACTTGCTTTTTGTACATCCTTTTAAGCTTTTCTATAACGCCCTGGTCCATGGGCTGAAGTAACGCTGTCACGTTAGGTGGTAAATAGGTCACTTTAAAGTCCTCGTCGATTGAGTTCAATATTTCAACATCCGGGTGGGTTGGGGCATTGTCTATAACGAGAAGTACTTTCCCCAGCTTATTGTTATCTTTTTTGTACTTTTTGACATCAGGGAAAAATTCATTAGTAAACCAGTCTAAAAAAATTTCACAATTCATCCACGCATTCTTTTGTGATTTGTAGGTAAGAGGTAAACAAGTCACATTTTTAAAACACCTAGGCTTTTTAGATTTGCTTATCATTAGGAGAGGCAATGCATGCGTACCAGTAGCGTTTGCTGCAACCATGATTGTTACACGCTCCTTGCTAACCTTAAATCCTGGCGCCGCCTTTTCTCGTTTTGATGCCAATGATTTACGCGGCAGTGCCTTCCAATTAAGGCCTGTTTCATCAGCATTGTATACCAAATCCAATGAATATCCTTCATCTTTTAACAGTTTGGAAAATGTCTCTTTATATTTTTCTGCAGCTGCAGAATCTCCAGATAATATTTCACCTTGTATGTCAAGCTCACGTACACCATGGCGTGATTTAAAATTCTTCAACCACCCTGTACTAGCCTTGAAGTCGGCTGACCCACCAAGTTTTTTATTGATTTGGATTGCTTTTTCACAAAGCAAAGGGCCTGATATTGGTTCCCCCTTTGTTCGCCTTTGAATGAACCATAGATACATCGCCTCTTCTAATTTTTCATCTTGAGGTCTTTTCATCGATTTCCTTTTTCTAGATCCATCTTCGCTGTCCAGTTTGGAGGCAAATTTAAGGATTTCAGATTTTTTACTTTTTATCTCTGATATTGTTGCCTTGCCAACGTTAAATTGTTTTGCTAAAGATGTCCCTGTTTCACCTTTTTCTAGTTTTTCAATGATTTTTAATTTTGATTCAATAGATAAAACATTTCTGCTTCTTTTATTAGGTTTACTAGAGGTCGCCATGTCAAATTATAAACATCCTACGGCCTACAATATTACAACTAACCTAACCTTAAAACAACAATAATGTACAGAATAAAAGAAAAAACTAACTTACTGGACTAATGTTCTTGAAACTACTGTACAGTCCAATACTATTAACTTCACAAATTATAAACTAAACTGTACTGTACTTTCCAAACAAACTTAACTTCACAAATTATAAACTAAACTGTAATGTACTTTTAGCGCTGCACTATGCGAGTGAATGATTGACAAGGAAGCGACTGCTGTGAGTGCCGTCTAACGTCTGCTACGTCGCACGGCGGCGCCGACTACCAAGGTCAAACTGACGAGTGTTTATTACGCGGTGACGTTTGGTCTAGTTCAGGTTACACGCAACCTTTTTTCGTGTTCGGATAATTGACGTTTCGGATAATTGACGTTCGGATAACCGACGTTCTACTGTACTTACCACTCCGATTGCCAGAGCCACACCATTTAACCAAGGCGTAGCCACCCCCACAGAGTAAAAGCAAGATATCCAATGTCAACTTATTAAAATATAAGTTGATAATACAATGAATTCTAAATTAAAAATTAAAAATTTGAAAAATAACCAACACTAAATTATATATAAAAATAATTTACATTTAAGGTTTTTAAGAAGGTAAGGAAGTTTTAATGTTTTAACTCCCTTTTATTGTGAACTATTTCATTCAAATTTTTAAATGGTTCCTAGAGATTCTAATTATTCAAGTTCCACTGTATTACCTAAGCAACACAGCACCTACACTATTTTTATTATTTACACATGAAGGAAAAATCTCCAGCTACAAATATAAATAGACGCGATTATTGTTTTTAGAATGTCATTCTTCGTAGTTCAACTGCGTGATTGAATCATATGAATTCGTATAGGTTTAATTTTATAATGCATCACTCCTTGCTAATACTATTCTTAAACAAACGCTTTTAACCTGAGAGCAGTTGCAGTGAATCAGAGGTTAGTAGATATATATTGTTATTAGGCAATACTAATCCTAAATATGTTTCTACTCTCTTTCATTCAGTTGGAGGTGAGTTGGTTGGTCCTCGTCCTGCCCCTGGATAGCTGTGAAGTCTTGTGCGACATGAGCAATATTCACAGTGAACTGAACGCCAACATTAGCTTTCCTTGTGAAAATCCCACACAAACGATGCTAAACCTCGCAAACAGTCCTTTTCAGGACCCCAGACGTGCCACGCTAACAGACTGTGTGCATTTAAAGGGCAATTCAAAAATATGCATCCTATCGGATTCGAAAGCTGCCCTTCAGTCATTGTTAAGTAATTCTACAAGTTCATACTAGTTTCGAATATCAGAAATAAGAAAAACCATCCTAGAACTATTGGACTGCGGGAAGGAATTAACTCTTCAATGGGTACCTGCCCATTGCGGAGTACCCGGAAACGAAAAGGCTGACGAAATTGCGAAAATAGCCTCAACCATGGGACCTACAGATGAAGGCAATCACTCCCTGCTACATTGCAAAAGTGTAAGCAGAGAAGTTTACCGAAAACTTTGGTGTGAAAATTGGGGAAAAGAGTCTACTGGTCGACACCTTTACCAGCTCCAACCAGAACCACCAGTCGAGGATAAATATAGGGAAGTAGCACGATCAACAGCATCTTTTGCTGCTAGAGCAAGAACCGGCCATCTGGTGACACAGGAGTACCTATTTCGTTTTAATCTCACAGAGTCTCCGTTTTGTGCGCTTTGTGGTGTGGAGAGCGAAACAATTGAACACATCCTGCTGAACTACCCTTACCCATTACCTACAAGAGACATCCTCAGACCAAAGTGGCAAGATATTCTAGTTAAGAAGAACCTATGGGTCATAGTATCATATATATATCGTGGACATCGGGTCATCAGCTACAGTTGAGCTGGACGCCTGCACGAAGAAGTAAGTCTTCCATTCAGTTAAGATAACATTTAAATTTTAGACAAAAAGCAGTACAATTTTTATCTTGTTTTAGACATTATTTGTAAGCTTTCGGCTACTCCTAGAAATGTATCCTGTGTGAAGGCGAATGAATATACAAACAAAATTTCAATCAAGTCTGAAATTTCAAGATAAAGGTGTATAATATAATGAAATATGCTCCCCACAGATAAAAACCATTTAACAATGGCAATGTTATTGTTAGTATTGACTGGATTTGATGCTATGGGAATCAAAATAGAAGAGTTTTGATATAAAATAACACCTTTACTAATTTGAAATTAAATTTAATATATTTATATGAATTTTGAAAGTTGTAAGTCTTTTTGATCCATCCTGTACAAGCGTATATTAGTAAACAAACTATTATTAGTAATTACTAGTAATTAGTTACAACTTTTATAAATATGCTTCATTGTTTGAGATTTCTAGTAATTTTTGTAACACAATGTAAAGTAGGAAATTTCTTAAGAAATGCCCGTTATAACATAAATATATTTAATTAATTTTAGGTATGTAATTGTATAATTAACTTTGTACAAACTTTTTTTAGTAAATAAAACCTATTTTTCAAATGGTTTTTACACATTCTATTACAAACATGATGATGGGAAAGTATAATATTTAGTTTTATATAATAATTTAATTTTGTTTTATCCGTACTAATTTTATTTTAAAAATCACAATATTTGACTTCTACTTAACTCATTACTAATAACATAATAAAGAGAAATATATCAAAGAATGAAGTTAGATTATTGTAAAACTATAGAATAAATCGCTTACCTTTTCTTTAAAAAAAAAAAAAAAATAGGATCTATTGATATCACATAGGGAACAGTTTTATAGAAAATCTCCAAATTTGTCTATAAATCTTAATGGCTCCATTTAAAATACAATTTCAGCTGAACAAATTGAACAAATCCATGAATGCTGCTCTCATAGTTAGAGGTGAACCTGAAATTTTAGATAGATATGATAAGAGTAATGTTTTATTTACTTTATAGTAACCAATAACAGAGGTAAGAACATCATTGTAATAAATATACCAAATAATATTAATAAACGTTGAATTACTTTTTATGATAATTCTTACATGACTAATGTGCAACTTTCTTTCATAAGAAAATAGTTTTGGTCAAGTTTACACATAATTTTTTTAGTCATTCTTGGTGTTGTGGAAAATATTCATATAATCTTTACTATCTTAACATATTATTATTCTCTTGAATTTTTTTAGTCCATTACGTTTGGTGAAACTTAGTTTATCACTTTTACATTAGTTTATGACCATCCGAACTTTAAATTTTGTAAATTTGTAAAACTTACAAATAAGTTTCAACAAATTTACAAAATTTAAAGTTCGGATAGTCAGAAACTGATGTAAAAGGGATTAATATTATTATTATTCCTTATTTTGTGATAAGACTTAAATGGGTATTAAACAAATTAAAAGTAAAAATATATACTACTAGGGGCTTGGGCCAAATAATGTCCCTATTCATATTAAATCAAATTTAAACTTTTGAATAAATTTTATTCTTTAATAACTAAATTATTATAATTCAAATTCTTTATAAAATTTCCTCATAAACTATATATTTTTGTAAATATGTTATGAATTTGATTTATTTGACCAACCGTATTTTCAATATATATCTTTAATCCATCTTGAGATTTTATTTGACTAAGTGCAACAAAAATTGACCACGTGTAAAAACAGGTTTAGTCAATTGAAGCCTTACTTATAGTCTAGTTATTGAAAATGTAAGTCTTAAAGGACATTTGTTGCCGACGAGACGGGGTTGCACTTTTTAGACTCACAACTGGACACGACTACCTAGCTGCACACCTAAACAAAATACATGTCTTCTTGTCTCCCAGGTGCACCCTTTGTGACAGCGGAGAGGATATGACAGCTGAGCACCTCCAGTCATGTACAGCTCTGGACCCCTGAACGACACAAAGGAAGAAGAGATTTCTCACCTCTACTGGTCAGCGCGCCACCAAATGGCCCAACAGCCAAGAGTGGGTGTTGGCTAGTAAGTAAGTACATTTGTTCCTTTTTGTTTGAAATGGCATGTTAGGATCTGTTGATATTAATGTAATTATTAGTAGAAATATGATGTTTCCTTTTCCAGAACCAGTAATTATTTCTAATTTAATACACTTGTCAAACATATCTAGTATGATAAGACATACTCTATTAACTGAACCTGATCCAAAGTTCATATGTCTATTAACTAATTTTTAATACTGTTAAAATATTTGTACTCAGCTGTTTTTAATATAATATTTGTACAGCTGTTTCTCAGCCGATATATTTGAAAATCATACTCAGCTGTTTTTATTGCAATGTATTTCTTATGGAGATGTTTGATAACTTTAAGTTCCTCAAAACCCTACAAATGTTGTAAATTTAGAAAAAAACCTATATTTTTCCCCGCTCTTTTCAGTCAATGCCTTTAATTTGAGCCATCTCCCAGCTCTGTACGACCTTCCAAGCTCCTACAATTTTTCTCTCAAAATTCAGCTTACGGAGTTATATATGTGGAAGATATTATACTAGTATATTGTGATATAAATTGTCACCGCTCTTTAATTTGTGTAATGGCCCCCAGAAAATGTTTATCTTTTCATAGATCTGTAATTTAAAAATGATCACTAATTTTGTTCTCCATGAAAATTGATGAATCTTCAAAGTTGTATATTAGGTATTACAAAAACACTTGTAAATATGTAACACATGCCTATAGCATGTAACTCTTGAGTTGACAATGGGACACATCTCCCTAAACAGCCGTCCTCAACAATTATATAATAAGTGCTACTAAGTAGGTAAGTGTATCATTTTTATTTAAAAACTAGTAGCTCAGGAGAAGATGGGAACAACAAATTTAAGTACCTTTTCAGCTCTCATCATGTACAACAGGAATTTTTAGAGCATTAGGGAGTCGAACGACTCAGGTTTTATAGGGAAATTTTTGGTAAATTGGTGGAACCGTTTATGCTATTAGTACTGTTCTATGTTTATTCATCAACACATTCACTGTGGGCCAAATTCCATTGCCGAGCATGCCACACTGACGGGAAACAATTTTCTTCAGTGTAAATCAGCCATTCGTGTAAAATTATATAGAACTTTTAAATATCGAAATCTTGTTGCTGTTCATGACGAGCTGGTTGTAAATTACAAATTACACTTTTTGCTGTTACTTGCGACCAGATATTTGTTAACTAAAAGTTGTTAATTGTTAACCTACACTTAGAGGAAACGTTTTCGTCTTACGACTTCCTCAGCCTCGTATTTTTACCGCTAGGAATCCTGCTGTTGTGCTTTCTCGGTACCATTTTTTTGAAAGTTAGAAGTGATATGATCGAAGAGTATGTGTGATCTGTGCCGTGTTTGTTCATTTAAGATGTCATTTTTATGTGTGTTGCTATGTATATATATTTCAAACTGTTCTAGTGTACATAAATTAAACACACAAAGAACTGTTAGTTATCTTTTTTTTACATACCACACAAAACCATCATGATCAATTTTATTGTCAGTATAAAATCGAAGTCCCAAATATGATTGATCATATATTTTTTAACTTTCTGTTCTATTTACAATTTATTTAAAATCATAAGACTGATAGTCTTATAGACTTGAAAACCAATAATAATGGTATATATAAAATAATTAAGATTCAAAATACTTCAACTTTATAAAAAAAAACCCACATGATAAATTAACAATTCACTGTTTAAATGTAACACCAATTCTTAATATTACAAGACAAAAATATTCATACATAAGAATTCATGAGCTTCAGTTAAATTTGCTCAGTATCTTGGCACTGATCTACCATCAAGATGGATATAATTTACTCAACTACCATTAACACTGTGAGTAAATAGTTCATGAATGATATAATTAAGACTTGCAATCTGGAGCCACTTGCAACACAAATCTTTGCTATTTACAAATGAAAATATACATATGTTCTCAAGTATATTTTCACAAATAGTAATAATTAAATATGAAGTAATACTATAGTTAAACATGGAGAGATCTTGACAAAATAATTTACACTTGTTCATTAAACAATTATTGTATTTAAGTATCTGTTTCAGAAAGAGTATGCTACTGTACTTCAAAAGCATTGCAATTTAACATGTTCAATTGTAAACTAGGACCTAAAGTTCTTTTTATAAACAATGTTGTGAAATTAGTCTTGTAGTATATGTAAGAAGTCTTTAGCTGTAAGAGAATTAATCCTTATACTGCCTTAAATTAATAAGGTTAATCAAAAGTGAACGTTTTCAAAATCTATTACTTTAATAATTACTTTTTTGTTTCCTAAAACACTTAAACATACGTTGTTAAGGTAATAACCCCTAAATTACATTATGTCATACACCTTCTGACATTATAATCCTCAATACTCCTAAATATACACCTAAAATACTATTACCCTACTCCACCTTCACCCTAACCACAAATAACCAAGAGATCAGTTAAAAACTGATTTAACAATGCAACACAATTTTCTAAATGACTGTTCTCAATAATTAAAAAGTAACTGCCACTATAAGTAGGTTATAACATAAACCATACGTTCAAGTGTTTTAATGAAATACTAGTAGCAAATGAAAATGGAAACAAATAATATTAATTTACTAAACACTTTTAAATGTTTATAAGCTTGCCTATAGTAACCCTTACTTTGTTAGTTGAGGACAGCCGTTTCGAGAGATGTGTCCCATTGTCGACTCAGACCATAGTAGCTCTGAGTCACTCATTTTACTAATGGTATTAAAAGTAGTAGCTAATGGGAAAAACAATTTTTTGTAATGTGTTTTAAAAAACTATACCATTATGTGGAGTAAATAACAAATGTCGACAGTTCTCCCTAATGGCTGAGTTTAGGCCTGTAACGGCTCACTATTGTTTTATTATACAAATAAATTAGGTCTGTCATTTCTTAACTCACTTGTGAAAAACATTCAGGGCATTAACACTAAATGTTCATAAATTTTCCAATGCTAAAATATTTTTTTAACAAGTGCATTTGTTTTTTATTTTTGACTATTAAAATTGTTAGTTTTTTTAATATTTATTTCCCATTCAAAGTGTACAGTTTTAGCAAAAATAATTATACTGGCCAAAGCATAGTCATCAAACGATAAAAATAACTAAAACTCTCGCTCAGGAAAATAAATACCATTTTATTAAATTGAAGTTGGGTAAAAAATTCAGTGTGGAGTAGTCAGAAATACTAGGTTCGCGTATCAACAGCACACTGTACTAAATATACGCATATTTAAATATATATATAAAGTCTCCAGTTAGTATAGATTTGGTTGTAGTTTTATATATAACTATATACCTATATTAAAATATACCTGTAGAGTGTCCAGTCGATATATTTGGTTGTAATTTTATACAACATTACCTAATTAGACGTCTACTTCTGCGGAGTAATACTTTTTGCCAGGTGACGTCATGTGATCTCTATTCTAGCTTTACATGTGTACATTTAGTTAAATGTATAAAATTATAAACAAATCTATCCAGACTGGATACTTCATATGTATATAAAATATACCTTCCATGGCAGTAACAAACAATAATTATCAATATAACTTCAGGAGATGTTTTTTATTCATTTTATAAGCATTGTATTGGGGGTGGGCAATGTGAATTTTTACTAGCACTATTATCACTACAATTGGGGGGAATTACAATTTTTCAAAAATTGATCGTTTTTCGACTGAGTGTGAGCTGTAATAATCAGGGACTTTCGTATCCCTGATGACTTTCGGCGTCGGCCAGTATAATTTTTTTGGCTAAAATCATACACGTGGGCAAATGAAATAAATACCTTTTTTTACACTATCCTCTTGTATTCAATCCAAAACTAACAATTGTTCTTTATGAGGTTTTCTGTTATACATTTTAGTCAATTATAAATTTACAAGTTGTTAATAATGTGTTATTTAATAGCTTATCTTTTATTCATGTTTAAAATATTATATAATTTTTAAAAACATTTCAGTATATTTTTGTTATTTATTTTAATTTTGGTGAATTTATCTGTTTTTGTAGTTTTTATCAGCGTTTGATCTATGTATGTTGATAGTGCTTGTTATCATATAAGTACTAAAATAAGCACTAAATAAAAACCCACTAGCCATAACATAAAAATATTTTACTAAAAATTATATATACATTTCGATTACATGATAATCGTCTTTAAAGGTACTATTTAGTGTGTAAAAGCTATTTTTTATTTCATTTTATCCATATAACTAATAATTATTAATATTAATTGACCATTGCCATATAATGGTAAAAACCATTCTTCACAAAATTTTTCTTTTCGGATTATTTTCCAATTTTACTAAAGTTGCCTATAAGCTATTAAACCTTTAAAGAAACTACTTTAAACCTATTTGTGTACAAAATACACCTTAAAAACAATATGTTTTATGTCCAGTTCAACTAGTAATATTTTAGATGACTAATGTTTTATAGGTTAAAAACCAAAATCAATGTTTTATTTGTAGTTTAGGAAAACCTAACAACCCTTTTTTTACCCTTAAATTAATAGAAAATAATATGGAAACAAAATGAACCAAAGTATAATTTGTTAGGACAAAATTTTTAAAAATAAAACTATAAGAATATTTTAAAAGTTAGTAAATGTCCTTTTATACATAACAAATAAAACTTTGAATATTTGAAACTTTTAATATTTAAAAATAAGAAATGTATAACTTATCAAATCAATTTACTTTTATGAGATTATTTTTTTGTATTATAAGAAGGGGTTACAATTACTGATATTACTCAATTTCAATTAAGATGAAATTGAAATAACCAAATCTTATATTTGTCCTTAAAATGAAAATCAATAAATGGGAACATACATTGGCAAGGCACTATGGGACAATGGGGTTGTCAAGTGTATTTGACCTGGTGGAAGGGGAGTTTCTTTAAAATATTAAAACTCTAGGCCACTAAAGTTACAAAATAACCATCAAAACTGTACATGTTATATAAACATAGTTATTCAATATTTCGAATCTTGTTTAGAAATAAATTAATAAAACTAAATTTTAAATCAAATATTAAAACCCACCCTTTTCTATTATGTTTATGATTAAGTTAGGGATAATGGCTTCCATACAAAAAAAAATTTTAAGTCCAAAAATAGCTCATTGCAACATTTCTGTAACAATATGGTACTTATGACATGTTCAGGGACTGACTATCTACGCTACAATAAACAGTTTTTACTATAATTTTAGGACGTAATCAGGTACAGAGAGAATCGCGCGGCTCCTGTCTGTGCTCTGAGCAGGCCCAGTTAAAATAGAGACTACGGCTGCGTACGCACCTGCGTGAAGAGAGGGCCATTTCAACACGAAATCATGTATCAGCTAGTTGTTCTACAATTATAGGATCCATTGCAAGCACTGTAAAGTTCAACCACACCGCAGGCACTCAAGATTCTTCACCAGGTATGTTTAACACTTCTAACTATTAAAGCACCTTGTCACCCATGATTATCGATCGATTCCTTCCAATGCAAGGGAATGGGAACTATGTTAACTAAAGTCGCCATTTTACCCGAGTCTGCGCGATAGCGTTTTTAGCAGACGATACTATTTTGTATATGCCGGTAACGTTAATTTCTTGTTTCTCATTGAATAATTCTTTATTTGTAATAAATTTCTCGTACCATATATATTTTAATTTAGTCTTACCTTTATGAAAACTATATCCTACTTCCTTAGAGTGATGAATTCATCTTCTTGATAATGTATAGAGCTTTGTTATAGAGAAAATAACGTTCTGTGATTGGTCAAATGGTTTGTTTTACATCCCCCTAGCGGTAAAAAGAAGAAATTCTAATCAAACCACACCCGTTTACGAAATCAGGTTTGCTATTGGTTAAAGATAAAATAACCTCCAATCAAAATAAGTCAGTACAAAATATAGGTAATGTTTTACCATTTGAAAATTATAATTCTTAGTATTTAAAGGACAAGTTGTTTAAAATCGCAATTACAATTTCTTACTGTTGCCAAAGTTTTAGGTATAATTAACAACAGGGCACCATTATCAAGTTATTTTATTCCTTAAATGCTAACTTCATTTATAATAATTTATGTAACTGCCATTGATTATTTTTAATGTTATTTTTTTCTGTTATATTGTTTGTGTTTGTAGAGAAGATATCAATTATTGTGTTACTGATTATTTTTATGTACTAAGCTTTTAATTGTATTGGGTTCTTTATTCCTGTCATTACTTCTTTTTTAAGTCAAAGTAGCAGAGATCTAAAAGTAGCAAGTTTAAGGTGATGTGATAAGTGTTTCTACCATTGTTATTTTTCTGTATATTAAGGTGTGATTTTGTGTAGAACTTAATGTATATTATGGTGAATTCAAAGCATCTTGAATGGTTTAATTAAAATTCTGTGGTAAAATGAAGTTTTGAGTGTATTTCATTTATTTATTCTTGAATTTTATAGTCCATTACGTTCGGTGAATCTTATTAATCACTTAAACAATAGTTTATGACTATCCAAACTTTAAATTCTGTAAAAACTTACTGAACAGATCGTTTTCGATCACAATGGGGTGATCAAAACGTTCTGTCTCAGTAAATTTTAACTAATTTACAAAATTTTAAGTTCGGATAGTCATAAACTATTGTTTAAGTGGATAATTAAAACTCAACTGTTTTTTTGGGGGTGTTTGTTTATGGCCATTTTTTGTCTCCTGTATGATTAAAAGTGCTAAATCATATCTGATAGTGTGGGCAAGTTTTTGTGGAGCAAGATAATCTATGTTCAAATAACTGTTTTTTTAATATTTTTTATTAATCACTTAAACAATAATTTATGACTATCCGAACTTTAATTTTGTCAATTGTTTAAAACTTACTGAGACAGAACGTTTTCAATCGCTATGTGCCGATCTTCATCAGTGTCTTCTGTTTGGAGATGTCGGATCAAGTTGTGACGGTTTTAAAGGTAGGTTTTTGATAGTATCAAAGAGTATATGTGATTAGTATTGTGTTTGTTCGTTTAATATGTTTGTACATTGTGTTTTTGTGTGTCTGTAAATTTCATATTGTTCTAGTGTATTGAGATGTGGTCCTTTTTTGTTGATGTGTATGATTTCTAGGTTATGGTAAATGTCTGTGTATTTGTGTCCTGTTTCTTTTATGTGATTGTAAAATGTTGAGTTGGTGTTCCTCGACTCTTTGTCCAATGTAGAATTTGTTACATTCGTCGCAGACAGTTTGTATACGCCTGGTGCTTGTAGTTTATCTTTGTTGGTGGTGTTGTGTTGTAATTTATATTGTAACTTATTAGTTTTGTATGCTATTTTGTATCCTATTTTTTGAAATTTACAAGCTATTTTGTTTGTTGTTTTGTTTATGTATGTTAATGTGATATATTTGTTTTCCTTGTCTGTAGTGTTAATTTTAGTGTTTTTTTGTATTTTGTACCAAGTTTGTCTATTATTGTCGTGTTGTATCCATTTGTGTATGCTAAATATTTAATTGTGTCTAGTTCTTTGTTTATGTTTTCGGTGGTCATTGGGACTTCTTTAAGTCTATGGAGCATGTATCTGAAGGCAGCATGTCGATTGGGTGGTTTGAGGTGTTGTGGATAAGTGTGTCTGTCATTATGGGTTTCCTGTAAATGTTGAAGCTGTGTTAATGTGTGTGGCTTTTTGTTATGGTTAGGTCGAGGAAGTTTAGGGATCGGTTGGTTTCAATTTTTGAAGTGAAGTGGAGTTTTGGGTGTATTTTATTAGTGTAGGTGATGAGTTTTTCGCATTGACAGGAGTTACCTCTGTATAGTGTTATGATATCATCGATGTATCTGTACCAGTAAATGATTTTATGTGCGTGTGTATTGTTTGTGAATATCTTGGTGTTTTCTATGCGTTGTATAAAGATTTCACTTAAGACACTACTGATAGGACTTCTCATGGGTAGGCCATCTGGTTATGAATGGAAGATTGAGTTGTGGGGGAAATAGTTTTGTTTGGTGATTTTTTGGAGGATGTTTATGATTTCGGTAACATGAGTTTTAGGTATGTTGTTCTGTATTAATTGGGTTTCTAGGATGTTGAGCCTTTCGGGTATGGGTTTGTTGGTGTACATATTTGTTATGTCGAGTGGTAGTAGTGTTGAATTGTGTGGTATGTTTGTCTTTTATTTTATTTATGAGGTTTGTTCTGTTTTTTATGTGTGTTTAAGTCTATGGATTGTTGATTATTTTGTCCATGTATTTTGCTAATTTATGTGCAGGGAAATTCTGGTTGTTGAGGATGGCTCGGAAAGTTCGGATAGTCATAAAATATTGTTTAAGTGATTAATAAGATTCACCGAAGATAATGGACTACAAAATTCAAGAAATATTTTTTAGTATTGTGCTTTATAAAAATCATTTTTTTAATTCTTGGCTAATGGTTTGAGCTGTTTTTATATAATTGTTAATGTTTAATTTAGCGCAGGCTTGTGTAACATTGTGTAGTAGACCATTGGACACATTAACATATATTAATATGTATATACACTCGCCTCTAGTAGTACATACATTTTGACCTAATGAGGTTAGCTATTTCAGATGTTCCATTTTCACCACAGACCATAACTGTAGATATGGTCCAAGTTGATAATGAACACATTTCTTGAAACTATCGTCCTCATTTATCTAAAAAGTAGTAATTCTATGGGCGGGTGTTTTCAATTTAATAAATTATAAAGTGCAAACTAATAGCTCTATGTTAAAAGTGGAATCAAATAACAATATAGACATCTTTATGGAATGAAATATGTGAGTATATTTTACACACAAATTTTACACAATTACCAGAACACTAAATAAACATATATTATTATCAAATAATTCAAATCACATAGAATTTGGTTTACCACATTGTTGAAAACGTTTAAAATCTACACCACTTAGCTCAACAATGTTTGAAACTAACCAATCCAAATGATTATGATTGCCTAATCTATTTAGAAAGGTTTTGCCATAGTTTTCCTTTGAGTTTATTTTATTCATATTTGTTGATTCCATCTTCACATGAGCCACTAGTTTTCACTAAATAATTACAAGTTTTCACTTGTAAATATTTATTTTATTATAAATTCATGCAAGATAGTAGATTACAGCTTAATTGAATATTTGTAATAGTAGACTTCTTTATTAAGCTGATCTTTACTATAAAGAAAGTTAGTCTTTTTAACTAAGTCTCCAGCATACCCTCCCTGTTAACCCCAAGTGGTGGGTGTGAGGTAACTGGTTAGATCCAATTGTTATTTGGATAAGTTTATCCTAAAACACTTATACAGGATTTCTCAAGTTGGCATTTTTAATACAATATTTGTTTCAACTGTTTACATCTCCAGTTATTACGTGTATTTATCACTCAGTTAAAAATTGTCCAAAATATACTAGAGTAAAAGATAATTTAAACATCTATAATTCGAAATTGCCAATATTTTGATTTTATGTGTTGGTCCCTTGAACTTTATACGCTGTTAATGTAAAATAATTGTAGGTAATTCAAAGTTCAACTTCTTTATTTGAAGTTATATGTTTTGATATGGGATTGAATTCCAAAGACACTTTGATTGCCTTTAAAGAATTCTCTGAATTTAGATCGAAGTCATAATGCTTGGTGCTTATGCATGATGGGAGAATAAATTATCGGTCGACACTCTGCTCAGTCACCGGTTTTTACCATCAATAGTGAGCATTCACTCCTATTTTAAAAGTGATTGTGTGAGTGTTAGCCAGGTCTGGGTAAACCACAGGCTCTGTACAAAATACTAATATTTTGTAAAAAAGTCACTGTTATTCGTGAGTTGGAAAATGGTCCTAAGAAGATATGTGACATTGCTTAGGAGTATTTACAGTGTCTACATTTTTGAACACTAAGGAGAAAATATTAAGCAGTGTTTTGAGTAGAAATGGAAAGGACTGCAAACAAGCCAGAGAACCTTGAAGTGAATGAATGTATGCTAAGATGGTTTAAACAAAAAAGTCTGGCATCCTTGTTTGAACAAAGGCAGAAGAGTTAGCTTAAAGTTGTTTTACGCCACTATGGGTTGGTTGGATGGTTTCAATGAAAGAAAGAATATCACTTACACTTTTTAAAACGTTTTAACTTGCCTATAGCAGCACTTACTTTGCTTGTTGAGGACAGTTGTTTCGGGAGATGTGTCCCTTTGTCAACTCAGACCGTAACTGATCTCAAGGTTTACGTAGGTTAGGGTGGGGGTGGGATATTTTGGTGGTGTGGGTGTATTTTGTGTGTATTAGGAGTTATGATGTCAAAAAGTGCATGTGAGTTGTAATGTAATTGTGTATTGAGTATGTGTGTAGGGTGTAGTTTGAAGTGCCTATATATTTTGTATTGTTCGGTTGTGTAGCGTTGGTTATTTCTGTGTTGTTTATGAAGAATTTGTAGGTTAGATGTTATGTCTATGTAGTCGTGTTTTGTGGAGTTGAGATGATCGGCGAAGTTTGATTGGTAGTTATTGTTTTTTAGTGCTTTTATATGTTCTTGGTAACCTCCCTGTCTGGCCTATGTAAAAACTGGGGCATGAACTGCAAGTTAGTTTGTAAACTCCAGTGGTGTTGTAAATGTCGTTGATTTTGCTGTTGGGTTTAAATTGTTTGTTGAGAGTGTTGTGTGTGGAGTAAGCTATTTTGTAGTTCTATTTTCGTAATGTGTTGGTTAGATTGTGGGTTTTGGATGATCTGTAAGGTATTGATAAGTATTTTATGGGATTGTCATCTTGTGTGTTTGTATTTGGGTTATTCTTCTTCTTTGGGTTAACTTCTTAGACTTCACAATTAAACGAACAGACAAACAAACACATAAATTCAACATATACCGAAAACCCACCAGCACCAATACGAACATACACAGTTCCTCAAACCACCCACACCAACATAAAATAGCTGCTTACAATACCATGATATATCGCCTCCTTAAAACACCACTAGACAAAGATGAACACTACCAGGAGTTAAACACCATAAAATATATAGCACAAACAAATGGATACAGCCCAACAATAATTGGCAAATTATACAACCGCATAAAAAATAAACATAATAACTACTATAGGCAAGTTAAAACATTTTTTAAAAAGTGTAAGTGATTACTAGTAGCTCACGCGAAGATGGAATCAACAAAAGAATATCACCTTCATTTAAGTCTGTTCACATTGAAAGCGCAAGTGTTAATCAAGAAGCTGCAAATAATTGAAGAAACCTCAGCAAAAGATATAATGTGGACAAAAAAAATCTTTTTTAAATGGACAAAATTTTAACTTTTAAAGGAGATTGTTTTAGTATGAAAAACAGTACAGAAAAAGTGATTTTTTAAGTTGGGGCAAAAAGTTGTCTTTACTGATGATAGGCAAATACGCTAATCCTAGATGGTTTAAAGACATAACATCCAAACCACTGTATTATAAAGCAAATAAAAAATCTTTTGGATGACAGCAGAGCTGTTAAAAGAGTGACTGTTAAAACTCGACAAAACGTTGACAACTATACTACGCATAACACTGTCCCACTTATAATCAATGTTAGGTTTAGTTCTCCCCCCAAACATTACTTCAATTCTACAGCCAATAAATCAAGGCACTATAGAAAATGTTGACTGTGGTCTTAATGTACAAATGCTTTTGACAGGTTTGTTGGTAAACACCAACAAATGATTGAAAAATTATTTTCTGTAAGCAGCAAGAATGTGCCATAATGCATGGTCCAAAGGTATTGAAACAACAAAAGCAAATTATTTCAAAAAACCTGGATTCATTTAAAAAACTAACATGCGACCTTGTGACCTTTTAAATGAAAATGTTCCCCTGCACCTGTTGAATGGCACATCACCTTGAAGAGTATGTTAATTTAGACGAACAAGTAAAAGTATGAGGAGAACTTTTTGATCAAGACATTTTAGCAGAAGTGATTGACAAAAAGTGCTGAAGTGTCAGATTTAGAAGAAGATCAAACTGAAGTTGAAGAGTCATCTATACCTACAACTTCAGAGGCTGTTCATTATTTGCGCGAGTTTCACCAGTATGTATAAAGACGAACCAATGTTAGTGACAGTGTTTTCCACTCCCTAAATGTACTTTAGGATTTTGCAAATATTAAAGTAATTAATTCTGCAAGCCAATCGGACTTTTCAAAGTATTTTGTCAGACTTTATTTTGTACTATACAAAGTTATCCATAACTTGCTGTACATGTGTATATTGTATTTATATAATTTTCTTGGTAATGTTGATTGCAGTAACTTTTAACAGCTAGTAATTGTAACTTTTATGAATCTATTATACCTAAGTTGAGTGCTTGTTCAAATAGAGTTTTAATAGAGTATTAGTCTGAGTTTTAACATAACATAGTTCAGGGACACGTTACCTGAACACAGGCAATACGATCTTCTTAGACACAATAAAACTGAACTGCTTTTGACTGGAAGGGTATTTCCCAGCTTTCTTAATTAGAGTTTTTTTATTAGGCCCGTCAGCATTGAATCATCCTAGTTCTACTGTGTTTGTAGAAATGAGGACCTTATTAAGAGCTCTTAGTTGTAATAACAAAGCAAATGAAGGTTATTTTAATCATTATTTATCAAATATATGAGATGTAGTTTTCAAACTTAAAAGTTCAGTGCATATTTCATAAAATAATATTTTTAACAACACAGTATTGTCTAGTTATTCATGTAATCAAAAAATTAACTTATAGATATTTAGATTGTATAAAATTCTCAAGTTTATTAAGCATATCAAATTAATATGCATTATTTTTTTACCCTTTTTGATGAGCTACAAAGAACATTTCAAAGCCATTAGGGAGCAACATTTTATTTTACTTCCAAAAATCTGCTTAATTCAGCTTTATTGCAAGAAGTAGGTTTTGTGCTACAAATTTTTGTACAACAACAAAAGTGTTCTACCATGTTTTTATTACTTCGATTTCCGTCATATCTGTCTCTCTGTCTGTCCGGGTGGAATTTTGCAATTGAGTTATACTAACTTCCCGATGACTTACATTACAATGACAGCTTCAAAATATGCTATCATTTCCAGGCTGTTTTGCCATTTATAGCCTAAAAAATTTTTTTGGAAGATGTCCATCTGTTGATGTATTTGCTAATTTGCATGGAAGGTAATGGAGTTGGGTAATATGATAAAAAAATAATGGCACTCATTAAAGTATATTTAAAATGCAAATATATACAGTTATCTAATTATATTTTTTTTAATTTACTTAGATGAATTATAAGTATTAATGGGAACAATATGATGATAAAGATTTGTAATTCATCAGTTTTATAACATTTATCTTGTAAAGATTTTTTATTTTCTGTTACACAAAAACACAATATATACTATAATAAAAGCATTACTATAATAAAATATAATAATTACTATAATATATATACTATAATAAAAGCATTTATGAAAGACAACAGCAAAATAAACTAATTCTATATTTACATTTTCAATTGCACATAAAATAAATATGTTCAAAGTAATATTTTTTAGCAAATAATCTAGGTCATAAGGTCTGCTCTACAAATATTTATATTAAGTTCAGGTTAGATGACTACAAATTTTATTATACCACAAAGTATTTAATATAACTTAGATTCTTTAAAATATAGTATTTTTGTTCACATGACTTTTGTAACTGAATAATAACGTGAAATGTTTTTTCTTCTTATAAAATCAAAAGTATGTTAAAAATTTTATTTAACTAATTGCATTGATTACTTGGTTTTACATTTAAAAGTTGTTTTAAATCACAGCTTTGTGACTGAAGATTTCTTTAATCACATCAACTACATATTCTTTATAATTAAGCTTCTCTTCAAAATCATAGCTAAGTTACAATAATGTTCTATATTTAATAACATCTTATATATTACACCAACTTTTCATAAAATCATAGATATGGTCCAGTAGGTTTCCCTGATATCTTTGATTAATATTTGTTCAAAAGACTTGGTACATACAACTTATATATTTAATTTAACAGTATAAGTGACTCACAATTTCTTACATGGCACGAGAAGTGAAAATGGCACAACGTTACTTAGACCTAATTAAAATTTAGATCAATTCCCTCTAGTTATCCGTCTAACATTTATCAACTAGAAACTAGATTGGTTAATTTTTTCCTAGTTACCTAACTAATGGTAATCAATCCTAATGCATTGATCTATTTGTTTTTGTACATAATGAAAGAAAATGCAATTTTCAAATAAGTTCTTATCTACACCCAACTGAAAACATACTTTTGTAATAGTATATTTTAATTATTATCTTAAAGAAACAATTTTTTTTTCAAATTTCAGTGATACATATGTAATTATCAGAAAAATAATTTCAAATAATTGTTATATCTTAATTGAAGAGAAGTTGTAGAGAAATTGTCCTGAAAAAAAAACTGGAAAAACAAATAACATTAGGTTTTAGAAAAAACACAGTAGAAAATGTAATTTTGTCAATATAATTAAATTCATAACAATTTTTTTTTATAGAATTGCAAAATATATAACATTGATATACTCGTATTTTCCGAGTTTACTAATATACTTTAATACATAATACTTATATATTAATACATAAACAGTTTCCTATAGTTTTCCCTACTTTTGATCTAAATAAGGGCAGCCATTTTAGGAGGTGTTATGCCATCAACTCAGATCTTAAATTAACCAGTCTCTGGTCCAAGTTGATAATGTGGCGCATCTTCTGAAATAGCTATCTTAATTTGAACTAAAAATAAGTGCTACTATAGGCAAATGTTTAAATATATTTATATTACTAAAAAATACTTGTAAATATCTTACAACTTGCCTATAGTAGCACTTACTGAGTTAAAGTCTGAGTAAACAATAGGACATATCTCCTGAAACGACAGTCCTTGACAAATATAAGAAAGTGTTACTATAAATTACTCTTGGTTTTACTTAGTTTCCAAATATTTGTCATTTTACTATTTTTTCTCAGACTCAATTTTATAAATTCGTATAGGTTTTTTCTATATGTTCTACGGTTTTTTTCTTCTCTTCATGTGTAGATGTATGTAGATATGTATTTAAATTTTTCTCTCCCATGATATTTTCTGTGCTTACCACCAATTAATTTCTTTTACATTTTTGACTGAACTATGATATTTTTCCTAAATGCAAATAATCTATTTTTTCATTCTATAATAATTCTGATCATTATATTCTCTGATTATGTTCTAAGGTTGTTCAGCGCTTATTTTAGATTTTCCGATAGTGTAAATACACTAATATTTTCTATAATACACCTTGACCACGAGTCGCCATCTTGTCTTGGCATTGAGTTCAGAATCAGCCCATCGAGTCAGACCTATGTGTCATTTCAATTGTTTAAACACTTATGTGCATTTCGATGGCCAATCCATTATCATCAGAGAATGTAACTCCTACAATTTAACTAAACAAACTCAACAAGAACAGTTATTGTAGGTCTGGGATAGTTATAACAACTGTTAAAGACTCCTTGGTCATCAAAATACATAGGCCTAAGGGTTTATTTGATGTAACTTATGAATGTAATTATGTTATTATTAATATCTTCTTGAATTTTGTAGTACATTACGTTTGGTGAATCTTATTAATCACTTAAACAATATAAATAATATTCGAGCTGGCTTGTGAGTGAAAGTTATAATTAAATAATAAAAATATGGTACAACTCACAAATATACAATTTTTTATTTCAAACGCGTTTCAACGACTACTTTGTCGTCATCCTCAGTGAAAATACACAAATGAAATTAACTAAAAAATATATATATATTAAACATAACCTATAAAGTTGTGTATTTTCACTGAGGATGACGACAAAGTAGTCGTTGAAACGCGTTTGAAATAAAAAATTGTATATTTGTGAGTTGTACCATATTTTTATTATTTAACTTAAACAATAGTTTATGACTATCCGAACTTTAAATTTAGTAAATTTGTTAAAACGTACTGAGACAGAACGTAATTAATTAATATCTTGTATTGTGGAGTTGTTTGGTACTTTTTTAATTATATCAAGAGGTTGTACTGTATTCAAATTAATTTTCTACTTCCTGGTAACTTTTACAACTTATGGTTTTTAAACTATATTTTTGAACAACAAGCTGCTAAATTTTAAAAAAATGACTCGAAAATTATATTTTAAAATATGTGTTTATGAAGGATAGATGGAGACAATATTATAATGTTTACTTATCATGTATACTTGTTGTTTATACTTACTGTATATTTAGACTGATAATAGATATCCTTGATATATTGGAAAACCCTGTAAGTGTCATACAAATTAATTCTATAGAAAACGTTTTCTTTTTCCTTTTTTGTTAAACACTTCTGAACTTGAATCTAGTTTTGAATTCCTGGCTTTTGCATTCTGGTTAGATAATTCTGAAACAAAAAATTAAAATAAATAACTGTTTAAAGTATGATTTAAATATTATGTTTTAAAGCAATTTTTAGACTATTATGTTACAATTTGGTGTAATGGATAAACTAGAAAAATACTTTGTAGACTTTATTTAAACATTCATGAAATTTTTCAGGTATTTTACTACATTGAATTTGTATTTATACATTAATATAATTGTATTTCTACATGAAAGTACTTATAAAAATTTGCAGGCATTTTAAATGGGTATTATTCACTATTTTTATTTTCTAATGCTTCTTCAAGTATATCATTATTTCCAATCCTATTTAATTTTGTATTTTTTTTTCTTGTGAAATATCATTTAACAGTTCTGACATGTATTTCATGTATCTATTAAGTTTTTGTTGGATATATGTAACAATTTTCCACCCAATTCTTGTACTGTATTAACATGTGATGTTTCTTAGTGTTTGAAAAACCTACTACAGTACAGTAGTATATTCAACCCGTGCGTAAATAAGACACGTCCAAGAATCTGTCACTGCATGGGTGATGGTGGACCGGCAGTTCGGCGCTTTGTTTCCTTCCCACTGTAGGCTTGTGTGACTCAGTTGCTTATGCTGAGGCTAGTATATGCTGTTGATTTCTGTGAGCACACTATTATGTGTTGTATAGTGAGAGTGTATACGTTTCATGTGATGCGTCGGAAATCCTAACACTAAAAAAAACTTCAAAATAAAGTGTTAAGGCAATCTTCTAATGCCAAAAACTATTACACAATTATTTCCTGCCACTAATGAATAAAACTATTGTTCTTTTTTGTATTTATATAATGCATGGTATCTTAACACTGTCTATTTTACTGTACTTTACCCGGAAATGTTTTTAACCAAATAATAAGCAAACATCATGTATTTTATTATTAGCTTTATAATTTTTAACTTTTACTATAGTATTATACAATGTATACAACTATACTTCAACAAGTTTTTATTAAATTTTATCATGCTTCTGTATGTTTTGTACATTTTTAACCCCTACAACTAGTTATTCAGTAATTGCAGTAATCTGACACTACCTATCTAGTTATAGTGCCTGAATAGCGAGATTGTACTGGCTTTAGTATAAAAAAAACAACAAAATTTCTTGTGCTTGTTTTCTAACAAGCAGTTTCCTTCAGTTTCTCCACACTAGTTGAATAATATTTTGTTATTTTTTTAATTTTTCAATATTGTTTTATTACAATGTTTTCAGTATTTTTGCCCTTGTTTGTTCCTTTTGATTTTAATATTATCTTGCCTCTTTCTGTACATTATCCTTCTTAATATTTTCTGTCTCCTGAGGTTTTCTGCTGTTAATATTTTCTTCTTTGATTTCATTTAGGTTATAATTAATTTGTTAATTCAGTCTATTGGAAAACTTTATTAATGAATTATCTGATTCTTGTCACAAGTTTATAATTCACATTAGCCTAATCTGGTTATTTTTGAATCATCAGTTTTTAATATCAATCATAACTTCTAATAATCGACTACAGAAATAAAATGCTCAAAAGTATTTGCTCATTGGTTAATAATTTTTCTTAACTTTTACTCTTTACTGAAAGTTGAAATTATTTAAAGGAATAACCTTGAGCTATGTAAATATTAAGAATTTCTAAAACAAAACCATTAGAAAGGTTTTTTAATAAACCACCTAAAGGTGGTTGTAATAATCTTGATTTCATTGATCACATCATTAGTAATTATTTAAAGAACTAAAGGAAAGCTATTAACTTACTTTTTGATGGGTTTTGAAACCATCGTTTCATTGATGAAGCTTAACCTGCTACTAATGACGATCGCCTAATAAGTTTTCACTTAGTTCTTTATATAATTAAGTATTATTATAAAATGACAACATTTTCTACTAAAAAAATCCCACCAACGCCCAAAATAATACTATAAACTCAATTCTTAAAATAAACACACATTTGATCATAATACATATTTAATTCCTATATCAGATTAATTTAGTATGGAGTGAATATTTCAACACAAGTATATTTTAATATATTGTTAGAAATAACTAGCGGATAAAAATTATGAAATTTCTCACTTATATATGTTTAAAAAAATGTATAGAAATATGTAAAAACCTGTCTATATTTACACTCACTTTATATATAAACTGAAAATGGCTGTTTCTCGAGGTGTAACTGTTTATCAACACTGGCAACAAAAGTAGATTGAAATGCCCATCCTCAGTCAACATAAGAGTTATTGCTAGGATGTGTATTTGGTTATTTTTTTTATATATTAACATTATAACAGTCTAGTTACTCAAAATCAAGATGGGAACAAGTATCAGTTTTTAAAGAGGAGTTTCTGAAAGTCTTGCTGAGAGAAAAGAGAAGAATAAACTTACTCTGATGACAAAGACGTCCATACCACCCTGGGTCACAAACACAAGTGTTTTCCGCACTGCATGTGCCATGCCCACAAGGTCTTGTACAGGCACTTCGTTGAGGGACACGTCTTCCTATTTCACAATGGTCACCTCTAAAGCCTAAAGGACACCTGCATTTATTAACACCTCTGCATCGGCCCCCATTCAAACATGCAATGCTACACTTTGCTGAAAAAAGTAATAATGAGTTAAACATTGCCATTTTTTTTAAACTGATTTAAGTTTATAGAAAATAGTAATGAGATTTTAATATCACTTTGTAACAAGGGGATGTGTGAGATGAAATTAATTAAATAATATGTGTTGAAGGAGCAGGAGTTACCCACTATCAGTGTTAACTTTGGAATGTACAATATTCAACCTGTACAACAATAGTTCAAGTGGAGTAGATTGCTTCTCAAGGGATTGAAATTTTTACTAACAATATTTTATTGTGTAAGGTGCTTTTGTTTAAATTTGATATGAATAATTTCCATGAGTTAAAAGATTTTGCTTTTATTTGTGCTTCAGGATTTATTTTGTTCAGGTTTTTGGCTCATTCCATTCTAAACTGTCTTTCAGTTTCTGTAATACTTTTCGCAAATTTTCAAATCTCTAGGTACAAATTCTTGGCAAAATATGCAGTTTCTCTCACCAAATTTGTCTACATAATGAATCTAACACAACACGTATTCATTTAGAGGATGTTTATTCTAATCTAAAACCCATAGTAGATTATGATTTTCTTAAACAATTTTTTATGCCTAACAATTAATTTTAAACTATAGTTATGTATAACTGTATGAAGCAACTGTGGCGTAATGTTTATTTTTAAAAATAAATAAAACCTCTAAACCACAAATAACATTTATTTAAACCTTATGTACATTTCGATTGCCCAGAAATCATCTTCAGAGGTATTTAAAAAATACAACTAACTTTAAACAACATAATACAACAAATATATAGGCATAAACAGGTAACTACTTCTCCATGCCCCTTATTTTAAAAAACTAGTACGACCAATCACGTTGCAGTAAATTCCCCCTCTACAACTTGGTCCGGTCTTCCAACTCTCGTGGTGAAGAGTTACCGTTACAACTATTTCAATTTTAGTAAAAAACAATAATATTATGTAACATTTTGAAGTAGTATATATATAAAAGGCACTTACAAAATAAGATAAATATATATATATAAATTCAGTATGTAAAAAAATTACTAAAATATACCAGTAACGAAATGTAAACATAACCTAATTTCACTTGTGTAGAAAATGCACATGGCCACATTTTAGATCTAATCACAAGTATTTATATAAAAAGAAAAAAAAACACACAAATCACTATTTATAAGAAAATGTATTAGAAGTAATTGATAGATAACAATTTGAATAGAACAATAGAACGATATAAATACACTTAAAACTTTCAAACGGCAAGCTAGTGACATGTTCTGAAGTAAACAAGATGGGAGAACGAATTTGTGGAGTTGCGTGCGCATTGACCGGCAAAAGATATTCGTTTTAAATATTTCTCGTGGAGATATAATCTAAAACAGTTTGGGAAATAAGATTTAAATGCAATTGTTTTGCAAAGAAATTTAAGTGCAGTTGTTAAGAAGAAGAAGTGTATCAGAGGCGGTGAACATGACATCCGTAAAGCTGTTACAAGGAATTAACGAGAAAATAGCGGAAATTGACGACTTGGCCATTTTATTGCTAAAAAGGGAGCGTCAGTTAGTTGGGACAGAGCATTTGAACGAGGCAGACGTGTTTCAGAATTGGCTGTAGAAAGTTTATTTTTTTAACTGGTGCGGAAAGTGCAGTATCGTATTCAAATTATAATTACAGAATAACATTAAGCCAAATCATTGAACTTATCGATTAAGAAGACATTATTCAGGAAATTATTTAATTAGAAACCAAATAACTTGTAAAAAAATTTTAGCTTGTAAGAATTGTAACTTAGATATTTTTTTGAAAGTGCCAACTCAAATTTTATTATTCAAAATTTAGAAAACCCACCTATTAACCCGAGATAAGGAGAGCTCAAGCTCAAATTAAAGTAATTAAATCAAATTCAATTAATATTAAAATTTATAACTAAACTTCTTGCTGCCATAAACAAATTTTAGACTTAGGCTAATAAAGCTTAATTTTTGTAATTCTTTGTGGATGAAATAAGACTTTGTAATTAGTAAGTGACTTTATAAAAGAAAATAAGGAATGTCATATTAAGATATTAAAATTTTTGTAACAAAAGCAGCATTTAATCGTTATTTCTTTTAACTTATAAATTTTTATTAAGACTTATAAAAGAGAATTTACCAATTATTACAATTATTTATTAACAAAGTTATAACTATCTCCTAATTAATGAATATAACAGATTTAGGGATAGGCTCTTTATCACAATTTAATAAATTATTTTCGTCATATTTGTGAATGTACAAACTTTCAAAACTATTCAAAAGACCTTTTGAATTAACAGTTTTCAATAATTATAGATCATTTAATTCTAAAGTGTGTTTAGTATTTAGAATATGTTCTGCAACACTAGATTTTTCAGGTCTTTGAAATTTTATATGGCTAATATGTTCATTAAATCTGTTTTTGTTTGTGGTAAATTTGTTTTTTAGTAAAATTGAAATAGTTGTAACGGTAACTCTTCATCACGAGAGTTGGAAGACCGGACCAAGTTGTAGAGGGGGAATTTACTGCAACGTAATTGGTCGTACTCGTTTTTTAAAATAAGGGGCGTGGCGAAGTAGTTACCTGTTTATGCCTATATATTTGTTGTATTATGTTGTTTAAAGTTAGTTGTATTTTTTAAATACCTCTGAAGATGATTGCTGGGCAATCGAAATGTACATAAGGTTTAAATAAATGTTATTTGTGGTTTAGAGGTGTAAAATAGTTAAAGATAAATTAGTAGACCTAATGATAAGAGGGAATAAAGGATTAGTTTGTATTAAATATGTTTATCGAAATCTTGTTGCTGTTCATGACGAGCTGATTGTTAATTATTACACTTTGCTATTACTTGCGACCAGACAATTTAACAACTTTTAGTTAACAAAAAGTCTGGTCACAAGTAATAGCAAAAGTGTAATAAGTAAATATGTTTATATGGATTAAAAAGAGCAAATCGTCATTTCCTTACACGTCCTCAAAGATCATATCGACAACGAACTATATTGATCACAATAAACACTTGAAATTCATACAATATATGTAACAAAGTACACGAAATAAGGTTTATGTGTACCAGAATTAAATGTCAATCTTCTTCTAAAACATTTTTATAAAACATATACCGATAAAACTGAAGTCAAGATGCAAACTAAATTTCTTATAATACTTTAATAATTAAAATTAAATATATCTTACAAAATTCACAACGAAGGCCATAATATCCTTTAGGGCATTCACAGCTGTCCTTCTGAACACATTTGCCACCATTCTGGCATTTTTCTGCGCAAATTCCTGTAAATTAAAATAATATTTTATTATTACAGAAATAATGATTTTGGCTTTGAGAAAGCGTGCTGTGATGGACTTAGGTTGGAGAGGTGTTCATCAAGCCTCAAAAGAATTGGATACTATCATACGGGTAGATCATGCAGGAGAGCTTGGCGCAGACAGGATCTATGCAGGCCAGATGGCTGTCCTTGGTAAGAAATAGATTCCACAATTTGAATGCTTTATACTTGACTTGCAAAGTAAATTTATTTAACCACTCGTAGCATATTTTGCCATCTATAATAGTTTTTATGTATAATTGTATTGCTTTTTATTTTATTATACTTCTATTATATTTCCTATTATACTTTTCTCGAACTGGGGTGAATTTAGAGACTTTTGAAACTAATATAATAACTCTTGAATTTTGTAGTCCATTACGTTCGATGAATCTTAATTAATCACTTTAACATTAGTTTATGACTATCTGTACTTTAAATTTTGTAAATTTGTGAAATCTTACTAAGACAGAACGATTTTGATCGCTATGTGGCAATCTTCATCAGTGTTTTTTGCTTGGAGATGTTGGGTTAAGCGGTGACAGTTTTAAAGGCTGGTTTTCGATAGTATCGAAGAGTATGTGTGATTTCTGTTGTGTTTGTTCGTTTATTATGTTTTTACTTTGTGTGTCTGTAAATCTCATATTGTTCTAATGTGTTTAGATGTAGTCTTTTTTGTAGATGTATAAGATTTCTAGGTTATGGTAAATGTCTGTGTATTTGTGTCCTATTCCTTTATGTGATTGTAAAAATGCTGAATTGGTGTTCTGTTTGTGTTCCTTGATTCTTTGTTTAAAGCTGCAACCTGTTTGCCTAATGTAGAATTTGTTGCATTTTAATTTGTATATGCCTGGTGCTTGTAGTTTTGTCTTTGTTGTTAGTGTTGTGTTGTATTTTGTATTGTAAATTGTTATTAGTTTTGTATGCTATTTTATATCCTGTTTTTTGAAATTTGTGGGTTAATTTATTTGATGTTTTGTTTATGTATCACATAAATAAACATAATGTCTATGATTGTTATACTGAGAATGTATCCTATACCCTAATGTGCTTATGTTGCTCTATCATGTGTAATCATGTTGACATGTCAACTGGTCTCAGTCTCGTTGAGCAACCTAGTGATAGGGCATTGGATATTTTCTTCAGTTTTGCTAAATGTCAGTTTCAAAAAGTTTCACTGTTGAAACATAGGATGATTATCAGTGTAGATGTGAAATTACAAGTTCTAAGTGAAAAAATAAGTATTAAAGGCTAACTTGAAGGAAATATTTTAAAATCTTTTTTCCTTTTTTTCATTCTTCACTTCAAAAAGTATTTAGAAGAAAAGAAAAGGATTATTTTTATGGTCCAGAGCTGTACATGACTGGAGGTGCTCAGCTGTCATGTCCTCCCCGCTATCGCTAAGGGTGCACCTGGGGGATGAGAAGACGTGTATCTTGTTTAGGTATGCAGCTAGGTAGTCGTGTCCAGTTGTGAGTCTAAAAAGTGCAACCCCGTCCCGTCAGGGTAACATGTTGTTAATTGGCCCGTTTTCGACAAGAGTAGCCCAACGTTTATTAAGAGATGCTTCCCTTAAGTAGGCTTGAGTGCTCCTCTTTATTGCAGCATTTATTTGTACTTTTATGGAGGGGAGCGAAGGTGCTTTATTTTCTTCATTTCGTTTGATGCTGCTAGTATGGCGGTTATTTCACCGTCTAAGTTACTTTGGTTGTTGCCAACTGCTAGCGATCCTTCGAAAAGATTACAGTAATAACCAGCTCCAGTCTGTCCTTTGTCTGGGAGGCACGATCCATCGGTATTTACATGTAGCCACTGTGTCTCTGGATAGACTGTGTTGATGGTTCTGAGGGCTGCAGCCTTTAGTTCTAGTGGGTTAAAATCTTTCTTAGCCACATAAATATAAGCCTTCAATATAGTGTTGTTAATTGTGATTGTTTTTTTTTTAATATTATTAGATTCACTTCTTTTATATGAATTTCTATTAGAAAGACTACAGAAATGATTAGATGTAAGTTTTTCTACCCAAGTTGATAATGTTAAATTTTGCAGGTCAAATAGCCGTCAGATTGATTAACCGAAAGCAAATTTTTGAAGTATGATTGAAAATAAGGTTGGGATTTTATAACCAAGATAGGTATATCCAGATTTTAAATATTATACTCAACATCTTTTCTTTAAAAATAGCAACAAATAATTAATAATGTTGAGTGTATTGGAACGGGGTTTACAAATTATGTAGTCTAGGTTAATCCTCAATTTCCTTTGAATTATTGTATCTGTCATTTAAAAAAATACGTTTTTAGGAAATACAAGTGTTGGCCCTAAAATAAAAGAAATGTGGGAGCAAGAAAAAGTGCACAAGGCAAAATTTGAAGAACTAATCAATAAACACCGAGTGAGGCCTACATTGTTTGTCCCAATTTGGAATGTTGCTGGATTTGTTCTTGGTGCAGGCAAGTATTTGTCAATAAAATGCTAGATGTTATATTATTTTGCTTCTAAGCGGCAGTAGATATTTCATTATTTAACAAAATTGTGTCATTTTTGGGACATTTTTTGAATTTAAAAGAATACATGAAAGAGTATTGTAACCAATCATCTGTAGTTTAATGGAAAACTGATAAAGTAATTCACTAATCAGGTATAAACAGTTACACCGAGCTGTGCTTTGTCTATGATACAATTAATTAGTATATTTTAACAAAGTAGTTTGAAGTCTTAGGGCTGGATTGGTTTGTTTGTTTTATATTAATAATTTTAAATATTAAAATTGCCTGATGCATAGGAATGGAGACAAATAAGAAAAAATTATAAGTAAGGTTAGGGCCATACATATCCCTTGGTACTGAGAGATAGTAAAGAAACACGGTTCTCTTTGGACGGGTTACGTTCTTCAAGTTTACTAAGGTTATAAAGATATGTCTTAGAGGATCGGCGGTCTAGTGGATTGATCACTTGACCTTAAGATTCCAGTTTCAAATCCTGGTAGACAAAAAAATATCTGTGTGTTACAGTCCCCAGGTCGACTGAGTTTGGGAAAATGAGTAACTAAGGGGAAACCTAGGCTAATAGGGGGCAGCTGAAGTGTAGTAGTGACCATATTACTTTCCTTAAATACCATATGGGCTATATAAGGTATCAATACCCTGTATCTCCAATGTCATCTGAATGCTATATAAAGAGATATCTAGCTGCTCCTCATTTTATTTAGTACTGATTTGCTTATATTTCTATTTATTGAGTTCATTCTATTACTTTACACTCTCCTTAAATTTATCTTGTTCAAATTTTCAATCGCTAATAAAATACTTTTTATTCACCAACTCAAGTTCTAATAGATTTTTTTCAACTTGTAGTGGATGACACTTGATGTTTATACAGTTGTTTCAAATATTAATTAAATATAATGATGAATTAATTTTAGTTTTATATGAGAGAAAAACTTCACAAATATGGCAAGGTATGCAATATAGTTATTTCATCTTATTTGGCTTAAAATAAGTGATAACATATGATTTCATAAAACAGCTGATTTTATGTTACAGGTTATGTGGTAAAACAGCTGTCTTATCACATGGGTTATGTGAATTTATTTATATTATTTGTAAATATTTAATAATAATAATTCAAATTAAATTTGGTTTTGATGACCTAGGTTGGATTTTACTTTAAAATTTGTTTCTTCAAATTACTTGTTTTTGTCTCAAACAACTCTAATATAAATTTTTGTTTTTTTTTCATTTAAGAGTGCCTAATCTTTGTAAGTAAAAACACTTAGAAGATTTTCTTTGTTAAACAGATAACTGATTTTTCTTCCATCTTCACTAACATGTAGTCACTATTCTAACATTTTCAACTTTTTAAAACCTTGCAGTTTTACTCTAAGCCTTTCATATATATATATATATATATATATATATATATATATATATATATATATATATATATATATATATATATATATATGAAACTTTCATATATACTGTTTTTATTTCATTCTCTCATATTTCTTTTTGTGTTTTCTCTTTGATTGACAAAGACCACTGTGTGGTTGAAATATATCATTGTTTAAGTGCTTTTATGTGTTTCTATCTTAAGACTACAGTGTGGACTCTTACCAAGGTAAGTCTGTCAGTCTCCTAGTCCAAAAAATCTCTGTCTCTCTCTCTCTCTCTCTCTCTCTCTCTCTCTCTATATATATATATATATATATATATTATAAGTGTGTGTGTGTGTGTGTGTGTGTGTGAATCTGTGTGTGTGCGTGCTCATGTGAGTGTGTGTATCTGTGTGTCTGCGTGAATGTATCTGTCTGTCTCCATGTGTTTGTGTGTATCTCTCTGTCTTAATGTGTATGTGTGTGTGTGTGTGTGTGTTTAACTTTACTTGTTTCAAAAGAAAGTTGTGTGAAAAGCTTAAGATAAAACATTAAGCCAGAAAAAGAGAAAAGAAGGTTGTCCCCAGTTAAGTTACTAGCTTTTTCTGTGATGAAAAACAATACAGTAATTAAAAACGTAATGAAACGCTTTCAGGGACTGCTTTACTTGGATCTGAAGGTGCAATGGCTTGCACTGTTGCTGTGGAATCAGTAATTGTTGAACACTACAATGACCAATTGCGAACACTAATGGCTGATCCAACAACCAACAAAGAACTTTTAGAAGTAATACAAAAATTCCGAGATGAAGAACAGGAACACCATGATACTGGCTTAGACCATGGTGCTGAGCAAGCCCCATTTTATAAATTATTGACCGATGTTATTAAAATTGGTTGTAAAACAGCTATTTCTATTTCCAAAGTACTGTAATTCAAAGACTTCCAAATTCCTGGACAATTATTTTTAGCTAGATACAAATTTGTACTTTTGTAGAATTTTAATTTTCTTAAAATTCAGAATATAATTTTTTAAGTAAAAAATAAATTTCTAAATTTGTATTCCATACAGTTTAGTTATTTTGATGACTATTAGATATTTATTTACTGTGAAACTCTATTTTTAATTCATTCAAGGCATTTTGTAAAAAATGTTTTCATGCTCAATGGCTTAGTGCAATTAAAATTATAACATGGGTTTTTTTAGAAAGGGAGAGACAGTAAAAATGAATAATCATTTATTAGGAATAGATTTGTCTTGAGGATCAATGTAAATCCTGTCCTCAGCAATAGATTGTGAGTGTGTCCCTGAGAATATATAGATGAGTAACAAACCGATCAATTTAAAAGTTTTATATAAAACGCATTTGGATATTGTAACCAACAAAGTTTAATTTATTTAAGAAGAGGGAATTTAAGTAGTAGTTGGTGAAGAGAGGAAACTTTCGATTTTTCAAGTTTTAAAGGTATTTGAAGTAAATGGATACTGGTGTTGGGCAAATCATATTGTACTGTATACTTAAGTATATCTTCCAATAGTGATCAGTGCAAATACTATTGACATCTACAAAAACATTTGAGCATCGCTTGTGACTCCATTAATTAATAAAGAACAGCAGCTCACAGTTAATAATTTATTCCTTATACACATTTTAACCTTAGATTACTTATGTCTAAATTTTGTCACACGATTACTTATGTATCATAAATTTCACTACACCAATTTCTTTTTTTTTATTTGCCAAAATAATGTTTTTTTAATTAAAGTGTTAAACATTGTAATATCCCTTACTTCTTTAGCTCTTGGGGAAAAATATTATTGTAGCTACGAACCCTGCTATTAGAAAGAAAATTAATAATTACGACTATGATTTAATGGAATAGTGAAACACAATTGTTTAAAAAAATCTCTTTTAAAAATAATTTTAAACACATTTTATTTACAAAAAAACAGACTGTAACAAGAGAATGAGTTGTAGAACAGGTTTTTAATAAAATTAAAGAATTTTTACATAAATATGTATAGAGAACATAATCTTTAAAAAAAAGTCACACGATCACTTATGTATCATTAAAATGACGACACGAGCTCTGTTTCACTAAGACTTAGAACTTTAGCGGCATCTGACATCATCTGTTGTAGGTACGAAGGTACTGAGAATATGGATGCGTGGAAACCGTTTATTTGTCAAATACAAAAATTTTTTTAATTGGTGCCGTCATTTTGACAAGGTATAAGTGATCTAGGGTTAGTCATTATGACAAAGCCATCAATGGTTGTATAGCTGGTAGCTGTTGTATTAGCTTTACTTCCTGATGAAATATGTTAAAGGAATGAATTGTCTGTGTTAATTGTTATTTAATTTTTTTTTTTGTTTATTTAAATATTAGTTTATATATAAGTATAAGATAAGTTTAGAGAATATTTTGTGATGGAAGTAGAGTTTTAAAAATAATTATTTACTTACCAATGAATAAAATTTTTATAGTTCAAATTTTTTTATAAGTTTTTTATTGTTAAAATTGAGGAAAAACTGTGATGTCTAGTACAGTTTATAGTTTTTATATGCAAAACAAATGCAAACTATAGATTTTAGTAGATATAATAATTGGGTACATATTCACATTAACATATTGTGGGCGTGATTAAAATCCACAACCATTAAATCACATAATATTGTGCATGTAAGCATTTAAACTCACTTTGCAAGTCACACCGTGGTCAGCTTGGACTAGGGTGTAAAATAATATGGTTAAAATGTATGTATAGTGATAATATTAATGTGTCTTAATATAAAAAATGTATATACGTGTTCTCATAATTGTAACTTTAGGTATATATGTAGGAATATTTTTTACAACAGATCCTCTAGTGAAAATTTTTTAATATTAATATTTTCACCAGTTAATAATACATTGTAAATAAAAATATCTTTAAAAAAATTGATAATTTTATTACTAGAATTGTGTGAGTCCTTGAAATTCCGAGCAGTCTGCACGATTTCCACAATCATTTAATTTTTTTTTATAATCCATCCATAAATAATTGAAGTTGACTCTGGGATTTGAATGTGACATTTGACAAATGACTTTTTTTTACTGTGGTGCTTTTTGTAATTAGTAATTTTCAACAAAGTAAAAGCTGTTAATTTTTTTCAATTTATTTTATTCAATGTCAAAGATAGAATTGGAGAGATATAGATTGGAGTTCTAAATCCTCATAATATGAGATGAAACAAAAATAAAAATCTGTGCTGAAATCAAAAAAGCGAGAAGAGAATATTTAACAGCCTAATGATATATATCAGTATAAAGCTCTATATAGCAGACAGAGGTATAGAGCACAAGACAAACTCCACAATAAACGTATGTGTTAAATGGTTCCAGCATAAGTTTTTATGCTTGAAAAAAGAAAAGTCCCAATAAGATTTCTTATAAAAAAAATGTCTACTTTTATGGAGTTCAAGAACACCTACAACTTTTTCAACAGGAGTTATGACTGGGTATGACTGAACGATCTTTTATGAAATGGTGATAGACTATGTTATCTTGGTTTAAGAGTTATTTATCAGGACTAAATTAAGATTACTCTTTGTGTTAAATTATATCAAAATTGATTTCTATTTATTCGTATTCTCAAGGACTATGCAAAACCATATTAATTTTTCTTATTGAATCAAAACCCGTAATTCCAACTTTTTGTAAAACAATACAATGTTATCGACTGTAAACACCAGGTACTTGGGAATCATCCTGGCATTTTAGTTGGAAAATCATGTAAGACTCATAGAGGAACCAATAGATGGAGGTGTGCAAACAACTTGCTGATAACTCCATAAAGTCTTGAAACACAACACTTTCACAAAGCTTACAATATTTACATCAGAACATTCCAAAAATATAGAATATTTAAAAAAATAAATTATTATTAAAAATTCATTTTTAAAATGTCAAAATAATTTCAGATTCATAAACGTAGTACTCCAAAATCACATCATTAGCAAATACATGCAACTAAATAGTCGCCAGCTTAACAAACACAAAAGAAAAGAAAACAACCAGAAAAATAATGTTTAATATACAAGACTGATCAAAAATATTGTTAAAAGTTTAAATGAATTATTTGTATCTATTTTCTCTGTCAGAAACTTCCTAAACATACTGAATAATGGCTGCATATAGACAAATATACATTTATTTCTGAGATTTGTGAAAGAAAATTCACAAATTCAAACTATTAAATATTTTAAAAAATGAAAAATAAAGGCATATCACAAATCCTTTTATACATATACATTTCATAATAAACGTATACATAAAATGTGTGTCAACAACAAATGTAAGTAAGCAACACCCAATGGCTAACCTCAACTGACCACATATTAGAGTGACAACTGGACGGTAGCTGTCAAGAATTTCTTCCATACCTGAACATTAGTTAGACACAAATAATATAAATTAAAATCAATTAATTTGAATATTATAAGTCAAGTGCTAAAAATTAGGCACCATTGAAAATAAAATTATATATAGATAAACATATCAAAAATATCTTTTTAATGCTTTTTTTAAAGTAGGCCAATTTAATACAAATTTTTATGGTGAGATAGAAACAATTTCTATCTCATTTTCTAAATTTCAAATTGCCCTATAATTTTGAAAATATTCTCACAATAACATAAGCAATTAGGTGTTACAACAATACAAATATTTTATTACAATTTTTAAAGAAATGAAAATATTAAAACATTTTGCTGTGAATGAAGATGCATATAAATTGGAGAAACAATGTATTAAGGGTGAGAACAAACAATCAGTCCTCCTGTTGTGTCAATGTTAAAGAAAACAAATACATTCCATAAAAAACAGTCAACAAAAGCATATAAATCAAGTTAAGCAGTGTTCCGAAGGTTTAGTTGAATATGTATAGAGAATAGGACACAAATTCAACTGAAAAAATATCCCACTTAACACAGGTCATGATTGCCAACAGCTAACTTAGAAAGAAAAGACATCTGTAACTTGCAGGATCCTATAAATCTGCAACCAGTATGAACAAGAAACATCTCCAGTGCCAAGGTCCAGCTTACAATCCACAAAGAATCAAATATTAGGTGGCTTTATTGAGGTAATAGAAAAATTACTGGATAATTTTGGAATTATCTAATCCAGTGATTAAATTTCTACAAAAGGAAATACATTATTTTTAGCTAATAAATATTTCTAGAGCTATCCACACCAACAGCATTATTTGAAGAAGATCTGTAATGGACACGTCATCATTTTTAGCCCGATTCAAAATAACATCACACATTGAAATTTGCCAATTTCTTTACAAGGAAAACTTTTGAAACACACTTCAGTATTAAAAAAATTGTGATGAGTTTTTCAAGGATATGAAAGCTCCAGTTTGCCCATTTTTCAAAAGAATAGTGAACAGTAAATGACACGCTAATTTTGTTTCACTGAAAAACGTTTATAGCAATAAATTCAATTAAATTATTAGACTGTCAAAAATGTAAATGTTAAGGATTGTATCACAAACCAGAAATAACGGAACAATCATTACAAGACTAAATTGGGTTGTGTACAACACTGGATTACTTCTTGTACAGGCTTCTAGAGTATCTTTAGATGACAAAATTTTTAAATATTGCAAAAAACAATGAAAATATAACTTCAAGTTTAAAACGTAACGATACGTTTATTCTTGAATGGAAAGGACAAATGTTCAATGTTGGTAGTAATCATACTACAATGTTAATTAATACTATATTTTAATCATTTGTTGATTCCATCTTCGCGTGAGCTACTAGTAATCACTAAACACTTTTAAATGTTTTAAACTTGCCTATAGTAGCACTTACTTTGTTTGTTGAGGACGGCCGTTTCGGTGAGTTACGGTCTGAGTTGACAAAGGGACACAGCTCCCGAAACGGCCGTCCTCAACAAATAAAGTAAGTGCTACTATAGGCAACTTTAAAACATTTAAAAGTGTTTAGTATATTTTAAATCATTTTACTTGATTCAACCAGTATATCTTCTCAATCATTTGTGTTTTTGTACTAAATTATTGTCAAATTATAAAATAATATCTGTGCCACAATTATGCCACCTTAATAATAAATAGATCTTACTAGAATTTACACTGAAACCACTTATATATAATTACACTTAGCTGTTCCTAAATTGAATAAACTATAAGCTAGAGGATGTTGAAAGTTTTAATTAGCTGTAGTGTATTGTTCTTTAAGAAGATTGAACTAATCTGAGAGCTATCATAGCAAAACAAACACCATACAAGGTTCAACCTTAACAGGCATCAAGTTACAAATCAGTGAAACAACAGTATTCTCTAGGATAGAATCTGTAGAGGGTGTACCCTTTTAATATTAAGTTAGTACAGAATATTAAACTTTCAATGCGTCTTATAATAGTCCAGTTGCTGTCACCAATAGCTAAATTATCATTTATTTGATCATGAGACACTTATGAAGCGATCAAATCCGTTTGATAAGCGTAAGGTGATTAGCAACCAAATAAAACATTGGGATAGGTACATGAGTTACAGCTGGAATTACTCAACATATTTTAAATTTGTATAAAAACATTAACTGAATTTTTTTAATCAGTTAATGTATTGATAATAATTTAATTGAGAATACTAAAGAACTCTGTGGTGCTAAGTAAACTCTTGAGAAAAAAGTTATAAATTAAAATTATTAAAAATGCTAATATAAAAATTATTTTCAAATTTCAGAATTGTGGAAGCTAATTGCCAACAAGAATAATTTCTAAATTAATTGTATACATAAGACTCACCTCCTTCACAATGACGTCCTTGATAACCTTCTGGACAACTACACACTCCTGGCGCTGTACAGGTACCGTTATTCATACACTGAGGGTAACACAGAGCTGTGCGGCAATACTGTCCCATATAGCCTTCTTGACACTGACATATTTTCTCATGGTTACACCAACCTCTGTTTGCACACTTTTTGTCACATTCTGGATCAGGACCTGTACAATCCCACAACAATATATAAACATTATTGAGAAAAGTACAATAAAATTAGTATTAAAAAAAAATTATTAATTTAAAATATTTAAATATTAAGATACACATTTGCTAAATGATTATCACTGGAGGAGAGAAACTGTAATATTGAAAAGTGTATTAGGGATGCCGAGAATAGAAACCAGTAACAAAGGCTATAGAGTTTATAAATTATGAATTAGGTTCACAAATAATCCAACAATAGACAACCTCCAGGGAGACAACATTAAAAAAGTCTACGTTATACATCACAAATTAAATTAAATAAAGTTGCTTGATGTAATCATCTTGAATTCACTGATTAAACTAATTTTAAAAATACTTAGCTATCTGAATACGTAATTGCTTACGTGCTGACGCGTTTCAAAACATTTGTTCCTTTTACGAAGCTAACCCTTTACTCACTCGTTCCTTTGAGTAGAGGGTTAGCTTCGGAAAAGAAACTAATGATTTGAAACGCGTCAGCAAGTAAGCAATTACGTATTCACTTAGTTAATTATTTTTAAAATTAGTAAATTAAATGGTTGAATAAACAAAAAAAACCTATATTAATGTGGACTGGCATATAAAGTACTTCTTAAATAATGAATTTCCAATGGAGGCATTAAAGAAAACAGCCAGAACTATTTAAGATATTTTAGATATTACTAAAAGGTAGAATCTGAAATGTTGAACATCTTATTTAAGGTTTACAACATATTATTTGGCAGTGGCAAAAAAACATCTTATGGAAACCAAAGCTGTAGTTATACTAGTGTTGAAACCTAGAACACTTGGAAGAAGAAATGAAAAGAAACACTCTCTTATAGTTCTTACATCATGCCTAGCTTGTTTCTGAAAGTGTGGTAAAATCAAAATTCAAGTAAAATTTAGAAAGACAAAACATGGATGTGTTTTGAAGCAAAATGAAACATCAAACGCATTTATAAGATTTGTTAAAAGTGGTATTTAAGGTTCTGACAGTATTTATTAGAGCTGACCCGATTTTCGATTCCAGGAATCGTCGATTCTAATGGTATCGAGAATTCGTCGATACTTGATTCTCCATTGATCAAAGTATCGATTCAGATTCTTGTTCTCTTAACTGGTAAAATACATATGTGGTGTAATTTATTGGAATTATAAGCAGATATCAACTATGTCTTATTTGTATTAGTTGCTTTGAATGAATTAAACGATCAAAGCAAATGTCTATTTGAGATCACAAAAATATTATTATTATTTATGATGCAAGAACAAAGACATCAGGGGCATTTATGATTGTAACCGCTCTTCTCGCTCTGCTCCCTCACTCTCACTAGCATGAGTTCTCTCTTTTTTTCTCTCTCTCTCTCTCTCGCTCTTCCTATCTGTGGCCGCCAATACTCCACCACCACTTCAAACAAAACAAAAATAAACGTTAGTTCCAATTTCTCCAGTTATACAAACTGAAATGACTATTAATGAAGTTATATTATAATGGTAAACTGAAGTTCATATTTGTAATTTTAAATAAATCATTACTTTTATCCGATATGTTTGTCACATTTACAGAAATTCCTATTCATAAATCAAGAGCAAACGTTTTGTGAAGTGTATTACATTAAAACAGAATTTTTAAAAGGCTTCACCATTTGACCAAAATGTTGAATAAATTCATTATTAGAGAATATCTTGTAGGTCTATATAACTTGAAAGAATCGAGAATCGAAAGAAAAATTTGAGAATTGAAATTGGAATCAACAATGTTAGGAATTACCTCATCCCTAGTATTTATTGATCTGAAGAAAGTATGTTACATTGCATGTAAAATGGTAATATATAAGGGTATATAAGAAGGAGAGGGAGCTAAGCTGATTCATTAAATAAGTGATAAATGAAAGTAAGATAAATCAATTCAAATCAACATTCCAATCAATATTGGGCCTTCTACAGAGAGCACTACATTTATGCAATGCATTTATAAGGAAATTTAATAGGGACTTGACAAATATAAATAAAAATATTTCAATAATCAAGATTTAAAGTGACAAAACGTATGGCTATAGTTCTCTATGAACGATATGAAACTATGTAATCATAACTATGATTAAAGTAAGAACATGAAATATTCTAGCATATACAGAAGTCATTATCCCTTTCAGAAAAAAAATAAAAGAAGGTAGATTAAGACAAAATAAGTGGAGAGATCGCCTAAATTTTCATACCTTGCTCTCAAATAGTGCCTACCAATCACCAGTGTTTTGACAGTTCGTTTGTTATTTGTTTATTTACAAAAACCATTGGTCACAAACAAGAAATATACCTTTAACAAACCCTAAACACTTTTAAATGTTTTAAACTTGCCTATAGTAGCACTTACTTTGCTTGTTGAGGACGTCCGTTTCGGGAGATCTGTCCCTTTGTCAACTCAGACCATAACTGATCTCAAGGTTTACGTAGGTTAGGGGGGGGGATATTTTGGTGGTGTGGGTGTATTTTGTATGTATTAAGAGTTATGATGTCAAAAAGTGTGTGTGAGTTGTTTTTGACATCATAACTCCTAATACACACAAAATACAGGCAAGTTTAGGCAATATAGGCAAGTTTAAAACATTTAAAAGTGTTTAGTGATTACTAGTAGCTCACGCGAAGATGGAATCAACAAATATTAAACCCTAAACCTTGCATTGGACGAGTTAAATTACATAGCTCTAAAAAAGCATGACAAAAGTAATAATTTTTACATTTTTCCGACTACAGGTCTACTTTCTTCTCTTCAGAAGATTTGTCACTTATCTAGAAATTATTGTAAAACGAAAAAAGTGTGTAGAAATAATAACAGACAATAGATAACTAGGCAAGACAAGTGAAAAAGTATTGGAAAAAACAAACCTATTCTTATACCACGAAAATACCAAAAAAATCAACAAAAATATTGAACAGTCTAGTTTGTAAATTATTGTATTCTAGATTTTAATGTTGTAATAAGACCCCTTGTTGTTATTAGTTATTTTTGTGGCATTGAGGTTTTTCCAATTTTTTTATTGTAATATATTGTACACTGTGCTCTTGATATTGTATATTGTGTGTAATAACAAAAGCAAAGTAGAGTAACACTTCAGTCTCCTTCACCAACGAAGAACAGTTGAATATATCCAATCAGTAAATAGTGGAGTTAACAATTAACAGAAAAATTATATATAGTTTGAAAATTTACATAAATTTTTTTCCACAATAACCACTTTATTTGAAATCCAATAAATTCACTTTGTTCCTGTTGAAATTGCATTGACAATCAGTTTGTTAAATTTTTCAGCAAATCATGACGATGTTGCTGCATGGGTGATGCCACTATGTGGACTGTTGTTTCATTTAACCATTGAAGATCCATGTTTAATGTGTTTAACACAAAATCCGTGTTTAATTGGCAATAGAGGAAACAAATTTGAAGGCATAAAAACGTGTGGGAAGATTAGCCTGCAAGAGTCTACATTCAGTAAATACATATCTTATTTTCTACCTAAATGAATATGATTTTCTAGTAGTTACAGGATATTTTAGGAACAGCTAACGTCGGTTCTGCTATCCTGGCCTACAATTTTGCCTAAATATTGTTTATAAATCAACCTCAAGACGAACAAACAAATAATAAGCTATAAAGTTATCGACTGTTTTTAAAGTGATCGCTTTCATTCAGCTGTATTTTACTGTCTGAAACAAAACCTTTAACAGTAAGGAAATAATTTGTGAAAAAAACTATCTTTACACTGACCTCTCTGGGCACATTCTTTTCTCAGCCGAAGTCTCAGTGGAGTACCAGGAAGAGGTTTCCCTTTGCGGCTCTCAATCAGCAAACCAATTCCAAAAGCTGCAATTCCAGAACTGTTTCCAATACATGGGAGCAGAACACTGAAAACTAAACACTTGTTCATACAACATTGTTCTTAATGAGAAATATGTATCTGAATTATTTGTTCTTATTACATGAGAATCAAAATAGTTTTAACTTGAGATGTTGTTTCTCTAGAAACACTGTTTGGTACAGGTTCTAACCTCTTTGATATAGCTGGACTATCTGTCAAACTACTCTGTACGGTCTACTAAGCACCAATTACCATGCACGATCTACTGCACACTTTATGCGTCTACAAGACAGCATTGTACTCTTCTATGATCTCTGTTCTATCCAACTTGAGTCATTGACGACTAAATTTAACAGGTATCTATCTGAAGTTAAAAGAATTATTCATTTTCTCAATTTTAAGTAATTATTAAATTTAAAATTGTCATTATTTCTCACTGAATGTCATTTCAATCACAAGAGTGTTACGTTAGCACGTGAACAGCTTGTTAGTGAAACCATATGTGTAATTTATTCTTGACTATTGTTGTCCATTACGTTTGGTGAATTTTATTAATCACTTAAACAATAAAGAATAAAAATATGGTCTTTAATTATAACTTTCACTCACAAGCCAGCTCGAATATTATTTACTTAAACAATAGTTTATTACTATCCGAACTTTTTTCATAGTATCAAAGAGTATATGTGATTTGTATTGTGTTTGTTCGTTTAATATGTTTGTACTTTGAGTTTATTTGTGTCTGTAAATTTCATATTGTTTTAATGTGTTGAGATGTGGTCCTTTTTTGTTGATGTATAGGATTTCTAGGTTATGGTAAATGTCTGTGTATTTATGTCCTGTTTCTTTCATGTGATTGTAAAATGCGGTGTTGGTGTTCTGTTTGTGTTCCTCGACTATTTGTTTATAGCTGCGACCTGTTTGTCCAAAGTAGAATTTGTTACATTCGTCGCAGTTCAGTTTGTATACGCCTGGTGATTGTAGTTTATCTTTGTTGTTGGTGTTGCGTTGTATTTTGTATTGTAACTTGTTATTAGTTTTGTATGCTATTTTGTATCCTATTTTTTGAAATTTGCAGGCTATTTTGTTCGTTGTTTTGTTTATGTATGGTAATGTGATGTATTTGTTTTCCCTGTCTGTATTATTAATTTTAGTGATTTGTTTGTATTTTGTACCATAGTTTGTGTGTTATTGTGGTGTTGTATTTATTTGTGTATGCTAAATATTTAATTGTGTTTAGTTCTTTGTTTATGTTTTCAGTGGTCATTGGGACTTCTTTAAGTCTATGGAGCATGGATCTGAAGGCAGCATGTTTGTGTTGGATAGGGTGGTTTGAGGTGTTGTGGATAAATGTGTCTGTTGTTATGGGTTTCCTGTAAATGTTGGGATCTGTTGGTTTCAATTTCTGAAGTGAAGTGGAGTTTTGGGTGTATTTTATTAGTGTAGGTGAGGAGTTTTTTTGCATTGTCGGGAGTTGCCTCTGTATAGTGTTATGATATGTAATTTATTCTTTCAGTGAATATTTCTAATTAATCAATTTAAAGTGTTAAGTGGCACTAGAAAAGTGGCACCTTCAACTACCCATAGTAAAGAACATTTTTCAAAAGTAAGTTGGTATTCTTTTAGAAATTTTCATTATTTTCAAACTTTATTCTTAAAATCTTTCTCAACTTATAATTCAAGTCAACTCACAGATTTACCTTTTAAATTTATCTGTGTAGTCCTCCAGAAATATTATTGTTTTTTTACTTTCTTATCTGTCAAATTCAAGGGCTGAACGTCACAAACACCTTTAGCTGAACTCAGTAATTTATAGGTGATGATAAATGAGCCAAACTAGTTGTTAGGATTAGGAAGGTGTTTATTTAAACACTAATGTGAAGGACAATTAAAGACAAACTGGTTGTAAGGTAAGGTGTTATTAGTTTAAACATATAGCTGAAATTCATTTACACCTGGTAATAAAAAGAGAAAACTATTTATAATTATAAGATAAGGTGTTGTTTGAACATTTAGTTAAAGGACATCTACAACTAGGTAAGAGAGAAACTAGTTGTAATTTAAGTTTTTATTTTCTTAAACATTTAGGTAAAGGTATTTTTAAATGGTAATTTAAAGAGAGAAGCAAACTAGTTATAATGCAATCCTTTGCATTATCAGGATGCATTGTAACATTTATCTGAAGCTCTTTTTTAGTTTGAGCATATTAAAGAGACATTTAAGTAATATATTGTTTGTGTAATCTTTCAACTAAAATTAGTTCATAGTTTGAAATAACAAGAAGATTAAAGAAAATAATTATGGTTTTGTGCAATTCAGCTTAGTAAGACCGTAAAGAAATAAAATATGGAAATACCTTTTGGTCTCCGTGGAACTCTTCCTTTGGTTTTTATAGAGATAACAGGAGGTTCCAATATATCTTCGTTAAATGACTGAAGTCTGTCAAAATTGTAATAATACTTTTTCACTCCTGACTTCCAAGTGAAGTTCACATAGCCTACCTGAAAGATTGTTTTTTTTATATACACAAATAATATACATTTTTTAAAATTACCTCTACCAATATCTCAGCTTTCTCATATTTTATGTATTTCTGGCATTTATTGTTCAATATAGGATCTTTTCCATTTTTTTTTTTAAATATTGCAATCAATTATATAATTAGTTAATCACCTTTACTTATCGAAATCTTGTTGCTGTTCATGACGAGCTGATTGTTAATTCTTATTACACTTTTGCTATTACTTGCGACCAGACTTTGTTTAACTAAAAGATGTTAAATTGTTAACTTACACTTGGAGGAAACGTTTTCGTCTTACGACTTATTTAGCCTCGTATTTTTGCCACTGGGAATGTTGCAGTTGTACTTCCTCGGTACCATTATTTTTAAAGTTAGAAGTGATGATGATTTGCGAAGGTGGATTCAATAGTAGTGTGCAGTGCGCTTTTGTGTTCTTTATATATTTCGGCGAAAGATCTGCCTGTTTGTCCAATATAAAACTTATTGCACTTGTTGTATTTTAGTTTGTTTCCTCCTGGGTTATTGTATGTGTTGGTATTGTTATTAATGCTGTGTCTGATAGCCATTTGGCTTTTATTTGCTGTTCTGTAAGCTATATTGTATCCTGCTTTGAATTAGTGTGCTATTTTATTTGTGAGTTTGTTTATGTATGTGAGGGTGATGAATTTGTTTGTGTTTGTGTTTTTGTTGTTTGTGTTGTTGTTACTGTTTTTGTTGAGTATTTTTCTGTGTAGTTTGTCTATTAATTAATTGTCAAATCCCCTCATGGACACTAAAAACTCATCCAAAAGTATGGAAAATAACATGAGTACCATCCACACATGTAACAAAGGCCATAAATTAAACACACTAGAACAGTATGAAATATATAGACATAGCAACACACATATAAAAATTACATCCTAAATGAACAAACACGGCACAGGTCACACATACTCTTCGATCACATCACTTCTAACTTTTAAAAAAATGGTATCAAGGAATCACAACTGCAGCATTCCCAGTGGCAAAAACACGAGGCTAAATAAGTCGTAAGATGAAATGTTTCCTCCAAGTGTAAGTTAACAATTTAACAACCTTTATTTAAGAAAAAATCTGGTCGCAAGTAATAGCAAAAATGTAATAAGTAATTAACAACCATCTTGTCATAAACAGCAACAAGATTTCTATATTCAAAAACAAATATTTGTATCCATGTGATATATCTGTTGAATTTTGATACTTTGATTTTTACAGAATGTACACGTTATGAAATAATATTAATATAGAGAAAACAAAAAGACAAACATATCAATTTGCTTCAAAACTTTTGGCAATATCCAATGACCATTTAATGCTATTTCTTCCTTTTTATTTTTAAATGAGCCTATCATTTACAATCATATAAGGTTCTAGAAAAATTTGAAAAAATGAATAAACTAAAATTATATTTACTAAGAGCTTACCTCTGAGGGAATGATTGGAAGATACTTTTCAAAATTAGGATCTAGAATATACGGCAACACGTTTCCATCTACAATTGCATATATCTCCATTGGAGAACCTAAACAAAAATTACCTTACTTCAAACGAATAAATAAATTTATTTCTAATTTATCTCTTTGTTTATTTATGATCTGAAGCATGTAAAGAATAAGCTTATACAATTTAAAATAAATTAATATATAAACACTTGTCTATAATAGCATTCCTTTTTTGTCTGAATTAGGACCATCATTTTGGGAGATATGTTCCACTTCCAAAGAGGACTGTATCTCATTAGCTTAAGTTGAAGATGGAACCAGATAATGTTAAGAAATGTTTATGTTAAGATTTAAAACCCATTATTATGATATTTTTTAAAATAAAAATGTATACTTTCTATTGTTAAATAAATTAGTTCAGTACATATTGGCAAAACTAATAATATTGGCACACAACGTTTTTGACACATTTGTAAATGTATTAAAACTTTTAATAACTAAATGTACTTATTTTCTTACACTGTACATATCAGAAATATTTAGTATATTATATTGAAATATATCAAACAGCTGTTATTCTTAGAATTCCTTCTGTCAAAGGTACAGGTATTTATAAAATGTTTTTTACAGCAATCTTTTTTTCAACTATTTTCCCCCAGTGACATGTACAGCAGGGAGTCCTGAGTGTTGGAACATCCACAAAAACTTTTAATACACGTAAAAAACATTCAGGATTATCATTGATCCTATCTAGAAATAAATGTAGCTATTTATAAAGTCAGTATCAAATATCTAAAAAGTGTATTATTTGTTAAGGTTTATATTCTATTTTGTTACTATTGCTCATTTATTTGCAGGAAACTAAAAACATTTGTGAAAGAACTACTTACTAACGATTTTGCTTACTTATTTTTTTATTATTATTATTTTTTTTTTTTTAAGTACAAACATTGAAAAAAGTATGACTTTTTTAAAAATTTTCTCCTGGGGACTGGAAAACCTATTGATATCCCTCTTACTGGGAGGGGGCCTCTTTTGGATCCACAGTTTCCACCATTGGACATCCCCTAAAACTCAGCCCTGGGTATATCCCTGCCTGAAAAGGGTAAGATAGAATTAAATTAAGAACTTAAAACTCCTGTTCTGACAAATAAAGGAGGACAATTTTCCTTCACTTGTTCCGGAATGCTAGCATGAAGTAAATCTACCCCCTATTAGAAAAAAGGTATGTAGTGGTTGAAACTAATTACAAATAATATAGGGACAAAATGATACGATTCGTACAGGGGATAGAGTAAAATTTCATATTGCAGATGGAATCAAATAATGTCATAAAACATTTCAGTTCAAGTGTTTTTTCAATAATATTAATATTAGTAAATTACTGGCATATTAAATATTACTCACTGGCTAACTCTCTCTCTCTTTATATATATATATATATATAATATATATATATAATAAAATGAATTATTTTATTTCATTCTCTCATATTTCTTTTTGTGTTTTCTCTTCGATTGACAAAGACCACTGTGTGGTTGAAATATATCATTGTTTAAGTGCTTTTATGTGTTTCTATTTCAAGACTACAGAGTGGACTCTTACCAAGGTAAGTCTGTCAGTCTCCTAGTCCAAAAAATCTATCTATATATATATATATATATGGATATATATATATATATATATTATATATATATATATATATATATAATATGTTTTCTTGTATAGTAATCAAAACAAGATATTAAAAAATAAGAATTATTTATTAATTTTTATTATTCATAATAAATTATTTTTAAGAATAATAAAAATTAATAAATAATTCTTGTATTTGAAGACTATATAGAAGACACTTTGTATAAACATTTTATATATTTTCAATTATTGTTACATAGGGTAATTTAAAAGTGTTAAGTATCCTGTAATTTGAATATGCTTAATTCAAAATATTAATTATATAATTTTAATTGTTAGGCATCTACTTGCTTCAAGTCAAATTGAAATTTAAAAAAATATTGAAGGTAAACTTGCAAAAATATGTATATATTTAAAAATTAAGTTTTGACAAAATTTCCTTCTCCCTAGAAATGTAAATAAAATTATAAGTTTCGTTTTAATGTTAGGTTTAGTGGTTACCTCACAATAAATGTTCATAAATTTAGTGAATATTACAAGTTAATTTTTGTTAAAATTTTAAATAATGCAAATTAGTTAACATGGCTTCAAAATTTTAGTCTTAATGAACTAAAGAAGTTGTTGGTGTTGTGTATATATATATATATATATATATATATATATATATATATATATATATATATATATAAATTAATATTAATTTTGCAACAATTGTATTAATGTTAAAAAAATTGTTTTCTGTATAAACAAATCAGCTGTTTAGATATTCATATTTTAAAAATACAAATTCAAATCATTACATTTTGAAAGTAAAACTCCCACTATTATCTAATGTTGATTTTGTTCTCATTGAAACATCAATTAAACCTTAGGAACTTACCACTGACCATTTTAACCTGCTGCTCGTCAATCCATAGCGACAAATCGCCTCCATTATTTCTAGAAGTGTTACTTTGCGACAAAGCTGCCAGTAGCAACAGAAGCACACGACACCACATTGTCTGAGTCCACAATGTAATGTAAATGTATACACCTGACTATCTGACTCCTTTAGTTACTCCCACCACTCAGGAAAACAGGTGTGGCACAACATCAAGACAAAATATTGTCTGCTTTGGTCAGAAACTGGTTTTTTGCCGATCTTCACAGCTAAAATTAATGGTTACAGGTAATTTTTCACAGTTATAAAAACGTCTCTCCAACCTTAGAGGACGGACAGCTATTTAACTTTTAACAAACAATCGCCTCGTGATTTAGGACGCTGTGATCTATTATTAGAAAAAGTAACTTGGTCCGAACAACAATGTTTATCAACAAAACCTCAAATTTTCTTCAAAACTATATTGCTCCTGGTTTCATCACAAGCTATAAGTTACGTTATCTAATAAAATTATATTCAATTGACTTTTGTTATCATTTTACCCTTTCACCTAAGATAATAAATAATAAAGAATACTGTATTGCGAACTCTGTAATGGAAATTATCGCAGTAAATGAAGCGTCTGTCTTACTTTATATTTAAGAACATTTACGTTTTAAAGATAATATCCAGAATATATTTAAAATGGACTGACAAATCTAACCTAATAATTTTTTTTAAAAGAATGGGTTAATTATATGGAAAGTATACTAAGATATAAAGCTTTCAAACGCACCCAAGCCAGAGATGCAACAAGAATGGTCCCCTCAGAAAAATCATTGAGTTTGTTTATTTGCAACCTTCTAATGATCCTAACTGTGTTAACGAAATTTAAAGGGTGTGTAAATATTTCCAGCAAGCATTATAATTGCCTATTAGTTATAATTACGTTACTGTGGACTCTATTGCATTGGTATTTTAGAGGCAGAAAATGATTTTATTTTACAAGTTTTTTAAAATGTATTTCTTTTTCAACAAAACATTTCAAGTATTATAGTCCTAAGATAGATTTCATATAAAAAGAATTGACAGTAACATGTTAATAAACATGCACTACAATCACCGTAAAACTTCATTGTGCGTAATTTTGGCGAGGCCGTATATTCAACGTTAATTATACTAGCCTGGGGGCACCCACCAACATTATTTCGATTGCCTTCAAACCTTGGAACAAATGAGCAAATTTATAAACTCGTATTAATACAAAAAAAGCAAGCTCCACGGACCTTAAACTGGAGACAGGTAATATTAACCCAAGTGCAAGGGGTTAAATTAATTTGCTACTAAAAAAGCATGAAAGCATTCTTGATTAAAATTTTATAATCCAAGTATTATTTTAATCGTATTTTAACTAATTGTAGACTTATTTATATTGGAAATATAAACTAGAAATATTATATTACAATTTATTTTATTATAAGAAATTAAAAAATATAACACAAACTTTTTATCTTATATATGAAATTAAATCTTTGTAATAAACAAAAATTTTAAATATAATTATATAAAAATATTTAATATGTAAAAATTTGCATCCCATTAATGGCTATTAACAGTTTTGTACTCAAGGTCCAGATAAACTAAAATACGGTACTGTGCATTTTTGTAAATAAAACTTCCAAAGAGCGCCTAAATGGTTTGTTTGGCTGTGGTTCTGATCAATAACAAAGGATAAAGCTTTAAACAAATTTCTGTAGAATCATTATTTCTTTGTAGAATTGTAGTTTTAATTAATCATATTTACACTCGCAGTGATTTTTGGGTAATAAATGCGGTTTACTTGCGAGTCAGGTACAACTATTTATTTATACAGGCGACGTTTCAGTAACGGGCGCGTTATCGTCTTCAGGCCTGCAATACATAAGTACACAATTAAAATTACCAACAATGGTCACAAATAAACACAGATACAATGAAATTTCCTGAAGACTATAACGTATCCGTTATTGAAACGTTGTCTGTATAAATAAATAGTTGTACCTGACTCGCAAGTCAACCGCATTTGTTCAACCATAATAATTTTAAGTGTGCTTAAAAGACACGTTTTTAGTCTTTGCAAGCTTTTAACTTGATTTTTGAAATAGATACCATCCTGTATATGTACTTAAGATTAATGTTCATCGAGTGTTTTTTAAAATTTGGAATAAATTTTAATTTCGAAGAAATTTAATTAAAATTATGGTGTAAAATGGGATTTAATTTTTAATATTTTGCCTTGGCATATGAGATATCAATCCCCCCCTCTAAGTAAAGAATTTTTTTACTGTGTTAGGCCTACTGCACTAAGGTATCTTCCATAATATCGCTGAGACACTCAGAACGCTTAGGCCTAGTGGCTCTTAAAACATATTGTTTAGTAAGATTTTATTCCTTTTTTTAAAATTACAAGTCTGGTAAGTTACAATTTTAAACAAATTAAAAAAAGTCGAAAGCAATTAAATTAACATGGCCAAAACGCAGAAGGATTTTTCATAAGACAAGCATAAATAGTGAGACAAATTGAGGAAATAGGTAAAGAAAACAGTAAAAGTTTTCAGTTTTTGAAAATAAAAAAAGATACGTGAGTTATACAAAACCGTTAGACCAAAACAGTTTTTAATTCGTAACGCAGTAATTTGTTTTCAGAAATTGTTTATAGTCTAAATGTGTATTATTCAACAATGAATGTTCTAAGTAATTATATAGTTACACGTTTGCTATTACTTGCGACCAGACTCTTTGTTGACTAAACGTTGTTAAATTGTTAACTTTACACTTGGAAGAAACGTTTTCTTCTTATGACTTCTTCAGCCTCCAAGAGTACGAAAACGTTTCCTCCAAGTGTAAGTTAAGAATTTAACAACTTTTAATTAACAAAAAGTCTTGTCTCAAGTAATAGCAAAAGTGTAATAAGTAATTAACAACCAGCTCGTCATGAACAGCAACAAGATTTCGAAATTTAATTATATAGAGTAAGATTTATTATGCAGCCCTAAGTTGTTTACAGAAAGCAGGAAATTTGGTTTAGATTTAACTAATATATTTACAACTATAGAAACAGGCGTTGGTGAATACAATTCCTGAGTACACTTTCGGTCTGTATGAAACGACCATAGACTATTGTCTATGGAACTGGGAGCCACAAACGTCATACCTCTAGTTTAATGCCATTTGTCCGCGATACAACATAACCTGCTCCAATAAATCCCCCCTCCCTGAGCCAAGTCTAGACATATTTTTTTCCTTTAACTCACTGAATTAACCGCGTTGACAACCCGTTTGATGAACCGCTACTTTTCTGTTGTGTCTTCAATCTTTGCGGTTCACACTAAAGCTATAGTCTGTAAGTCTTCAGTTCTGTAACTTTATTCGTTGTGTTTCAATGAATAATAACAATGTTGCAAAATTTAAAAGTATATAATATAGGCCTACTTATATAAATATAAGTATAAGATATAAAGAAGTATAAACAAATATAAATAAAAAAAAATAAGTCAATTCCTATTCAAGTCAACAAAGAAAAATTTTATTTTAGTGTGTTTTATGTATAGGCATATACTATAACATAAAGTACGAGGCTTTAGATTGAATTAAGCTAGCTGCGAAAATAAATCATCTATAATATTTAGCAAAGAAATACAAATAGTTTTCTAGTGCGGATAAAGCAGGTACCAAAAGCAGGTCATTATTCTTTCCAGGAAGTTTATAAGTGGAGTCCGGCAAATAGACAAAGGTCCAAGGCTTGTTAAGATGGGAAATCCAGCGGCCGATATAGCCTGGGGAATTAACCATGTACCGTTGGGTTTAGCTAAATTAAGAACTGTGGGAAACTGAAAATAACGTATCGGTGGTAGTGGGAGAGATTAGATTTCATAAAAAGTAAATGATCGGGAGTTTAAAGGAAGTTGGAAGAGAGTCTCGGAGAAAGGCAGGCAGGTTGGTGGGGACAAGGATAGAAGTGATGTAAGGGAAGATTTGTTAATTTAAGTAGAGTTTTTTTATAAGTAAATTTTAGTAAAGTGCGAAGTAAAAGTTTTTTTAAATATAAAGTAAGTTTTTTTTTATCAAGTGTTAGCGCGGAAGTGAACAAGCCAGGATTCCAGGGACTCTTCTGAATTATAAGTGTAGCCAACAGACATCTATCTTCTAGTTTAAACCAAAATTTAAGTTCATCAAAATTTATAAATATAATTCTATTCACCATTTCTAATTTAAAGCAAAGTTCCCATAATAGCGACCCCGAGAGCAAGACTAAAATTTTAATACTGTTTTTTTTGTTATTCTATCAGAATCTAAAGCCTCAGAAGTCAACCTTTATTATTGTAGTTTAGTTGAGACATCAAGCCTGTCACTGTACAATATTAATATAAATTAGAAATAATGTGTAGAAATAATTGTAGAGAATAAATGCAAGTGATGTTAAAAAATTTGATAAGATTGTTAATTCTCTTATAAACCTGAAGGTGTGACTTCAATAGGTAAGATAATTAAATAACATTTTGAAAATAATTTTAATTATAACAAAAGTTATATAATAATATGACGCCCAACGTATTGGCAAGTTAAGTTATAATACATATGTCAGAATAACAATATTATATTTGTTTGTTACTATTTATATTCTTTCTTTTTCTCGCTTGCATTGTGTTGTAGTTTCTTTCGCTTTGCTTTCGCATTGTACGTTTGTTTTGTTCGACAACGTTAATCCAGTTTGTTTATTTTATTCTCTCCATTTATTTTTAATACTTGAGCATTATTTATGATATTGTAAGGTAACCATGGCAACAATTTAAGGTTGTACAATGGAGGTTTCGATGATAATCAGATAGGAGCAAAAGAAAAGTTTATATACTTCTATGAGAAATACACTTCTAGCTATGGAAAAGTTGGTTTAGTCCCAAAAGCGCTTGACTTTGAACATGAAGATGCTCAGTTTGAATACGGCCTAGACGCTCAAATTTTTATAATTTAACTATTGAATAAATATTTGAAGAAAATTGTGCTAACATCAATTGCCATCCACTACAGGTTTGAAAAAATTCATTTGAACGTAATTGGATAAAAACTTATTTCATTGACGATTGAAAATTTGTACAATATATAGGCCTATATCAGGAGAGTGTGAACTAACAGAAGGAATTTAATAATATTCGAGCTGGCTTATGAGCTAAGGTTATAAACACAATAAACACACACAACTCACAATTATAAATCTTTAATTTCATACGCGTTTCGATGACATTTCATCAACATCAGTGATACCACTACAAACATATAACTTAAACTTATAAGTATAAGATGTCGATTTTAAACTAGTATACAATCAAACGATTAAGAGTGATGACTATATTTTCATCTTTGATTCAGAACGTCTAATTATTATACACATTGCTGTAAATATCTTGTAGGCTACTTAAACAAATCTTAGCGCAAACAAGAATTATTGATGTAGTAAGTCTATTATCATGGGCATCGAATAATATTCTATTTTGCGTTTATTTTTTCTGATTTGAGAATCTTGTCACTTTTTTCCCCTTTTTTAAAACACCAAAATTAAATTCACACTGGATTTAGTAGGCCTGTAGTCTATAGTCTAGGCCTATATGTTGCCACTCCAACATCGTTGTTCTTCTTGATTGGGCAAAAGCAACAGCAAATTTTGATTAATCCTTAATTCATAGTTTTCTGGAAATTATACAAAAACAAAACGAAAATATCAACAGCTACATATTTGATGTTATGTAGTACGTTTTAGTCTTGAAAATCTCCATAGCAAAACAAGATTAGTGAAATATTTTTTTTAACTAGTTATAAAACTAATTAAATATAGTTTAAAACTATATTGTCTTGCTTGTCAGAACCTTGATTGTTAAATTCCTTCTATTAGCTCACACTCTCCTGATATAGGCCTCTATATTGTACAAATTTTCAATCGTTAATATAACACGTTTTTATTCATCTACACAAGTTCAAATACATATTTTCAACCTATAGTGGATGACAATTGATGTTGATACAGTTTTTTCAAATATTTATTTAACAATTAAGTTATAAAAATTTGGGGGACTAGGTTGGATTGGAACTGAGTATCTTCATCTCGAAGTCTAGCTCTTTGGCACTGTGCCAACTTTCCCATAGCTAGAAATTTACATCTCAGAGACCTATATAAATCTGACCTTATCTGATTGTCGTCAAAACCTTCATTGCAAAACCTTAAATCGTTGACATGGTTAAAACACAATAACATAAATAAAATAAAGAATAAATAAATAGAGTAATAGAATAAAGTAAACAAAAACAAACTAGATTAACGGTATCGACCTTGTTTCACAAATGGACAATGTGAAAGAAAGGTGAAAGTAACTACAACACAATGCAAGTGAATAAAAAAAGCGTATAAATAGTAACAAGCAAAAATAATAGTCCAACACTGTTATGTTGCAAACACTAGCCTAAAGGATATTTTCCTTGCCAAATTGCAAGGAAATTCGCTTTCTATTTTTGCACTTAATATTCTTGTGTTAACATATGTATATAGGCCCTACAAATTTAGGCTTATATTAATTGTAATTATAAAAAAAGGAACTAAAATAAAATTTTCTTTGTAGATTTAAGTTGGAATTTATTTTAAAAAAATTTATATATACAGTCGGCGCCGCTTATTGTGATCACGGTTAATGTTATCATTCGGTTATTGTTATCGTTTCATTGAAAAACAAACACGGACGTATATTAATACATTGTAATTAGGCCGCTTATTGTAATCATCTGTTCGCTTATTATTATCAGTTAATTTGCCATTCAAAATCATATGCGTCAACGTATACTAGCATAGACCAAGTAAAAATGTCTACAAAGTAGTGTAAACAGCACGTGCAACACACAATGACGCCAAATTCATAGAATGTTTATTTTTAGAATGACAGAAATACTTTATAACGGTTTCAGCACTTAGCACAGTTCTCAGAATGTCTCCCTTACTCTTTGTTTATGCAAACACCCTGACCCTAGTTGTTTGTTAACATTAGTTGATGTTACTACTGAACCATTTACAGTACAGTCTTACTGTATTTTTAACAGTGAATTTTTATGAACGTTTATTACAGTATTTCAGTGTGATTTTACATAACTTATTTTTTAAAGATCTTTTTCGTTTGTTTTGTAGAGGTTAGTGTCACTTGAAGTTTCAAAGGACAGTAGGCCTATAGCAAGATGTCCGAATCTCAAAAGAAACGACGCGATTTAAGTCTTAAACAAAAACTTGATATTCTAGATAGGTACAGTAAATTACCAAAAATGAGTCAAAGAAACGATGCTTCTCAACTTGGCGTTTCTCAACCTCTCTTATTGTAAAATATTGAACAACAAAGAAAAAATTTTGTCATTATCAAAGTGTAATGCAAATGTTGACAACAAAAGACATCATTCTGGGAAGGATCCGCAAGTGGAATCAGCTTTGAAATTGTGGTTTAAAAATGTTCGCGAAAAAGATGCTCGAGTTGACGGCCCAATAATGCGTCTAAAAGCTGAGGATCTTGCCAAAAAAATAGGAAAACAGGATTTTAAAGCCACAGATGGATGGTTCAATCGATGGAAGAAAAGGGAAAATATTGTTTACAAGAAAACGTGTGGTGAAAAAAGAAATGCTGATTTTGTTGGAGCTGAGGACTGGTTACAATACGAACGGCCAAAGATTTTGGCCGAGTATTCTCCTAGCTGCATATATAATGCAGATGAAACAGGACTTTATTATCGTGCTTTACCCGAACATACTTACTTATTTAAAAATGAAATTGCTAACGGCTGTAAAATATGTAAACAAAGAATAACTGTTTTGTGTTGTGTTAACATGGTTGGTCATAAAGAAAAACTCTTTAATTATCGGTAAATCTAAAATTCCACGTTGTTTTCAAGGTATCAAAAAGCTACCGGTTGAATATCATTCAAACTCCAATGCTTGGATAACATCAAAAATTTTTAATGAGATTTTTTAATTGAAGTGTTTTATAATGAAGTTTTATGTGTTAAAATGTTTTGATCAAGTGCTTTACGTAGTTCTGTATATTTTTTTTCAATTATGCTAGATTCAGTGTTTTAAAAAAAATCTACAGTGGAATAAAATAAACTGACATGAAATATGCCCACTATTTTTAACAAGTAGAAAACTAAATTACAGAAATTCTACTACTGTACATAAAACTGTCCGGAATAGCATCAAAATTTGGTAAGTACAGTTTAATTTTATAGTGTTACAGAATTAGAATTACTTAATGTAATGATAGGCTTACATATCGTTCAGAACAAACAGTTGTGGCCATAATACAGTGAGTTCAATACAGTACGGCTGTAGACTACATCGTGATTAAGCGTTCGGTTATTGTTATCGTTCGGTTATTGTTGTCAAATATGCTTCTGACAAATAAGATCACAATAAGCGGCGCCGACTGTATTAATTGTTTATTACTACACTCAAATTGTCAATCTTTTTTGTTCTATTATTAGAATATAATTGTTTTATTAGCCTACTTGTTCATTGTGAATTTCTCTCTTTGCGGAAAACTTTTAAATTTAACTAAGAGCTCTTGAAAAACGCCTACCCTTAAAAAAACGCCCTATCGGACTGTCACAAACCGGAAGCAAAAAAATTATCTCTCAAGCGTAATTTATTACATAGTAAATTCAAAAATGCAAATGAGGATAAGCCTAGAGTGTGGCGTTACATAAATTAGATGAAACATAGGTTAAACTTACAATTTATAGACCCTATTACTAATAGTCTACCGTATATAACTAGTTGACTGGAAACATGTTAGTTTGTAGAAATTCAATAGGAAATAGGCCTACAGGCGTTTTTTTCAAAGAATTCAGAATTAGTAAGATTAATAAAAAAATACAATTAGAAAATTTTGGTTCTGGTTCTCGGTGGAGTCCCGACAGAAGTGATAAATAAATAGAGCTAATAGCCTCGCAAAAGTTTCAATGAAAGTCACCGAAAATATGAATTTATACATTTTTCATTCAACGTTTACATCTTCATTTAAGGAATGTATTTAATAAGTGCTAATAACTATTGTACATTTACACCTAAAATATTTATTAGATGTTTACTGAATACAAATTATATGAAAAATTCAATTCAATTAAGTTCTTTAAAGTATAAAACGGGTAAAAAAATGTTTTCTTTTCAAATATTGATTTAAAAACACATAACTTATGATTTTATTGAATTATTTGTATTGAGATTCATCAAAATTTAAGTAAATTAATATATTTAACATAAATTTATAAATATCCTGTCTGAGTTGACAAAGGACACATCTCCCGAAACGGCCCTCTTCAACAAATATAAGTGCTACTATAGGCAAGTTGTAAAATATTTACAAGTGTTTTAGTGATATATTTTTTAACTGATCAAAACCATTTAATAATAATCTACGTGTAAAACGGCTGTTATACAACATATCCTATAACACAAAATCAGCTGTTACATGAAATCGTAAGTTATCATTTAGAAAATATATATCGTAAGGTAGGCCTATGGGTTTAAGAAATATCGTGACGCGAAATCAATGATTTAATCTCATATTTTGTTCACAGCGTGTAAAAAAGTTATCATTTTAAAAACCTCTAGGAATACCTATGTATATATGGGTAAATGGAAAGGTTCTATTTTTAAAATGCTCTAAAATTTCGTATTTGCTTTCTACCTGCACACAATATGGGCTGTGCCTTTGATTTATGGTTTTGTAGCTCTTTACCCTTGTTAGTGTTTTCATTGTCCCTGCTTCACGGTAATTCAAGTGATTTAAGTTTCCACAAATTTTACCTGTTTGGAATACATGAACTTTGTTGATCCTAATTCAGAAAATTTTCATTGCTTTTTTTTAAAGAAAGAGAATTAATTATGAAAATGTACTTATTTGATCAAGGTCTTAATAGCAGAACCCACTATTCTAGCAATATTTACATTTTTTTAACACTTTAATTGTTGTAGTATCCTCTAAACACAGTAGGCTACTTCCTCCTTAGTGTTGTGGTGGATATCTTAAACAAAGGCAGCTTATAGGTTTCAGCCCTCTGGTGGTAGTTCTTCCTATGCTATATTGCAACAAGTGCATTCATCAATTCTAATCCTGAGCTGGATAAAGTATTTATAAAAGTTCTAGTTATATTTCAATAATAAAACTGTAAAACCAAAATACTGGTTGAAGTATAAAAGAACTATTAGTTTTTAAGGAAAGTCAATGCTATTCTTGTACTGAAATACTATAAACTTGTCACTATCGGTATTAATATTTATAAAAATTACTTTTTATAAATGCATATATAATAAAGCTCTCCGAAGTACAAAATTCTACTTTGCTAAAAAGAAAATTTAGATATATTAAAAATTTTCTTCAATTGTTGGGTGTTATAATAGTACACAAAATATGGTATTATTCATGCAAATAAAAAAATTTAATTAATTGTTACAAAATTATATACTTTAATATAAATTAATGAAAGCCAAGATAAAACTAAATACATTAACTGAATGTAATAGGCGACAAATTGCTCATGACATATAAGACTTTCATTTTTTAACAATTGATAACTTTTGTAGTCAAATTTTAATATTTCCATCTTAATTAAGATAAACACTCAGTTTACATCATATAAAAGATACATAACTCAAATTAGAAATTCACTATTTTCTAGCAGAAGGTTAATTTTTATCTACTTAGAGAAATCCTTTTAGGAAAAAACACAAAAAGCTCATTTATTTTACCAATACATAATTTTCTTAGCAAATGTCTAATATTAATGATTTTGTGCACAAATTTGTTTATACTGTATCCATATGTTTGAAAAAATTATTTAATTTTATACATTCAACTTATTCATAGTTTTATAATTTTATCACTAGAGGCCAGGATCATATCATACAAACCTCATGAAATTCTTATGTTTAATGTGCTGCTATTTGCGGAAATTAATTGAACAATTGGAAATTTGAATGTTTTGCTAAATAAAGTACTTGAATATTAATAATTTGATCTTAATTCTAGAATGAAAGATTTTTTTAATACTTATATTCCTGCTGACAAGAACAATATCAAGAGTAAACAAGTCATATAAACAAAAATTGTATAAAGTTAATTCCTATTTATTAATTAATTAATATAGTTAATTTCTCCTAATATAAAACTAAAATTAATTAATTATTAAATTTAATTAGTGAATTAATATTTCAAAAACTCTATTAACATCAATTGTCATCTAACACAAGTTTTGAAAAAATGTTTTTGAACTTGAGTGTTTGAATAAAAAGCATAATATTAACTATTAGTTAATACTACTAAGTTACTAGTATTAGTAACTAAGCTAACTGTGTTGGCGAAATGTACATCAAGGGTGTTTAAATATTTGTAGCAAAGATTATTGTTGTTTGTTTGTCATAATTACGCTACTGTGCTCTGTATTAAATTTCACTGTTACATATGCATTAGGATAAGAAAATAAAAATTATCAATATCTTTTACAAAGAAAAAAATATATATATAGCTAAATAACAAATAAACCATTTGCATACAATTAAAACATACTAGCCTTGATATATATATATATATATATATATATATATATATATATATATATATATATATATATATATATATATATATATATATATATATAAATGGTAAATTCATTTAGATCGCTAAATTCAATGGATGGGAATCCTAATATTTTGTCTTTATAATTTAAAAACATTAATATGTAACTGATAAAAGTTAATTATACTGTATAATATGCCAAACGAATGAGTTGATACTTTTTTCTGACTGGAAATTCATCTGTGTCTAATTTAATAAAAATTGTAGCAGTGTTATACCAAAGGTCATGTTTTAAAAACTAGAAGAGTGCAAGTGTTTGTTTAATGTTTGTGTTGTGTTTGCTTCATGATTTTATAAACCTCATTTTTTGTTTTAAATCAAATGCAGTCTGTTAAGCACCCAAATATTTACGTTCAACAAAAAAGCGGTCCGATCGAAATAAGAAACAAACCTGGATTTCAATCTTGTGCCGCCTATGATTTTAATTCTTTAATTTTCAAGGAAAGTGATGGCGATGGAAGTTCAATAGCATTGACAATTGGTGATAGTTTTAATAATGATAAAATTACCGATGATGAGTGGTTAACTTTAAATAATGATAAGGTTTCTTGTGTAGATTTTTATGCTCTTAAAGAAGACGAACTTGAAGAAAATAATGCAATTAGACATTCTGAAGATTTATCATCCTCGGAAATTGAAGGTTATTGTATTATCGACAATTTTGGACAGTTGCATACAGTAAACCTGGTTACCCGAAATATTGACAATGAAATTCAATGTGACACTGAAGATAACAAAACACATAATTTAAATAACGATTCAAGTAACCTCTTGCAACCTCCAAAAGAAATCACAATATGTGATAGGCCTTCTGTGCCTATTTCTGTTCAAAATATTACAGATATTTCGAAACAGACAAATTCTCTAAAAGAAGGAGGTTTTATAAACAGGGGGCAAACAGAATGTAAGAATGTCAGGGTCAGTAAAGATTATGATAAATTAGCGAATTTAAATAAATCTGTGTCAAAAAATCTTTCAGATAAACATAAGCCTAATTCCACCAAAAACAATTCTACAAATTTACCTGTTGTTACAATACCTCAAAAGTATATACTTTCAGGTAAAATTATTAGTAAAAATATTTTGCCTCTGTTAAAAAATCAAGTGTTTCTTACACCAAGATCTAATAATGTTGAAAAACCTACTAACAATTTGTTAAGTAATAAAAAATTTTGTAAAGAGAAAAGCCTTTTGAAGTGTAATATAGTTAAATCTAAAGACACTTCCAAAGATGAAAAGGAATGTAACACTGAAAAACCAAGTAGAGAATTGATAACCGTAAACCCTACAAGTAAATATTCAGATGAGGCCGAATCAGTTGAAATTGATAGTTCTTTAATCAATTCAAAAGTAAATATTAGTACAAAAAAATCAAATACACCATTGGCGGTTGTGGAAATTTCTACAAATAAAGTAGATGATATTACAGAAATTGTAATTAAAACAGACAGAGGCGAAGAACTTTATAAAGGGAAAACTAGTGAAATGATGGAGGCTATAAAAAATACTTACTATAAGTCTAATTTGTTAACTGATAAAAACTCTACACCTCGTAATAAAATTGGAAATAATGTAGTTGATGGTAAGTTACAACTTGAAAGGATAAAGAATTTACTTTTTACAAAGTAACCTAGTTTGTTTTTAAAGAATTTTTATCAGTTTTATTGTAGTACAAAATTTGGTAATTTTGAGATAGAGTAAAATTTAGTTCGGAGTACCAAGTTGTGCATCATCCGCGTTCGGTATATAGTGACATCACATATACCTTACGGGTGTAGGTATTTGAGAAACAGTGTTTTGACTAATTTTTATGGTTTTTGCATACATATATTTAAATATACGGTGATTGTGCATTTTAGCATACACCTACGACATTTTGAAAAATAGTTCAAAATCACCAAATCGGACCGAGGAAAGTAACTTTTTTTCATTTTAAAGTAGGGTAAAAAATTCAGTTTAAAGGCATAAGTTGTAAATGGGCCCAGAGTGATACAAATGATTTGAGAAGTCACAGTGCGTAGCTTTAAGTTGTGCATCGGTTGCAAAATGATACAGTGACGTCACACATACCTTATGTGTGTAGATATTTGAGAAACAATGTTTTGGCTAAATTTGTATGAAATATACTAATAAAGTCTCCAATTAGGATAGATTTGGTTTTATATTTATACATTTATACCTAAAAAGTGTCCAGTCAGGATAGATTTGGTTGTAATTTTATACATTACCCTAATGGTTAGCCTGACTGGATACTTCATAGGTATATTTCAATATAGATATATAAAACTAACCTTAATTGGTAATAACAAAAATAATAGTTATCAATATAGCTTTAGGACATGTTTTTGATTCATAAAGTTTAGATCGCTAAAACACCAACTACAGTTGTGATGTCACTGTATCACTCCGAGGACGATGGACAACTTATTACTCCGCACTGAATTTTTTACCCTACTTAAATTGATAAAAAAATAACTTTCCATGTAAAATTAAAAAAATTCTTGTGCATATTGTCCTATTTTGTGGTTTTGAACAATTTTAAATTTTAATCTCGTGACCCCTCTATCTCACAATTACCTAAATTTAATAGGGTAATTTTATACTATTTATCCTCTAATTACCTAATGTGTATAAAATTACAACCAAATCTATCCTGACTAAATATTTAATAGGTATAGATGTATAAAATTAACCTTCCCTGGCAATAACAAAAATAATAGTTATATGCATTCCATTAGGGGTGGGGAATCTGTATTTACCAAAGTTTAGACCCTAAAACACCAACTACTGTTGTGACGTCACTGATCACTCCATGGGCGATTTACAACTTACTACTCCATACTGAATTTTTTACCCAACTTTAAAAAGATAAACATGTTTTCCTGCTCAGTGAGTTTTCAGCCCAAAAGTACAAATATTTTGATGTCTAAACTCTGTGTGTCAAATCATAAAAAAATAGGTTGGTTGCAATTTTTTCCAGTGATAACTATTTCATCAATTCTTAAAGTCAATCTCTCTTCTCAGTATCCAGTACAATTTAATTGTGCATGGTCAGTACCTACTTCCTCTATATTACTTACACGCCTTATATTTTGGAGAATCACAAGTAAAATCTATTAACCTACTGAGGACAAAATTATTCGTGATCTAACAGTATGAGTTTATTTGTCGTGCCTAATAACTGCAACTGCATTGTATTGCACTAATAAACCAATTGCTTATGTATGAGAAATATGTTGCACATGCTTATCTGAAAGCAAAAACATATTAACCAGGGTCAAACAGAGGAATCAATGAAACAAAATGATGTAGCTTCTTGTAGCATTGACAAAAATCATCACTAGCATCCCTAGTCGTATGTCTACTAATCACATCTAGGGTTAAGATAGTTTTTAGTCTAACAGCTTCGTTCTCATTTTTTCCTTGATGTATTAATATTGTTGAATCTGAGTCATTTTATATCTCTTTTCATGCATGGAAATAAGAAAAAAAATAGTGCCAGGTCAAGCGAGTGATAGAGTGTTATAAAAACCTGATTCGGCTGTGTGTGCAGGTATGTTGTAGTTGTATGACACAAATCAGATATTTTTTACAAACGTGTTCACAATCTTCTTAAAACTTCCAAATAAAAAGCATGATTAATGGTTTGGTCTGGAGAAACAAACTGTATGAACTACCCCTTCATATAAAAACATCAGATGAAGATTCTCTTGATGTTTGATTTGACAATTTTTTTTTGATGGGGGATAGTGAAATTTTTTATTGGCTTGATGTGTGCTTTGTTTTAGAGTCATAGCCACAGTACAACATTTCAGTAATGGCTTTCAATAGCAATAGAGTTTGAAGCCCTTATTTTAAAGCACATATTTCAGTTCAATTTTTTTTTTGTATTGTCAGTCAAAACTGGAGGCATAAGGGAGTGACCATATGAATTTCCAATTTTTTAGTTAAAATTGATATAGTTAAAACAAAAAAGCCCATAATATAAATAGCAAAATTTATCACAATTAATGGACAGAACATGCCAGGCAGCACAACTGGCAGTGAGTTGCATTACACACACCTAGCACGAGAAATCCATACTGCGTAACACCTCATACTCACAGTTATTCTGGAAACTTTTGGGTCTCCTATGTACATAGTAAAACCTCCAAGCTGTGACTCATTCGTGTTTCATCAAATGTTTGACGGAGATTATGGTTTGAGAGGAGTTAATAAGTAATGGTTAAGCACCATTTCTTTAAATTGTTCATGAAAATGGTATGAGAATAATTGAGTTCTCATTCTTTGAATTTTAAAAACATAATACTATGTTAGAAAGTAATTCAGGTGCTGGCACTAGTTTCTTGGTCACTTGTAAGCTGGTGGTGGCAATCAAAATATTTTTATATAGTTTGTAATTTGACTTAGTTTATTTAAGTTAAAATAAAATCAAATAATGTTGAAATTTTTATTCAATTTTTTAAAATAATTTCTTATAACTAAAATCATATTGTAAAAAATATTTTACTGATCTTCAGCGTTTTCTTAAATTCATTATTTAAAAACGTACCATTATAACTTTAATCTGGATACAATAAATTAATCTTCTGCTGAAGAGTTTCTTCATATTTTCTACAAACATCAACCTTGTTCCCCAATTGAATATAATGTTTTTAAATATGTTTTTCACAACTAGTTATAGATGTGAATAATCTTTTTTAATTTTAACTACGGTTGAATAAAAATATATTCTTGTTTGAATTTTTTTAGATGTAGAACTAACAATGGTAATTTTGCTTAAAGGTTTTGTTTTGTCAATTGTAAATTTTGTATGAATTTTAGTCTAATAAATATTTGAATTTTTAGTAGATGATCAAGTCACACTTGCTTTAAAATCCATTGGAGTGGATAAAAATTCGTATGTACCAATAGAATCATTGTCTGGAGAATTTTTGGGATTTGCATGCCCTGTGGAAGAATGTAAAAGTACATTTGAGAAAACCCATATGTTAAATTTGCATATTCTGACACATTATAATATGCGTCCTTTCAAGGTAATTCTTATAAATTAATTTTAAAAATCACATTGAATAGTTTTGAGCAACAAATATTTAATCATAATAAATTTTACTGTATATTTTAACTGTAGATCTTTTCTTGTTTAACCTAGTTTGAATGTAAGCACTATGGATTTGTAAGCACTATGGAATGTACAGCTTAGTCGTTGCAACATTTAAAGGGTTGGTACTTTATGTTTATAACTAGGAAACATGAAGGTAGTTAAAATTCTTAATATAATCAGCTGTGTTACTGTTAGGAATATTGGTTTACATTGCCGATAGGAATATTGGGGGTCCTCTTCTGTCTTTCCTAATGTTTTAATGTTAGGAAAGGCAGAAGAGGGCACTAAAATGTATATAAAGGTATTCTTGTATTTGTGGACTGCAGGCTGTCTTGCTGTGCTCAACAATAGACAAACAAAAATGCCATCAGGAGGAAAATATACACACTCATACATCTAAATATCAATCTACTAATAAGTTCAAAACTAACACTAAAAAAAGAATTCAACACAAAAAGAAACGGGCATTTAAAATCCAAACTTTTAACGGATTTGATAAATTCTGCATTAGACGAAAGGGTCAAAATTTTCTACAAAGAACATATACTGTTAATCATAACAGTGATTTAGGGATGGTTGATCCATTGACTTTAACGGATCGGTAATTTTAGTGACAGTGCCAGGCTTGGATCAGTGACTTTTACCGGTGACAAGGGATACTGAGACAGCTCCGTATGCACCAATAACAGGCAGGCATATCACACTGGGGACAAAAGTTGCGGTGACATTATTATTAGGAAGTTACTGCTGGGGACAAAAGTTGCGGTGACATTATTATTAGGAAGTTACTGCAACAAATACACTGGGGTAATAAACTACATAATCTTATATGAAACTACAAAATTACAGTTTATTTACAACACAGGGTTTAATTACAAAATACAGTTTATTTACATTATTGAATGTTTGTATTAACAAAGAGGATTTTTCTGAACTTATCAAGACTTAACTGAAATCTGTTATTTAAAATGTAACCTCCCTTAGAGAATAGTCGCTCACAAGGTACGAATGTGGCCAGTCATGAGGCAAATAAACTCATACAAACTATAGCTTCTACGGGATACAAAACTGACACTGTCCTGAAACCTGACAAAATTGGCCACTCACACATGACGTAAATGAGTAGAACCAGTGACAGATGCAAATCAACCAATGACCGCCTCTGTAAAATATCAGTAACTATACATTCAGTGACTGCGACATTTTGCCCAACCACAACAGAGAAAACTCCCTCTCCCTTCAGTCAACGACACTGCACGATAATCGGCGCAGTGAGCTGAGCGGTTAGAGTAGATCTAGTGACAGTGATAAATAACAATGACAGCCGCAGTAAAATATCAGTAACTTTCCGGCCAATGATGACGTTTGGCCTCCGATCGACCCATTGTCACTGGAACTGGCATTTTCCATATTTTGTCACTGGTATCAGCGACAAAATCATTGAGTCAGAAATATCAACCATCACTAACAGTGACTACCTTTTGCTAATTACATAATAGAAACACACCACAGTTAGATAGACAACAACAACCAAGAAATTCTCCACATTTTCAAAAAAGAAATGTGGTCTTCATCTCAATACACTAGGACTCAAAATAAAATCATATTAAATGAATAAATGTATTACATAATATTTCAAGAAAACATTAAAAAAATATTCACTCCCGCTATGTACAATCTAAGCTATTTCAGTCTATAAAAAATTCTGTATTGGGTGAACAATCTGAAGTTTTCAACAGATATACAGAACTCAAAGATATGTAATTTCTATGTACTAATTAAATAATGACCACAGTTACTCAAAACCAGCCAACTTTGTACACAGAAAAACTATTCCTCAACGAAATGGAATAAATGTATTAAAAAAAACAAACACACTTTAAATGAACACTCACAATACAAAATGTAATAGTTTGAACAGACTACTGAAAACATGCCTTCACAACTGTTGGAGTGCACCTTACAAACATATCCTGGAGATTAAACTAGACACTGGTGATAATTAGCAATTACTGTTAACAAACGTTCTTGTCTCACTAAGTTAATTAAACAAAAAATAATTATTTAAGATCCTACAAAGTGTTCATCTTGTGAAAGATTCTTTGTATTATAGATTCTTATATATATATATATGTTTAAATAGTTCTGATTTTTTGTATCTTTTTGAAGAAGAAAATGCAAACTTTCTTTGATTTTGATAAATTGGAATTCATCTATATATTTTGAATATAAAATGTAATAGATATAAAATAAAATCTTGCGATTGATTTGTTGTTTTTTTATCCTAAAATTATTTTCAAAGTTTCAATTTTATTCCTGGCATCCAATATACTCTGTTGCGTTACTTTCTGTTGAGATGATCTCAACTTGGAGTCAAGTTATATCTAGAATATGGGTTGTTTAATTGGTACAATTAATATTCTTAATCGGTCATTTAATATGTAGGAATAATATTGAAAAACATTAAATATATTTTAATAAGTATAAGAAAAAAAAAGTTATTCAACTTTAAAATTATAAGTTGAAAAAATTTGCTTCAAACAATAATTTTGTGCTTTAGAGTATCATATGTTCTGAGAAATCTCTTTCAAACTAAAATCAAATTCAGTATTTATACAAAGCACAGTAGCATAATTATAATAATTATACAACAATAACTCTTGCTACAAAGTACATCAAGGATGTTTAAATATTTGTAGCCAAGAGTGGGCGTTGGCTAGTAGTGTTTAAATATTTGTAGCAAGGGTTATTGTTGTATAATTACTAAAATTAAAGTATAACCATAACGATGTATTTAAAATATATAGTTATAAGTTTCATCCAAATTATAGTTTAAATCCTGTAGATTAAAACTTTTTAATAAAAACTTTTGTATTTTCAGTGTGATTACAGTGGTTGTAACTGGTCCTTTTACTCCAACTTTCGTTTGAAAAGGCATAAAGAAACACACTTTAAAACAAAACATTTCAAGGTAATATTTACTCTTAAATTTCTTAAGGTATATTATGAAAATATGGTCAAATTTCTTATTAAAAACCATGTAAGAGTTTTTCAAGTTTAAAAAAAAATGTAACTCCTTACATCTTTCTTTATATTTTTACATAGTTTCCATTTACAGTTATATATGGGTTATTATATTATAATAATTCCTTGAACTGCTTCTTCTATCTGTCTTCTGATGCAAAGCGTTTACTGCTAAGGAATGTGTATGGTGGGTAGTCGTTCTCTTTCTTATCGAGAAGATCTGATCAGATTTTGGATTTAATTGACAAAATATTGTGGCATTGTCATTTATCAACAAATCTTCAAGCCTTAGTAGGCCACCTTACTTGTTTTTTTTTTTGTTTTTTGTTTTCTGTGAAGCATATTAATCAGCTTTGTGTATTGTCCTGGGTAAGCAGCTTGGAGAACCAACATAGATACAATTTACAAAATTGCAAATTTTTAGAACACGTTTATGCAGAGTTGATCTACTCACATTCATTAGGTCCAATCCAAAAGTTGCAATTTTGAGAAGCTAGTCTTCACTAATCTTTTTATCCTTGGGTCTGATCAAATTTTCTGTGGTCACTGATGGTCACAGATCATCATGTACATTTTCCCATCTGTCTTTGTAAGTTTTACTTATACACTTTGCAATCATTTAATTGCATTGGAGCCATAAACTTCACTTACCTGTTGCTGAATTTTCACTTGTGAAACATTTTTAATATTCAAATACCAAATCACTAAACGTACTGACAGAATCACAATCAGTGAGCTGATCAATACCTTTAAACATTTGGAACTGACACTAAAATCAGCACATACCAATAATACAAATGCGAATAACATCGTTTGATGTGCAAAGTATACTGAGAGTTAGTACACATGCACATTTGAATATTTTCCTCACGTTCTGTTAGCTGTAACAATTTGTACTTTACTTTTTGAATAACCTTTGTAAAAGGTAATTTAAAAGAAAGCATATACTTTAATAACAGTAATTAATAGACAGTATTGAAAATATTAAAACGATTATATAAAATTTATTGTAAAAAGTTTTAAATATCCTATGTACATGTGTGTGTGTAGTAGTACTTTATTTAGAAAAGGTCATAGTTTATTATTATCAACCCTTTGTGCTCAGAGAGCTATAAAACTTCATGTCAGTTTAACTACTGTCTTATCTTCATGCTTCAATTCAAAAAGATAATTCACCTTGGCAGGCAACGTTGAATGGATAAACTACTTTTTAATAAATAATATTCGAGCTGGCTTGTGAGTGAAAGTTATAATTAATAAATAAAAATATGGTACAATTCACAAATATACAATTTTTTATTTCATACGCGTTTCAATGACTAATTTGTCGTCATCCTCAGTGAAAATACACAAATCAAATTAACTAAAATATATGTATATATATATATATATATATATATATATATATATATATATATTATAATAAAGATGATTATTTTTTCTTGATTTATTATAATTATTTAATAACTTCAAAATGTTCATAATCAAGATGTATTTTATTCAACATTTACAATTTTGCTGAAGCTTTTTGCCGGTGTACAGTTCCAGCATTTTCAAAGTCTACTAACATGTTAGTAGACTTTGAGAATGCTGGAACTGTACACCGGCGAAAAGCTTCAGCAAAATTGTAAATGTTGAATAAAATACATCTTGATTATGAACATTTTGAAGTTATTAAATATATATATATATATATATATATATATATATATATATATATATATATATATGAAGTTCTTCATAAAGTCAGTGCAACGGAAAAACAATGGATAACGTAAAATATCAAGAATATATTTATATTAAACATAACCTATAAAGTTTTAACAAAAGTTAACTTATAAAGTTTAACTTTTGTTAAAACTTTATAGGTTATGTTTAATATATATATATATGTTTTAGTTAATTTGATTTGTGTATTTTCACTGAGGATGACGACAAATTAGTCGTTGAAACGCGTATGAAATAAAAAATTGTATATTTGTGAGTTGTACCATATTTTTATTCTTTAATTAATACTTTTTAATACTTAATTTTTCTAGTTTCTATTTAATTAATTGTCTAATAGTAAAAGAGCAGCTCATGCTACAGGTACTTTATAATTGGAAGCAATTCATAAATATAAATAGACTTATGTAATCTTTAAGTCAATTGAACAAAAAGTCTTAGATCATAGTGAGAGTCATAACTAGACAGACGAAGAATATTGGCTCAACTAAGCATCATTCGTTGAGAATTTTTTAATCAAGTTATTCATGTAAAATTTGGTTTTGGCCAACATCTTGTGTAAGTACAATAAACAATGCAAGACTGTTCAAGAGTTCAGGAGATTATTTTATGCATTTAAAAGGAGTGATTATTTTATGCAGGAGTGATTCATATAAAGCTCATGATTTTCATTTGTCCTGTTATTTGAGCAGGAATACTCCAAAAGGTTTTATTTGCCTATCAAATGATGCAGGAGATCTTGGAGTTCTGATTGAATGTCACATATTTGTCAGCAGAGAGAATCATGGGTTCAATTTTTTTCCACGGTACAGTGAACACGGAAGAGTACTGATGCATTTTCAGTGATTTCGTTGAGCAATTAGATGCAATTGAGCTGCTTCAAGGGTACTTTCAGCAGTATGGCGCTACTTGTCATACGTCAAAGAGTCTATTGCGCTGATCCAAAATTACTTTGAAGACCACATAGTTTACAGAAATTTGTAGCCCCAAGTTTACCGGACTTTAACACACCAGAATTCTTCCTGTGGAGTTATCTAAAGGAAAGAAGGATCGCCTTTGATTTTGGATAATCTGATGGACAATATTACACACGAAAGCAACACTACTGACAAAATAACACTCCAGCAATTTACCAAAAACATAGAACGACGTGTTAAGCGGGCCCTAGAGGCAGATGGACGACATTTTCTCAACTCAACCTTTTACAACTAAATAATCTCCCAGATATTCTGGACATGTAAGACACAATAACATGTTACTTGTATTTTTCTTCTTTAAAAAAACACAATAAAAATGAGTTTTATATGAATCACCCTATATACGTAGCTATGAGTTACCACCTAAGGTCTGTTGTTAAGACACTATGGCCAATTTTATGTTCAGAGATCATTTGTCAACACAAAAAATCATAAATTAATAGTACAAATTTTTAGTTCCTTGGGATCAACCTTTAACATGTTAACTACAGGTGACAACAGCATGTCATCATGGAGAGTATCATACATGTGAGGAGTGACTACTGTCACACTCCTCCAGTTCTAAAATGAAGTAATGAACTTGTGCCTAATATATCATGCAAAACCTCGATATTGTACAATATACTTGTATAAAAAAAAGACATACCTGTTCCTCTTTTTTTTTTTGGTTTTTTATAAGGAAAGTCATACAAAATTATTAATGCTTATACTGTATATTTATTATTTTATGTAAATTATTTACAATTATAATAATGATATGTATCAACAAGATGATCAATTTACAAATTCTCAACTGCTTTAAACTTACCCTTGTTTAATATTTTTTGTTACGCCCTGCAAATTTTAAAATGTTAATACTTTGATGATTAAAACTCAAGACCTTTTGCTAGTGATTCTATATTTTTTTTTTACCATTAAAACTGATAAAAATAAGAAAAAAAACAATTCAAAACTTTTATATCATGAAATGTTACCATGTACTGTACCCCCCCCCCGTTATTTTGAAAATTGTCTCCTTTAATTTATTTAAGAAACTTTAATTACCTTTATTCACTTCTTAATATCAAAAAATTAAATTAAAAACATACCTTGCCAATCCCTTGAACTTGACTTGCTTGTTTAGCATATATTATAATTTACACAAGTTTACTTTTATAAGGTCGTTAAATTTTGAAAATAATAAACTAAACATAATACAGTCACCTATAAAATACTTCCCCGTTGTTAATAAATGTTGAAAATTAACTTTTTAATGATTGCAAGCCCCTGGTCATCCTCTGTGCAGCGTAACTGGAAGATAGATAAAACGCTTTTTCTCACGGTAACCTAGCACAAGATTCGAAAGCTCTCCACCCTTATATATTCAGAAAAAAGCATTTCATTGGTTTATGTATTTAACATGGTGTCTTTTTGATTAGCTTTGTCATGAAACATTTTCAGAAACAAAAATTTTTTTTAAACAATGCAGATTTTACATTAGTTTATATAACAAATATTTATGCAACATGCTGAATTGTAACAAAAAATTATTTAGCATGTTACAATACCTAAAAGGTTGTGTAAATTTTAATCATATTTAAATATTATTTAAACTTTAGGCAGTCTTTTATTTGTTTTGTTATTTAGTGTACATATAATTCTTGTGACCGAATGTTTACCACGATTTACAATCTGAACACTCACTTAAAACTTCATGCAAGACCAGCTGTTATGAAGTGTACTGTTGACGGGTGTGAGGAAACATTTCAAACAAAGCGTACTTTGGAACTTCACCTCAAGTCACATGGAAAAATTTATGCACCATATGTGTAAGTATAAAATGTAAATGTACACTAACGAATTAAAACAGGATACCTAACATGACTCACATCTAATTATTTTAGCCATGTAGTAGAGTGGAATTTATCTTCAGATCTTATTAAAGAATACAAAAAGTCTCTATTAGATAGAAGTTATGCAATTGGGAGTAATTAATTAGAATTATTTTTTTTATATAGGCTTATGACAGATCACAGACAGTTTTGCTTTTTTAAACACTATGTTACCAATTTATTTCAGAAATTCCTTTTCAAGAGGTCAGTTTCAATTAACATGTTCAGCATGGCTAGCATACCGGCACGCTCTGGGTTCCCTTGCGAGGCACTGAGAGCGTGCCGGTACGCTCCCCGCTTCCCTTCTGAGAGATGGCGAGCCTACCGGCACGCTCACTCCCAGTCTAATTAAAACTTCTCTAGTGTCGATAAGTGTTTGTATAAAGGTTTGATTTTTACTTCAGTGCTTCAGAGGAGTTTGGAGAACATTGTGCCCGAGTCGTTTTCAAATCCGACCATCCGAAGTTAACTTTTTGATGCTTCAACTGAAACAATGCTTCAGGGAGTTATATAAACAGATTTTATTTGGTTTAACTTTTATATTTTAATGTTTTTGTAGTTTTAACCACTTAACATAGCAAAATATCCGAAAAAAACAACGATCATAATAATAAACTAAATTTTCTGAACTAACTCAAGAATAAACGATTACTGTCCTATTAGAGTGAATAAACTACTCGATGTGGGAACAGACTATTGTAAATAAGAGTCATTGACAAAATGCTTGGACTCCCGAAAATCTAATATGTCATCATAAGATTGTAGTAAACAAATGTCAGCTAATCTGGGCTATAAATAGTCTAGGATGTGACATATGCATTATCTATGTCTGCATTTACGTTATGGATCTATCGCTTTGGGAAACACATGACAAGCAGAAACAAACATTCCGAGTTAAACGTTGAGTAGTTAATTTTAGTATTTAGTATATTTTGGTAGTAGGTACTTAAGATTTTTATGTAAATTATCGTTTTTTTCTGTTTTTTTTTTAAATTGAGTTTTGTTATTTGTCATACAGTATTTTATCATTTGTATTAGTTGATATTTTATGTAAATTTCTTTTTATTTTGACCCGATAGATAAAACAATATTTTAATGTCTAATACACTGTTTTGATGTCCCTAATAAACCTGTATATGGTAGAAATAAAATATTGAGATGAAAACAACAGGCACGATAATTAGATGCAATGACAAGCTTTGCAACCAGCATACCATTTTAATGATTGACGGTGAGCGCACCGGTACGCTCCCGATTTTTACAATTAAATAGAGTGTTTAAATCTTTTTTACTATTTTTCCTGTTTATAACTAAGCATTTAAGTATAGATTTTTAGATAAAACAATGATGTCAAAATGTGGAATTTAACTAAAAACAGATAGTAGTTTGGTGAGATTTCCAATATCGCCGCCATGAATGTGTTAAACAACTGTCATTAGCCTATATACGAAAATTAATAGTTATTAACAGACATTAAATAAAAATATTAGAGTTACTTCAAAAATTTGTTCAGTGGGTAATGAAGAATGTAAGTAAAAGGATAATAATCTGTATTTTATTGTTCCTTTAATTGAATGTTGAACGTTGGATTTTACTTTATTAAATTTATGCATTATAATTGTAAATTATGGTTTATTGTTGAAAGTATTGTGAAATACTTGTTTTAGTTGCTAAAATGTGTAAAGGTTTCTGTTCAGCTAATTATTTAAGAGAAACTTCTATTCTGGTGACAAATTAAAATTTTTTTTCATTTTGCACTGTTATTACTGGTTTTTAATTCTACTCTGGAAATAGATCAAATTGAGAAGTTTAATAAATACTTTTAATTTATAAAATATATATAGTTAAGAGTTAACACTGATTTACTAATAATCCTCACTCAATTATAATCATAATCCTATACTATACTATACTATACTATAATCCTCTTGTATTTTATTAGTTTTTTTAACTGACTACAGTATCCAATCCATATTTTCAACTCATTACTGTTTAAATTTTGTTCAATAAAACAAATTAGTTAGTATTAAATTTTTCAAACTAAATGTAAAAGTAGTTTGATAATTTAAAATTTTGTCTATTAGCTCACACTCTCCTGATATATATCTTGTACAAATGTTCAATCGTTAATAAAATACCTTTTTATTCATATTGTTTTTGCCTTCACAATTATTAGCTGTACTAAGAGAATGTTTCTTTGAACTATCTTCAACAGGTTTTTTCTTTTGGCTGCTTTCTTCTCCAATTGATTTGATTGAACTCTTATCTTTCTCTACTTTCTTCCCTTTTAGCTCACCTTCTTCATTAACTTTGTTTCTTGTTTTGCCCTCAATTTCCAGTAAGGTTTTGGTTTCATGAGGTTTTTTTCATTTGGCTGCTTTCTCCTCCAATTGATTTGATTGAACTCTTAACTTCCTCTACTTTCTTCCCTTTTAGCTCACCTTCTTCATTAACTTTGTTTCTTGTTTTATCCTCAATTTCCAGTAAGGTTTTGGTTTCATGAGGTTTTTTCTTACTTCTATTTTTCTTATCCAAATCATTTTCAACTTTGCTTTTTAATTTGTCACAGTCTTCCTTTTTCCTACTCTTTTTAGACATTTCTTTCTCAACCACTTCTGAATTACAACTGTCATTATCTTCTATGTCGGCCCAATTATGTCTTCTCTTTCTAGGGTTTCTAACAGGTTTAATTTCATCTTCTTCATCACAATCGTTTGTCACTCTGTCACAGCTTCTATCATCTAGTGACAAATCTTTCTTTAATTTTGACTTTGGTTCCCCTGTTTATTTCTTTTTTTTTCTAGCTGATCTATCTTTAGTTTCATCAATTTCGTCAATGGAATTTCTCCTAACAGATTTACAATTTTTATCAGTCAATGCATTTATTCTTTTATCACTGGTCTGTGGATTATTATTTCTAAGCTTTGGAATTTTATAATTATAAGGATTATATTTTTTTATAGTTTTCTCTTCACTTGTATTGTGCAATTTCTCTGGTGGTGCAGAAAGTTTAGTTTTAAAATCACTTTCAATCTTTGTCGCCTTTTTTTCCTGATATTTATAATTGTGATGTGATGATGACGAATTTACACGAACCCTCGGATCTCTATTGGATACATCATCGTTATGTTTATTGTAATTACGGTATAGCCTAGGATCATTTCTTTAGTTTCTAGGTTGTTCCATTCGACCAGAATTAGTTCGATTCGCTGTACCATCAAGGCTTCTACGTCTTGGATCTCTTGTAGATATTGCTTTTTGAGATAGTATTAATGACCTACTACGGTGTTCAAAACCTGTATTTCTACAGTCTTTGATTACATTCAAATATCTATCAGAATTATATGGCCGATTATAAGGACTTCGACTAGGCACATTATAACCAGAACTATTTTCAAAACTTGAATCACGTCGACTCCATTTAAATGGGTTAGATTGATTGAATGTATTTTGTTGATAGTTAGTACCCAAGTTTCTTGAATAGGCATTGTGTTGGTTTTGCTCTAAATTTCTGGAATAGGTATTTTGTTGGCTTTGCTCTATATTCCAATGTTCAGCCAAGTTATTGTAATTACTAAAACTGCTAGATGTTTGATTTATATTAAACATATTATTGGACTCTAGTCGGGTATAAACTCCATGATTAATACATCCAGTAGTTTGTCAGTAACTACAGAAGTTGTGATAACTACTTCATCTAAGACAAAGGGGACTGTAACCTTAACTAACACACCGTGTATTAGTAAACAACATGGAATAATAACCCAACTCTCAAGTAGCAGTTTGATTAAAGAGCATCAGGTTTCAAGTGTTACTGATATACAAGCTTTAGTGAAGAGTGGTAACATTTCAATGCATGAAGGAGTATGTGATGAAGCTCGTAAAAGACTATTCGATATAATGAATCAACTAAAGGATGAATCTATGGTAATAAGTAACAATAACAAGTTGCCTGTACCCAGTGATCTTACTCCAGGTATATTAAATACGTCTTTAATTCAGATTTCGTCTAGAAATGTTAGATCACCCGATCATCCTAGTAGTGTTACAAATAAAACACGTGCTCTTACTGAACAGCCTCCTTTCCTACTAAATAGTAATGAAAAAAATGGAAGTATGAGTTTTACAAGTAACAAAGCAAAAAGTAGATGGGATACATCTCCACATGAAGGTGAAAATTCAATCACAACTGATCAAGTAGAAAAAGGAACACTTTCAGAAAGATCTTTGGAAACAGATTTTAGCTGTCAAAAAATATGTGCATCAGTCGAACAAGAATATTCTAAAATAACTAAAGATTCTACTAGAAAGGATATCGAAGTCAGGCCTATTGCAAAAGGAAACTCTTTTGAGTGTGCAAATAACAAATCTGAATCATTTTCGTGTACTACATCTACCTCATCATTTATTGCGCCTCCATTACTAACCACATCATCTTTTCTTGCATCTTCGTTTTCAACTACTTCGTCCTTTCTCAAATCTACGTTTACAACTACTTCATCGTTTCTTACATCAACTCATTCATCTTCAGTTGTGCCCAAGTTTAATAAAGAAAGTTTTGATACAGTTGTAAAAAAAAAATAATAATTCATTATAATAATAACCAAAATGGATCCAAAAGACTTAGAAAGAATAGTCAATGATCATATTTTAAAACTTCCTAATTCATTTGAATTAGTAAAAGGTAATTTACCGAAAGAAGATTTCACAGCTCAAAATTTTAGTTCTGAAAACAATAGATCTTTTCCTGATCCTAGAACAGAGTTTAAAGCTTGTAGCTCTTCAAACTTGCCTGAATATGAGAGTCATCTTGTGGTTCAATCAAAATCTACAATCAAATCCATCTGTTTCACAGTTTTCACCACATGCATTTACTATGCAGACAGATTACAAACAACTTCTCTCAGATCAATCCGAATTTTGTATATGACCTAGCACAAGGGAATCGTCCACTGTATTACAATAGGAACATTGAACCTGATGGCTTTATTAATCATGGAGTTTATACCGGACTAGAGTCCAATAATATGTTTAATATAAATCAAACATCTAGCAGTTTTAGTAATTACAATAACTTGGCTGAACATTGGAATATAGAGCAAAGCCAACAAAATATCTATTCCAGAAATTTAGAGCAAAACCAACACAATGCCTATTCAAGAAACTTGGGTACTAACTATCATCAAATACATTCAATAAATCTAACCCATTTAAATGGAGTCGACGTGATTCAAGTTTTGAAAATAGTTCTGGTTATAATGTGCCTAGTCGAAGTCCTTATAATCGGCCATATAATTCTGATAGATATTTGAATGTAATCAAAGACTGTAGAAATACAGGTTTTGAACACCGTAGTAGGTCATTAATACCATCTCAACAAGCAATATCTACAAGAGATCCAAGACGTAGAAGCCTTGATGGTACAGCGAATCGAACTAATTCTGGTCGAATGGAACAACCTAGAAACCAAAGAAATGATCCTAGGCTATACCGTAATTACAATAAACATAACGATGATGTATCCAATAGAGATCCGAGGGTTCGTGTAAATTCGTCATCATCACATCACAATTATAAATTTCAGGAAAAAAAGGCGACAAAGATTGAAAGTGATTTTAAAACTAAACTTTCTGCACCACCAGAGAAATTGCACAATACAAGTGAAGAGAAAACTATAAAAAAATATAATCCTTATAATTATAAAATTCCAAAGCTTAGAAATAATAATCCACAGACCAGTGATAAAAAAACAAATGCATTGACTGATAAAAATTGTAAATCTGTTAGGAGAAATTCCATTGACGAAATTGATGAAACTAAAGATAGATCAGCTAGAAAAGAAAAGAAAGAAACAGGGGAACCAAAGTCAAAATTAAAGAAAGATTTGTCACTAGATGATAGAAGCTGTGACAAAGTGACAGACGATTGTGATGAAGAAGATGAAATTAAACCTGTTAGAAACCCTAGAAAGAGAAGACATAATTGGGTCAACATAGAAGATAATGACAGTTGTAATTCAGAAGTGGTTGAGAAAGAAATGTCTAAAAAGAGTAGGAAAAAGGAAGACTGTGACAAATTAAAAAGCAAAGTTGAAAATGATTTGGATAAGAAAAATAGAAGTAAGAAAAAACCTCATAAAACCAAAACCTTACTGGAAATTGAGGATAAAACAAGAAACAAAGTTAATGAAGAAGGTGAGCTAAAAGGGAAGAACGTAGAGGAAGTTAAGAGTTCAATCAAATCAATTGGAGGAGAAAGCAGCCAAATGAAAAAAACCTCGTGAAACCAAAACCTTACTGGAAATTGAGGGCAAAACAAGAAACAAAGTTAATGAAGAAGGTGAGCTAAAAGGGAAGAAAGTAGAGAAAGATAAGAGTTCAATCAAATCAATTGGAGAAGAAAGCAGCCAAAAGAAAAAACCTGTTGAAGATAGTTCAAAGAAACATTTTCTTAGTACAGCTAATAATTGTGAAGGCAAAACCAATATAATTTCAGAAACTGTAGTTTGTGGTGAAAGCAATTCATTTGATAAACTACCTTTTTATTCATCTAACCAAGTTCAAATAATCTTTAACTGTAGCCATGGTTACCACACAATATCAAAAATAGTCCTCTAGGGCAGGGGTTCTCAACCTTTTAGGCTCTGAGCCCCCCTTCACACTTTGGTGTGAGGTCACGCCTCCCTTCACAGATTAAGTTAATTTAGACTTATATATGATAAATTTACTTACAATATGTTTAAGTAATAACAAGAAAAATGTTCGCTACTTTTGTAGTGCTAGTGTGAGGGCTGGCACTGTTTCTCGTTAACTATTTTTTGTATGTTTGGATGAAATTTTGACAAAGAACACCGCAGGTCACTTTCCACATCTAGTCTGGCTCGATATTTAGATTTTATATCTGCCAGGGCTGAAAATCCTGTCTCGCATAGATAAGTTGATGAAAATTGTACAAGCAACTTGACTGCCTCCATTGGTACTTCTGGGTAAACAGGAAGATATAGTAGCCAGAAATCTTCGAGATCCATGTTTGGGAAATCCAATTTAGCTTTGGAATCACATTGCAAGTCAATTGTTTGTTCTTGAATGTGATCAGGAGGTATATCAATGTTGATTTGAAAGGGGTCTCTTGTTAACTTGAATTCCCAGTTTTCCGAGCTTATACCTGGGAAATAGGCTCCGATTTTGTTCTTCAGAGACAACAAATGCTCAGATATTAGGTCCTTCATTTCATTTACTAGGTCTTTTGGAAGACTTTGGGTATCATCGACGGAATTTTGGAAAGGAAGAAAAGTTCGTTGAGTAAAGAAATAGAGGTTTATAGCTCTATTAAGCTATAAAAAAATTTCAATGATTGTGTGTTTGTGTCCAACATCAAATTCAATTTTTTTAAAAATTTTTTGACGCCTCCCCTGGAATTCTTCTACGCCCCCCCAGGGGGGCGCGCCCCCCAGGTTGAGAACCGCTGCTCTAGGGTAACAAATATGAAAACTTTTAGTACGAATTTACTTAAAATTTTTTTAAAATATTGTTTATATGAAAATTTAAAAAAAACAATTGACAAATTTTCAAACAACACAAAATTCTCTTAAATTATTTAAAAGTTGGGGATTTTACAGTCTTTTTTATTATGTAATTTTTTAAATGTTTTTTTGCTTTGATGTTTTGGTTTTTTAAAGAAAAACAGTAAATTAATAAATTCTGGCCAGTTTATTTGCTTTGACAATTATTTATAGTTAGTTTATTAGAAACCTGCTAATCTGGTATTATAATTCGTAAGCACCATGAAGGCAACAAACTCAACAGTTCTCTATGATCTGTTTTGTCATAAAGACCCCCATCATCTAAAAGTAATGCTATTAATTTTTTCCTTTTTATATTTTAGGCTATTAACGACTTTGAAGATTATGGGAAAATATAAGAAAACAATTGTAAATTCTGTATTTAGACTAGTCTAAATTCTGTGATTGATTAATTCATCTTAGAATCCATTATAAAAATATAAAGAAACAGCAGTACACTTTATCTTAGACAATATATGATAATATAATAATATAATATTATATATAATATTAATATATATATATGATAATAATATATATAATATAATAATGCCTTAAACTAACTAAACTTTGTGGCATTGATAAAGTCATGAGATTATTTGATAAACAACTGAGTGGAACCATTTAGTTCAATTACTAAGAATGGTCATGGTTGTTGTGGCATGGTTATTATGCCAAAACAATGTTTCCTCAAGGTGAGCACATTTATAGTAGTTACACAAACAATAGATTATACAAATAATAAGATCAAACAAACAATACGTATTTTCAAAATGTATACACGAAACAGCTCCAATTAATTATCATGTTAAACATTTTTACTTTTACATAACTTGAAAATTATTTTTTAAATATTCATTTTAGATTTGGTTACATTTAATCATTTTATTTCTATATTTTTAATTCTCTAATTCCTCAATTTTTATTTTTTGTCATTCGTCCTCCCTAAAATGTGATTAGATAGTTAGTTAGCAAATATGAATATAATTTTAGTGTTAAATTAAAAGTTGTCATAATAATAATAATAAATATATTTTTTTAACTAGAGTATTACAAAAGTAGGATTTGTCAAATAGGCATTAGTATATTTTTATTTGAATTCATTAATAGCAAGCTTCATTTGCTTGCAAATTAATAGCAAGCTTTATAATGTTAATCTCATACTAAAGTATTTTATTCTTTAGTAGATAGTATAAATACTAAGTTTGAGATTTTGCGCTCTTGGATCTTCAGAAATTGGTACCAGTATTGTTGGATTGTAGTCATGTGGTAAACGCTTGGTGCTATAATAGTTCGAAGTTAGTATCCCAGTTCACCTGTCTTTGTTTCATAGCAATGCACATTAGAACTGCAAGTGGCTATTAGATCTGGAAAACATTGCCACCTTCTCAGGAAGACAGACTGAGGTAAAGGGATTGATATTTTGGCTAGACGAGATGTTTCAAATAATTTTGTTTGCTCCAGATGCTACACTCACTTTACTAAATGGCGATTTGCCTTTACAGACCTGCTTGGAACTATGCCTCTTGAAGATTTAGCACTGGTGATGGGCGGGGAGTTAAAATTCTGAGCAGAATGTGAACAAAAGTATCACATATAACAGATTTAAACTTTTGCCTGATATTGGGTAAAACTGAGGACAAAACCCAATAGGTTTTAAACGAAAGACAAATATTTGAGCCAATCAAGAAGTTTTCAATGGTTAGTCGCCTGAAAATGATTGGTATTTCTTTAAAACAAAAAAGACTTTGGTTTGAACATTGCTTTTCTCAATTCTAAAAATGTGCCTTGATTCTTGAAATCTTTCGTGAAGACAGAATAGAAATCTACTCATTTCAGATGACTTTAGAGGTTGCTTCAAGTCATAGAGTAACTATAAGCTTAGATTGCCACAAAAGATGAGGAGGGTGAACATAATAATAACAGTTGGTTTTAAAAGTATCTGTTTATTAGCAAATTTGTAATGTTCCCATTTCAGATGACTTGAAGAAGAGCTGGTAATCACAGAAAAACTAGTAGTATGGTTTAAATTAATGCAAAAGATATATTATGACATTATAATAAATGTTAGCTCTAAAATGGTTACATATTTCTTTATCAGTATATTCGTGCTAGTTTTAAATATTCTCTTATATTTTATTCTTCTAGCTGTAAAATAGATGGTTGTGGGAAATGTTACTACTCACTTAATTCGTTACATGCACATAGTCGCACTCACAAACATACTTTAGATGATTTGAGATGTGAATATTGTCACAAGATATTTGACAAGCCTTGTAGGCTGAAAGCTCATGTACGTGCGCATACTGGTGTGAAACCCTACAAATGTACTTTTGAGGTAAGAGTAAATTTGTTTATTATAACACACTCTAAATATTTTTGTATTTTACTTAAAATTTTAAGAACTACTCTTGAATTAGTTTTACCAGTCATATTTGTATAAACTACGAGGGCTATTCAGAAAGTAAGGAACGTTTCTGTCTGACGCCGCTAGGCGCGCACCGATCTCGTACATTTTGGTGTGCGATTGAAAATCCCGCCAGTTGTGAGGTGCGTTCAGTGATACAATTTTTGTTGGTAAGAAACTTAAAACTGATAGACATTTATCGCCAAGTGTGTGAAGTTTACGGAAACAACATAATGAATGAAAGTTCTGTGAGAAAATAGTGCATTTAGTTTAGAAATGGCCGAACTGACGTTCATGCCCAAGCATTGTGACTGACGAACTGGAAAAGTTAATGAAAAGGTTCGTGAAAACCGCCGATTCACGATAACGGAGCTTTCGCTTTGTTTCCCACAAGTTTCACAGACTTTGTTTGAAATCGTCACACAAAGGTTAGGCTACCATAAATTTTGTGCAAGATGGGTGCCGAAAATGCTCACTGACCGCCATAAAAGTCAGCGAATGGAGGCAAGTTTGACATTTCTGGATGCCTACGACAGACATGGCGATTCACTACTGGATCGCATCGTAACTGGTGATGAGACATGGGTAAAACATGTTAATTGCAAAACGAAATTACAGTCCATGGAGTGGGAGCACACAAGCTCCCCCAAAAAACCAATAAAATGTTTGCAAACATTTTCAGCAAGGAAGATTATGGCGACGGTTTTTTGGGACGGGCAAGGTGTGCTTCTTATTGACTTTCTTGAACGTGATGAAACAATAAACTCTGAGCGGTACTGTGAAACTTTGCGCAACATTAGGAGAGCATTAGGGAAATTGATGTCAAAAATTTTGTTTGTGCATGACAATGCCCGACCTTAGACAGCAAACAGCACCAAAGAACTCCTTGAGTCATTCAAATGGGAGGTTTTTCCTCATCCGCTCTATAGTCCTGACCTTGCACCAAGCGATTTTCATTTGTTTCCAAGAATGAAGACCTGGCTAGCAACACAGCGCTTTGACAACCACGCGGAGCGGCCGACATCGCAGGCGGCAGATTTCTATGATGAAGGAATTTCAAAGCTTGTCCACCTCTACGATAAATGTCTCAATTTGTTTCGCGACTACGTAGAAAAGTAGTATTTTAGTTGCTCTTTCAGATGTATATAATAAAAATTTTTTATTGTGCTTATTTTTTTAAAAACGTTCCTTACTTTCTGAATAGCCCTTGTATTTATTAGATCAGAACATGGACTAAACGTTTTTTGCTCATTGAATAGTAATCTATTCTGTCTTGTATTTTTTGTTTACCACTTATAAGGAACAATAATGTTGGTTTAGATTAGGGGTACTAAAATATTTTACAATTCGGAAAGATCCTATTTTTATTTTGTTTCAGGGTTGTGATTGGGCATTTCCTACATCAAGCAAGTTACGACGACATGAACAAAAACATACACAAGTTCGGAAATTTACTTGCAACTTGTGTTTCAAATCTTTTTTGCGAGGAGAACATTTGAAAGACCACAGAATGAAACATTATGTTTGTAAAACATTTGTGTGTCCTATTGCAGGTAATGTACAATATATAATTTCAACAAAAAGTTTTATAATATTTTAAATAATAAACCCAATGACCACAAAATAACTTTATTTATTCACTTGATGTACATTTCAGTTACAAGGTAACCATCTTCAGAAGTACTGAACAAAAAATTAATTTAATTTAAAACGTAACATATATAGCAAAAAAAAAAAAAAAAATTTGAGGTTATAAATTTATTCTTATTTTGTCTTAAACATTGTCACTTAAAATCAGCTGATTTTTAATTTAATCAATCAAAGAATATAAAACTAAATTAGGAATATGCCCTTTGTCACAATTCATTAAATTATTGTATCTACATTTATATATATAAATACTTTCAAAAACATTTAATAAACTTATGTTATTAACATTTTTCATTAACTTAATATTATTAACATGTAAACTATGGTTTGTGTCTATTATATGTTCTGCTACACTAGATTTTTCTGGTCATTAAATATAAATCAAGTGAATAAATAGAGTTATTTTGTGGTCATTGGGTTTATTATTTAAAATATTATAACATAGGCCACAGTTGCTCAAGAAATCATTATATATATAAAAAGTTTTATGACAACTTACTTTCTTGATTGATAAACCTAAATGAAAAGGTTGTTTTACAAACTGATATTTATAACTAAGTAGTCTTTTACTAGCAAATTATGAATACGTTTTTATAAATAGAGCTAAAACAAGTCAATTTTCAAAACAACTGTAAGTACTCTGTGAGAATATCATTATTTGTTACTAACTTCATGTTTGTAATATTAAATGTTTTGGCTGGTAAGGTTTTCTGAAGACACTGATGAAGATCGGCACATAGCGATCGAAAACGTTATGTCTCAGTAAGTTTTAACAAATTTACTAAATTCAAAGTTCGGATAGTCATAAACTATTGTTTAAGTGATTAATAAGATTCACCGAACGTAATGGACCATGAAATTCAGGAATTTTTTTCTGTTTTGTGGCAGAAATACGCTCATTGTTGGAGTCTATGTTTTCCAAAATTTTTAAGCCTGGCTCAATTAAATTAAGGCCTTTTGTGAAGTTTCTAACGGTCATTTCATCTTCTACATCAACTGGGTCTAAAGAATCTGCATCTTTAAGGTCTTGCTCGCGCATTTCTATGAGCTCATAAATTAATTGTCAGCTCCTGGTTGTGTAAATCCAGCAGTTCTTGAACGTCATCATTATCCACTTCTATATTTAGTTGTTTGGCAAAAGTGACAATTTCATTAATCACATCAGTAATTTCATCAGAATCTGGCACTGATTCCGCTTGAGTTTCAGTGACGAAAAAATAGACACTCCTTTATCCAAACCCCATTCAAAGTGTTTTGTGAAATTTGATTCCAAGATTGTCCAATGATTCTCAAAGCATCTAAAACATTAAATTGTTTCCCAAAATCTTCAACAGAAACCTCGTTGTTCTGTCTCATAGCTTCATGCAGTTGCGCAAATGATCTTCTTGTGTAATAAGCTTTAAACGTTTTGATGACTCCCTGATCCATCAGTTGAAGCAAATTATTTGGTGGCAAAAATATCACTTTCATGCGTGTGTTGAAATTAGTTAAAGTAATAGGAGGATGGCCAGGTGCATTGTCAATTAATAGAAATTACTTTTAAAGGAATTTGTTTAGACCGACAGTAATATTCGACTTGAGGTATGAAATGATGACCAAACCAGTCCTCAAAAAAAAGCTGTGACCAAAGCCTTCCAAATCACAGGCAAGATAGCTTTAAAAATATTTTTTAATGCCCTTGGATTTTCTGAGTGATAATCTATCAGAGGTTGCAGCTTACAGTCACCAGCTTTATTTGCGCCGACCATTATTGTGAATCTGTCTTCGGCGGCCTTAAAACCTGAAAATATTTTCTTTTCATGAGCTATAAAAGTTCTCTTGGGCATTTTCTTCCAAAACAGGCCAGTTTCTGCGTTACTCAGACAGCATGATTTAAAACCGCGTAAGACGGGGTAGCGTAAGTCGAGGTATTACTGTATCATGATTACATTTAAAAAGAAAGTAATAGAAAAACAAGTTGTGGTATTATCGGTCATCTCGAAGTTGAGTAACAAGACCGCAACAACAAATTGCACAATATTCAAGAAGAAATAACAAGTCTAGATGCTATGAAAGAGTCATAAGGGTACAAATATATGGACCATTAGGAAGGAATAGTGTGATTGAGAATTTAATTTGCTTAGTGGCAAAGCAGGCCATTTCGAACTTTAATCCTCTGGTATTTGCACATTATAATGTAACACTACTGGCTAGATAATGCTCTATGGGACCCTAATTTTTCATCTTCATACCAAGATATTTTCATATTCTGTTGGTTATTTTAATAAAGTTAACTTTAGAATGAGATATATAGTTTATTGAAAAACCGTATTTGCTAAACAAATATTCAATAAAATTAGCTTTTTTAAAAGTGAATAAGGTTGCAATTATTATAAGCCATAGTTTTGTCATTAATTTTCAAGTAAAGGTTGTTTTTCTTTTTATAATTAGATTTTGTTGTTATTTTTCTCCTACTGCAAATGTAAAATATTCTTTTTTGCTATAGTTTGGACTTTGTTTCCTTCTTTATAATTTTCAGAAAAACATTTAATATCTTTGGGAGTGATCTAACTGAGGCTCTTTTTAGGTTTGTTGGGAGTTTCAGACTGGCACACAACAAATCTAAATTAAATCATCTTAGAAACTTACTAACGAGATTAGTAAGGGATATTATCAGTTGATATTAGGCTAGTAGCAGGGTGATCTGTTGCATAAACATTTGATTAATCTCTGCCAAAAATTTCTGCAGGCTTAGTTGTCAGAGTTAAAACGCTATGCACCAAAACACTGTTGCACATCAGTAGAGTATTAAAGTTCCCAAATGAACAAAAACTAACCAGCAAATTTTTGGAAAACTCATTTTTACATTATAAATTATCTTAATATCAACAACAAAGACAGGATAGGGTCCCCAAAAGAACTTCTGCTTGGTGACAATCTGTGGTAGGATCTTCTTTAAAGGGTTTGTTGATTTTGAAAAAAATATCAACAAAATTGTGTCCAAGGGAAGACTATATGGATGAAGGTAAAGAGCTGGTAGAGAATTCCAGTCAAGATTTAAATCACCTGCAAGCTGATTTGTCTGCATCATGGGTAAAAGAAGGAGATCCAGGCAATGTTTATACTTAAGGTACGTTTCCATTACTACAAATTTTTGTGGGGCACATGTGCCGCGACTTGTGCCGGCACAAATCTCCGAATGGAAACAATCTGGCACAAGTCGCGGCACATGTGCCGGCGACCGTTTTGTGCCAGCTGGCGGTGCGACAAAACTTGTGCCGGCACAAGTTCCCACGGACAATGGAAACGGGCGGGCACATCGGGCACATGTGCCCGCGAGACGCGCATGCGCAATTACCCAAATCCACCACGTTGTCAGAGGATATACACAAACATAATCTGCCTCAAACTGTAGTGTGCAGTCGCATTAAGTGTTTGTCTCTTAAAAATTTTGTTTTGATTAGATATAGTGGTTGAAGTGTAAAGTGGATAAACTGATTGAACTTTATGAGGAGGAGTCTGTTTTGTGGAACGTGACGAGTAGCTCTCACAAAAATTCAAACACTAGAAACGATGCTTTGCATGCGCAAATCTCTCATTAGTGAGTTGAAGGCTCCTTCTGATTGTCTTTTTGCTAAAAAACTTCTAATCCAACACCTAGGTCGTTTTCGTCTTTTTTACCTCAGCTCATTCTATGCACCAGCCATAATAAAAAAACCAGAAGCTGCTAAGCCATCCATTTACACATATGTAAAAATCACTAAACGTAAAAAGATTCACTTAAAACTCGACATGTCTTCAATTCTTCACTGCAAAATAACAACTACTGATTGGTCGTGGGACACGAGACTTGTGCCCGGGCACATGTGCCTGGGAAATGGAAACAGTATGAAAATCTACGCGCGACTTGTGTCGGCCACATGTGGCTGCGACTTGTCAGAATGGAAACGTACCTTTAGTGAGGCGAAGATAAAGTCAGAGGAATCGGAGATTAGCAAAATATGAGACATTGTGTGATTTTACAGAATAAGTGCAATGTGAAATTCCTATGTAATCCTCAAAAGCAGCAACTGTTAAACAGGTTCCTCATTATGTTTCTACAAAAAAAAAACAATCTAATTAAGTAAAATAGCAGTGATTCAACTAATGAAAATTGTGCAGCTTTAATTAATGACTTTCATTACTTAAAACACGAGAATCTTGTCCTCTCTTGTTTCCCTTTACATCACTAATTTTCTTGCAGTTTAATTTATTCCATAGTTTTTCTTTTATCAACACATAGAATGAGGCAGGAGTACATGAACACACATGCTCTACTGACGCCTGTGGTAGTAGGCGTTCATGAACGCTTTGCTTTCCCTCTCAGTTCATTAGTTCAGTGTAAGGTTAGTTGTTGCCAAAAAACATTGAATCACTTGTCAGTTAATGTTTTAGTCTTTGTGAACGATTCAGTGCATTTTGTTTTTTTTCCACCATTGGTATCGGATAGAGGACTGTGTTATCATATTAGTGTTACTTGAAGTGTGTTACAGTAGTGTTTATTAGTTTTTGTACAATGAATATAGATAACGAGGATGATTTATTAGAGAATGTGTACTGTAACAAGATTTGTCTAAGTAGACATTCTCCAATAATTCATCTTCATTATCTATATTCATTGTACAAAAACTAATAAACATACTATAGTACACTTCAAGTAACACTAATATGAAAACAGCCTCTAATCTGACAGCAACGGTGGAAACAAAATGTACCAAAATGTTCACAAAGACTGGCACAATACCCGCCAAGCGACACAAAATTTTCTGTCAATGGCTAACCTCACACTAAACCAATGAATTGAGAGGGGGAGTGGGGCGTACATGAATGCCTCTGCCACGGTCGCCAGTAGAGCACAGGTGTACATGTATGCCCGCTGCACTCAACATGTTGATAATTTAAAATAACTTGAAGTTTAAACAAATCTTTTGAATTTAAAGTATTTCTCATAAAAAACTTTTCTTTGATTATATAAGTGTTTTGTATTATACAAGCACAAATTTTACATGTAACTCAAGATTTTACAAAACTTATTATTTGTTTAACAAAATAATTACTAAATTTATCGACTACATCTTGTTCCTAATGTACTTTTAGAGCAAAGGTTGTATGCACTTGATAGTAATAATTTATTCCAGTAATTTTTTTTTTAACACGTTCGCTGCGGTGGAACTTGGGGCATACCTTGTACCGGTCCTGAAATTTTTGTTTAAAATTTTTTTATTTAATTTAATAAAAAAAGACAGTTTTCAGAAAAAAATAATTTCAATGCTTTTCAGGTGATAATATGAAGTCATAATTTCCAGAAGCTAATAGGCTTTCGCAGCGCTGCTGGAAGGTCACATTGTAAGAAAAATTTTACTCATGACTATTTATTGTCATATATTGTAAATAATAATGAAATAAATAATTTATCAGAAGAAAACATTTTGAATGCTTTTCAGCTCATATTATGACGTCACAGTTATTGGAAGCAGATAAGGCTTTCACAGAACCGCTAGAAGATACCATTGTAAAAAAATTACATTTTTGCCTATTTATTGTTATATATAGTAAATTATTCAAAAATATCAGTAAATGGTATGTTTCTCATACCAATAGTGTTATAATGACACCAAGTAGAGTTGTAATTGTCTGAATCATCATCATCTGACTCACTTTCATTGTCTGTAGATATAGGTTCACCATCTAGTTCGGCGGCATCAATGTCACTGGGCTCATCACCGGAACTAGTCTCAGAGTAGTCACCAACATCGTTCAAAGCACTATTTACATTTAAAACCATGTCTCTAGATGTACCAGCCATTATTTTACAGAAAGATAAAACACTAAAACTAACACTATTTATTTACAAAAACAAATGAATAATATACCGTCCTTTGGTAAGCGAAATGGGAAACTATTGCTACACAAGAAACACACGTATACACCCACCACGCTACGAGAGAAACAGCAAACTAAAGCAATAACTGCAGTCGTAAACCCGACATGTAACGAATATGGACGAGAGAAGCCTATAGGCTTCCGGCGCCCCAAGAAGCTCCCACGAGAAGCCAACGTGTTAAGTGGCAACTAGATGTAGGCTGTTGTAATCATATTAATGAGTTAACAGAAGCTCTATATGTTCATTATTTTAACATATTGATATTTACAGGAAACTTTTTAATTTTCTAAAAATTTCTATCGTGTACGGAATAATTTTTATATAAAAGAAGAAGGTAAAAGAATTTTGTAAAGTAACTGTAAAGATATGTATATTATTAGTATTAGTAAGAATTTTAGAGGTAAAATTACTTATTTCTTTGTTGCTGTTGTAGGTTGTAATATAAACTTCAGAAACCGTTCTAGTCTTTATGTCCATCTAAAGAAACGGCATGACACTAACGCACAGTCACCTGTCAAACCCAGTGTTTACGATAGCTGGCCTGTAACATTGTTGACAGGATATAACAATGGTGTGAATGCCCAGTCTTCAGGTGAGATTATCATAATTTTAAATTAGGCAAACAAGTTTTATTTTTGGAAAGAATACAAATTGGATTTTAAAATTGTTAGAGTAAAAATGTTGCTTTGATAGCCAGTTTTAAAGTTCTTAAGAGTTAGGATTTTATTTTACTCCTCAGTTATTTAAAAATGTAGACATATAAACTGAAACACACTGCAACTACACTATTCAATTTAGGTTAATTCTCCTAAATGAAAATTGCAGACAAATTGTTTTATATTTATTTTTATTAATAATGTTATTAAAATTAATTAACGTATAAAACATTTTAAAATTTCAAAATCTATCATTTCTAATTTTTTTCATTTTATTTTGCAAATGTAGTACCTAAATCACATTCAACTGGTCAGAATTCAACAAAGGGTCAAACTTTAATGGTGACTAGGTTGATGGTAGTTGATTCCAAATAAGGTATAAGGTTTTATTATGACACAAAAGTACTTTTTTGTTTAGTTTTTTACCATAAACAGTTTGGCCAAATGTAACAAAAAAATAAACATTAATTTTCTAAACGGGTAAAGAATATAATTATATTTTGAAGTAAACACTACAAGAAGCAGTAACAACAGAAAAGTCTTTTTGCATGCTTAAGGCACTATTTGTCAGCTTGTAGCAACAATTCTTGGAAAAGGATTTAACTGTATAAAAGGAAAGGTTAAACAGAATAAAATATTCAGTACTGGGAACTTGTAAAACAGTATTAGGGGCAATAGAGGAAAAACAGTTGCTTATTCACAAAAATGGCTTGATTAAACAGTTGTTTAACTGCCGTATTGTCGGTTGAGTGTGTAACACTCAAGTGTAAGAAATCTTACACATCAACAAAAAAGGACCACATCTCAACACACTAGAACAATATGAAATTTACAAACACACAAAATACAATTAAATGAACAAACCCAATACAAATCCCACTTACTCTTCGATACTATCAAAAACCTGCCTATAAAACTGTCACCGCTTAATCAAACAACTCCAAGCAGAAGACACTGATGAAGATTGCCATATTGCAATGGAAAACATTCTGTCTCATTAAGTTTTTACAAATTTACAAAATTTAAAGTTCGGATAATCATAAACTAATGTTAAAGTGATTAATTAAGTTTCACTGTACGTAATGGACTACAAAATTCAAGAAATTATATATAAATCAGTATACTTTAGTGAAACTCTATTATTCAATATGTTATACAAGAAAAACTGTAAAAGATCTAATGTTCTGGTGCTTTATTTATGGGTCATTAGAACAAAAATTTTAAAAACATATTAATTTTCACAGGTTCAGTAGACAATAACTCTTTGGACTCTATGGAGATGCTTACTGAAGATAACCTCATTTCAACTATGGAAAGTCTTCAGTATAACGAGGTTGATGTAATTAGGACATCAACAGGTAATAAAGGTGTTTAATAAAATATTAACATAATCAACATATAGAATAGAACTTTCATTGTACAGTTTAATATTTGATGTGGTTCAGAAGATACTAAAATGGTACTTTTACTCCTTAAGAAGAAATTCAGCCTGATTCTTGGCATCTCAGTACTATGTTAGGCTCTTATTTATGTATACAATGCATTTAAGCCCAAAGTGACAATCTTTGGTTGTATGTAGGAAGTCTAGATGGTAAACAAATTATTGTTGTTAGTCCTTTTGCTATGTGAAAAGTAGTTCCATTTGATGCGTGATATCTAAATAAAACCTCATTGTTAAACTCTTTTATGAGGTGGTATCACGAAGTTCCTGTACTGATTTTATGGCTTTTCGACACTACAAGTTTTCTCGAAGGTTTTAATTAATTACATGATGTTATTTTCAGTGTTCTTTCTTACAGTTGATAATACAAATTTAATGGCAGTGTGGAAGTCAGTTTGAATTATTGTTTTTTGGAAAGTGTTGTATTGGTGGATTATATTAAAATGGTCTGTTTTGTTTTCTCAATAAAATTGTTTTTGTAAAGGCTCACTGGCATTTATTTGAAACAACAGGCCATCAAATGGTTATCATAGTTCATTCAAAATTTGTTATAATATACCATCATTAAGAGAAGATGGGGGGACAACACTAAAACCATTATGTATTTTGAGGGCACCTCAAAAAAACCTCTTGGTGTGTATGTATGTTTTGTTTATCTGTGTATGTGTGTAGAGTACTGATTTTTATCCCTTTAATTAAATAAAAATAATTAGTTAACATATTTATTGTGTTGCATATGTAATAATAATAATGTTATTATTTTACCATTTAAGAACTGTTTGTAATTTATCTTTTGTTATATAGATTACCACTAAATAACTAATACAATAATTAATTATAAAATTTTGATTAAAGGTGGAACTTCTGGGCTGAGTTTTAATGGAATAAATACTGAAGGCCTGATGTTGGGATTGCCTGAACTTATTAACAGTTATACTCCACCACTTGATCAAGGTAAGGGGGGGCATTTTTTCTGTAAAGAAACAGGTTCTGTTTTTGAGAGATACCTTCAATATTGATAAAAATATGAATAATGCTTGTGGAGTTGCTAAATAATAACCAGTTAATTAACGTCATCTTGGGGATGTTATAACTATATGAAGCAACTGTGGCATAATGTTTATTTTTAAATAAATAAAACCTCTAAACCACAAATAACATTTTATTTAAACCGTACATTTCGATTGCCCAGCAATCATCTTCAGAGGTATTTAAAAAATACAACTAACTTTAAACAACATAATACAACAAATATATAGGCTTAAACCGGCAACTACTTCGCCTCGCCCCTTATTTAAAAAACTAGTACGACCAATCACGTTGCAGTAAATTCCCCCTCTACAACTTGGTCCGGTCTTCCCCCTCTCGTGGTGAAGAGTTACCTTTACAACTATTTCAATTTTACTAAAAAACAATAATATTATTTATTAACAAGGTTATAACTATCTCATAATTAATGAATATAACTGAGATTTAGGGATAGACCCTTTATCACAATTTAATAAATTATTTTCGTCATATTTGTGAATGTACAAACTTTCAAAACTATTCAAAAGACCTTTTGAATTAACATTTTTCAATAATTTTAGATCATTTAATTCTAAAGTGTGTTTAGTGTTTAGAATATGTTCTGCAACACTAGATTTTTCAGGTCTTTGAAATTTTATATGGCTAATATGTTCATTAAATCTGGTTAATATTTTCCTTTTCGTTTGGCCAATATAAATTTTACTACATGAATTACAATTTATTTTATAAATCCCAGATTTATCTATCATCTTAATTTTATCTTTAGGGTTACCTAATACATTTTTAAAGCTATTTAAGCTTTTGTAAGCTACTTTTAAATTTACCTGTTTAAAAACTTTATCTAGACCTTTTGTTAAATCCATATCAAATGGTAGGCTAATTGGGGATGTTAATCACTTCACAGGTAGAGAACACCATGAGCTGAACACCCACTTTATCTTGCAACACAAGTGTCCTCATGTAAGCTTGATGGGTCGACTGTTTATGCAGTCATAATCGTTTAGGACATTGTTCTCAATTTGTTGTGATAGATGGTTTCAAGCTGTCATGAAAGTGTATTTCGTATTAGTTTGAGTTAGTGTATCTTTTTTTTCTGAATATTATTATTAGTTAATTATTTATTTATAATAGAAGACAGTATTATTAGCAGTTAGGGCAGTAAGAAAGTGATTTTACTTCAGAATTATAAATTCTTCATGCTTGCAAGGGGAGCTGAATTCTTGTTACACATATTATATTTTATCAGTTCAGAATTTTTTCTATTTAGAAAAATGTTTTGTTTTGTAGATATACAAAAACAACTTTAACATGTTCGCTACCGCAATGTTAACAAAATAACTTTTGGTATAGACCAGCCGGCTCACATATGCGCCATACGGTCGCTCACATGTGCGCCGCTCTGCGTCGTTGAAATGGTCCGGCGGCTCATATTTGCGACGCTGTTTGCATGTTACTTTTATTCCTCTGATAAATCAGTGGTTTATTTTAACGGTTTGATATATTCGTATCGGACTATAAACATGTCTGACGTTAATGTGGTACATTTGGTCTCTCAGTTATCAAGGTCAAAATACTCCTGACACATTGTTTATTCCTTCGTGCTTCTGCAACGTTTCATTCCAGGAAAATATTGAGTCACCATTCTATTCCATTAGAATCACAAAGAATGTACTCTAGATGGCATTTATCAGCACAGGATGTATACGTGTCACAAGTGATGAGTGCGTTTGTAAATATTTTGTTGGCCTACTGTATATGGAATACAAATGTAAACTAATTTTGTCTCTGATAAAATATTGTTTATAATGTCAGCATCATTTCAATAAGATGTAGCCTATATAAGCCATCTGTCTAGCATGAATAGCCAAGACGATTTAGTTGGGAGTTTGTTGATATAGGCCTTTGTATGACATTTTTATTTTTACAAGTATATATAGTGTTATTTCTAATATATTTCACATATAAGCCCTGTTTTATGTAAGTAGAAAAAATTAATAGCCTATACACTTTTTATAATTTATTAAATTGTACACTTTTAAAAATTTGTTTTCATCAAAATCATATTTGGTTTCGGATTTGAGGGGCTACACTGTTGTGTCTCATACGGGGGAAGCCCGTAACATGATAGGATTTTCATGCTATAGACCGACCGGCTCATATATGCGCTATCCTAAAAAACAGCAAAAACAAAAATATACAACAAACACACATACGCCATGGGTTTGTATGAACTATAATAAGTTATTATAACAACTTTCCACTTTTGGTCTGTCATGAAGGTCAGGCTCACGTTAACGTGGTCTGTGTGGAGAGATCGAATTCTTGCCGCCGGTCTCTTGTGAGAAACAAGATGGCGCAAATAAGCCCCGCTTGGTAGCGAACGTGTTAAACTTTATGTAAATGTCTATTAGTTTTATAACTGAAGCCAGTGTGTAATTAATATTTAGTAGCTTGAGTTAAAACTAAAATAAATTATATTATGCATTAGTAATAGTTATTAGTAATAAAATAATTAATTTTAAAATTTCAGATTTGAACTCAACACTGCCTAACCCAGCACAGGTAACTCACATATTGGTAACAGAGGCTAAGGACAATGAAAGCCTTAATATTGCACCTCATATTTTCAAAACTGATGGAGATCTTATGGCATTAAGTAATGTAAGTTTTAAAATTTGTATCTATTTTTTTTTTTAGGCTGAAAGTATTTTTCTAATGGATAGTTGTTAAATTTTATTCCATTTCCTTTTAGTGAATCGTCAGGTATGCAAGATCACTGATTTAAATTTAATCAAGATATCATCCTCCATTTTTACAGTATAAGTTTTAAATTCATAGTTTCTCAATTTAGTGAAAATATGTTTATATATAAACGTTAATAGTGTTTTGTTAATTGAGTAAATGTTAAACAAAGACATGTTATGTGACAACTAGTTCTATGATTGATTACATTCTGCAACTGTACACATTTTTTAGGTGCAGTAAACGTTAGCTATTTTTTAAAATTATATGACGAGAAAATAATTGGAGGTTGTTAAAACATTTACTGTAGCAGTAATCCCCCGACGTTATGAAGTGGTTGCACAAAATGATGTTTAGGTTCTAAGAACCATTACAGCTTAGGTACAATATTTTAGTTCAATGTACTCTGTAGCATGTGTGTGGCTGGTTGACGGTTTGATCGTTTATTTCAGTGATGAGTAATGAGTATTTTGAATTTTTTAATACAAATTCAAGAACAGCTTTTTCAAGGAAAAATTAAAGGTCATTTTGTGCTAATTTTGTTCCATTACCAATGATAAGGTTCAGAAAATGAAGTGGAATTCTGGAAACAGAATTTTGGGTACCTTATTTGCAAACATGTGGAGTACTACTACTAATTTTAAGTGTATAAAATCAGACAGTAAGCATATCTGTTTCATTTCAGTCTATTTGCTATGTTATTTTCTAAATACAAACTATTATTAGTTCCAATGTAGAATTCTTCTCCAGATCCTGATGATATTGTTTGATAAGTTCTCGTCGTTGGAAAAACTAAACCCTTCTTTATAATAAATACAATGTTACTTGCACAAAATTTTTTTTGCAAGGCATGATTTAAGACAACAGTAATTGCTTCCTAAAAGGTAAACAAAAGAAAACCTTCATTTTCTTTTCTTAGTAGTTAACATCCAATCTGTCCTACAAACTGTTGAAGAAATGATCCACCTGTCTTTGAATAATACCTAGTAACTGAAGGCTTTTTCCAACAAGTAATGTGTTTTCATACATTCAACAACAGGTTAATTAATTTTCAAACTAATTACCCTTTTTTAACGTATCATACAATATACGTTTATCTTGTGTCAATCACTTGTCCCCATACGTTTTACTATAAGTTATATTACACAGCTTAGAGAGGATGAATTCTGAAGATCACGAAATTGTGGAGTATTCTGGGTTGTAATCTTGCACCCAACTAAACCTTTCTTTTTCATACAATAGGGTATGTTTTGGCACTATAATGTCAGATCACTTCATTTTAAATGTTGAGGAACTCTTGCTATTTCCAATCTGTTGCACACAAAGTCATTACATCATCAGCAATTAGTAATTGAATATCATCAGTAATTGAATATTGTTTTTCAACAGGATAATATTGGTTCTGCACGGACTAGGTTAACCTATCAAGAAACTTTACAAGACCGAGAAAGAAGGAAAAGTAAAGATTTAAGGAAACTTTCCCAAAATTCCCGTAAGCGTTTTGTCTCTTTAAACTCAAATGAAAAGGCTAAAGCGTGTTTTAATCTAGACAGTCCAAACAAAGAACATTTAGGACTAAGGGTAGCATCTGATGTGGTGTTGTCTGCAGGACTTTTGGGAGGCAGTCAAGATAACTTGACCCGCAGTCTCTTATTACAAGTAAGTGTTAGAAAATTGCCTTTTTTATTTACAGGCATGATTCTAAGGCTATAAATATTTCTGAGAAGTTGTTTGTATACTTATATTGCATAATTTTAGTTTTAAGAAAAGTAATTAAATTTTAAGTGTTTTTGATGCAGGCTCAAGTTTGACAGTTTCAAGATAAAGCCGTATAACATTATGTTTTGAAGGTGTGTACAAAGCATCTATAATAGTCAGTTTCAAGCAAATTTTTAAACATTTTACATTTGATTTTATTTGCCTTGGGTTTAATTTTTGGGTCATGGAGATGATGGGGACTTTCACTGGCTTGACTGCTGTTTGGTTTCTAAGTCTTACCTGTAACACCAACTCTCATCACCAGTTATTATTGTAGAGAAAACATTTTATCGTTTTCTAAATGGCTTTTTACCTCCCTGCACATTTCCACTTTTTCGTTTTTGTTGTTAGTAAGAACGTGAGAAATGAACTTTGCCACCACCCATGCACTTGTAACTTTTCAGTGAGCAATTTTTTGACACTAACTCCAAAAAATGTTAGTTACTACAAGCTCTTCAATTGTAGTTTGCCGTTTGAGCATAATAAACTAGCAAACTTTTGCAACATTTCCCTCAGTTTTTGAAGTTGAAAGACATCCAGGTCGAGGCAAGTCTGAAATCGACATGTGCGATTTTTAAATTGTGAAAACCACTCATAGACTTGTTTTGTTCATAGCATCTTCCTTGTAAACTGATGTTAACAAATCAACATTTTCTGCAGCAGTTTTTTCTAAGAGAAAAGAAAACTTCACTAATGTACGTTGTTCTTCAAATCCACTCATCTCAAAATCAGACAAATTAACTATTAGCAGCTGTAAATACATTGTACAACCAAATACAACCTCTCACGGCAATGCCTGTTTGCAGACTGACTAATCAAGATCACATATGACTTGCTAGCGGCGGAAGTCACTACTGCGACTAGTGAGCTCAAAGCTACAAGATTCCGGTTAATTTTGGTTCTCCCCTCGAATTTCCCTCTTTGCAATGTTTACTCGGTCAGGTAATACTCTAGACTAGACTTCATCTGCCCCGAGTATTTTATTTTCTTGGTACTCACTACATCAGGTAAATCTATTTATATCCTCCAACTGGAAAAATCCTACACTTAGGCTTTAGTCAATTATTTAGTCCCAAAAGATTTTCCATTGGATATCTTAAAGAATCAGAAATTGTTAACAGAAATTATATAAAATGTATATAGTGAAGTTATTATTTACGCCTACTTGAAATATTTTTAACAAAATTCATCTGTATTTTTTAACATAAGTTATAACAAATTATAATTTTTTTGATAAAATAGGATGAATTGTCCACTGGAGATCTCTATGGAGGAAGTCAAGTGCCAGAAGAGTCAAGCTTGCTTGGGAGTTCAGGAGAGTTACTGTGTGATGATGCCACACCAAGACATTCTGACTTCGAACAGTCCACTATTAATTTAAGAGATCTTGAGTAGATACGCTAAGCTTAACAGAATTATTTTTCTAAGTTTTTAATAATGAAATCCGCTTCTAGCATATTTAAACGCTTCCACTAGCATGTAGTTTTTTTTCATCAGTGAATATTAAAAAAAAGCAATAAAGTAAATGTTCTAAAATTAGAATTACTTTTTATATTAATATGTGATATATTATGTGATTAAAAATAGCTTCATTTAAAACTTACAGTGTTAAATATTATTGTTCCTTTAAAGTAAATATAAGCAGTCTGTTATTGTGTGTTCGGATAAAGAAACTAGTAACTGATTTAGTAAACACCAAACTAAATATATGAATAAATCACTTTAACAATAGTTTATGACTATTCAAACTTTAAATTTTGTAAATTTGTTAAAACTTACTGAGACAGGACGTTTTCGATGGCTATGCGGCAATCTTCATCAGTGTCTTCAGCTTGGAGTTGTCGGGTTAAGCGGTGGCGGTTTTAAAGGCAGGTTTTTGATAGTATCAAAGAGTATTTGTGATTTGTATTATGTTTGTTTGTTTAATATGTTTGTACTTTGTGTTTTTGTGTGTCTGTAAATTTCATATTGTTCTAGTGTGTTGAGATGTGTAGTATCCAACAGAATCACGCTGCCTTCAGATCCATGCTCCATAGACTTAAAGAAATTCCAATGGCTACAGAAAACATAAACAAAGAACTAGACACAATTAAATATTTAGCATACACAAATGGATGCAACACCACAATAATAAATAAACTATGGTACAAAATACAAAAAAAAACACTAAAATTCACACTAAAGACAGGGAAAACAAATACATCACATTATCATACATAAACAAAACAACAAATAAAATAGCCCGCAAATTTCAAAAAACAGGATACAAACTAGCATACAAAACTATTAACAAGTTACAATACAAAATACAGCACAACACCAACAACAAAGGTAAACTACAAGCGCCAAGCGTATACAAACTAAACTGCGACAAATGAAACAAATTCTACATTGGACAAACAGGTTGCATCTATAAACAAATAGTCGAGAAACACAAACAGAACACCAACTTCGCATTTTACAATCACAGGACAAAAGGAACAGGACACAAATACACAGACATTTACCATAACCTAGAAATCCTACACATCAACAGAAAAAGACTACATCTCAACACATTAAATCAATATGAAATTTACAAACACAATACAAATCACACATACTCTTTGATAATATCGAAAACCTGCTTTTAAAACCGTCACCTCTTGACCCGACATCTCCAAGCAGAAGACACTGACTGATGATGATCGCCACATAGCGATCAAAAACGTTCTGTCAGTAAGTTTTAACAAATTTACAAAATTTAGAAGTTCGGATTGTCATAAACTATTGTTAAAGTGATTAATTAAGATTCACCAAACGTAATGGAGTACAAAATTCAAGATAAAATATATGAAATAGAACATGTTTTTGTTTGTTTTTTAAAGACGGATTGAAAAATATTTCTAGTTCAGATAATGTTTGGAGATTGTAAAAAATTGTACACTGGCCAAACGAACAGACGTGTCTCAGCTAGGATCAAAGAGCACAAACTTATGACTAAAAAAAGTAGAAAACATCTGCTCTGTACAAGCGCTACAGCAAGACAGGTCATATAATTGATTTTCAGTCTTGCCGACAGATTGCTGAAGTGAAAAACTATGTAACTAGAGATATACATGAGCCTGTCGATGCAGAGAAGCAAGGAAGAATTTAAAAATGTGTCATCAATTGATTTTATTGTCAGAATGGTGAACAAAAGGAAAGGAATGTGAGCAGTTGTTTAGCTCAGATGTGTATGGATTGATAGCAATGGGCAGGGCTGCAGAGCTGAGTTGTCTGTATTCTTCAACTGTTGAGTTCACCTCGCCAATGCTGGATGAGATTCTGGTGAAACATCGGAATTACAACTTTATAGACTACACAATGAATGCTTGTATTCCGAATATTAGCTATATTTCTAAATGAATAGAAAGAGATAAACATGTACATTTTCATAATAATTGTGTTGCAAAGAAATTAAAAACTTCCTCTTACTTATTGATACTTGTTAGTTTTACACTAGTAAAAATGTCATTGAACTTTTTTTGAATTTTAATTTCTCAAAAAATATAAGAAAACCCAACTATTTATTAGTGAAAGCTTTTAATGCGAAACCTTGTCATCCATTCAGACATTATTACTTTGAAGTTTTTACTTGTACGGCAATTTAAATAGAGCATGAGCACTGTTCAGGCATCATACTTTCTTTATTCCCCAGGTATGAAGAGTGGGCTTTTTAAAATGTTAAAGTCAAATGGCTTTGATTTATATTTTATTCCTAATCTATAGCCTGCAATGCAGCTGTAAAAAATATGTCCAATTGCAAAAAAAGATACTGTACGATTCAATAGTTACTGGATTGTCACAAGGGTGAGGCCCCCTGGATTGTCACAAGGGTGATGCAATCAGCCAAGTAGCACAAGCAAAAATAAAACTAAAAATTATTGAGAAATAAGATTACATCATTTTTGTTTTCAAGTTAGGAATAACTGAAATTTGAATATTATGTTGCATTTATTCAGGACTGGGACATTTTTGTAAGAATAAAGGGCATTGGTTTCAAACTTAATTATGTTTTTATAAAAAATTCAACGAAGTTATGGTACAATAAATTCGACAAAGTTGAGTACAATAAAACCTAAAACAATAAGTTGAAAATTAAAAGAAAACCCGATAAAAAAAACTATAATCAAATAGAAAATTAAATGCAGCAAAGGGTAAACATTAAAAGTAAAACAAAACAAAGAAAGGAACAGAAGACAAATGAAGTCAGTCATAACAAAAATGTTGAGGAGACACGATGATTCAGTGAGTCTTAAACTCATCAAAATAGGCCTTGTTATAAAAATGTTCAAAATAATGGATATTGCACTAAAATTCCATGTTTTTTAAAATTAAATATTCCATTAGAGAAAACTAGTTCTGATAACCATCCACTCTAAGATTGAAATCAATAGAAAACCTCAAGACATTATCCTCATTTCTCTGTTATGATTACTGTTTTCACTAAACTATGTAATCATAGATTCATTAACTATGTAAACAATGTAATCAGACATGTAGCTTGTGAGGCGAGTGGCGAAATTCTCAGTATCAACAGGGGGAAAGAGAAACTTGGCGCAAGTATGGAACAACTGCTCGGACCAACACAACTCTTGAGTTTTATATTTCAAAGTGTTGTATGTATTGTAGTCTTTCCAAATACATTTCAGTGTGATAAGGTGGTTGCCTTCAGGATGTCTAAGCCTTCACTATCACATAGCATATCAGCAAGTCGGTCGATAGAAATGATCCACAACTAGAGCAGGAAAATTATTAGACTCTTATGTAGCTAAAGATTAATGTTTGGCAGGTGGTGGTACAACAGCAGATAGCCCACTCCAGCAGAATAAACCTTCTCTCAAACTGCTACCACCCTGTCTACGCATAGAGTTTCATCACTACCTATACATACAATAGTAACTTTATATCTTCACTTAATTTCAGGTAATTCCTTTGCGAATTGAACCTCTTTGTCTTTAGTTGAAAATTAGATATAATTGTGGCCTTATATATAACAGTTCATATGTAAAAATACTACGAACTGATATTAATCCATACATAATAGGTGTCCTGGTCCATAAAATCCACAACCAACATCATTGTCTAGTTTCAAACCATAATTTTAATAGGGTAAGTTCTACAAATTTGTTATAACTACTATTGTTATGTATTAGTGCTGTCAGAGTATTGTGTTTTGGCCGACTGGACAAACATATCAAAATGCAACAATTTTACTATCCACATGGGAAGACATATCACTATGACTCTTCAAATATAGTCGGAAGTTCTTGCTTCAAAAGATAAGTACTGTTTATTGCCACATTTCAAAATGACATGAGTTCAAATTATTTACTTTTGGCATTAACTTGACAAAACATCATTATTTACTGATATTTTTCAGCAGACACATTTTACACTAGGTCAGCGCATTGTTCAATGCCGAGTCACGGACACCTGTTGCTCAGGTGTGTTGTGTTGGTGTGAGTCTGTGGTGTGTTATTGTTCACAGAGGAGTTGTTAATTATGTGTTCAAATATAGTATTTGATTGTGTTTTATCATTTAGAATGTGTTGTGGATAGTATTTATGGTGTTTGTATATCTTATAGTTTTCTGTTGTGTGAAGTTTGTTGCTTTTTTTTATGTAGTGTAGGATTTTTATATTGGTGTGTGAGTGTAGTGAGTTTGAATGTGTATAGTGAAATTTGATTTGGGTTGTCTTTTTTGTGTTAATTGTATCTTGTGGTAAATGTTGTCCCTGTTTAAGATACAACGAACACATAAAAAAGACAGCCCAAATCAAATTTCACATTAACATAACACACCTGAGCAACAGTCTTTTCCGTGACTCACAGCATTGAATAATGCACTGACCAAGTGAGAAACACGTTATAAGTAGTGATTTGTTTGTCAAGTTAATACCAAAAGAGTAATTATAGAAAAACCTGAAGAAGTACAAAACAAAAACTGCAAGTTTCAAATTATTTAGTTTGCTGAGTACGACTATGTAATTCATAAATTGGAAGTTGGGTTTCCAGTTTTAGATACCATGCTATAGGATTTGAATGTGTCATTAATAAGCGTAAAAGTATATTGTAGGTAATCAAATCTCCAGAACTGCTGGTCTGGCAGAGGAGTAGGACAACCATAAACTATATGTACACAAGACTGAAGGCATGAGAAACAGCAAACCAGCTAGCTCTGTCAGTCTAAAACTAGTCCTATTTAGAACTTTTAACAAAAAACAAGACGAGAATAGAGGATTGGAGTTTGAAACTTATATTTTCAAGACAAAGGATACAATTTTTGAAGTGTATTTGCTTCCAATTACTGTATACTGATTTGAAATTTTAGACCTTGTCTGTAGTTACTGAGGGAATCTATTGTTTTAAACTAATAGAAGGAATTTCAAAATGAGTGTAATTTTCTTTAAAAAAATGTGTATCATCAGCACTTTAAAGCCTACACCCACCTAAAGCTCAGGTTTCCGTATTTATTTTCACAGCAACGTAATTCCCGCGTATTCTCAGTTTTATCGATGTCATTCTTAATATTGGTTATTCTATTTTACCTTTAGGCCATACAGAGTTTATTCTACAAACAAAAACTTATTTGGTCAAGTGTGGCGACCAGAGCTATCAGACATTTGTTTTACAGATGTTGGTTTGGTCAGTTAATGAGTGTTTTATCAGTGCATGTTGTTTACTTTACAAGTTTGTTGTTTATTATAAATCTTATTTGTCCCTTATTTTGTTTATTTAATTTGTAGTTGTTTAGGCTGCTACAGGTTGGCCTCATCTGAATTCAGACCGTTCCTTCAAAAGACAGCTGGTTTTAGGAGTGATATAAGAATTTAATAATTTTCTCCAAATAGTTACATACAATACTTGAAAAGGTCAGTTAATTCCTATATTACTTTTTTTGTTTCATCAATTCATAGGAAAATTATATTCTTCGAACAACAGTTTTATATCTGAAGGATTACTATTTTGAAAATAGGAGATATTACAGGAACGAAACTCTTTATTGTAAGAGCTGTTTCCAATTCTCAAAAAAAAAAAAATGTTTAATGTTCAAGATTGCTAGACTAATATTGAGTGGAATTGAAAACCAAACAATTTACAGTTAAAAATTGACGGATTCATTTTTTAGATGCATATAAAGTATAAAACACTAATTTGTGTACAGGAGTGTTAAAAAACATGATGCCTAATTGTACATAGTTAATTACTCACTTGTTACAGGCTTAAAATATTTCTTTAAGAGTAAAATACTATTAACACTTTCAAGCCAAGCCCCTTAGTAAGTGCCCGTCTTTATCTGTCTGAAGGTTTTTAGGTAAAATATAAAAAATTCCTGTCATAATAAATACCATATTTACAAGAAATTATACAGTGTTGTAAAGGAAATGAATCAAGCTTTCAAGAAGTGTATACATGATGCTCAGATATTTTACGTTGGAATAAATAAATATTACATGTTGTATATCATTTTAAAGCTAAAAGAAAATGTAATTTAGAAATATTTCTTTTAAAATTTGGAAAACTCTAAAATCGGATTGTTTACAATTCTATTCAGTTCATCAATGAAAGATATGGTCGATTGTGCCTCAGCCAAGATTTCACTGTCGCTGTATAAAACCAACAAATCTCATATTATAAATCGCTTCCCATAGTGTCTTTAGCCATTATATCTATAATATAATATATCTAACAATAAAAATACTGAAAGATAAATTTAAAGCAAAAACCAACACACTCAGAAGTCTAAACAACTACAAATTAAATAAACAAAATAAGGGACAAATAAGATTTGATGTTAAACATACAGTATTTCCAAATATTTATTCAATAATTAAATTATACAAATTTGGGGGGGGGGACTAGGTTTGATTCTAACAAAATATTTTCATGTTCGAAGTCTAGAGCTTTTTGGCAGTGACCCAAATTTCCATAGCTAGAAATAAACTCCTCAAAGATCTATATGAAAACCTCCATCATATAATCTTAAATTGTTTCTATAGTTACCACACAATATCATAGATAATGCCCTAGGATTAAAAATAAAGTAAAACCGGATGAACGTTATCAAACCTCGTTTCACAAATGGACAATGTGAAAAAAAAACTGCAACACAATGCAAGCGACGAAAAAAAGAAAGTATAAATAGTAACAAATAAAAATGATAGTCCAACACCATACATAGAAACAAAAATTGCAAGGAAATTTGCTTTCTATTTTGCCACTTAATATTGTTATTCTGGCAAATGTATATAGGCCTACATATTTATATTAATTGAAATTATAAATTTAAAAAAAGTATAATAAAAGTTTTCTTTGTTGATTAGCATTCACGTACCAGTATCCTAGATTGCACAACAGCCAGCAGGAGCATTCCCATATATGTACGCTCTACCATTTCTCTCAGATTATCATTACCATACGTTTACGATTTGTTTTCCTGTGTATGGTGCTGTATTCTAGGTTAACTATTTGCAACTATCTGGTAAATAATACTTCACAGAGTACATAGTCCCCCATTCTTTTGTTTTCAAAGTCTATGGGGTTGCCCACATATTTACAGATTGTTTCGAAGTTTGTGCTGTATTTTACAATAGGCGATTGAATAAAGAAGTTCTGTGTGTCCCAAGTTCATAGTTTTTCCCAGGAGTTTACAGATTGTTTCGAAATTCATGCAGGATTTTTAAAAAATTAAATAATTTTTAGCAAAGAAATTGTCAGTAAATGTAGGTAAAGTTTGGTTAACAAGAGAAAATGAATATATATAAAAAACAATATTAACAAATATTATAATAATTTAAATAATTAGAGAAAAATAAAGAAGATTAGAAAAAGTGTAAAATCTTTAAACATATGTTGCTAATTAAAAGAAATTGACTTTAAAAAGAAAATTTTATATTACTTGTATACACAAGTTAAATAAGGTAAACATGAAAGTAATTTTTTTTAATTATGTAATTTTTCTCAATAGTCCAGGGTATATTAAAATATTTATTTTCTTATAACCTACACTTTATTAGAATATGTAATTTAATGTTATTTTTTAACTAAAATCAGAAACATTATGTATATCCTTTCTGTAATGTAACTATTTGAAATTTTTCATCACGTATATTTTTGTTTATATTTGTATTATAAATTAAAAAACGTTTACAACTTTTGTCAATTGCTGAAAAAAAACTAAAGATATCCATTTGCTAGTTCAAAATTTCATTTTCAACATGTATAAAAATATTAATTTAATTTTAAAACAAAAACAGCAGCAATGTTGAAATTGCAATTATATAACATGTTTGCTACGGTAAGAATTCATGTGCTAGGGAGAAATACAAACTGCAAGAATCTCTTATATTTAGCAAGGTTGTATTCGTTTCTGGTTTCTTCTTTTTTATTTAATCGATCAAACATTAATGGAAGATCAATGTGCTTGTCTTTTTAACTTCTAAATGAGATTTGTTTGAAGATGAATTAATATGTGAATAAACTAAAAGTTAGTGAAATCGGTCAGATTGAGTTTGAAAGTAATAAGGATGGTTTCTGCTGTGATGGTGATACTGAAACTTCTTTAACTTTCAAAAGTTAAATAAACTTCTTGTCCACATTTCTAACAACAAAGAGCTTATTACTTAAATATTCTAGATGACTATTTCATTAGAAAGATTTGTGAACTAACCAATGGCAATAAGAAAGCACTCAAAAAAAGAAACATTCCAGAATAAATCATTAGAAAATTGTCTGTGAATGAACAGTATGTCTAGTAAAATAGCTTGAAGAAATTCCCTGAGTTTTCCCTGACTTTTCCTCTTTTAGATGTCTATAGAAAGCTCAGTTTACATTGGGCCCATCCATTGATATCTGAAGGATCTTGGATAAATCCAGACTTTGAACACCTTTTAAGAACAAATTGAGTAACTCTTTTGCTTTTGTGTCTGTGAGGAACACAGAACCAAAATATCGAGCTTTCACTTCATCCGTCTCTGCATCCAAGTACCTAACACTTAAATCCATTTGGGCTCTTTGTGATATTTTGTTTAAACTTTCATCAAAGCCAATTACATAGTTAGAATTTGAATTTAATGATGTCAGTAACAGGTCTTTAAAATAATTTGATAAACTGAATACAACACTATAGAAAATTTTATCTTTCCGCAATCTCATGTTCTGTGCACCGATGCTATCAGGGAACATCCTTGGAAAGAGGCACACACTACCTTCTGCATTGCGTAAAGAAGTGTTACATTACTAAATTCACACACCATATAATCTCTGCTTCGGTTACTTCATCTTTTAGTTTATATTTATCCTAAGGAAGGAGGGGAGGTAATGACGACATCTGCATGACGCGATTGCTTGCTACGGCAATGAAAACTGGAACCTTCCATGTTGAAATAAACAGTGTAAAAATAATCACCGTCAAATAAAACACATACTATCACGAGTCTAGACAAATAGCTGGCTACAAATGTTTACACAGCGTTCTGTGTGGTCAGAAACAGACTGAGTTATCTGTTATCCCCTCCTGTCCATATGATAACAGAACCACTGCGCACCCCAAGGCCACGGTCCAGGCTAAAACTTCCCAGCTGTACCAACTCGACAAATTTATTATTTATTGAGATAAGTCCTGAAGTCATAGCAACGGGCTTATCAAATAAGTAATGGGCATCTAAATAAAAAAGTGTTATTTCCTGACTGCCCTGCTCCTAAACCAGCCCACTGGCTTACAATACCAAATATTCGAGAGCAATGACCACTGTTTTGTTTCTAATCAAAATAAATATTTTCCTGATTTTTTAAAATTTTCCCTGACTTTTCCAAAATCTTAAAATTCCCTGACTTTTCCAGGTTTTCCCTGTCGCTAGACACCCTGATGAATTAATAAAGGTTTCATTTTTGAAACTGGATTTACAGTGTTACCCCATCTTCAAGATCACTGGAGAAAGTTTTTTTTTAAAACAGCATTTCTTGAATACATGAGCCATGATATTATCCTTGCATTTTTGTAAAAATCCTTAAACAGACAAGACTGTACCTGATGATATGATGTACAAGGTCCACATCATTTTGGATAATTTCATCAACATGGTTTAAACATGTTATCCTAAAAAAGAGCCGTCTATTGACAAAGGAATTGTCTTATTTTCTACTGATACATAAAAACAAACATGGGATCAAAATTTATAGCCCTTGTGAACTAAATGAACTTATCTTGAATACTCACATTTATGCAGATAGACTGGAGGAGTTGGCGACATATCCAATGTAATGATTGCTTCACTTAGAAACCATCTTGGTAATGGACATTCTTGCTAAATAGACAACTTTTATAATTCATACAGTCTATTATTAACAATATTAGAAAATGAAACTCAATGTACAGGAAACACTTGAAGAGCCAAGAAAGGATACACCATAAATTTTAAACAAGGCAATACTAAGATAGGACGTAAGCTGAGAAGCAGACGGCGCAGCGCACGCAACACAACACGCCGCAGAAAACTGTGCCGCCATATTTCCTAACAGCGCCACGTAAGCTGAGGCGCAGTATGTCACAGTTTTGTAGCACAGACACTGATTTGATGACACACGCCACGCAACTAGGGATCCAAGATGTCGTTAAATGACAGTTTGATTCAGCTGGTAATGGAAAAACACTCAACAATAGCTCACATATTGTACCTAAATCTTGTATTTTTAAAATCTTTACTGCCACACATATTTTGACAATTAGGTTGTTATATTCAGTAATGGACAAACACTGAACAGTAGTTTACATATTGTACTTAACTCCTATATTTTTAAAATGTATAACTCTGTGCGAGTTACTTGTGCTATACGGTTTGAATCATGAAGGTTATAGCAAGAAAACGTATGAAGACTCTTTGTGAGCCAACATAGCCATGAGTGTCTTTTGTCTTTTCGTGTATTCACTCTGCCACACACTCTTCACTCGTATTTTGGAAACACGTATAACAGAACCAATCCTTCAATTTCCATATCTGATTCAAATGAGTTGGTATCGATATCTTCCATTTTCAAGACAAAAATGGCAGGCGTGTGCCGTGTGCGTCTCAACATGCGCTGGTAAAAGATTTGTGTGTTACGTGACGCAAAACGTGGATTGTGTGTGCTGCACCGCCTGCGTCTCAGCTTACGTCCTGCCTAAGAAATGGAGTTTAGTAAATATACTGAAACAGGTGTCATATGGTCAGAAAATAGTAGTACAAGGGAGATGTTCTATACACAACTACAGACAAGTAATGATATAATAGAGTGAACCAATTAGCAGCTGAAGAAATCTTGAAGAGTTATTTAGTACAACTGATACATTTATGAAATAGGGCTACTGACTCACAAATATATGCTTCCTGTCTAATAACTGCGGATTCGTTCAGTAAGAGACAGAAACACCTTCCACCAAAATGTTCTGCAGATTCCAATGAGAAAACCTTCAGGAAAAATGCAGATTGAACAAAATCTTAAGGGGGAAGAACACAATCTACCAACCCTCACCACTCCGGAATGTGTAAAGAACAATGTTTCAAGGCATACAATGAAAGAAACCAACTATAATGGAGGCCTATTCAACTTTTGAATTTTGTGTTGACTTCAATAAAACAAAGAAAGTGATTTCTGTTATAGATTTTATGTATTAGTAGCATCCATATTAATTTTATATATTGTATATTCCTTTACTTTTTCCCTAATGCAAAATATTAAAACTTTTCGAACTGAATGAAAACGTACTTGTATCAATATACTTCTTGCAAAATAATTCAAGTTTTTACACCAATTTAAAATGGATTTACATTGTTTTGCTTATTATTGGGCATAATTGATCCACTACGGCTTACACATTTACAACTGACGAATATTTCTCATAAACTAGGTATGATATGTGGTGGGCATAGATGTGTGTCCAAGGCTATATGATACTAAAAATTTTTTTTAATAAATAAAAACAGGTTTTTATAGTTCAGGAGTCTAAATAAAACAACATACAAAATTTTACAATGGCAACAACCCACTGAAGATATTGCCACCACAAATGTGTTTTGTCAATATTACAAAAAGAATTTCTAAATGTACTAAATCTCATCTTCTTAGAACAGCAAATGGTATGGTAAAGGTATACAAGTATAATACACATTTAAGATTTTACAATTTATGTGTTATACACAATTTTATTTAAAAATTACATTTTATCAGTGTACTTTAACAAAATATTTGTATTCACTTATTTACAATTAATTGAGACTTGTAGCACTTGTAAAAAAAAACTAAAAAGATATCCAATGATTGACGAATTTAATAAACTGATACTGACTGATTCTTAAATTAGGATCAGGAATGGTAATATTACTTTCTCCCAAAAATACCCATTTAATCAATTTAATTAATCATTTAATTTGTAATAAATTTAACAATAGATTTGTAATTAAAAATTTATTTACAATATTTACAATGTTTTTACCTATTAAAAATATAACTATATAAAAATATTGGAACAATGGCTTAAATCTCATCATCAGAATACCTTTCCACATAACTAAATGCAAACTTTGCACACTGTCTTTGAGGTCGATGTGATGTTATTGTCATATGTTCCATATCTTGTAATGGTGAGGAGTTAGGGTCCTCGACATGAAGTTGTGGGGATATTACTGGAGATGGTGTGCGATCATGATGACGTACACCTCTGCCTCTTGAAGTGGTCACGTCCAGTCTGTCATTACAATCAAGACTAATCAGTTCAGCTTTATTACAGGTCAACACTAAAAATTTTATTCAAGAAAGGGATAATATTAAAGAGATGGCACTTTAATATATTATTTTAAAAGAGATAAATAACACAAAGAATGTAGTATAATCATGGTTTTGATCATTGACGGCTGAAAAGTGTACAATTGTTTATACAGAAACGGGTTGCATGCCACAAATGCCCTGACACCGTACAGTGACTATATCGGAAAATACGTGAAGGTACTAAATAACGCTGAAATTAAAGTTCTTAATAGATATTTTTGTTTTGATTTAGTTATAGCAAAAACATTTTGTGTTTTCTGGACAATCCTTATATTTTTTGTGCCCTATTATTCTGTAATATTAATAGCCATTGCTATTAACATAATAGTTACTCATATAATGTTTTATGTTTGTTACAAAATGTAATAAGTAGTACAAAATTAAATTTTAAATTGTAGGAAAACTATAATTCTACATGTTCATAATCAAGACCAACTTCAATGAATTTTTATATTAAAATTCACTTTTTTACAAGCAGAAATTCTACATTGGAAAATAATTTGATTTAGTTAGGACCCTAAAAATTTATTGTCAGAAAATAACATGCCGCGTATTTATTATTTGAAATAAGAAAGCAGTATGGCATTATATTTTTGCTATTGCATTTATTTTCCATTAAAAACCCTGTTTCATATTAATTCAGGTGATAAAAGGACAGTTGTTTTTTATTATCAGTATTCAAATAAAAATACTCTATGAACATTTTTCTTATAATGCTCTTGAGCTTTAAAAACTTCAGTTGAAAGATATGTTAATTTTTAAATCATTATTATCATTTTGAAAAGTTTGTATTACAAATGATTTTGTACTATAACTCTGAAACACTGTATTTATATACCAATAAGAAGCACAATAGAAACAGTTACAAATACATTTAAAATAAATGTTTCAATAACTTAAAATTTATTTTCAAAACTAAAAAATAGCAATGCTATGTTTTTATAAATTACTTTAAGTACCCAGGTACAGAAATATACATAAAATAAATAAAAATACCTTGGCATACGTCCTCTCCTTTTTTTCTGTTTCATAGTGTCCTCCAGTGGTGGAAGGTTGCTAAAACAGAAGAAAAAAACCTATGTATAATTCAAAGTCGGGTTTTGAATTATAATTTTAAACAATTCAAAACAGCTGATTTGACTCCTAATTTATTTAAATTTATAAATTACTGTACTTTACATTTCACGTTCTTTTAACCAAGCGGTAGTTATTTAAATTTCTCGCTTAATTGTCTATAACTACCTTCTTTAAAATAAAACAAGGTCAAATGTCAATAATAAATAAATTGAAGTAAACATTTTGTCATATTATTAATTGTTTACTTTTATTTTAGAATATATTTATAACATTAATTATCATAAAAACTGACGTAAGAAAGTTCCAAGCATTGTTATAAAAAATATTAAAGATATCGTTCCTATCCAATTATATATCAATGAAGTATTTTTTCCTTATTGTTTGAAAACCAATATTGTTGCATCATACCACCATTCCTAGTGGCTTGCTTAGGGACGTTGCCTTACTACGTTTTGGATGGTACCAGTCCTCTACATTGAAAGGGCCTCAAGGACTCCTACATCTGTCCTCACTATCTAGAAGATGAAGTGCCTAGAGATCATCTAGCCATCTGTAGTGCTCTAGAACACTTTAATAATAATGACGCCTTAGAGGGATGGGTGAGACATTACTGGGCGGCACAGTGTTTGATGACAGAGTTATCACAGATGGCCATTGGGTAAGTACGAGTAAGCAAGCTTTCTCATAGAAAATGGATAAATATTTTATTTAGAAATGCAAAGTGGTATTCAAGATAAGTGGAATATTCCACTTATGGTTTATGAAGGGTTAATTACATTCGAGTCTCCTAATATTGACGTCCTTTAAAAACAATATTTAAGGTAGGTTCAGAGGATATTACAACTGTATCAAGAACATTAATTTTAAATGTCTGTTCAGATTCAATTGACAAAGCTCAACCTAAAATGAATTTTTGCTGTTTCAAGAAAGTAATGATTAAAAATTTTTTTTTCTAATATCTAGTTAAATAAGCTCATGTGATACGTTTCTCATGGCGCAAATGTATTTGAATCTAAAAACTCTCGCCATAAGAAAATATGTTTATAGCTGTCCTAATGCATTTTCGGAATGACAACGAAATTTCACTACTTATGTAATGCATATATCTAACTTATCAGCTGGCAGTTTAGCCCAATGACATTGACATCGACAGTGACAAATGTGGTTGGTTTAGTGTTATTCTGTAAGTTTGCTAGTGACTTTGTAAATACAGACAGTGATTTGAACAACAATTGCCAACTCAGAGCACCCCCCCCCCTATTATGGAACCCCTGGATAGCCCCTAGATCTGTACTGTTACCTTCACATGTTGTTAAAATATTGGAAAGAACCCCAATACCACAAAAATAATAAAAAATAACAAGTAAAACAAGTTACTCAAGATGTACTCTCTGATGATGATGACATGGTCATCGAAATGTACATAAGGGTTTAATCTTGAGTAACTTGTTTTATTTGTTATTTTTGTGGTATTGGGGTTCTTTCCAATATTTTCATTGTAATATATTGTACCACTGTGCTCTTGATATTGTGTATTCACATGTTGTTAACAAGAACTGTAAATATTTTCTTGAAAATATTTATGTAGTTTGTTCTTACAAATATGAAATGAATCACTGTCATATCAACCTGTGATAAAAAAAAAGGAATTAACTCTTCCTGCTGGAACCACATTTGGTAATGGTTCAATTCCATTTTTGAAATTTCAGGTCTGAAAAAGTTTTAACTTCAACCACCATATCAACTGGAATTTATTGTAACCGCTTGACCACCCTGCTTTAAGTTCAGACGAATGGCTTACGCCATTTTGCTTGTGGTTTGTCCCACACCAATAACAATATTTCTGTTTATTAATAAAAAATTGTAAATCAGCTACAACCAACACAATATTAAAGTTTATACCATTTGGTAAATAGGGAGAAGATAAGAATACGATAATTTTTTTAAAATGAATAAAGGAAGAGCCAAAATGATTTATGGCTGTAACTGTATAAATTTAAGAATTAATATTCAAGAATAATAAGCATGGAAGATAAAATCAGCTTCATGAAAAAATATCAACTGGTGTTGGAATAACAATGGACTATGTGAAAAAACATTTAATCTTATTCTTACTTTGTTATGTAAAAATTGTGTTGGTTTGTTAAAAAAAAAGGTTTATGGTGTTATATCTGAATAGTAATTTATTTATTAATAAAACCTGTTGACTTACCTACAAACAGATATTCGATAATATAGATTAATTTGACAAATACTGATCACTGAAATAGAAGTGATATAAACAGAAACTTGTAAGTGAGATCCAGTCAGTTAATAAATTATTTGGGTGAGATCCAGTCAGTTAATAAATTATTTGGGTGAGATTCAGTCAGTTAATTAGCCTATTTAATTAGATACCAGCCCATTTGATTAATTTATAATTTAATAAATTTGTTATTGATTCAAGTAAAGATCTTTAGAGCTCAGGGAACCTAATACCTTATTCTAAATTTGGTTTATTATATTTTGTGTACATTTTAACATTTATTAGTTAACAAAAAAAAGGCAAGGCCAATATGGAGGTTACCATTAAGGGAGATTCAGACAGTTAATTAGCCTATATAATTCATTTATAATTTAATATTAATCAATTTGTTATTGTTTAGGCCTCAGGGAAGCTACTACCTTATTCTAAATTTGGTTTATTATAGTTTGTGTACATTATATCATTAATTAACTAAAAAAATGTAAGGCCAATATCTTTCAAATCACCATTACTATAAACTCCACTTATCGGCAATATAGAGGTTACCATTACTTTAGAGAAATTAATTCTTCATTCAAAAATGGAAAACATTTTATTCTTAATTCAACATGAAAAAAAAATTATTTTTGTCTTACCCAATGTTAAACTCGGGGTCAGAGCCCAACTCATCAATTTCATCACCCATATCATCATCTGAAAAACATTAAAATATAAATTAATATGGTGACACTCAAATAAACGTAAAATAAAACACAAAAGACACCCCCTTTCAAAGCACAAACTGTGGTTTATACTTCTGCTGTCAAGTTTCAGTTTTTTTCTTGTTTGGTTAAAACAGTAGAATTGTAGAAAAAAAAAACAATTGCTCTTGTTTGGTAGTGATTATTCCAATATTATTATAACAAAATTAATTTAAAAAAAAAATATTTTCCAGAATTATTTTCAAATGTTAATTTTTGCTCCTTTATTATTGTCTTAAAATGCAATATTCAAACGCCAAGATAACTCGGGATTTTAATTTTTCATAAACTTAAAGCCAGAATTATATGGATGTATCATTAAAATGTTCTGTTTATAAATTTAAACACAAAATATATTTCCTGTGTTTATTCAACTACACATATTGCAACCAGAGAGGATGCTTTGTCTGTTTCACACTTGCTTTATCTGTGAACTGTCAAGGTTACTTGGATGAGGTTCTAGTTGCCATTGTGCTAGAGGAGTGTAAAAATATTGTATTCTACTTGTTGGCCAATTCGTAGTGGTATGTAATGAAGAGTTTTTGTACAGAAATTAGCGCATCTGAAAGTAACACTTAAGCAATAGTCAAGTGACCACTGATCAAGATAGTGATTTTACACTTTCAGCACGGCGGTGATATTGGTGATCTCATCAAACTACTGTCTGTTTTTTGTTAACTTTCACCTCTGATGGCAGTGGAACGCTATGCGGGTTGCATATCTTGTTGCAGCATCTAATTATCGAGCCCGTTGTTTTCATCTCAATAATTTTATTTCTAACATATACATGTTTATTGGGGACATCAGAACGTGTATTAAACACTAAAATATTGTTTTATTTATCGGGTTACAATTAAAAAAACGAAATACAAATGATAAATTACTGTATGAACACAATAAAAAAGACAGAAAAAAGATAATTTACATACAAAACTAAAGACCCTACTACTAAAATATACTACATAATAAAATAAGCACTCAACATTTAACTCGGAATGTTTGTTTCAGTTTGTCCCATGTGTTTCACAAAGCCACAGAAATCAATAATGTAAACGGAAACTTAGATAATACATGTTACGTCTGAAACTATTTATAGCCGAGATTAACTGATATTTGTTTACTACAATCTTATGTTGACACATTAGGTTTTCGGGCGTCCAAGCTTTTTGTCAATGACTCATATTTACAATAGTCTGTTCCCACCTCACTTTATTCATTCACTCTAATAGGACAGTTATCGTTTATTCTTGTGTTAGTTCAGAAAGCTTAGTTAATTTTTATGATCGTTGTTTCTACCGGATATTTTGCAGCGTTTAATGGTTCAAACTAGAAAAAACATTAAAATATAAAAGTTAAACCAAATTAAATCTGTTCATAAAACTCCCTGAAGCACTGTTTCAGTTGAAACAACTGAAAAGTTAACTTGGGATGGTCGGATTTAAAACGACTCAGGCACAATGTTCTCCAAACTCTTCTGATGCACTGACGTAAAAATAAAACCTTTATACAAACACGTATCGACACTAGAGAAGTTTCAATTAGCCTGCGAGTGTCGATGTGAGCTCGCCGTATCTAAGAAAATAAGCTGGGAGTGCATCGGCACGCTCTCTGGGAACCCAGAGCGTGGCGGAATGCTAGCCGTCCTGAACGTGTTAAGCAATGTTATTTTCTCTAACTTAAGAGTTTGGCGAGAAACAGACATGACTGCAAAATTGCCGTCTGCACCTGCTCCCATTAAAAATTTTGTTTGATGGGACAAATTCGGATTTTACCTAGAATGTTTCTTTAGATGTCAAAGGAATTATTTTAGGTAAAATAATTGATGATGAATTTTATAACTATAGTCACAAAGACTAATAGATATACCAGAGATAAAAACATTATTGGTTAGAATAACACAAACAACGATGAAATGAAGTAGCGGAATACTGCGTCAAAATATTACAAAGAAATGAACCTACCAGATTTATTGATCTAAACATCCACTACTGAGACTCCAATTTTTCACGGAAGTTACTTCGGTGCAAAAGATTTTTATAGTAAAGAAGTGTCCTTATTTTCCAGATAATTCAATATATGGTCCTGCCAGTCATTTACAAAGCTAAACAAAATCTGGCCCATTTTAGTAGCCCATTAAAATTTATTTCAATTTTTAATTTCAAGATTTTGCATTGCAGAAAGATATTATCAGATTTCATGATTTTAAAAGAAGCAAAAAAAAATAAAACCAGAAACTATCTTTTCATATATTGACATAATAGTAGTCAATAAAATTGAAAACATATACGAAATCCTAATAGAATATGTGGAATGTGCAGCTATGTTTGGGTTTTGAAGGACAAAAAACCGGAATCATGATGAATGTGTGAAGACTATGATACAATACTATATACAGTTCCATTTTTCAAAGTCTTTCATACAGAGCGAACTGGTGTAAACATTGTATTATTAGTTATAACGTTTAGCAACAGCACTAGAACATTTTTTGAAAGTTATTAAACTAGAATATTTATTTGTAAGATATCTTATTATATGTGGGCATGCTTTTTTAAAGGCAATGAATGTACTTCGGGTTTTAATAAAATATGTTTAGCTTATTTTCCTTTATTATTGTTAAAGAAAATATTAAAAACAAATTTCCAAGTAATTTAACACACAATATTCACCTCCAGGATGTGTTAAACTGTGTGTTAATTTTTCTTTGTAAATACGAATGAAATAATAGTTCTAACTGAAACATTTCATACCTAATACTATAAACACTCAGGTGATAAATAGCTATATTACTACTATAATAATAATAAATACATCCAAATATTAGGAGATTTTTATGTAAAAAAGTTGAATATTCAAAGTACATCACCTTAAAAAAACTATATTTTTACATTAGATATTGCACCAGTTATTCAAAATATTTCTTTGCCCAGAGAATTACCACATAAAATATGGTAGAAATGTTATGTAGATTAAATAGCTAGCATGTTAAGGCACATAATACAAAAATATTCATGAAATAAAATTACAAAAATTTGAATACCCTTTGTGAAACCTTTCAAGTCTTTTAGAAAACACATATTTTCCTTATATGGTTTGTAACATTTATAGAATGGGCTATATAATGTTCTTTAAGAATTGGAAAAATAAATTAGAAATAACCCATACAAAATTTAAAAAGAAATTCATTAAAAGATTGGTTACATTAAATTGAAACTAAATTTAGGTAAAAGCCTAGAAATGTAAACAAGGTATTTGAACTGTAAAATCCATGAGAAAATTTGTTATATCAAATAACCTAACATATAAATTAAAAACAAGATAATCTAATAATAATAATTATATTTAAACAAAATTGTAAATATTAGTAACATAGGGCATAAGTAATTACTTGAAGGAGAAAGTGAAATACGATTGTAAACAATGAGATTAGAAAGGTTATGTTTGTATGAATTCAGCTCAAAACACACACATTTTGGAATTATTACAGAAGTAAAAAGTAAAGACACTTCACACACAAATAATAGTAAATAAATAAACACTGGAAGGTTTGTTAAGGATCGGAAAGTTGAAACAGTAAGTTTAACAAAATTAAAACGCCATTGTAAACAATCTCGTCGTTGGCGCATTAACAGATGTGATAAGTCAAGGAAACAGGTCAGTGTTACAGTCGACTCTAGTGTGAAGAAATCGAACTAAATTATAGCAACATGTGTTTTAGAAGGAGAAGCCGCCATATTTTAAACATTGTTAAAAATCTAAAGACGCGTTAGTTGGAGTATAGCGTGGGGGACGCTACGAGATCGGACCTGCCATGACCAGTCAAAATTTTCCATTGGAAGGAATTCGTCAAGATTATACCGTTTTGTGAAGAAACTTGGCAAGATTAAACAGGGATAAGTGAATTGAGAGTTAATACAGTGTAAATATAATTTGACGTAACTAAAAAAAATATAAGTGTGTTAAAAAGTGAAATTTGAAGAGAACGGAATCTTACGTAAGCGACCTGCAGAATTTCGATATTTGTTAAGTTAAGTATATTAGCGCTATAAAAATAAACTTTAGTGGACTTTTAAGATTATCAGGAAGTTTAAAATTGTACATTAGAATATCTTATGATTAATTAATAGTTAGTAATAAGAACATAATCCAGTTCAAATAGTTTCGCCTTTTTGCTTATTCCAAATTAAAGTTTTTCCATCAGGAAAATATTTATTAAAACTAATTTCAAAATTTAATATTGTTTTTAAAAATTTATTTAATTAACAAAAGAATTAAAAATATAGCCCATGCCTATAAACCCCGAGATTTTAAGAGATCTTAGAAATAGCCTAGGGTATAAAACTTTGTAAATAAAATTGAAAGAATAGAGTTAAACCTATTTTGTTAAAACTTGTTAAGTTATAAATTATTGTTTTGTGTTTGTTTAACTGTTAAAATAAAATTAATATAATAAAGAAATTAAATTATCCATGAGTTTGTGTTTTTAACTAGAAATTAAATATTTTCATTCAATAATAAACCCCGTTGTAATGCGTCTAGGAATTAATTTTATAGGTTCTATTCAATCTAAAATTATAATTCATTATTTTCAACATCTTAAATTACTTGTGCTACAAAACTTTTTTATAAAAGATATTCATTATGAGAGAACTGTGTATGGACTGTAACATTAGATGTGGCAGAAATATGGACATTAAGAAGTGAAAGAATGAAGCATCTGACTGGTACAGCTTGGGTCCCTTTGGCATAGTATGAATTATAAAGAATACAAATTAAACTTAGCAATAAGCCTACCTAATTCCTTTTTCTTCCTATAGTAGGCCCGCTTTGAAGTAACAGGAGGCTGGTCAGTCTCACCATGAACCAAACTGTTTCTATACAACAACAAAGGTTGCCAGTCTTCCCCCCGACTTGAAGGCATCCCTGCAGCAATGCGCCGATCCAAATAGTTTAATCTGAAAAGTAAAATTATTGTCTGATATATAACTATTACTTTTCCAAATATAACAATTACTTATTAACAACTTTATTTGATGTAATATGTTTGTTTTATTCAAAGGTTTACTTCAATCAAGTTTTACTTTCACAAATAACATTTTTATGTTATTATTAGAAGCCGTAATACAAAAAAAATACAAAATGAATGAAAAATGTCGCGTTTAATTGTATCCTAATTTTATTATATATAGACAGTAAACTCCCAATTATCCGTGGAATAGGGTGGCCCGGCAAAGATATTATGATTCTTCCAGCAGATAAAGGTTCAACCACTGTCATTATGAATAAAGAAGACTGCATCAAAGAGGCAAATAAGCAACTGTCAGACATCACAACATACAAAATACTTACAGATAACCCTACTACAGAATTCAACAATTTACTCTCGGACCTACTCAAATATACAGCTCCTGAACAAAATATTTCGGAAACATCTCTAAAATTATTATATAATGAAAACCCCTCTACTCCTCAATTCTATATATTATCAAAGATCCACAAAAACATAATCCCTCCACCTGGTAGACCAATAATTGCTGGCTGCAATTCAGTAACGGAAAGAATTTCAGCTTTCCTCGACTCACACCTTCAACCCTTAGTAAAGAACCTTCCATCACATACCCAGGACACCAATCATTTCATGGATCGACTCTCACAAATATCTGTACCTCTACCCCCGGTAACAATTTTGGTCACCATAGATGTCACCTCTCTCTATACCAACATCCCTCATGCATACGGCCTATCTGCAATAGAGAATTTTCTAAACAAACGCCCAGGCAAGCCTTCTCCCACTACACCTTTTCTTGTGAACCTGACCAGGTTCATCCTCGAGAAGAACAACTTTCAGTTTGAGGGAAGGAACTACTTTCAAATAAAGGGAACAGCAATGAGCACCAGAATGGCATCATCGTACACAAATCTGTACATGGGATTGTTGGAAGAAAGTTTTCTAAAGACACAAACACACAAGCCATTATGTTGGTATAGATATATAGATGACATCTTCCTAATTTGGACACAGGGTGCTTCAACACTTGAGGCATTTTTAGACAGCCTGACACAATTCTCCACACTTCAATTTACCTGGGAGAAATCTACATCAGCCATCACCTTTTTGGATGTAGAGGTAACACTCCAGAATGGAAATATCAATACAGGAATTCACATCAAACCGACAAACCACCTACAATATCTCCATTTCGACAGCAACCACCCAATAAACATCAAACGATCCATTCCATACAGTCAAGCAATCAGGGGTAAGAGAATCTGTTCGAATAATACGGAATTGGAAGATTTTAATAGAAAAATATCAACAGCCTTCCAGAGAAGAGGATACCCAAAAAAACTCATTGAAAACCAAATTCATTCAGCACAATCCTCGGTTCACCATAAACCACAAACAGAACAAAATAAACTGTCTTTAATAACAGACTACCATCCTGGTCTACATAAACTCAACAAGATATTGAGAGATGGCTTCAAAATTCTTCAAGCTTCCGTCCACACCAAAAATCTTTTCACCGATCCACCGCAAATTTGGTACAAGCAACCTCCCAACTTGAAAAACATCCTAGTACATCCTAAACTACCAGACCCTGATGCAGAGAAACCACATAAACTTCCTCATGGCTCCTTCCCATGCAATAGACCTAGATGCAAGACGTGTCCAATACACCCCTCAGCAAATAGTTTCAACAGCCAAACAACAAAAATGGCCTTCAAAATACAGGGTCATCATAACTGTACATCGAAAAATGTCATATTACCAGCTACAATGTAAACTTTGCTCAGCACAGTACATAGGCCTGACCATGGATGGTCTGAATATCAGAATGAATGGCCACAGACATGATGTTAAAATTATGAATATGGATAGACCAACAGCTCAACATGCTGCGAGTCACAACATCACAACTTTTGATGACTGCTATACCACAAAAATAATTAAATCACTCCCCCCTGATTGCAATCCCTCAGAACTGAGAAGGTGGGAACTATCATACCAGTGGTATACCAAGTCCAGAGAATCCCCTAACCTCAACATCAGATAAATCCATTCATTTTTTTTCCCCCAAATAGCCTAATCTCTTTTCCCCTGACAGACTTATATAAACTATAATCACTCATATGCTCATGGAAACAATATATATATCTTTAATCTGTGCATCTGTGACATCTGATTTCTACTCTACACAATCTGTGATTACAATTATTTTATTTCATTCTCTCATATTTCTTTTTGTGTTTTCTCTTCGATTGACAAAGACCACTGTGTGGTTGAAATATATCGTTTAAGTGCTTTTATGTGTTTCTATTTCAAGACTACAGAGTGGACTCTTACCAAGGTAAGTCTGTCAGTCTCCTAGTCCAAAAAATCTAAATAATCTTTACCAACCAAAACTAACCTATATATATATATATATATATATATATATATATATATATATATATATATATATATATATATATATATTGTAAAGTTTCTATAAAACACAATACAATGTACTTTTATTTTATTAAATGAAAATATATTATTTCTATTTAATAACCAAAAAAAAAAAACTACTCAAGAATAATTCATTACTTGATTAGAACAATTTCATCTCGACATTAAACAATACACAAAACAAAATTTTACAACTTAACAATTTTTAACAAAATATACTAACTCTTATTTTCTTTTAATTTTTTAGTTACAACATTTTAATACCCTTGGCTAGTTTAAGATCTCTTGATATCTCGGGGTTATAGTATGGGCTATATTTTTAGAAATTCTTAGGTTAATTAAATAAATTTTGAACAAACAATATTAAATTTTGAAAATGCAAAAAGGCCAAACGATTTGAACTGGATTTTTTTTTTAACTATTAATTAACTATAAGATATCCTAATATACAAATTTAAACTTCTCTATTATCTTAAAAGTCCACTAAAGTTATTTTTATAGCGCTATTTCTCAACTTAATAAACATCAAAATTTTGCTGGTCGCTTACGTAAATTCCCGTTCTCTCCAATTAAACAATTCACACACTTAAATCCGTTTTAGTTCTTTCCAATTATATTTTCACTGTATTAACTCTTTCAATTTTCTTATTCCTGTTTAATCTGGCCAAGTTTACTCACAAAACTGTATAATTTAGACGAACTCTTTCCAAAAAAATAGAATTTTGACTGCACAGCATTGTCTGCTATTAGAGCGTCACCACGCCATCCCCAACTCAACTCTAACTACGCGTCCTTTTTTTCTTTTTAAAATGTTACCAATATGGCGGCTTTCTTCTCCAAAAAACACATATGGGTTATAATTTAGTTCGATTTCTTTTTCTTCACTACAATCGATTGTCACACTGACCTACATCTGTTTCACAGCCGACATACCAACAAGTTTGTTTTCACCAATTTTTATTTCGTTAAACTTTGGTTGAAACCTGATTGAAACTTACTGTTTCAATTTCCTATCGTCAACAAACCTTCCAGTGTTTATTTTATTAATATTATTAGTGTGTGAAGTGTCTTTGTGTTTTACTTTTGAAATAGTTCTGAATTGTGTGTGTTTTGAGTGGATTCATAAACATAACCTTACATTGTTTACAATCGTTTTTTCACTTTTTCCTTCAAGTAATTACTTAGGCCCTATTTTACTACAGTTTACAAATTTGTTTACACATAACTATTATTAGATTATCTTATTTTAATTTATGTGTTAGGTTATTTGATATAACAAATTTCCTAATACATTTCCAGTTCAAAACCCTTGTTTACAATTCCTAGGCTTTTACCAGAATTTAGTTTCAATTTTAACCTAACCAATCTTTTAATGAATTTTTGTTTAAATTTTGTGTGAGTTATTTCTAATATATTCCTCCAATTCTTAAATAATATTATATAGCCCATTCTATAAATGTTACAATATATATATATATATATATATATATATATATATATATATATATATATATATATATATATATATATATATATATATGTAATGTACACACACTAACACACCCACAAAACATATTAACTATAACTCAAATTTTTGGGTTTTTCATATCTAAAAATTACAGTTTATAAGTCCCTATAATGAAAATAAACACTTTTTTGTCTTAGATTTTACTTTAGACATCATTGAAAATTAGTGTAACATTATTTTCAAGAAGATCAACATTATGAGAAAATTTTAGAATTCATTTAGCCATGCTTTATTCCCAAATCAAAACAAGATGTTTGACACTGTTAAGCGAGAAATTTTATACTTATTTCACATTTTACAGTTTAGAATATAAGAGCTTCCCCTTCTATTTAAAAACAATTCTGATTTAAAATTATTTCAATGATGCCTGTTGCTTATGAAGATGATGGTTGAATATTAAATTTATTTATAATAAAGGGCAAAACAGATGATTATTATGCCTATTAAGAAATGAACTTGACACTTTGAAATAGAAAAAGTCAAATGAAAAAAAATTATTATATAACATTCAAAAGGCCAAATGTGTACAGCTATTTTTGTACTTAGAAATTGAGGAGTTATCATAAAGGTACTCACTAGGATATCAATTTTCTTCATGCAAATATCACCGCCTACAATTATAATTCAATTACTTATTCATGCCGGTTTCAGTTACGTGCTAACAAACCATTGTCATTGTTGGAAAGAGGTGCATTTCTCTCTGAGTACTTTGCAAAATTATGTTCAGACAAATTAAATAGGAACTCTCCTTACCCATAACTCTTCTTGCTGACAATCTTTTCAATAATTTTTTTTTTTTTTTTTTTGAGAAGTGTGTTAATCCATATGTTGTTTTTCCCTTAGAATTGACAACCCTGTTTAAACCGTGTCTAATTTGCAGTTGTGACTAGATTGAGATAAACTATATCTTATCCCTTGAGTGTGTCGTAAACCTCATGGTATGTCGTTGATGTAACCAGGAATTAACTGAAAGTGAGCTAGCAGTTTTTACAAAAATATTTATTGCCCTACTTATTATTAATTCATCAGTCAAAAGGCAAGTATCACAGATGTTGCACATCTATTGTAATAGTAATACATTGTTGGATTGTACCTATCACAGCACTCCATTATTTCACTATTCCATCTTCATACACCCCACAGTTGCCAAAAAATTTCAATTGGTTTATGGTTTCTAAACCTGATTACTGAAAGCACCTCCCAACGTTATTTATTGCAGCAGGCACTGTATAAATTCATAACAGGCAAAGTAGAAGCTGTAAAATCTACAGGTTACTACTACTGGAAATAGGGATGGTGACAAGATGGTAGCTATTACTCTGCCCTTGCAAGTTGGATGGCCTGCATTCTAATTGCAATGATTGTAATGAACACTAATGGTGGTTGCTAGTCAAAATGCTTGTTAACAAATGATTTGATTGTATTATATGTAAAATGTTGGGAGATAATTAGCGGCACATGTTTAAAACCTTAAAAGCTGTACTGAAAATGAATTATACAAGCAAGAGAATATGTATAAAGGTTGCTACAATGTCAGATACTGTTGATATTATTTTAGATCCACGATAGAATTAACACCATTTTATGCAGCCCTTTTTATATCCCTTTAAATAATAAATAATAATACGAATAAATATAAGAAAAACATAAGGAATTGTATGATTTTTTTTCTTATGTAAAACTAGTCTTCTTTTGAAACTACTTACACCATACGTTTATCCTGCTTGAGGAGTTTATTAGTGAATTCAGTAAGAATTTCTAGGAAAGGAAGATTGGCAGGAGGTCCGGTAGGATCTTCAACGAACTCTCCTTGGCTGACTGCAAACAGAATACCCTCTCTGTGTAATGCTGTGATTGCTTCACGATTCTTGATTGCATCCAATCCAAAAGACAAGGCAAACCTCTTGGCCAATTCCTAAAATATAGCCAGTTTGTACAAAAGTGAACTGAAAGAAATTTTCTTAAATCGCTACAAAAGAACGTGTAACAATTTTAGATAAGAGATAATACTGCTCCAGAACAATATATCCAATAAACTAACACACATTATAACCATAGAATAATGTTATCATGTAAACATATATTATAAATAACATGCTCATGAAAAAATCACAGGAAATACATAGCCTTTCAGGAGCAGCAAAAGCCTAAAATTAAAAATTTTGTCGTTCTTTTAGACAGCACTATGATAATATTGTACCACAATGTACTATAAAAGATATACAATACACTGACTTTCTAGTTTGAATGTATTGACCTAAATTGTGTTATACAATTAGAAAAATAACATCCAGTGCTATCGTTAGTAACAATTGGTTTTTTTTTTTAACAGGGTGTCTAGTAAAATAGCTTGAAGAAATTCCCTGAGTTTTCCCTGACTTTTCTAAATTGTATTTACACTATATTTATAACACTTAGAATATAAACAAATTTATACAACTGTCTTGTCTTAGCTTTTTTGCTTTAGTTTTTCAATCTCTTCAGATATATGTTCTATTTTTTTTGTAGCAACTGACATCACTTTTGCTTTTTTAGCTTCAAGTTCCTTCAGCTGAATATTATTTTTCCTCTTCTCAGCTGCTCTTCTATCTTTCTCGGTCATTTTCTGTCTATAGAAAGCCCAGTTTACATTGGGCCCATCCATTGATATCTGAAGGATCTTGGATAAATCCAGACTTTGAACACCTTTTAAGAACTAATTGAGTAACTCTTTTGCTTTTGTGTCTGTAAGGAACACAGAACCAAAATATCGAGCTTTCATTTCATCCGTCTCTGCATCCCAATACCTAACACTCAAATCCATTTGGGCTCTTTGTGATATTTTGTTTAAACTTTCATCAAAGCCAATTACATAGTTAGAATTTGAATTTAAAATAATTTGATAAACCGAATACAACACTATAGGAAATTTTATTTTTCCGCAATCTTATGTTCGGTGCAATGGTGCTATCAGGGAACATCCTTGGAAAGAGGCACACACTACCTTCTGCATTGCGTAAAGAAGTGTTGCATTACTCAATTCACGCACCATATAATCTCTGCTTCTGTCACTTCATCTTTCAGTTTATATTTATCCTAAGGAAGGAGGGAAGGTAATGACATCTGCATGACGTGATTGCCCGCTACGGCAATGAAAACCGGAACCTTCCATGTTGAAATAAACAGTGTAAAAATAATTACCGTCAAATAAAACACATACTATCACGAGTCTAGACAAATTGCTGGCTACGAATGTTTACACAGCGTTCTGTGTGGTCAGAAACAGACTGAGTTATCTGTTATCCCCACCTGTCCATACGATAACAGAACCACTGCGCACCCCAAGGCCACGGTCCAGGCTAAAACTTCCCAGCTGTACCAACTCGACACGTTTAATATTTATTGACATAAGTCCTGAGGTCATAGCAACGGGCTTATCAAATAAATAATGGGCATCTAAATAAAGAAGTGTTATTCCTGACTGCCCTGCCCCTAAACCGCTGGCTTACAATACCAAATATTTGAGAGCAATGGCCACTAGTTTTGTTTCTAATCAAAATAAATATTTTCCCGATTTTTTAAAATTTTCCCTGAAATTTCCAGAATCTTAAAATTCCCTAACTTTTCCAGGTTTTCCCGGTTTTCCCTGTCACTAGACACCCTGTTTAATGAGATTTCACACAGGTTAATAATAATGCATTCATTTTTTTATTAATACGAGGTTTATACAGTAACATCCTTTTTCAAATAAAAAATATGAACATTCGTTTTGTTCAGTATTAAACAAGTGAAGATACAAAAAGTTTATTATATACACCTTGAAACTACAAATTTTCCCTACTTTTCTACACAGCCAAACAGATTCAAGCACATGTCATAACTTGGAACAGTCATTGATATACTCTCTGTGTTAACTCTGCCACATATCAAAGTAGTCAGCCTGTCACAGCATTTTGTAGCACTTCGTCATTGGCGAACGGCTGAGACAGAAGCCATCGCTTCATGTAGGGAACAGGTGAAAGGCATTAGGATTTCAAAAACGTCTCATTTGAAAATAGCCAAAATCTTATTTGTTGTGCGAGCCATGCAAGGGCGAGCGTTTTTCATGCACACACAACATCACATGTCAGAAAGCTTGTTTTGGACCGATCTTAGTCTTTTCCAAAGTTTCACAGTAGACTGCTCAAGTTATGTTCATACCACATTCCATAAGATCAATGAATATGATGCCTTTAGCATCCCACAAAACTGTAGCCATAACTTTTCTCACTGGAAAATTTCGACAGGCTTTCTTTAGCTTGCTTGGAGATGCAGTATGTCCTCATTGCAGTATGTTTATGTATTCACATAGGTCAACCAAGTCTTTTTGTTAATCATTTTAAAAATTCTTCTCCTTCAAAGTCATACAGAGAAAAAAAGTCTATTAGAGAACTCATTCTTTTCGTTTTGTCCTCACCAGTCAGCAGTTTTAGTGACCAATGAGCACAAAACTTATGGTAGCCTAATTTTCCTGTCATTATCTCATGTGAAAGACTCCGAGAAAAATCAGGAAAATTATTAGAAAGTCCCAAAATTGTGCAGCGACGAATCTCACAAACTTTTTGATTCACTGTGTTCTGTGGGTTATCACTGACAAGAAGGCCTACTGCTCTTTTCTTTATCATGAATATTTGTTCCTTAAATTTCTAAAAATCTCACCTATTGATGGACTACCCATTCACTCATAATGTTTTGGTAAAAAACTACGCACAATTCATGATGAATCTCGGCTGCACTTACTGCTAAAGCACTCATGTTTTGAGGTTTATACTGGACAATGTCCAATTATAAGAACCTCCGGCTTGCAAATTAGAAGCATACTGAATTAATGCGCACACCAATGTCAACATGGCGGCATTACCCACACTACTTCTTGTGCTATGCTTACACAGCAATTACTTTCTGGATAGCCCTTGTATTTCAAATGTAAAACCACCATTCTTCCTATACCTTGAAATACATTTAGGTTCATAAATCTAAAATGTTTAAGAAAAATCTGTAATCAAATTTATAGTCTATTTTTACCAAAGACTAGCAAAAGAAGAAACCTTTTATAACCAGCAACGCCTACAATGAAACTGAAATTTAAAGCAATAGAAATGTTTAATATGTTAATTAATAAACTTACATTTCAGGCCACTTTATATAGGATTTACAATTGCTATAAAAGATTCTCTTCACACAATAATTAGTAGTTAAGAAATTACCTTTAAACTGCTAAACTCTTCAATCTGCCTGTTAATACGCACATGACCCATGTCTCTTTGTAATTCTTTGAACAAAGTAGTCAAGCTGGTCACCATTGTTCTAGCACAGTTGGTTTTATTTATTTCCCTGGCTTTTCCCAATGTTGTCTTAATTATATCCCCATAATCATTATATGACTGCAAACAAAAACATTTTAATAAGACCAAATATGTACATTTTGCTCACCAAAAAAGGGAAGATGAATTACAGTCCACTTCTGATAATTCATGAAAGAATTCATAAATCCACAAAAATTATTTAATAAAGTTCAGCATCCAGAAACAGGATATATTTTGTATTTTATATGCTTACTGAAATAAACATCAAAATACAAAACAAAATTCAAATGAATTACCATGTACTAATAAATATACTTAAAAAACTATAAAAATAACTTTTGGGTTAAAAAAAAACAATTACGCTTAGGTATAAAATCTGTTGTTTCTAATGGTCCTGTATTTATCTTCTTAAATATACAATGTCTGTAAACTAACACATTGACTGCTCACCAGTTTTCCAATGACCTTGGTACACAATGTTTTTTTGTACTTTTTGTTTAAATAATGAAAAAATATATTGTCCCCTATTGTGTTTATTCATTTAAACTGGTTTATTTTATGTCGTCTGACACCAGGGACATCATGGCCTGACATAAATATTTATACTACGAGGTGCAGCGTCAGTCACATTGTTGGGCATACTACGCATTCCTACATTCGTCTTCTGAATGTATAATGTTAATATTGTTATTGTATTTTTTCAATATAAATTCTAGTATAAATAAATACTATAACGTATTTTCACAAAGTTATTGATATTTTTAAACAATAAATATAGGTACTAGATTTTCCTCCCATATTTTTTAAATTTACAGCATATTTTACGAATTTCATATGATCTTATAAATTGAAGAAAGACGTTCTATAAATTAAAGTTTTTACTTATTACACTTTATAAGTAGTAAAACAAAAACGTTTCCTCCAAGTGTAAGTTAAAAATTTAACAACTCATTAATAGAATGTCTGGTCATAATTTCAAAGTGTAATAAATGATTAACAACCAACTCATCATGAGCAACAACAACATTTTTTCGTAGAGTTTTTAATTTCTATTTTTCTAATTGTTCAGTTATTTTAGCTATGATTTTTTTTAATGATCAAAGCAAATATAACACTGTTCTAATATGTAATGTAGTTTTACAAAGAAGTGTAAATAAAACTATTTCCTTCTAATATTTTCTTGTGATTCTGAACATCTGGTTTCCCAATAATTATAGTCTTGTAGAAAAATATTTAAAATATTTTCTGAGCTCCAATTTGCAGGAACAGACACAGAGGTTGTGATGGACACCTCATATGATTAAATAAATAGTGAATGTGCCTGGCAGCCTTGTGTGATATCTAAAGTTAGTTAGTTAGTCAACATTGTCAGTCACGGGTTGCCCTGAGCAAAAATAGTTATTTAAAATAAACAACCAGATCATTTAAAATAAGATTTGAAGAACATTACAAAACATTCAAAAATAAAAATACAAAAGCATCAAATGTTGCAGCACATCTAATATCACATAAACAGGAAATAACAAATTACGAAAATAACCTAACCATACTTGAAATAAATAGTAACCCAATAGAACTAAACTCACTAGAAAAATACCACATTTATAAAGACATACACAACAATTTAATGAACCTACAGACAACATATGCAGACGATGTACTATTCAAAAACATACACGCGGCTCAAGAAGAAACATGTATGATGTCAACAAATACCAACGTCACGGACCGAACATCCACAATAGAAAAATAGAGAAGATTATTCAGTAATTCGACAATGGTCAAGTGACCGAAAGGTGCCTAATCACATAAGATAAAATTATTGCACTTAGTGGTAGAAAAAAATATTTACAAGTAATAAAAGCTATATTTATATTTTTAGGTTAGTTTTGGTTGGTAAAGATTATTTAGATTTTTTGGACTAGGAGACTGACAGACTTACCTTGGTAAGAGTCCAATTTGTAGTCTTGAAATAGAAACACATAAAAGCACTTAACCAATGAAATATTTCAACCACACAGTGGTCTTTGTCAATGAAAGAGAAAACACAAAATGAAATATGAGAGAATGAAATAAAATTAAGTAAATGTTGTAATCACAGATTGTGTAGAAATCAGATGTCAGAGATGCACATATTAAAGATATATGTATTGTTTCCATATATGCATATGTCGATACAGATATTTGTGAAAGTCGATCTATGAAATGATTGGTGTCCTGGGTATGTGATGGAAGGTTCTTTACTAAAGGTTGAAGGTGTGAGTCGAGGAAAGCTGAAATTCTGGTGGAGGAATTATATTTTTGTGGATCTTTGGTAATATATAGAATTGAGGAGTAACTTCAATTCTCCTCATTCACCCATTTAGGGTTTTCATTATATAATAATTTTAGAGATGTTTCCGAAATATTTTGTTCAGGGGTTGTATATTTGAGTAGTTCCGAGAGTGAATGGTTGAATTCTGTCGTAGGGTTATCTGTAAGTATTTTGTATGTTATGTTGTCTGATAGTTGCTTATTTGCTAAACCATCCTGGTCTACATAAACTCAACAAGATATTGAGAGATGGCTTCAAAATTCTTCAAGCTTCCGTCCACACCAAAAATCTTTTCACAGTTCCACCTCAAATTTCGTACAAGCAACCTCCCAACTTTAAAAACATACTAGTACATCTTAAACTACCAGAGCCTGATCAAGAGAAACCACACCAACTTCCTCATGGCTCCTTCCCATGCAATTGACCTTGATGCAAGATGTGTCCAATACCCAGCAAATAGTTTCAACAGCCAAACAACAAAAATGGTCTTCAAAATACAGGGTCACATAATTGTACATCAAAAAATGTCATATACCAGCTACAATGTAAATTTTGCTCAGCACAGTACATAGGCCTAACCACGGATGGTCTGAATATCAGAATGCATGGCTACAGACATGATGTTAAAATTATGAATATGGATAAGCCAACAGTTCAACATGCTGCGAGCACATCACAACTTTTGATGACTGCTATACCACAAAAATAATTAAAGCACTCCCCCCCTGATTGCAATCCCTCAGAACTGAGAAGATGGGAATTATCATACCAGTAGTATACCCAAGTCCAGAGAATCCCCTAACCTCAATATCAGATAAATCCATTCACTTTTTTCCTTAATAGCCTCATCAGACGTCTCCAATCTCTTTTCCCCTGACAGACTTATATAAACTATAATCACTCATATGCTCATGAAAACAATACATATATCTTTAATCTGTGCATCTATGACATCTGATTTCTACACAATCTGTGATTACAACTTTTACTTAATTTTATTTCATTCTCTCATATTTCATTTTGTGTGTTCTCTTTGATTGACAAAGACCACTGTGTGGTTGAAATATTTCATTGGTTAAGTGCTTTTATGTGTTTCTATTTCAAGACTACAGAGTGGACTATTACCAAGGTAAGTCTGTCAGTCTCCTAATCCAAAAAATCTATATATATATACAAATCATTTATATAATAGTTGAATAGAGCTGTACTTATAAATCTCCTTGAGGTAGGACAACATTATTTTACACATAAAACAGACATTCCTATATTTAGAGAAATTCAACACTTATTTTGTAATCTTTTAAACCAGCTTAATCTGCCAAAACCTAGATATACTTTCAACTGAATTCTAGGAAAATAGTCACTGCAATTAGCAAAATACAGATTAGTATTACTTCCAAAATTCATATTCATAATATAAGGTGGCGCACTTAAAAGTAGCCTCGTAAAAAAATGCAATACAACTGAAATGAAATCTTTATATTTACGACACATCTTGGATTATTGTAACAATTTACAAATACAATAAAGAGCGTGTAGAACTCTTTGGCAAGATCTGCGTCACAGACAGACTTCCTATGCTGTTTTTGTAACAACACTTGAACCATCCTCTTGTCAGGAATAGCACTCTCCGAGTATTTCTCATAAAACTTTTCACACGTGTTTGCTACGATATTATGACCTTCAAATTTGCAAGCTGTACAGGCTAAGGGGAAATTTCCCTAGAATCGGCAAAAACAGTTAAGTTACGAGGCTACTTTTATGTGGTCACCCTGTATAGGTCATACTTGCAAAATCAGCTCTTCTAGTCATATGAATAAAAAGTGACGGTTAGGATAGTCAAGTGTCTTACACTTCAAATGTACATTTAGTGGATGATTGCATACACTGCATATAATCTCAGAATAAAGACAATATTTTCAAACAAGAAACTGTTCAATGGTTTGACAATGTTTGTAAATTTCTAACAATTTAAAAATGAATAACACAAACATGAAACAATAAGTAAAATTTAAGAAAGTACAGGGAGCCTACCTTAACATAATGTTTAAAAACATCTGCAGCGCATGATGTAGGCATGATACTGTAGACAATAAGCTTGCAATACGAAGCCAGGAAGTTGCGTCTTTTGTGCAGTTCTTCAATCTTAGAATGCTCATCTTGTTCATCTGTAACACATGAAGAGAACGAAACATAACTTGACTTTGAGAGATAATCCTTTGTAATAAAAGGAATCTACCCAGACTTGGTTGTTGGGACTTCGAGTAATCTTTTACTATGCAAGTACTGCAAATAGCTTAAAAAAATTATTTATTAAATCAACAGGTTTACTTTAATGGATACCAAAGTGAGTGAAAAACCCAACTAAAGCCTAAACAAAAATAATTATTTATACTGTAGAAAGGCGTTTTATTTCTAGGTAATAGAATATGTTAAAGTGCACTGTGAGTGTTACAGAGAATATGAGCAAACCAGGGATGTTGTCATTCACTAGGCCCTGAGTAGTCAATGTTGGAAAATAAAAAATTTGTAATAAATTTTGATATTTTCTACAAAGATTTTTCACTATGTCCATAATTTTGATTAATTTTTTTAATGTGAGATATGTATTTAACATACATTTGTACCGTAAACTATAACAAATTTGTAACTGTTACTCCACAATGACTCTATCTTTGTAAATATTTTCCAAACTGAACATAGAAAAAATAGATCTAAAAATATTTTATAATCTTTAAAGTATTACAAAAAGAATTTGTACAGCATCCAAACATAAAAACTCGTTTAACCCTTTACAAGCGTATAACGTGATTTCTCGTAAGGCTGAAATTTTTGCTAGCACGTATTACGGGAAATCTCGTATTTACAATATTTTGTTTATGGAAGTCCTAGTTGTTTGTTTAAAGTCCATTACAATGTGTGACAATGTTTGTTTGGTATAAATAAACTCCTCTGCTACGTTTATTGTTCACGGCCACGTGCTACTGATTCACATTCTGTTGTTTTACCCACAGGGAATATTACATGGTCTATGCATGCGAGTATATGGCGGGTATTCTCGGCAGGACACAGCGTCGTATTTTGTGTTCGCATTGTGATTGCTATAGTTGTTTACTGTTTACATGAGTGACCTTTGTTTGTACTCTAAGAATAATTTATTGTTTATGATTTTGTGAATAATAATTTTATTTTAAATGGATTTATTGATATCTTGAATTACCTAGTGTAAAAATATAAAAATAACTAGTTTATAATTTTGTTTGTTCGAATACAGAGATGCATGCTTTAGGAACTCAGAATTAAATAGAACTTTAAAAATTTTGCAAAAAAGTTTTTTTTTTATCTAATAGCACGTAATCTGTTACTTGGCCTTTATATGTCCCCGGTGCTAAGGGTTAAAAATTATATAAACTATGGTATAGGATACATAACCCCACTTAACAAACATAATCCTGTGAGAAAAAAATTCTTTATACATAGCTACACTATATTACACTACATTTTTATACATTAATACCCCATTTAGTGCTGGAGATGCTTTCCACAGCCATATGGCGCTATACTTGATCAGAAGATTACATCATTGCATCGAGTGATAATATGCATTCTACATTAATGTAATTCTTATTTATTTTTCTTTAATAACTTTTGTTGTAATTAGGTTTAAATATTTATTAAATCTCTTTCTAACCACCTCAGAACTTGTAATTCCACATCTAAACTGATACTTTTCGTTGGTTTCAACACTGGAACTGGCATTTAGTAAACTTGAACCAAATACAGTTGATTTTCTCATAGTCGCTGGTTCAATGGAACTGAGACCGATAACTTATCAACATGATCAGAGATAAGAGAAACATAAACAAAGTTGGATAAGTAAAATACATAATTGCCATTATAACACTACCAGCACGTTATTTATAAGATAGTAAATGTAGTAATATGCAGTAGCAATATGCTGATTCATATTCTAGACATCTAGAAAGCAATACGCCTGCTGTTCAATTTTTTGCAGATTACTAGAGTCAATACAAATCAATGGTGACCCTGAAGGCAAATCGTAGACACAATATAATAAATCGATGCTAAATGGAGGAGCATTAAGTAAAATATTACTGTATACCTGTTTTAAAATAAAATAATTTGGTATAAAAAAACTTTCTGTACCTAAAATATAATATTTGTAAAGTGAAACAAGTTTTATTACAAAAATACTATTTCCTGACATTGACTGCTTATTTTTACCAAATGTTGACATCTCCAGTTTGCTCACATTGCCACAGTTTATTGACACAAAATGTTTTTCATTTTGTATTTAAAAAAAAAAAAAAACAATTTAACCATTAACTGATGACAGATGTATATTAATTTGTGGTATATGAATTACAGCACCATAGTGAATTAACTGTTTATATTATCTTAAAATGTTTTGTACTGAATTCCTATGATCATTGTCTACTTATAAATAATAACATTCAAGTGTTTTGTAAATGTTTTACTAACATCATAATATATGCAATTGTTATGACATATAACCATGTTTTAATTTGGTTTAATTAGAATAATACAAAATGGGGTATTCCTATCCCATTTGTTCTAGTCATGAACATTATTAAAATAAATCAGTAATTCTGATTATGATTATAATTTATATATTATCGAAATATTTCTGATTAATATTTCCTTAGTTATAGTATGTGATTTTTGAAGATAGCATAATATGAAACAAATGACAATTTACAGTGTAAATTTAAATTTGAAACCTCTTGCAACAGGTATTTTAAGTGGAATTTAATTACACACAAAAGTTAAAATGATCATGAATAATTAAACAAGTCTATTCAGTCAGGTATTCAAAAAATACAAATTCATTAATCATATGTGCGAGTGCTATTAAGCTGTGTTTAATAGAAGAGTTTTCCCTACTAAAACTTTCAACAAACTAGTACTTCACCGCCAAATAGTTCTGAGAACAAATAGTTCTAATTTTTGCCGCAAGAGACCGACTGTTGACCGATAATAAAACAGCTGACGGAATAGAGTTCGATATTTCCGGTATAGTTTTAATTGGAAATAAGTTCAGTCATCGAGAGAGCCCCAGAGTAGCAAATCGATAGAGAAGAGGTCTTCCTGGTGACTGACGGACTGCATCTGGCCGAATGCTAGCTTCCTGAGGAAACCAGTAAGAGGTAACGCATAAGTCCTAGTAACGACTTACAACAGGTAAACGAATCATTTAATATTCTTTTATATTTGTTAATAATTCTTACGTTTATTTGAACGCACTGTCCACAGCCCGCGAAGGATTTAATGTCCGTTAACTGTAATCAACGGTATTTTAGAGTTAATATCAATGACTTCCCGTTTTATTAAATCCTCCAACGGCAGTAGCGTGTCAGCTACAGTCGGCGCCGCTTATTGTGATCACGGTTAATGTTATCATTCGGTTATTGTTATCGTTTCATTGAAAAACAAACACGGACGTATATTAATACATTGTAATTAGATCGCTTATTGTAATCATCTGTTCGCTTATTATTATCATTTAATTTGCCATGCAAAATCATATGCGTCAACGTATACTAGCATAGACCAAGTAAAAATGTCTACAAAGTAGTGTGAACAGCACGTGCAACACACAATGACGCCCAATTCATAGAATGTTTATTTTTGGAATGACAGAAATACTTTATAACAGTTTCAGCACTTAGCACAGTTCTCAGAATGTCTCCCTTATTCTTTGTTTACGCAAACACCCTAGCCTCGCTGAGTCGACTTTAGTTGTTTGTTAACATTAGTTGATGTTACTACTGAACCATTTATAGTACAGTCTTACTGTATTTTTTAACAGTGAATTTTTATGAACGTTTATTACAGTATTTCAGTGTGATTTTACATAACTTAATTTTTAAAGATCTTTTTCATTTGTTTTGTAGAGTTTAGTGTCACTTGAAGTTTCAAAGGACATTATATCACGATGTCCGAATCTCAAAAGAAACGACACGATTTAAATCTTAAACAAAAACTTGATATTCTAGATAAGTACAGTAAATTACCAAAAATGAGTCAAAGAAACGCTTCTCAACCTCTCTTATATAAAATATTGAACAACAAAGAAAAAAATCGTCATTATCAAAGTGTAATGCAAATGTTGACAACAAAAGACATCGTTCTGGGAAGGATCCGCAAGTGGAATCAGCTTTGAAATTGTGGTTTAAAAATGTTCGCAAAAAAGATGTTCGAGTTGACGGCCGACTAATGTGTCTAAAAGCTGAAGATCTTGCCAAAAAAATAGGAAAACGGGATTTTAAAGCCACAGATGGATGGTTCAATCGATGGAAGAAAAGGGAAAACATTGTTTACAAGAAAACATGTGGTAAAAAAAGAAATGCTGATTTTGTTGGAGCTGAGGACGGGTTACAATACGAATGGCCAAAGATTTTGGCCGAGTATTCTCCTAGCTGCATATACAATGCAGATGAAACAGGACTTTATTATCGTGCTTTACCCGAACATACTTACTTATTTAAAAATGAAATTGCTAATGGCTGTAAAATATGTAAGCAAAGAATAACTGTTTTGTGTTGTGTTAACATGGTTGGTCATAAAACTCTTAATTATCGGTAAATCTAAAAATCCACGTTGTTTTCAAGGTATCAAAAAGCTACCGGTTGAATATCATTCAAACTCCAATGCTTGGATGACATCAAAAATTTTTAATGAATGGCTGACTAAATGGGATACCAGCCTCAAAACGCAACATTGTCCTTCAACTAGACAATTGCACTGCACATAATGACATAAGCACTACGCTAAAACACATCAAAGTGATTTACCCTCCAGCCAATTATTCATCAATTATTCAGCCATGTGACCAAGGCATAATTAAAAATCTCAAAAGTTTTTATCGACGAGAGATGCGTGCTAGAATTATAGAAAATATGGATGAATTTCAAACGCTTACCTCAAATGAATTGGCTAAAAAAACTTCTTTACTCGATGCTATTCATGTGATAGCAAAATCTTGGAATGAAGTTTCTGAAAAAACTGTGAAAAATTGCTAAGAAAAGGTGGGTTTTTTGTTGAAGAAAATCAAGAGAAGCTACATCTGAGGAAGACTCTGAAGAGAACTTGAAGCCTTTCGATTTGTCCTTAAAAGAATATACCGAGTGGATGGAAGTTGACGATAGTATTGAAACAGCAGCGGAAATGACTGAAGACGATATTTGTGAGGTAGTTACTTCAACATCAAAAGTTACTGAAGAAGAAGAAGGCACCGATGATGACGAAAATGATAAATGTGTACCGCAAAGATCTAAGCAGGAAGTTCACCAAGCTCTTGACATTCTAAGGCAGTTTGTTCAACAAAAAGCAGAAAATTTCAACAAACATTATGAATATGAACAATTTATAAACCATATTTTACGAGAAGACTACAGACAGTCACATATAGAGGAATTCTTCGAGAAAAAGTAAATGTAAATTTGCGAAGATTGAAGTGTTTTATAATGAAGTTTTATGTGTTAAAATGTTTTGATCAAGTGTTTTACGTAGTTCTATATATTTTTTTTTCAATTATGCTAGATTCAGTGTTTTAAAAGAATCTACAGTGGAATAAAATAAACTGACATGAAATATGCCCACTAATTTTAACAAGTAGAAAACTAAATTACAGAAATTCTACTACTGTACATAAAACTGTCCGGAATAGCATCAAAATTTGGTAAGTACAGTTTAATTATAGTGTTACAGAATTAGAATTACTTAATGTAATGATAGGCTTACATATCGTTCAGAACAAACAGTTGTGGCAATAATACAGTGAGTTCAATGCAGTACGGCTGTAGACTACATAATAATAAGCGTTCGGTTATTGTTATCAAATATGCTTCTGACAAATATGATCACAATAAGCGGCACCAACTGTATTACCAAACATTGATAATTTCGAAAAACTTTTCGTTAATCACAGAATAGCATTTTTTACATTATTATACATGCTTTTTTGACACATAATTTTTCTTTATTTCATCCGAACTAAATAATAATCCAAAAACACACACACATACACATAGCCCACTGATACACTTACACTACTTATAACCATTCAAGTCAATGTTTAAATAGCAAACTTTTAATGCAGAAGTATTTAATAGTTACTAAAACTACCTTCTGTTGCACTTAAAGAAAACTGAAATATGTCATACAATATCAAGAGCACATTGGTACAATATATTACAATAAAAATATGGGATATAACCCCAATATTATAAAAATAATAAAAAATTCCTCTTAATACAAGTTATATAAGATTAAACCCTTTAAACCCAAAGAGGTTTTAATCTTAGGTAACTTGCATTATTAGTTATTTTGATTATTTTTGTGGTATTGGGGGGGGGGGTTTCCAATATTTTTATGGTGAAATATTTCAATTGCTAAACTGATAAGAAGTTCAGGTAATTTCAAGTAAACATCACGATCTTAGATAAAATTAAAAAATCAGAATATTTAATAAAAAAGTTGTCACTGTTTATGAATTACAAAATAAAAACCAATAGCATGATCAAGTATTATTCACTCTTTTCTTTGTATTGAAAAAATATTCTTCATATTTAGGTTACATAATGTAACAGGTTTAGTCATTAAAGTTCCACTGAGGTTGCACAAAAGATTTTACCGATAAAATTTTGTATATTTCTCATAAATAACATATTTTGTTGCAAGAGATGTAATAACTATGCAAATATTTTGTATATGCATTTGCATTTACAGTCGCTTCACTATTAAAATAACTTTTCAGTATGAATAATTTGTTTTGTCAATATACAATATAATTAGAACGGGTGTTATATATTTTATTATGTACTATAAGATACGAATAATTCTATAACCTCTATACATATACGCATTTCAGATTTTAGATTCTAAATTGAAAAAAGTTAAATAGGGAGAGCTAATTATTCTAAAACGTTTTTTATCACTTGCAAAAATATATAAAACCAATTAAAAGTTCTGCATATGTAAAATACACGTTAAGAGTATAGAAAAATGTATGCAATATGTTTCAAGTACTAAGTTCTTAGAATACTACAGTAGAACTTGGATAATTCCAAACTGGAGGGGCTATTATTGAAGATTCAAATTAGGAAAGTTGTAAAATACCGTTTTAGTCAAAAGCAGTGGTTTTTTTTCGATGGCAACTGTCTCAGCCGTTTTTCAGGTATCATGTCACTGGTCTATATTATTTTAAAATACAGACCACACTAGCAACATCAAATACTCTAATTTGAATATCCAATAAACTTAGGCATGGTGGATTTATAAAGTTATAATTATTAGCCGTTAAAAGTTACTGTAGTCTACATTAGGAAGAAAATTACATAAATAGAACATGTACAATACAAAATTAAATATTTTGTAATGTCCAATTGTCTTGTAGAATTAATTATTTTACCATCTGCAAAATCCTGAAGTACATTTATGAAATGGAAAACACTGTCACTAACATTATTTTGTCCTTCGATGTAGTGCCAAAACTAAAGAAAATAATTAAGAGTCTATGACGTGAGGATTAAGGACGGCTTATAGTTTGATTATCATCTAAATCTGACAATTCAGCATGTCTCATGTTTTTCATTTCTAAAATGTCTTGATCAGAAAGTGTTCCTTATACACTTCTACCTGTTCGATTACATTATCGTCCTCTTTAACACGTTCATTGCCAATTACGCGATATCGCGTGATGTCAGATCTTACCGGATGGCCGATCACTCGATATCAGGTGGCCGTTGCTATCTAAATGCTAAGTGAATTATTATAGTGTCCACCACATAAAATTCCAATTTTCAGCTTGGCAATGACCGTGTTAAATGTGACGTCCATATTGGCTTTCCATTCCACAGGTACAAGTGGAATATCTTCACTCAAAAAAGCACACTAATGTAACAAAAAAGCATGGGACTGAGCAGAGTGTTAATTGCTTAGTCAACATCAGTCATACACCAAACACCTGACCTCGAACATCACTATTGCCCTGAAATTCAAGCCCATAAAGAAGTTTAGCTTCGAATTAGCAATAATTATTTTACACGGGTAGCGTATAACTTCAAAGAACCAACCCGAAACTTCAAATTATCGGGAATTTCGAATTAAAGACGTTCGAATTATCCATGCTCTACTTTAATTAATAATAAAAGTGAAGTATTTACAACAATTTCTATTAAAAACATCAAAGTTGCCTGACAAAGTTGAGCTTTAACCCTTTGCACTTGGCAACAGAATTTAAATGTATTCCTCTAGTGTTGTATGGCCATTGAAGTAGTCACAGCCGGTTCTCTCCCATTTTAGACTCTTTTGCATTTGCTTTCCTCCAATGTCGAATGATCACTATAGTAGACAAGTGGTAATTCTCTTGTAATAATGTATCACAAGGGTTTAAATGTAATTTTTATTCCCTCCGTAAAATGCTACAATCAGTTAAAACTATAGTACTAGCACACGTACACTTCTCTTCTACCATAAGCTTTCTATTTATTATAACAGTGTGCAGTTTAGTTTAGCTATGGCAGTAATGTTTTATGAGTTTATTATTTAAATAATGTAAACGTGTAATAATATTTATACTTTTCAGTAATTGTTATATATACTGGGTATTTGTTTGTACAGTAGATTCTGGTACTGGCATGATTAGGTACTATTAGACAAGTTTTGAAAATAAAGAGTAATATATTTTGTTAAATGCCAGGTAAACTAGATTTTTATTTTCGCACAAGTTACTCGTGCATTTGTTCTGAACATGACAATGTTAATTGCAAATAGCGGAATTAATAAACCGTATTGAAATAGGTCCTCGTAAAGTAAGATGAGCATAAAAATTCTAAAATGCAACAATGATTAATAAACAAAGCATTTGAAATATATTGGTGGGTATATTTACAAACAAACTCCATTAAGTCTGAAAGTTTCACAAACTGGCCATTAAGACTGGCAGTTTTAAGATAGAGCTCTGTAATATTAATGAAAGCAGAGAATATTTGTTTATAAACCAGGATCCACTGTAAATTTATTTGGATACTGAATAATCTAACATTACTACTCTTGCAAGTTTTGTATTGTACATCTTGACGTTTTTCTATAAATTACACTTTTGGTCAGGTCTTTACACGCACCGGTCTTGTCCGTCACTTATAGCATTGAATAATCCACTGACCTAATTCGAAATGCTTCTGCTGAAAATACTAGAGAGTAGTGTTTTTTTTTGCCAAGTTAATACCAAAAGTGCAAGTACTACTCTACCGAGCCGAGTAAACATTGAACTACTGCTACTGTGCTGCCGGTATTCCCTTCAATGTTTATTCCGTGTAGTAGTAGTTACTTAAATGGCCAATTTATTGACAATATAATCCATTAAATAAATTATAAAAATATACAATTACACATAATATTTCTATATAGAAGGCATTATGTGTATTATTTAAACTTTAATTTCCTAAAACGCATTATCAGTTATATCTTACAAAGTAATTATAAGCTAACAGAGAAAATAGCAGCCGGGCTATCAAAAGATGAGCAACCACTAAAGTGAACATTCGACTAGAGAGGAATATATAATTGAGAAATATTACAAGTTGTTTGGAATCGGGGTATGCCACTATAGTGGCCATTTGAGTGCAAAGGGTTAAGAACAGTAATTATGAGTAGGGATGGGCCGATTCCTAAAATTTTCGATTCCGATTCCGATTCTAAAATTTTCCATTCGATTCTCGATTCTTTACTCGATTCTTTCAAGTTATATTAGCTTACATTCTAGTTCTCTAATAATTAATTTAGTTAACATCTTGGTCATATGGCAAAACCTTTTAAAAGTTCTGTTTTAATGTAATAGGCTACACAAAACCTTCAACCTTGATTTATCAATAGGTCCTGTGTCTGAGGATAAAGTTTCTTCAAGTATAGATCTTTTTTGTTGATAAATTTGGGCAAAATGAATGTTGTTTAATTGCTTTTTCATATTTGATATATTATGTGGTTTTCCACCGTCAGTTTCTGTTAACTGTCATCGAATTGACGCGACGGCCAGTACCCTGAACCGAATACCGTCTATAATATAATTTATTGAGGTTAAGTTTCTGAGGAATAATACGGTGTTTCTGTTATCCGTCTATTCGCTCAACCATCATGGCCACGGTTATTCGAGTTTTTACTGTACTTTTTTTGTGTTTTGTTCTGACATCTATAAATCAGTGGCAGTAAGACACGTGGGGGGGAGAGAGAGAGAGAGAGAGTATCGAACCCGCTCTAGTGAGAGAGGACCGATGTCAAACGACCAGAAATGGTTACGATCTTGATTGCTGTTGCTTCATAAATAATAATATTTTCGTTTACGTTAATCATTTAATTCATTGATATCAACCAATACATAAATAAGATATAGTTGGTAATTAATTATTTTTCTAATAAATTACTCCACACACATATTTTAATAGTTAACAAAATAGGAATCGGAATCGACACTTTTATGATGAAGAATCGAGTATCGACGATTCCTCGATACCACCTAGAATCGACGATTCCTGGAATCGAGAATCGGAATCGGCCCATCCCTAATTATGAGTTTATGTAAACAATTAGTATCTACCATGATACATGAAATAATTAAATAACAATGGCATATTTTCATTTTACTATACATATCGCAACATGTATTCTCTTACATCAAGAGATGAATATGCAATTACACTTTTGCCTAACTGAATTGTTTTCAATCATCAGAAAATTAAACATTTATTTTTCGTTTATTTTTAATACATTATTTAATGCATAGTAAATTTTCCTAATATCTCAATTTGTGAATTTATTAAACAAAAATTATGTTACCACATCATTTAAAGACATTTTAAAAATGATGTGAAATTTATGAGACAAGAAATTATTACACTTAAGCTAAGAGCAATATTTACATAAAAACAAACAAGGGTGTTTTTAAGACTTAAAGCTTTAATTGGTATCTAAAATAAATTTATTTTTTATTATTTACAAGACATAATACTACATACTTATAAAAGCACAAAAACATAAAAATTAATAATATCCTACATTAAAAAACTGTGTTAGATATTCATCACAAAACAGAAAATTCCTAATTAAGAAATGCAGTACAGAATAAAAATAAAATAAAATTTCAACATTAAATATACCAATAAAAAAAACAAATCTAAAAACACAATACGCAATTTATGAATACGAAATTAATAAATGATGGGAACCAGAAAACCAACAAGACTACAACGATTCTGACCCAAAATATATTTCAGCTTTTATTTAATGTTTATTCCCCTAATATTCATTTAAAGTGTGAAAGGAATACTGAAAAATAAATGTACCTTACACTGTGCTAACTATCAATTTATAAATAGTCATGGTCGAGTTGATAATTATAATGTCTGGTCGCTCAATACTAGTATAATCAAAAATTACTGCGATTCATATCACGCAGGTCAACTACATGCAGTCCAAAATTTAGTAGCTACTTCTAAATGAGATACCGAAAAATAATCACAATTTGTATTACACAGGTTTTCTATATCTGGTTCAGATTAAAACACTATATAATAGTCCATACTAGTACTCAAATACAGTCCACTGATGTAGTACAGGCTATCTATATGTCTAATCAACTGAATGTAATCAAACGTTCAGAAGCTATGTCTAGTGGTCAGTATTAAGAAAATGAATACAGGCAACTGAAAATAGCCTAAATGCATATGTTAGAATTTTCTACACACATTCTAGAGCTTAGTCTTTTCTTTTGTAGTAATTTACAAAAAAGAAATATTCAACCTCACAAAAAATAATTACAAGCATATATTGAATTTGTACATTGAGAATTCAGTCCGTGTATGTACTGAATTAATTTAGTAAATACCCTAGCCTTTGTTAACTGTAATGGTGACTGCTGTATCTTTTTTGTATGCTAATTGATTCTTGTAAAAAGGATGAAATCCTTATGACTAGTCATAGATATTAGAAATTCTGTCAAAGGTTTTGTTTTTAATGGGAAAACTAAATACTAAGAGTATTAGTACTTAGCAAACTTTTTCAAAAATTATTTATTATTTAAGTAACAGACCAAAGAAATTAATAGCCTACTTTCTATGAATAATCTTTTCCCTCTATAATATTCCACCTAGAAAACTTGATTCATTGATACCAACTTAACTCATACTAAAAGGAGCTGAAGCAACATAATTACTTAAATTGAAATCCTTGCAGGCCATAAATAATAAATTACAAAAACTTTATATAATTAATCACTTAAACAATAGTTTATGACTATCCAAACTTTGAATTTAGTAAATTTGTTAAAACTTACTGAGACAGAACGTTTTCGATCGCTATGTGCCGATCTTCATCAGTGTCTTCTGCTTAGAGATGTTGGGTCAAGCGGTGACGGTTTTAAAGGTAGGTTTTCGATAGTATCAAAGAGTATGTGTGATTTTTATTGTGTTTGTTCGTTTAATATGTTTGTACTTTGTGTGTCTGTAAATTTCATATTGTTCTAGTGTGTTAAGATGTGGTCCTTTTTTGTTGATGTGTAGGATTTCTAGGTTTTGGTAATTGTCTGTGTATTTTTGTCCTGTATCTTTTATGTGGTTGTATAATGTTGAGTTGGTGTTCTGTTTGTGTTCTTCGACTCTTTGTTTAAAGCTGCGACCTGTTTGTCCAATGTAGAACTTGTTACATTCGTCGCTGTTCAGTTTGTATACGCCTGCAACTCCAACAACAAGGATAAACTACAAGCACCAGGCGTATACAAACTGAACTGCGACGAATGTAACAAATTCTACATTGGACAAACAGGTCGCAGCTTTAAACAAAGAGTCGAAGAACACAAACAGAATACTAACTCAACATTTTACAACCACATAAAAGATACAGGACACAAATACACAGACATTAACCAAAACCTAGAAATCCTACACATCAACAAAAAAGGACCACATCTCAACACACTAGAACAATTTGAAATTTACAGACACACAAAAACACAAAGTACAAACATATTAAACAAACAAACACAATACAAATCACACATACTCTTTGATACTATTGAAAACCTACCTTTAAAACAGTCACTGCTTGACCCAACATCTCCAAGCAGAAGACACTGATGAAGATCGGCACATAGTGATCGAAAACGTTCTTTCTCAGTAAGTTTTAACAAATTTACTAAATTCAAAGTTTGGATAGTCATAAACTATTGTTTAAGTGATTAATAAGATTCAACCGAACGTAATGGACTATAAAATTCAAGAAACTTTATATAAGTTAGAGTTAAAATAACATGCACATTAATATTAAATCATATTTGATTATACTTTGAGGTGTATTTTTTTTTTTTTTTGTTGAGAAGTACGAAAAAACAGTTAAAAAAGGAGTACATAAAAAAAAAGCATTTTTTCTCATCAACCTATTTAAGGTTTAATGATACTTGATCATACTAATCAAATTCGAATGATTAAAACTTTTGCTATTTAACTGAGAAACAATACACTTCTGATTTATACAGGCAGAAAGATTTTATAATACACTTAAATCATTTACATGCAATAAACAAAAGCAACAATCCCAAAAACATGCAATACACTAAGACATAAATTAAAAAATACATTCATTAACCAACTACCAGCTGTATCCTGATCATTCACAAAGTCATATGGTTTTAAAAATAATATTAAAGATGTAACTGGCAAAAACAATTTAATTAAATTCATTTAAGTTTTCTAAAAAATTATTCTGTCTAAGAAGTTATCTTTGTATTATTAACAAATTTTAATTTTCCTTTTTTTATTTTTCTCATTTGCAAATTATTAGTAAAAGATGAAAATTTTTAGTCCAAAATATAAATAATGAATGATGGCGACATGTTTGGAAAAAAATAACAAAATGTCAAAAACAAGTCTGTGAGCTAAACCCTCTTAAACAAAACTATGGCATATATTTTTTTTAAATTATTAATAATCAAGCTAAATGACATGAAACATTTCTATATAATTTTCCATGCATAGGTACATACAGATATATTGTCAATTTATCAAGGATATAACCATTAATTGTATGTTTAAGTTTTAAAAATATATACAATAATTTAAACTCATAATAAGTAACAGCATACACTGATAGATATATTAAAGATCAACTGATTATCTAGACAAAGCCAAATATCTACCCTATTTTAAACTGTTTACCTATTTTACTTTTTTAAAAGTAGACTGAGCTATAGACACTCTATTATTACCAAAATTATCTTTATTTAAAATACTATACTGCTTCCCATTTTATTACAATTGGTATTCAATTTACTGATCACTGTGAGTAAAATTAAATAACCGATTGTCATAATAAAATTCATTTATAAAAATTGGATTTATGTAATTATTACTTTATGAATTAAATTATTAACAATAATAATTTTTCAACTATGTAGCACAATAAATTGAAACTGTGTGTGTAGTAGAGAACTGAAATAGTCCTGACAAAGGTCAGTCTATTTGTAATATTAAATATTACAGCAATTGCGTAGTATTGAAAAAATATTTACAACCGTAATTTTTTTACATAAATGAAATTACTTAATATAATCATCTTGAATTCACTGATTAAACTATAAATAATTATAATATCTAAGTGAGTGCTTTGGAGGTTACTTCCTAACGTGTATCAAAAAATCTTTTCATATCGAAGTTAAGCCTCTACTGAGTAGATTGTTTCGAAACGCATCAGCAAGTAAGCTTCAACAGTATTCATTTAGTTATATTATAATTACTTAGAGATAAATAAGTATTTGGAGAACTTACTTGCAAAGAGCTTTTACAAAACACTTAATTACAGTAAAATTTAATGCCGTTTATTTATGTTTTCAAAAAGCTTTGTTACTAATAAATTCATATTCCATTATTTTTTCACAAAATCATTAATTATTTAAAATATCATAAAGTGAGTAACTATTAGTTTTCAATAATTATGACTAGACAATAGTTTAATCTGATGAAGCATACAATGCATTTAGTCACTTTTGTTTTTCAATTTAGTTTTATGTTATCACTAATAATACAATTAATACTACCAATTATAAAAATATACTTAATGAGATCCGCTATAGTTAACCTTCGCATTAGGAGCAGAAAATAGTTTGTATGAGGTAAAAAGATGTAAATAAATAAGTTATCTCTCACATTGCTTACTAAAGATAATATCAACGAAATAAAAAATTTAATTGTTATTTTTATCAAGATTTCCTAGAATAATTTTTTAAAAAACTGAAGAAATTAATTAAAGACAAGACAAAATAGATAATGTTTGGAAGTTTATTAAAAAGTTAATATCATAGATATAAATGATTTATTTACGCCTCTCAATAACATAAAATTTTATAAGGATTATTTTCAAGGGACTAGGACCAGTAAAATAAGAATAAATCACTAATGACTCACTATCTTGTCATCATATTTAATAAATAACCAGCTGCAGAAACATTTTTTATGTGTGTTTACCTTTTTTTAATGTGATTTATTTTAAATCTCTATTTTATACCTGCATTTTAAAGTTAATATTATTAAATTAGCAATCTCATTGTAATTTATAATTTTAGATTCTTTATAAAGTACAGTTGTAATGAGAAATCATTTACAATATAATATTTTAAATGGCACATATCTTTGGTAACTATGTTTTAACACGTAATATTTACAATTTTGGAAATGTTTCTCAGATGTAAAACAGATGTTCCATCACTGCATCGAAATGTAAAGCAATGCAAATATTAGGATGTTACTAATAAAAGAACTTTTATTGAACGCTAAAAATTACTAATGGTTAGTAGAATACTAACCATTAATCAATAAATATGAGGAATATTAAAGAGCGCTTGTATTATTACTAGAAAAATTATTTGAATATAAAAAGTGGAACTTAATATACATATCAAAAAGGAAAACCCAATAAAATCAAAATAAAAGAATCAAATTCTAACTTGATAAATTAACAAGGTATGTTGAAAAATGTTTTTTAATTTTAACATTCCTAATTTGACATTGATTATGGCTTATTGAAAATGTACAGTTATTGATTACTCATGACCTTGTATAATGAATTTAACCTTAGCCACTGTCAGAAACAACCAGTAATGACACACAACAAACATTGTTTTACTGTATACCTTGCACTTCCCTGTCCCAAACCATTTATATAAAAATCTGAATTTAAATACAAACACAAAACTAAAACTTGCATACCTGATTTAGCTTCAGGCAAAAAAAACATCACAAAAAACCACAACATTTATAAGAAAATTACATTACCCATCATAATAAATATATGAAAGGCATGGACATGCCACATACCGTTTGTGTTTAATTTTAAAAATTGGTTGATGGATCATTTGCATACCATTTGACGTTGTGAAATCAGGTTTGAAATTATTTAAAAAAATAAAAATTATGAACAACATACCATTTGAGCGACATGTGGTCCGCAGCATGAAACAAGTAACAAGTGAGAATATCAACTAAGTTTTAACTAGAAAAACAAAAACTACAAATTCTTGTTAATAAAACATTAAAATAATATTTTTATAAAACTCAGATTCTACAGGGAAAACAAAAGTGCAACAATTTTTTAACCTGTACGAAAACTGTTAAAATAAGTATTAAACAAAACTTAAATAGTCAATATTATTCAGGTTAATGAAATTCTCGGATTGTTATCATTTATTGTAATTTTAATATCCAGGTTTACAAGTACTCTATTCAAGGTAATACCAAATATGAACTAATTTAAATCAGTTTCCCTTTTTTACATAGTTTTTATTATTAAGATCGATTTTATTCAAAATCATATTAACAAAACTGTTCTTATTTAAGTACTGTACAACTCAAAATAATTTCAACTTTCGATAAAAAGTAAACAAAATCTTCTCTACAAAACTGGTTAAAAACATTATTTCCTGAAATTGTTTAATATTACTGTCTAAAATTGAAGAGATTTTCCCCAAAAATGAAGCCTTTCCTAACTGACATATTTGATGAATGTATTACTAATATGTATCCACAACAGTGACAGAAACTATCAAAAGTACGATTTTAAAAATGAACAAAACTTAGCTTAATCTATTCTGAGATAGCAATACGAGAGAGGATTGTTATACAAGGCTAGAATGTTCTTTTCTTCTCAGAACTGCCTTCAATTATACTTTGTTGGAATCACTTATGATTTTGGTGAGATACAGTACCTTGGTTTATTAAAAAATAAACACAAAAATTTACTATTAAAAATAAACTATTGTTAGGGTTTTACTGAACTATCATCTTTTTCACATAAGTTTTTTTATAAATTACAATTTGCCAATAACTATCTATTTGGCAAGGCCAAGAACTTGAAACAAAACCCTGAAAATCCCATTATTAGAAAGAATTTATCAAAGAATGAAACAATTTGCTCCTTGAAAATGGTTTCAAAATTCTACCATCAAATCTTTAGTATTTTATTTTATCTTCCTAGAACCATGTTATCAGCACTCGTATGGCTAAACAAATCTGATTACCGAGGCATAAGATTCACATGTGCAGAAACCTTTTGAATTTATGAGCTAGTCTACTTATAGTAAGAAACCAACCCCGCCATCTACAATGCCTTAATTTTCCCCTATTCACAGGCCCAGGGGATCAGATAACTATGTCTCTTTCTTCATCCTGCCTTTTCTAAACAATTCTTCCTTACCATGGACTTCAATAAATTTAAGCAGGATCAAGTACAGTAATACCCCGTACTTATGCGATAGGTGGGACCGTGCGAAAGCAGTGTAAGTCGAATTCGAGTTAAGTCGAGGTATAATTTTACACACAATCACATAGGAATCATGTTCAATTGGGACCAAAGACTATATAAACTAATAATTTAGAAAAATGTGTATGTATTAAAATCTTAAATACATAATACAACAAATATTTATATTATATACATACATATTGCAAAGAAGTAGGTAAAAAGAAATTATTTTGAAACAGAAGACTTCTATAATCAATTCGTTTGACGAATTAAAGGTTTTTCTTTCATGCAGAATTTCCTCGTAATTCACTATTTTTTTTTTTTTTGTTTTGTGGCAGAAATACACTCATTGTTGGAGTCTATGTTTTCCAAAATTTGTAAGCCTTACTCAATTAAACTAAGGCATTTTGTCAAATTTCTAACCGTTATTTCATGTTCTACGTCAACTGGGTTTTAGACCCAGTTTCTTTAGAATCTGCGTTTTTAATGCGCACACATTTCTATGAGCCCATCAATTATTTGTCAGCTGCTGGTTGTGTAAATCCAACAGTTCTTGAACGTCATCATTATCCTCTTCTAAATTTAGTTGTCTGGCAAAACCAATACCTTCTTCAATCACATCAGCAATTCTATCAGAATCTGGCACTGATTCCGCTTGAGTTTCAGTGGCAAAAAAATAGACACGCTTTTTCCAAACGACATTCAAAGTTTGTTGTAAAAATTTCATTCCTAGACTGTCAAATGATTCTCAATGCATCTAAAACATCAAATTGTTTCCAAAAATCTTCAACAGAGAGCTGGTGGTTCTATCTTATAGATTCATAGAGATGCGCAAATGATCTTCTTGTGTAATAAGCTCTAAATATTTTGATGAGTCCCTGATCCATCGGTTGAAGCAAACTAGTTGTGAAATTAGTTAAAGTAGTAGGAGGATGACTAGGTTCATTGTCAATTAATAAGAATTACTTTAAAAGGAATTTGTTTAGACCAACAATAACTTTCGACTTGAGGTATGAAATAATAACCAAACCAGTCCTCAAAAGAGAAGCTTGTTACTCAAGCCTTCCGATTCGATTTCCAAAATCACAGGCATGATAGCTTTAGAAATATTTTTTAATCCCTTTAAATTTTCTGAGCGATAAACTATGAGAGATTGTAACTTACAATCACCAGCTATATTTGGGCCAACCATCACTGTCAATCGGTCTTTGGTGGCCTTATAACCTGGAAATATTATCTCTTTATGTCCTATGAAAGTTTTTTAGGCACTTTCTTCCAGAACAAGCCAATTTATGCGTAACTAGGACAGCATGCTTTAAAACAGCATAACTTGGGAATCGCGTAAGTCGAGGTATTACTGTATAACAATAAAGCTCAAGTTATATTTAATTGAATCATTTGTAAGACAATCTATTGACTTATGAATAACAACTCATTACTTTCGTTAGCCTACTTGAAAACATGGTTTGAGAGTGACAACAGAAGATATTGTTTAAAAGAGTCACTGTTTAAAAAAAAATCGCAACAAAGATTGTGTCATTAAGATGAAATGACAACCTTAGAAGTGCATTGTGTAGAGTCAAGTGAAGAAGTGCATATCAAAAGACTATGTACAGGTATACTCCCCAACACCATATTCCATAAAATGCAAAATATTTACAATTTACTGTCCAAACTACTGTGGGGAGTCTGTTTTTGTTTTAATAACAAATATGTTTTTGTTTCTTCTTCATAGCAAATATTTATTAGGTAACTTGGAAGAGTTAAAAAACCAACTATAATTTTTATAATACTTAAATTGTTATTATATATTACTATATACACTATCTCTGAAGTAAAATAAATAAAATTTAAAAGCTTTTAGCATACTTGTTTCTATTTGGGCTATAATTTCCTACTTTAAATAAATTAAATTAATTCAGATCTGTGTTAAAACAGAATGTCCATGAAATAAGAAGCCAGGTTTTTCAGCCATTATTAACAAATAGATCCTTTGTGAAAATTATAATCATTAAAATATATATATCTTTACAAAATTCGGAACTGCGCTGAAGTTTCATACAATAGCATGCCTAGAGATAATAAACAGATGAAATAACAATGGAAAATTATTTTATATCTGAAGTGTCTTGTAATATGAGGTGTGATATAAAAATTCAGAATCATACAAAATGCAATTGTACTAAAGTAGTGCTGGTACATTGTGGGAGATATATGTCTGATGAATATGTGTAGCAACAGGCTCATTAACCTATATATATGTTTACAATTAAAACCAAATAATAAGCAGACAAAAACAGACAAGAATTATTTGGAAAAAATATTGGACATTTAAAAAAATAATAAATAAAATTTTATCTTTTATTTGCAAATAACAAGACAATTTTCTTCTATTTTATTTAAGATTCATTAATGGTGAGAAATTTGTTTCTTGTCCCTGACCATGTACAGATTATACATCAAGGGGAACTTTAAGTTATCCATGGAATCTTATAATGAAGGTGAATTGAAGTAGACTAGTGTATTATAGACAATGTTATAGAATCAGCGAATGCAGATAACTTTTTCTTACTTTTACATTAAAAAATATTTTTTAAAAGATAAAAATCATTACTTTTTAAAATATATTACAAGTCATGCTAAATACCCAAAAATTTTCTTTTAATAGTTGAATGGTTTTAAATTTACCTACTTTTGTAATAAAGATTTCAAAATTAAACGTTAAAAAAAAGAAAAATACAAAATTATAATTGAATGATTAATAAAAAGATCTCCTGACAGAATATTTCTCAAAAAATCACAAATTCCTTTGGGTAGATACAAAAATAATTATCATTAACCTGTAATAATTAGTCACACTTGGGGTGTCCATAGAGACATTAGCAACATGATCCAATACTAGAATTCAATAGATGTACTATATTAATTTGTTCATAAAACAAACACTACCAATAGTTTTGCCTGATTCGTCTTCTTTTTCTATGCTATCTATGCGTCATATCATAAACTGGTTTGAACAATAGTCATTGAGTTATTATAAGAAAATAGCTTTTTGTGCTATTGTAATTTTATAAGATAATTCTAAGGTAATCCTGATTTCTTGAATGAAGACTCAGTGACACGTTAAGTAAGAAAATCTATCCCTATGCTTAGATAATGTTAGTTTTAAATGTTAGAAACTCAATTAAGAATCCCTATTCAAATCATTTTGTTAAATTATGTTTGAGCTAAAACACGTTTTAGGTTTTTATGTTTTAAAAGAATATGGCCAATAGTTTATATAATTTAATAGTAGATACACTAAAAGAATATAATGTGAATTCTAGTTTTATATTTAGTTTTGCATTATTTCAAATAATTTTTCAGATACAATAACATTTTAATCACCAAAAATAGTTAGCATTCTACAATGAGATTTCCATTTTAAGAGGAGTTTGAGTATTCAAGAAAACTATAATTTTCCAGTTAAATTAACTGTTGTGTGCTATCCCGATTTCGTAGCAACAGACATCTAACCCTTTATGGGGCTGTATCTCCACCTTACCACCCCTACTGAAATTCATATTTTAATTTCTGGAATTTTTCAGTCAAATGTATGTAAAAGACTGTGTTTTTAGCCTTCTATTTCAACACAGGGTTTAAATGCTTGGTATTTTCTCATATATGTACAGCTCTTTGTTTTTTCCCGACTCAGTCAGTTTTATTTTCAGTCTTCATATCTTTCAGTTCACTAGTGTTCTACAGATTAGTGTATTACCCAATTTAATCAGTCATGTATATTGTCTGTATTCTTTAATTACTGACCGACACCGAGTACAACGTATATATACTGAGCTTTCACTCCAGTTGGCAAAAAAACTGCTGAAGCGTTCTATTACGTTTAGATGTTTGACAAAAGATAAGTGGGCCATAAATATGTTTCTTTATTTATGCTGTAATTTTCTAGAGGTGATAAATATTCCTTCAAAATTACAGATGTCTGGTCTTGTGCGTGATATATGAAAAGATAAACTGTCAAAGCAAACAAATCAATAAACATTTATGATTAGCTGGGCTGGTGCCTATACCCGTTATTAATAAATTGTCAAGACTAGATGACCTACCATGAAAAGAGTAATGGGTTAAAGAACTGTACATAAAGGCATGTAACTAAATTGTATTTTCAGTTCTGCATTGCTATTAAACTATAATTACAATTTTTAATAAATGTAACTTATTTACTTAAAACAATCATACATGTATTTCCAACTGTAATGTTTGTGATTATGTAGTACAAAGGTATACCTCTCCCATATCCGGATCAGGCTGTCGCCACATTGATCCAGATATGAGAGGTTTTACTGTATTAGCTTTTAAAAACTTTGTCTTCTGGTTTTTTATATCTCACATGACTATAAGAGAATTCAAAGTTATACCTTCTATTTATTAATAATTCACTCACAACTTCCAATTCACACTTACTTTTGAGGAATTTATTAAAAAAATTAATATTTTAAAATTCTATATTGCTTAATGTAGTACCATTGCCATAAATATCAAAAGATATTGTGTATAACATTTTATGGCAACTGTAAACAAAGCGACGTGTCATACATATTCATCAGACATGTGCCTTCTAGTTACTGGTTAACAAATACAGTAGTTACATGCATTTAAGTGTTTATTATTTCCAAAATTTGCACAATGCAGGAACTAACTTTTGGATCACACCTCATACTATCTGATAATTTATGTTGCTACTTAAAAAATATAAAAATTCACTTTTTGTTGAAGAGCCTTTATTTTAAGAGTATACATTTTTTATTATTATTTAATTTAAAAAAATACAAAGGAAAAAGCTAAAGATTTTAAATTTATTTGAATTAAATTTGGCATTTTCTAAATATTGAGATATTTATCAACATGGCATAAGAGAAGAGAAATTCCTGCTACTCCCTTCACTGTTTTTATAATCCTTTTATAGTGACGTAATATTTTTTTAATGTAAAATGTTACTTTTTGTTTGTATTTTATTAAGATATAACCATGCAATATTCAGTTTACTTAAATTAATCATTCAATTTACCTTTTATATAGACAATGATCTTGTCTCAGCAATAATATCTAATTTAAAAATGTTAATAACTTTAGAACTTATTTGAGGTTCTTTAATATTATTTTTAAAACATCATTTTACCTTCAAAACCAATTAATTCTTTACTGACTACATTTAGGCTACACAGAAAACTTAATAATCAATGCTTACACCGACCTTCCTCATCATAGATGAACACATTGTTCTGGATGAAATCATTGAGCATTTGTTGCAACGACTTGTCTGCTTCGTAGACCAGCTCTCCCAGCAATGGATTCGGGTTACTATATAATTGGTTGCAAAACACCACTAGCAGGTCACAGATTACAACGTAGGCCTAAATATGTTTAAATAATATATTAATATTGTAGTAACATAGAATTTTATTTTCATTCAATATTAATTAATTTACTAGAACCAAATTTCATCTATTATGCATTTTTGAAAAAAAAACTGATATAAATTTAACAATGACATAGATCATTTGAAAAATTGCTATACAAAATTGCAAAGAATGAACAGATTTTTAAAAAACTTCTTGATTCAGCATTTTAAATTTTACATTCAATTTTCAATTTTGGGTTTAATTCTGATGTCAGTAAAAAAAACCTGAAAACTTTTAACAGAAGCCTAATTTATGGATCTTAATAGTACGATTAATCTACCTGTAGTAAATATAAAACTTAAATATCACTATAGAATTAACAGCTGTACATTGATTATAAAAACTCCTATAACACCAAGATGTAATTTCATTCATTTTGTACTGAAGAACTGCACAATGATTCAACAAATTGAAATTGAATATTTCAATTATTCAAGCAAGTAACACATTGAACTACTAATGTAATAGTAGCAAAGTATCTACTATTTACTAGAATCTAATGTATAGATTTCATTAATATATGTGTAGATTGGGCAAGACATTTTGTAACATTATACATTTTAATTTTAAAAGTACAGTAGAGTCTTGATAATTCGAGGTAGATAGGAACCAAGACCTCCTCGGATTACCAAAAACTCGAATTATACGAAAATACTTACGTGAGCATTAGAAAAAATAGATGTTTTATTGAACCCTAATTATATAGGTAATTAAAAATGCACTAAATAAGTTTATAGAACTTTATATGAACATTTCTTGGAAACCCGATTGATTTCCTTTGAACACTGTATTGATTTATAAACGTTTCTTGGAAGCCAGTTTCATTTCCTTTGCATACCATATTGATATAACATTTCTTGGAAGCCCGACTCATTTCCTTTGCATACCATATTTATATAAACATTTCTTAGAAGCCTGTTTCATTTCCTTTGCATACCATATTGACATAAACGTTTCTTGGAGACCTAACTTATTTCCTTTGCATACTGTATTGATATAAACATTTTTCAAGCCCAGTCTCAAGGTCTCCTATATTTATATATACAGTAGTTTCGAAAATCCAAATATTTCGAACTTCTGTATAATTCGACCATATTTTATCTATTTGAAAGAAATGATGAGTCAGGCCGCCAAGAAATATTTATATCAAAACAGTATGTAAAGAAAATGAGTCGGGCTTCCAAGAAATGTTCATATAAAGTTCTCCTATTTTTTCTAAAGCACAGGAATGCACTTCTGTATAATCCGAGTTTTCGGTTATCCGAGGAGTTCTCGGTTCCATCTACCTTGAATTATCGATACTCTACTGTATATATATTTTCATTCCCTACACACTTCAGTGCCACAAAACTTTGAGTGCTATAGTTGATGTTTCAACATATGAATAAGATGCCAGTGTCGAGACAGTAGACAATCCATAAATTTCATGTGGTTATTTTGTCAAAATTAATTATTAGGTTTACAACAATCTCAGTGTTTTAAACTATTAGTTAGAGCAGATTTTGTATTTTTTCCCAATACACCTTTTATCAAATGAATTTTTATTGATACTATTGATTTATAAGATTAAAACAAAAACTTTTCTAGATGCTGCATTGTCATTGATTGCATTTCCCCCACTGCTATTATATGTAGTGAAATAGTGTTATTTATTTTATTATTATAAGTACATTGTAAATAATATCTCGAATGGTGTAAGCCAAGTGAAAGCCATTGGAAAAAGAAGACATTTTTAAATTTTTTGTTAAACTAATGAGAAAAAAATTTGGCACAAATATATTCATTTCTTAAAATCGACCAATATAAATATTACATATTTGATGGCCACAGCATTAAAAGAGTAATTGTTATTCTAACAACTAGGTAATACAAATATCTGCAGAACTTTATTTTTTTCCTTAGTTAGAATTGTATGTTCATGTAAACAGTAATTCCCTGGCTAATTTAAATTACCCAATACTATTAATTATAGTATATTTTTCTACTATATAAGAAGTAATGCAATATATTTATTAAAATATTTATACATACTGTAATAATTTCACTGTGATAATAATTAGCAGTAAAGTGGAGTTATTAATTACATATAAACTTATAGTATTGATACAAAACTTTATAAAAATGTAAAGTTGCAAGCTCCTTTTATCTCCATAGAACTGTCACACGTTTTTGAAGTAGCTGCTTCTGATATGTTTTGAAATATCACAGGAGTAAATGATGAATTACCAATATTTTTTTTTTCAATTTCTTTACTAACTTGTTTTTTATTTCAAATGGGAAATCAGTATACACTTTTCTATAATACAAAAATTTGAGCTCATCTTGTGAACAAAGGTTGTTAACTGATTAATGACAAACACCAGCTCACAACTTACTGTTTGTTTTAGTTATAGTTTAGTTCTGTTGTTACTCACTGATGGTGATGACTTTATCAACGAAATGCATTTGTGAAAATAAATTAATGATTGCAGCTGATGTTCTTTAAGATTTATTTCTTTTCAATAATTTCTACAGGCAGTGTAAGGATATCTCACCCATGCAAGGTTTTCACACAACTCTTAATACAAAGTGGATTCAAGAAGCTAATTTAAATATGTAAAGAATTCACAATTCCCTCATAAACTATCTTCTTTGTTTACACTTCACATGGATACATCACAAATAAAATTTCCAAGTAAATAAGAGTAACTGCCTTACCTCTTCCCTATACAGTTGGGAATGTTCAACCACAAGTAACTCCTTCATTGTGTTAAGGAACTGAACCAGTTTATTTTTTACTTCATAAGCAGAATCTTGATTTGCTGCTCCTCCTTCAGAGAGTTCCTCCAAATGATCTAAATCCCACAAGATGCCAAAGTAACAGGCGGAGATGCAATATTTTACTGCCTGCAGACAGTTACAGAAATCATTTCAATTTTAAAATGATTATAAAATAGTAATTAAAAAGTTGAAAAAAAATTTCAAAACAAAAGTTCATAAAAAATACGTACAATGTCTGAAATAAGATATTTGTAAAACATATCCTCCCATGTATTGTTAAAATATATAGAATAAAATTAAAATTTTTATAGATTGTACTCTATCCAGATCTTCATAACTAAATATTACCTATGTATCAAAATGTATATTAAACATTTGTTTTGTAGTTAGCAAACAAATTTAAATACTCTGGCCTTTCGGATTGGCTGCAATGCCAACTTTGTGGCGGCAAAGAGGAGAGCCTGGAGCATATATTCCTTAATGGAGGGTGATGTTGATCGCCTGCACGTGGTGCCCCCTGCCTGAAATAACTGAACGATCAACACGAGGCTCGCCTTCAGCACGCTGACCATAAAATGAGAGGCCTTCAACAAAAAAAAAGAGTTTTAAACGGTCCTTCTCAGGACCTGGACGCGAGCCTCCGCATTCTGTATTGGAATGCTGGAGGCCTCAACAGCAGTAAATTTGTAGAATTTAAACGAAACGTCATCAATTTCGACGTAGATATATATTTTATAGCCGAAGCCGGAGCGGCAACGGACAATATCCAATACTACAACATAGCTAACTACATGACTTACACGCTGAATCGATCTCGACAAATAGCATCAGGAATTATTGCCGGAATAAAAAGTGACCTGCGTGCCAAGTTTAAGACACTCCATGAGATGCGGGAGGGGGATAAGGCCGAAATTGTTCTTGTCGAAGTCTGGAAGTATAAAAAATGTTTCAGCATTGTAAGCCTTTACAACCCACCGGGAAATGTACTGCCAACTTTATACGTGGAAGCTACGCTTCAACCAAACAGCATTATAGTTGGAGACTTCAACAGCCCGTCCACAAGATGGGGTTACTCCGCGACGACCCGAGCCGGTGAAAGGGTAGAAGATATGGTTGACGACAATTTATTGGAAGTCGTTGAAACACCCCCAACATTCCTGTCGTACTCTGGCAGTACTACTAGACCGGACCTGGTGATCCTGGATCCGCAACTGTCTCAAAAAACTAAAGTTAGGCTTCTGGATGACGCAGCAGGGTGCGGACACCGAGCGATACTGATACATACAAGCCTATTCAAAACGCTCAAACCTCCATCTAGAGCTCCCCGATGGAATTTTGTGAAGGCGAACTGGACGGCGTATAGCGCACTTACGGACGACATCATAGCAGAAAGCATTGACTGGAGTTCGCTGGAGAAGGCTGTCGAGAGCTTTAATAAAACAATCCTAGAATGCAGCACGTCCTGCATACCAAGGGGTCAGGTCAAAGCCTACCGGCCCTTCTGGAGTGACAAACTGGATGAGCTGAAAAATATAAGGAATGCAGCAAGAAGGGAAGCAGAAAGAACAAATGATATCCTCGACTGTTCGGCCTTACGCAGGGCACAAGCACAACTTCAAAAAGAAATAAAACAGTCTAAAAGAGAATCCTTTCGAAAATTTCTAGGCACCCTTGACTTTCGGAGGGATGGGGCAAAAGCACACAAATTTATATCGCGACTCAATAGTGACTCACCGCCTGCAGAGCAAGAACCCTTCACGAAGGGAACAAGATGCTATACTGAACCAAGAGATATCGCTAACCTACTGTGTAAGCACTATGCGAACATCAGTCGTGTAAACCAGCCTAAAAGTGCATACAAAAAGCTGTTAAAGCACCCCAAAAGCTCATGCCCAACTAGAGAAGACAGCAGAATATGCTCAGAGGATTTCACGTTGGCCGAGTTGGAACAAGCACTCCAGGAAACAAAAACAGGGAAAGCTCCAGGTGTGGATCACATTTTCTCGGAATTCCTTATTAACTTGGGCCAAAAGGCAAAATTGCTCTTCTTGGAGATAGTGAACCTATCCTGGGCTAGCCATGTACCTCATCAATGGCGAAAAGGTGAAATAGTGCCAATCCATAAGAAAGGCAAACCTATCAGTGAAGCAGGAAGCTACAGACCAGTTGCTCTAACGAGTGCATGTAGTAAAGTAATGGAAAGAATGGTTGCCCGCCGACTGAGCCAATTCTTCGATTTACACAACACCATCGATGATGACCAAGCAGGATTCAGACCGAGACGAAGTACGATGGATCAAGTAGTATACTTCTCACAGTGTGTCAAAGACGGCTTCCAAAGGAAAATGTCCACCTTGTCTGTACTAATAGACCTAAAAAATGCCTACGACACCGTTTGGAGAGAAATGCTCATACACAAGCTAGCCCAAAGTGAAGTAAGGGACAATTTATTTAAGTGGATCAAATCCTTTCTGTCGCAACGACTTATTAGAGTAAGATATACAGGAGGAATGTCCAAATATCGTATCCAAAGACAGGGATTAGCACAAGGAGCCGTAATCAGTTGTATACTCTTTAATTTGATGATCAATGACGTACTCACGGCAGTTCGAGCAGTGCCTGGAGTACAAGGCCTACTCTATGCAGATGATCTAATTCTCTGGGCTAGTGGTAGCAACATCAAATCACTAGAAGAAGCAATAAACAAGGCACTGACTAACCTGCTGCTTTGGACGGAGACTAACGCGATGTGTGTGAATGCGAATAAATCAATTTACCAACTTTTTACACTTTCAACAAGGCGACCTGAAATCTCTCTGCGATACGGGAATAGCGAACTCATGGAGAGCAATATCTGCAAGTACCTGGGAGTTTCAATAGATTCCAAAATGACCTGGAAACCACACATCAAAGAAAGCGCCAACAGAGCCATTAAAAGAGCAAGACTGCTGAAACGCCTAACTGCCACAACATGGGGAGCAAATCAGGATGTACTGAACACAGCGTACAAAACATATATACGCCCCATACTCGAGTACGGAGCTGAAGCAACAATCACAGCGTCAAACACCACATCCCAAATCTTGGATAGAACCCAAAATGCAGTCCTCCGAGTCATCACTGGTGCACCAAAATCGACCCCGATAGCAGCAATGGAGGCACAGTTGGAAACAGAGCCAATGCAGTTTAGAAGAGAAAAACTCAGCCTCGGGTTTTGGGAGAGAAACAAAAGGACGTACAGCCACCGATGGGCAAACTTTAAAGAAGCCACAACGAGGCTAAAAACACAAAAAACTCCGATAACCACATATAAAGAGTTGATTAAGAAATACAACATCAACATTGGCACTCATACAACAGATATCAGGAAACATGAAGTGTTCAATTCACTGCCCAAGGGAATCCTAAATCTTCTTGACCACAACATCCCAAAGAAAGATTGTAACCCACTAGAACTAAAGGCTGCAGCCCTCAGAACCATCAACACAGTCTATCCAGAGACACAGTGGCTACATGTATATACCGATGGATCGTGCCTCCCAGACAAAGGACAGACTGGAGCTGGTTATTACTGTAATCTTTTCGAAGGATCGCTAGCAGTTGGCAACAACCAAAGTAACTTTGACGGTGAAATAACCGCCATACTAGCGGCATCAAACGAAATGAAGAAAATAAAGACACCGGCACAAGCAGTCTTTCTTGTAGATTCAATGGCTGCAATAATGGCCGTAACAAATAACAAGAAGACCGATTGCAGATCCACTCTAGCCTGCCGTCAAAATTTGTCAAAACTAATGAATAGGGGATGGAAAATTGAATTACAATGGATCCCCAGCCACGTGGATATAAGAGGAAATGAATTAGCTGACTCATTGGCAAAAAAAGGAACAAGCTCCCACAGCCGAGCGTAGCAACTTCGCTCCCCTCCATAAAAATACAAATAAATGCTGCAATAAAGAGGAGCACTCAGGCCTACTTACGAGAAGCATCTTTTAATAAACGTTGGGCTACTCTTGTCGAAAACGGGCCAATTAACAACATGTTACCCCGACGGGACGGGGTTGCACTTTTTAGACTCACAACTGGACACGATTACCTAGCTGCACACCTAAACAAGATACACGTCTTCTCGTCTCCCAGGTGCACCCTATGTGACAGCGGGGAGGACATGACAGCTGAGCACCTCCAGTCATGTACAGCTCTGGACCATGGACCCCTGAACGACACGAAGGAAGAAGAGATCTCTCGCCTCTACTGGTCAGCGCGCCACCAAATGGCCCAACAGCCAAGAGTGGGCGTTGGCTAGTAAGTAAGTAAGTATATATTCCTTAATTGTCACTACCCGATTCCTGCAAGGGATATTCTACGAATCCAAGTATCAGCATAGCAGGAAATGTTAAAGAATAAACAATACTGGACTATTGCATCTATCTCATACCATGGACATCAGGCTATCTGCTACACCTGAGTTCACGAAGAAGTAAGTAAGCAAAAACATTTAATAATATAATTTTTTAATAAAAATATTCAATGGATAATTAGTTGAAATTATTAATAGTCGAATTAGAAATATATAGAAGTTAATACTGTATAACCATAACACAGATTTACTAGGGCAGCTTAGATACACAATTTTTGTACTGTTATTTAAAAAATACAGCACAATTAATTATAAGAAATCAAAATATCCAAAATGACAAAAAGTAATACATGTTGAAAATAGTTTCACCGATTGTCAAGGACAATAACATCCATAAGTTTTCATATTGTATTATATATTACTAATAATGCACACAGATTTTACAGATCTGAGGCGCAATTACCTCCTCTGGTAATAGTTTATTGCCATCCCTCGCTTCCAAAACATCTTTGAATAATTGTGACCATATGTTCCAGTTACCAATGTTGTGACAAGAGTAAAAAATTGACACTTTCTTCAAACTGTTGACAACGTTGAAGGTTTCATCATCATCCGGCGTTTCTGCCTAGAAATCATATATTTTTATAAATATAAGAAATTATAAGACAAACTAGACAGGGCTAAAAGTCAATAATGTAAACATTAACTTTAAACCTAGTACCATGAGGTTTTATTAGGTGGTTATGTTCATGTTGATTATTATATTTCAAATTTGGTTATCATGTTGTGTCTGCTATAGATTCTTGTTTATTTCAGGATGGGCATTTAAATTTAATTTTTAAATTCCCATGTGTATCCTGATTTTCCTGGCTCAAAATAATAAAAATCTTGTTGCATATCGACTCATTTTATGTTTGGATTTTTTTGTTCTTTTAATTAATAATCAATCGATTTTGGTATATTGATTTACTTTTCTCTTTTTAATGGTCATCCAAAAAACTATTAACAGAAAAATAACTATAATAAATTGCATAACAAGTTGTATTATTAAAAATATAAAATTTGTAAATAGGTTTCTTTATACTTGTAGTGTTTGAAAATACTTAGTTTCCAGCACACACAGTACTCAGAAAATAATCCTTAACTTTCATGTTTTTGGATGGGAGTACGGTCATAAGAATTGCATTTAGACAAACAGATGTGTTTCTTCCTCCTCAAAATTTATTACATCTCGTTTTTGTACATTTGTTCATTATTTAATAAAGGATGCAAAAAGCTTTACTATATCTAAATTGTCTCTGTTTTCAGGAGTATCGATATATGTAAAACTCGACATACATACTTGCTCTAGATAATAAGAAGACTACTTGAGTTTGAACTGATGGTTGTAAAAAGTCAAGGAAGGAGTGTTTACAATGCGGTCACAAGCTGGGAAAGAAAGTTGTGCTTTAATGGATTCCCGCTCATTGCAGAGTAAACGGAATAGAGATAACTGATCTCATAGCAAATGACGCTAGTGAACTGTGCCCTGTGCCTCAATTTCACAAACACAATTTAGGGCTTTTGTGGATAATGAGTCGACTGCAGAGTGGGTGGAGCTTATAATTATGTATTAAAGGGTCGAAGCTTGCAAAGATTGCAGAAAACACTGATTGATCTCGTCCTTTATCTGAACCTCCCTAGACCAAAGACCATAGAATCTCACCAGTTTTGTTGCAAGAGCAAGGACAGGAAATCTGGTGAATCAGAGTTGCCTGAAACGTTTTTAACTTGGCAGACACTCCCATCTGTCTCGCATGAAGGGAGGAAGAGAAAACTGTGAAGCATGTCTTGCTTCTAAGTCGCTGTCCTTTACTAGCCAGGAATATATTCAGAGAAAAGACCAACGAACTAGAGATACCATCCTGAAAAGCTGTTCATATTGGGACTGGCAGAGGCAAGTGGACACAGGACAACTGACCATCAGCTGTACTAAGCAGCTGGATGTCTGATAGAAGAAGTAAGAAGTAAATATGATCTGATTTATTGCTTCATTAAATCAGTCGAGTATTACTTGACTGTTATTACCTGAGAAAATTTGGGAAAGATTAGGGTTTCACTGTATGGTTATTCAAGTACAATGTAGAAATGCATGATAAATACATGAGTACATAAACAAATATATTAGCAGGTGACTTATTGAAATAGCTAGCACATAAGGGTTTGATGGCTTTATATTAAGAAAAAGTTAGTTAAATTTGTCAAATACATTAAAATAAATTTTAAAATAAAAGAAAGTTACACAATCTACCAACAGTACTATACATTTTACTCTCAAGGAAAGATATACATTCCTTAAATCCATCACCCAATTTTTAGAAATTAGGTTTAAAAGGATTTGTGATACTTGAAAACTAGTTGACTCCATTATAAATAAAGTTATAAGTTCTCTCCATAAATGTATACTAACCCCTTCAATGAGACAATTCCATTCATCCATTGATTCCTTATATTTGTTTACAATTGTATCAATTAATGTGCTCCGTTGCACATCACATCTTGTAAATATGGCATTGCCTTCTGTACACAAGATCTCCAATGTCTTAGCACAAGTTTCTAATACATCTGTATCATGATGCTTCTCAGCCACCTGATGTAGTTTCTTCAGAAGTAAATCCAAGTTCTAAAATAAACAATATAGGACTGATCTTAAGACTGCAGAGGTTATGGATCTTATTTTTAAGGCTGAGGCTTTTATATATTTGCTTTTTTAAAAAAGTAATGATTATTTTCTTTAATTCTTAAAACTAATATAGTTTTCATATAAAAGTTAACAGAACAAAACTGTTTAGAAACAAAAACTTTTAAGAAAGACTTTTATACAATTTAACCCTTTACACACGTATAACATGATTTCTCGTAGGGCTGAAATCTCTGCTAGCGTGTATTATGAGAAATCATGTATTTACAATATTTTGTTTATGGAAGTCCTAGTTGTTTGTTTAAAGTCCATTACAATGTTTGACAATATTTGTTTGGTGTAAATAAACTCTTCTGCTACATTTATTGGTCTTGGCCACATGCTACCGATCCACATTCTGTTGTTATAGCCACCAGGCACCATTACGTCTATACATTGGTCTATACATACCCATATGAAGGTATTCTCGGCAGGACGCAGCGTCTGCCAACTGTCCTGTCGTATTTTGTGTTGGCATTGTGATTGCTATAGTTGTTTACTGTTTACATGAGTGACTTTTGTTTGTACTCTAAGAATAATTTATTGTTTATGATTTGGTGAATAATAATTTTAGTTACTTTAATTTTATTTTAAATGGATTTATTGATATCTTGAATTACCTAAAGTAAAAATATAAAAAACTATAAAAATAACTAGTTTATAATTTTTTTTATTCAAATACATCTTTAGGAACTCAGAATTAAATAGAACTTTGTACATTTCGCAAAAAAGTTTTTTAATCTAATAGCACGTAATCTGTTACTTGCCCTTTATATGTCCCGCGTGTTTAGGGTTAAAATTCATCTGTTTGGAATTAAACTTATGTGTACGCAATATTTTTAAAATGTACGTAAGCTTTGTATAGCGCTAAATGACCAAAAGCTTTGGTTATGAAGAAAAGTTTTTATCAATAGCTTTTGGTTACATGATGACATGTATACACTGAGATATATACAATACCAAATGGGCTAAATGACTACAGATGAGGTCATAAGAAAACAAGAACATATTTTTAATTTTCCAGATTATGTATATTTTTACATAAAAAGAAATATTCTATACATAAGGTAGGAAACAACACGGTAAAATGGCTTCTGCCAAGTGCTTTCATGTGTTTTATCACACCAGCCAGGTATAACTGGCAATTTATCAACTGTATGCAACCAATTACTAGCTTTTTGTGATAGTTAACCACTTTAACATTAGTTTATGACCATCTGAATTTAAAATTTTGTAAATTTGTAAAAACTTACTGAGACTGAACATTTTTGATCGCTATGTGGCAATCATCATCAGTGTGTTTTGTGATAGCTTTGAAATCCATTAGTGGTCAGAATTTCTACATAATCTAACTGAATTTGCCTAGATGAAACAATATTACTAATAGAATTTTGAATGAAATGCAAACAACCCTTGTGAGGCTTTAGCAGTGAATGTATTCTTTCTATCTAATATATAAACTTCTTCCTGTATTCTTTAACTTCTCTATCCACTTTTCTTTGAAAAACATTTCTGCCTGCTTCTTACAAAGCTCTACAAAGCTTAATGATTTCAACTTGGACAATTTAAAAGTACGGTTGTGCAATCTCATCAGCTTTCTCATTACTGAAGCCTCACACAATGAGTTAAAATCCACAAGAAAACATGTTATTCTCTGCTTACCCCAAATTCACTTTCAACTTTTCCACAACCCCATTTACTCTAAACGTCCCTATTGCTTTAAAACATTTACTTTTCAAATTACAAAAACGCAAATGATATTACAAAGAAAAGATCCAAGAGAGAGGCAATGTTTGTTATTTACCATTGAATTATTACTTTTTTTCATTTTACCACTGGCAAGAAATTTTGTCTCAAATTAATATGTTGAAATTATTTTAATAGACTGTAACGTTTTTTTATATAAACCACTAAAACTATAAATAACAAGCAAGAATTCAGAATATATTATAAGTGAATTAGAAAAGGATAAACAGAAAATGTAAACACTTGAGCCATAACCTAAAAAAGGTTATGATACAATATTAAAGCCACATTTAAAGAAGAAACAGCACTCAATTATAAATAAAACAACGCAAGATTAAGAAAGAAATTTACAAGACATAAAATTATTGCATATAGTATCAAAACTTAACTGTTCATGAAAGAAGATGAAAAATCAAATAATCAGTGTGTTATTTAACAGATGTTTCAACAAACAAACAAAGTTTTATTCTTTTTCTCTAGTCTCAAATAAGAAAAATTCATTAAGAAAAAAAGGAGCCTTGGTACTGGAAGCTAAAACTTAGTTGGTCCAGAAATTTTATTAGAGGAAGAATTTGAATATTAAGAAAGCAAGCCTAAATAAAAGTTAATAGAAGCTAATATTAGTGAAAGTATACAAAATATAGTGGTGAAGGAAATTTGATTATAAAATAAATTTAAAGGCTATAAATTTGAACAAGAACAATAAGTCTCAGCTAAGTACTAGATTAAGGAAAACCTGTAATTAGTATTTAAGTTAATATCATAGAACCCTTCTTATAAGCAAAATCAGTTAATTAAATTCATTAAAAAAACATTTTAATATTCTTTTCAAAACTAATAACTCCAGGCCTAGGAATTTCTCTTCTAAAATTTAATAAAGAGTTAATTGCATAAACCAATTTTATTTTGTAACCAGAAGTGCTCAATAGATTTATAATAATTAATACCCACCGAATAACCTGGGAGAAAAAGTCTTGTGCTATTTAATTAAATTAAATTAATAGAGTGTATTTAAAAAAAAAATTGTAACTAGACTAAATTAAAACAAAGATTAATTGAATTAAAAGAAAGTGTTCATTATTTATTTCTATAAATGGTAAGTAATAAAAAAGAAAAAAAATCTAAATTTTACTGTTAGGGTTACAATATGATTGTAATTCTAACTGGTGCCCAGCAACTTATTGTTCTCTAAGGATAATTATTAAATTTTGTTTTATTATAAAAAAATTATGATTACAATTTGATTACCACAAGGTGGAGCAGTTGTAGTAAGGAAATTATTTATATTTACCATAACATATAAATATATTACAAGAGATATTGTTGATTGCAGCTTTTTTTAATTCTAAACAACCAAAATTTACCAATAAAAGTAATACATAAATCATTAGCCATTCAGACTACAAAAAAATATTTTTTTTTATTTAAAAGCTCCATCTCATTTTAGAAAATCTGGATTAGTCTGTTAGGCTAACCATATAAAACAATTAAAATAATAGATAATCTAGCAAAAAAAAATAAATAAACACTATTTAAATATGTTTTAATATATTAAACTTACAGCCTCCTGCCTGGATGTTGTGTATATTTCCAAATCAAAATACTGTGGGATGGAAATCAAATTTGCCAATTTATCTGGATCAGCTCTGTATTTATCAATAAGTGGTGGCAGTGTACTGATAAAATGCTCCGTCAATCTTTGTTTGTCATCTTGCACCAGCTTCACCTCCTTTACTGACGGAATCTGTGAATATTCAAATAAAACTTTTTTAAATGTTTTAGTGATTTTGAGTATAAACCTCACTTATTACTTTTGTATCCTGAAACATAAACACAAAATTGAAATACAGTAGTTTATTACAGTGACTCTACAGCTTTACGACCACTTCTATGATACATAATCAAAATGATGTAACCACACACAACAAATATAAATGGTAAGATTTCAAAGAAGTTATAATTAATCTGGTTTTTAATGTATTGAGGAAGGGGAATAACAAAAATATATATGTTTCCATATCTTTGAAACACATACGTGGAAATGAGACTCGTTGGAAGTTATAAAGTCTAATTTCCCTGACTTTATAACTGACAGGGGAATCAGAAAATAGTATGACAAAGGAAACATAAAAAATTTTAATCGCCTGAAGATTTTAAAAAATATACAACTAACAAAGCAAGAAAAATATTTTATAAAAATATTTAGTTCATGGTGAGCCAATTATATTTATAATATTTAAAATGGTTTGCACATCAAATAAAATACCTTAAAGACCAAGGAGATATTACAAAACTACAAATATTAAATCCCTAATAAATTGCTCCGTACTATAAAGAATTATCGATCAAAAGTAATATTAAATAGTATCAGAGTGGCAAACCTACATTTAAATTGGAAAACTGGATAGTTTGAAATTTACTAATTCAATTCTACATAAATACTATATATTTACAGCATAACTCTAGGATCAGGGAGTAAAAACACATTGAAAACATTTACATAAAAAAAAAAAAATTGGAACAGTTTAATGTTGGTTATACAATATTCCCAAATAAAGGAAGGTCTTGTATTAATTTAGTTTTAAACATTAAAACGTTTAGCACGGCTAGCATACCTTCATGCTCTGGATTCCCTTACGAGGCACTGAGAGCGTTATCTATGACTTCGTTTACACTATCGATCTCTATGGCTTTGTGAAACACATGACACAAATAGAAACAAACATTCCGAGTTAAACATTGAGTGGTTATTTTAGTATGTAAATTATATTTTTTCTCTGTCTTATTTATTGTTTTATTATTTGTCATACAGTATTCTATCATTTGTATTTTTTTTTTTTTTTAATTGTGACCCGATAAATAAAACAATATTTTAGTGTCTAATACAGAGTTTTGATGGCCTCAGTAAACCTGTATACGTTAGAAATAAAATTAATGAGATGAAAACAACAGGCACGATAATTAGATGCTACGACAATCTATGCTATGACAACCCTCATAGCATTCCACTGCCGTCAGAGGTGAAAGTTAACGAAAAAACATACAGTAGTTTGATGTTTACATTATCGATCTCTATGGCTTCGTGAAACACATGGCACAAACAGAAACAAACATTCCGAGTTAAACGCTGAGTGCTTATTTTAGTATGTAATATATTTTAGTAGCAGGGTCTTTAGTTTTGTATGTAAATTATATTTTTTCTCTGTCTTATTTATTGTTTTATTATTTGTCACACAGTATTTTATCATTTGTATTTCTTTTTTTTTAATTGTGACCCGATAAATAAAACAATATTTTAGTGTCTAATACAGTGTTTTGATGTCCTCAGTAAACCTGTATACGTTAGAAATAAACTTAATGAGATGAAAACAACAGGCACGATAATTAGATGCTACGACAACCCGCATAGCATTCCACTGCCGTCAGAGGTGGAAGTTAACGAAAAAACATACAGTAGATTGATCAGATCATCAATATCGTCGCCATGCTGAATGTGTTAAGAACAGTTACATCTCAATGTTGCATAATGTTATTTAGAAGGAACATTGTAGAAACACTTCATTTCAACAGTATTTAGAGTTACATCATGTTCTGATAACATTTTCACTTGAAGCAATTTCATCAAAAACAAGAAAGTTCAACTGTTTAAGCCATATTTGTTGACATTATTAGAGTCTAAGCTCGGAAGAGTACAAAGAAAAACGTTATGGAATAAAATCACAGAAGAAAAATATTTTCTCACTTATCTGAACACTGAATGTAAATACGTCCTCAAGAAAATAAGTGGGGGAGAGAATGGTGTAATGTGTCACCCACTCCACTCAACTTATATATGGGCAACATTATTATTTAAATTGAAACAATAAATTATTGTTTCTTCAGTAGAACACTTGTGTTGATGTGAGAAAATTTCATGACTAACTAAACTGCAGAGCGATTATTTGAACCTTATTATTATTGTCCTTCTAATAATAAGAAATAAAAGCTGTCTGCAGCTTTTAAGAAATAAGAAAGTCATAAAATAAAAAAATGAAAATTATCATAAAAGTTATATTATGTCAGAAGCTGAAACTAATAATAATAGCATAATATATCACATTATGAACTTTAATAATAATAATGATATAATTTTAAGAATAAGGAAAGTTTTACCTTCATTTATATGAAACAAATTAGGTAAGGTAATGTTGTATTCTTTTGTACAAAGAATATTCTACAAAATCAATTGTTATTAGTTTAAATTGCTATCTAATTTAAATAATTATTGGTTAGTTTACAGAATACTTAGTTATTCATTAAGTGATTAACTGATAACTGATTAAACACGTCGAATTTATTACACTCTTTAAACGACTTTTAAAATAAAGTATTGTATTTAAAAAAAAAAATGGATGAGTAACATCCACTACAAATTCAGTAATGGAAATATGATCTCAAGATATTTTCAAAAATGTTTTTGACATTTCAAGAGATTCAAGAAAGGTCAGAAAAAGAACAATAAAATTACATAAGGCCCTGACACTTCCAGCAACTTTATATAGATTAGTAAGATATGGACAAAGACAAGTACCAATATATAAATCATTTACAAACAAATTTAAGTGACAAAGATATCTGAAATTATTTTTACATACACAACATCAAAAATAATAACTACGATGTAAGTTTTTTCATTTTCTCATAAGCAAAATTAGAGAAAATTTTACATAAATTTTTTATGAAGGGCAGAAAGTTCAACCTTTAAAAAGTAAATTCAGAAATTTACATTATATATAAATTCAAATTGTTCTTATTTTTTTATTTAACCAACTAACTGTATTTCTGCTCTCTAAACAATGAAATTAGTAAAGATATAATTAAAATCAATGCATTAATTCTCATTTGAAAATTTATCTTACTTCTGAGGCCAAAACATCAACAAAATATTTTTATATTATTCTTTTTCTAGCCTATTTACATTCTTCACTTGTCTCCAATTTTTTCAGTGACTTTTTTTAACATTCTATTTCTGTTGTGCAGAGCTTTGAAATTCTTGTATTTTCTCTTGTTATAAATGAATTTAAAATTTATGTTAGGTATTCTAGCTATTTGGATAGTCTTTCAGTAATTGGAACCATATGAACTTTATATTTAAGCATTGCAAATTTTAAAAAAGTAGCTTTCAGAAATCAGAAAAAAGTAGTTTTCTTTCTTTAACCCATTCGCTTACAATGACGGCGATCCGCCGTTGCGACCCAGTGTGCCATTCTGTGAAGCGACGGTGAAGTTGGGTTAGTTCTTAATAAATCCAATAGATCGCATATGCATCTTATTCTAGAGACTTAGGGCTTTCCAATGGTAGTATTTTTATCTTCTTTGGACTGTCAGTTCTTTAAATAATTACGTTTTAATCTGGCAACCGATCAGCTGACAATGTCTGTAATGTTGTGTTTATGTCGTAGTTGTGTGGGATATGTTTATAAGCTAATCTAATTGTATTTAATTTGTTATTTGTGTTCTTTCTAAGTTAAAAATGAGTGGATTTAATATTTTATTTGTTGATGAATGTGGGAAGGAGTTGAAGGATTGTGAAATTGAAAGAATTATTGGAGAATGTCACAGTGACAGTGAGAGTGATTTGTTTGATGAAACATTTGAGAGTGATAATGAAATAGGACAGTTGGACATTGAATCTCAAATAGATGTACAAGTAAGTAATGAATCAAATAAAATCATAATAGACTGTAATATAACAGGTTCACCACATCATGAAAAATGTAATCTGCCTTGTTCTGCAATAAGTGATAAGTTGCAACTTGAGCAGCCCTCTAGTAGTTATGTTAGGCCTAGGACTCCACTAGATGTAACTAATGTAATTTCTGATATAAATGTTCATGATAGGCCTGTATTACCATCTAATTAAGATGATGAAAGCTCACAGATATCCAATCTAATTGAGCTACTCAATCAAATCTACCGTGATGGAATAATTGCCCCTCTGTCTCCTACTGCTAGTGAGGAGGCTGATGACCCTAGTTTTCTTGATCCTTGTCCTAGACCTATTAGAGTTAGTACTAGAGATAGGGGTAAACCAAGAAGGGTTAGGCTTTAAAGAAAAAATTCCATGTTCCAAACCACCTAAGCCCACTAAAATGCCAAAGAACCAGTCGGTGGGAGTGTGGACTGTGCCTCGTCGCACTTCACCTACCAGAATGTTTTGAAGTATATCACACAAAAATTAACTTTTCTTGACTCTTGTGAAATTGAAACATATTCTTTGCACTCTAAGAATATTTTGGAGTATTTTCAAAGGTAATTTATGCTTTTACTTTAGGATAATTGAAATTTTAAAAAAAATTAATATTTTTCATTGAAACATTTTAGTTTTTTACATATTATTAAATTATAAAAGAAAAGATATTATAAATATTAGTATATATTTTGAAAGTAAATGTACTTGTGAATAAAAAAATAACAATAGGTTCCATAAGAAACATAAATATGAACTGAAAAAAATTAATCAACAAAAACCTTTTAAAATGGTCTAAAAAATTAGTTTTTTTTATGGCTCAGTCGGTGTAAAAAAAATTGTAAGCGAATGGGTTAATCAAATTATTTTCAAATGTGAATAAACTCACTTTACATGTGGAAGATATAAAGGTGATTTTACAACTAGTTATTAAAAGGTACCTTATACACGTAATAAGGTGGATTTTATAATAAAAAAATTATTCAACAATGTTAATTCATTCAAATCTGTATTAAGATAATCAATACACATTACACATCATCAGTAACTACTGTACACCCTTATATTAACTACAAAGTTGGTGACTTTTGGAAGTCTAGATGTCTTTGACAGGTGTCAGTTAATTATATCTGAGTCAGATGAGAAGAAGGATGAAATACTTCAGAAACAAATCAAATATTTTAGTATGTTTATGTATGACTATATCATGAATAGAGATTTTGACAAAGTAAAAGTAATATTTTATTTTTAAAAAGCCTGAATAATAAAAACATTAAATTTAAAAGTCAACTACTTTTTTTAGTTTTATATTGGTTTTAGTAAACCTGTTATCTTTATCTTTAAGAAATTGCCCTTAATTTTTATAACTGTAAACTTTTTTTTTAAATATTTAATTTTAATATGTTTATACTTTGACTCTAAATTTAATCTCCAAAGAAAGCATATCTAAAAATTTAGCAAAATATTACACATAGTAAATACACACAGTAATAATTTTCAAAACCATCAACAAATTTTTTTTGAAAAATAACGAATTTTGTTTTAAAATTGTAATTTTAAGACTGGTGAAATCAAACAACAGAATTTTGTTGGAAGAAATGCTTACCTTTCTAGTGGGTCCACGGCCTACAGGAGCTTCTCCTGTCGCAGCCTGGCGTACACAACATACCATCAACTCTATCAAACTAGTTTCCTGCCTATCATCAAGAGGTTCTTCTGCATTCCCTGGCTCTTCCAATAACAAATCCGTCATACATTCCCAATCTTTCATCATTTCATTTGATTCTATTAAAGAGTCCACTAAATATGCTCCATGCTCGTGTAACTGAAAAAAAACAATTCATCCCATTTACGCCTATTTACATTTATGCAGTTTTTAAAATTCTATTACTTGATTTTTTTAAAAAAATTCTCACCTCAGACTCTATGAAAAACTGTACCAAATCCCTTATAAGAGGGGTGTTTGGGAGTCTTTTTTTGCCTCGTTTCGTCCTAATACATGTTGATACATCTTCTAACACAAACAGACGCTCATTTAGAAATTCCCCGGCTGCTTGGGCAACAGCTCGATGTGATGAATACACCAGCTCGTACACATGTTCACAGTCCTTATCAGTCAATATATCTCTGTGATGTCTATAAATATTAAAAATTGTGAAATTTAAAACTAGCAAGTAATAAGTTGAGAACTAAAATAATTTCAACTTTTATACACTTTCAAAAATACAAAAAGTACAGTATCATATTTCAGAAAGTATACATTATATTTCAGTAATGCAGTAACAAATATTAAAAATTTCAGTGTATACAAATTTTTTCTGCAGATTTATGTTTAAAACAAAAAATGTATACCTGCTACACATAAACTTTGAGTAAAAAAAAAAACATTGCTTTATTTATTAATATAGTTATTATCAATACACCATACAGTTTCGAAGTTTTAATTTTTTTTAGCATAAAACTAAATCCAGATGTCGCATTGAATAAAAGATAATAATTATAACAGCATCCATATAACCTACGTATATTCTTGGCCAGAATATCAAGACTAAGATACACATCTGACAACATCGAAATCTGGCTTTAAAATCACCACTTTATCGATACTCTTATCTCTAAAACAAAGATCTTTTTAGGCTAGATTTTTCTGACTTGTGAACCGGTATTACATGTTGAAAACAAATTACAAAATAACTTTACTATATTTTTACCAAGAAAGTGATGAGATTGAGGTGTAATAATTCGCAATACAAATCATTCAACAGAATAATAAAATAAAATGTTGACAGCTTTTTAAATAATTAAATTTCATTTTTAATTAAATTGACTAACTTCTTCGTTATGACAATTTAAGATTGTCATAATAATCATCGTGAAAAATAGATTCTACATCAGCTATTCACAACAGTGTCATAAAAATTTAAATCAGTCAAATCCCTGAAAAAGCAGTCAAATGATAAACAAAAAAAGATCTATAACTTTTGCTTTGTAAACAAATAGACGTGTAATTGTATCATTTCTAGGAGTTAACAGCAAATAATCCTTAAATAGAAGACAGACTTATAAAATTATAAATAACAAAGTAACACTGAAAATATAAATTTCATGATTCAAATTTTAAAGTTTTGACATTATATAAAAAGTGTTAAATTGATTCGAAAGTCAAATTACAGATACGTCAAATTACAGTTCAGTCCCAGTAATTTAAGCCTAGTATATCAAAGTTCTTACTAGTCTTATAAACAAAAAAATTAATTAATTATATTTAAGGTGTACTTAATTTTTAATAATATGAGGGTTATTTAAAACGTTCTCCAAAACAGGCTTCCTGCACAATACTAGGTCATTCTTTATAGGTAAATACAGACATGTATTTGTTGTTCCCATATACTTGAGTATTGATTTGTGAAAATAGAAAATACCAAAACTCCAGAGCGGTGATTAAGTACTTTGTAAAGGAAGATATGAAAGCAAACGACACATATGCTTACTTTAAAATATTTTGAGGGAGGTTTTCCTTTATATTCAACTGTTGCCAAATGGTCTATAGAGTTTAAGTTTGGGCCAATTAACTTTAATGATGAGCTGTGAGGTTTTCGGCTAAGACATGCCAAGTTTATCCTTAAATGAAAAAGAACTGTTTTCTTTGATTGATGATTTAAAATGTAATAAAATTTGTTATTACATTTTCTGTTGTTTTTATTTTTAAACAAACTGTATGAATTAAACCAGTATGAATTCAAACCGTACGAATTAAAATAATTTTACTGGATAAAAAAAACAACCAGCATGGTATAGTAAAGTAAATTCACTAAAAGTATTCATGACGTTCTACAACAGAAACCTGTAACCAAACTGAACCCAACGTAATGATGTGAATTCTCAAAACTCACTCGATAAAAAAAGAAGATAAAATATTAGCTTGCAAAACTGAGGAACAACCCAATATACTTTATAAAATGAAATTATAAAAGAAATTTCTATAACCAAAACTATTAATGAAAGAACTGATATAGAAATATGAGATCACGACATATACTTAGCATGGAATTTTTGTAGTAGTACTTACTTGAGAATGCTAATAACTAGTCTGACTGCTTGCACCGACACATCATATTCTTTGTCTAAAGTCATGGCTACAATTCTGTCTTTAAACTTGCTTGTAAACAGTTCCAATTTCCCTTTTAACTCTTCAGAGGCATATAATGGTTGTAGGGCCTACAAATTACCAAAAACGTAAATGTAAGAGATACAAAATGAAGACACTGTATAAGGGACATAATTCAACATTTTACTATAATTATAAATTATGCTTCACTATCTATATTTTACAGATTTATGTATAAAGTATTCATAGAGTATATGTTTATATTACTAAAATTCATTTTGTACTTATACAATAAAAATGCAAATATATTATTTTTATTTATTTATTAAAATAAAAATTAGAATAAGTTATACAGTGTTTTAAAATTAATATCAGGACCTTAAGGCTTTGTAACATTCATATATTTTTCACTTACAGTTATAACATCAAACAGAAAAGTAGTTCTTACAATTATTCAATGTGCGCATTCGTCATAAGTAAAATTGAAAAGTGAGCTCTGTCCATACCCTACTATTTTTTTAAGTAACTGTTGCAACAACTACTTCAATTGTTTCTGCGGTAGGTCAGCTGGTAGTGGAGGAACAGACACATAATAATCTTTCAAGAAGTCCCAAAGATAAAAAAAAGCATGTCGTGCGATCAGATGAACCAGAATGTTTGTGAAGCAAACCACCCCATTCAGTCACAGGCTGTCAATCCAGCAGTTAGTTACAATTTCATTTAACCACAGGTGTATTCTGTTATGTCAATGAGGTGGTGCATCATTTTATTGCTAAATAAAGTTGTCTGCTTCGTTTTCATTCAATTAATGAAAGATCAGTAGCTGAATCTCATTAAAACAAGAAATATCAGTTAAAGTAGTTTTACCAAAATTTTTTAAAAAATGGCCCATGAATGTTGTGGAAGACAAGTAAAACTGTAACTACAGATTCAGTCTTTGCAAAAAATAACCCATAGAAACCTTTTTGCTCACTAGTTACCCTCTCAACTACTAGCACTTTCTAAAAATAAATAGGGAAATTTTGCATTTGCATGAAATTGTTAGAGTTGCTCTTTTATTTTGAATAATTTATAATAACTAAATTGAATAAATTTAAAAAGCCATAAAGTTTGAAATTCATCAAGACATTTTCTGTACAAGTATGTTATGCTTGTAGTTATTCTACAATGACAACCAGCATAGTAATACTTATGTTCAGCAAACCACTGTGTTTTTTTTTTATAGTCATAATTTTCCTCTGAATATTATGTCCAAAAATTGCAATTAACATTTATTTTTAAGTTTTGTATTGAAAACTATTTTTTTTTATCCCTTTCGGTGGTAGGTGAAAGTCCCACAGTAATGACACTTTTACTGAGCTTCCTAAATGACATGTGTCACCAATTTTAATTTATACCTGTGCCACCCATTATATTTTAGGAGTGTTAGAAAGCAGGAGCAATAAACAAATACTTAGATTTATTTTTGCAATTTAGAAACACCAGATTGATAAATGAAGAAACAAAGATTTACTGAGATCGCAAACGCCATGGTGATATGTACTGAATCAGAACTTCCACGGTTTGTTGCCTTTTGCTGTGATATCATTATTGAAATTTAGTTTTCTTGATAAATAAATAAATTTTGTTCTACAAAAATTCATTTCTCTTCTTCATTCACCTGACTGAGTAAACATGGCGGCCAAAAAGGGGAATACTACAAAATATAGTAGCAGTAGTTCACATATTCCCCAAGCGTAATATTTACTTCGCCTGGTAGTCATGCTTCTGGTACCCCCCTCTTTGCCTAAACTATTTACTTGGTTTAATATTACCAGAGAACCACCTTGATAAAGTTATAAAAGTATGTTTTTGTAATGGTTTAAAGCCCGAATATGTTTCATTGTTCAATCAAAAATTGTGTGAGCAAAGAAAATTTTTTTTACAGTTTATTCCACAATTTATAAAGAAAGTGATTCTGAAGAAGATTATAAATAATCTAAAAAATACATTACCCTACTTACAAGATTAAATGCAAGACAGTTGATTTGCAGTTGTATTTAGTAGGCTGATACTGAGTACATTGTGTGTTTGTTTATTTCATTATTTTTTCAAACAACATTTTTATAAGAAAAAAATATATTCTTAAAAGTAAGAATATAACGAAGAATAGAAAAAAAATGCAAATAATTACCTGCAAGCACTTTAATCTGACTTCTCCTACTTTGTCATGAAGTGTCCAACCTATATATTTCAGATATGAATCATCTAAAAAGTTTTGGTGAAACTTTTTCATCCAAATTCCAATTTCAGCCATACAAATTGCTCGGATTTCTGGTAGAGTGTCTCTGAAAATGCAATAGATAAAGATATATATAATTTGTATATGTCCAAAACTGCAATCTCTTGGAAATAAATAAATAGACACATATAAAAACTTATCACACTATTGAAATATTTCAATCAAAAAGATCTTTGGCAATCAAAAAAGAGAAAAAGAAAAGACTGAAGTGAACCACAGATTTATATAAATATCCAAATGTCACAGATTTATAGTTTTTGATATAGTGCTATATGTGATTTGTATAAATATTGATTATTTGAAACTAGATATTAATAGTCTGTCAGAAGGAAAGTAAATGGAGTTGCTAAAAATGGTAGAAGTTAAGGGGAAGGTCAAAGGAGTTTTATCTGATGTTGAGGTTAGGAGGCTCTTTAGATTTGGTGTGCCACTGGTATGATAACTCCCATCTTCTCAATTCTGAAGGATTGCAATCAGGGGGGAGGGCCTTAATTATTTTGGTGGTATAACAATCATTGAAAGATATGATGTTGTAACTAGCAGCGTGTTGAGTGGTTGGCCTGTATATGTTCATGGTTCCAACGTCATGTCTGTGGCCATTCATTCTGATGTTCAGACCATCCATGGTAAGGCCTATGTACTGTGCCAGGCAAAATTTACATTGCAACTGGTATATTACATTTTTGAATGTACAAGTATGATGACCCTGAATCTTGAAGTCCATATTGGTTGCTAGGCTATGGAAACTATTTGTTGGGGTGTGTATTGCACATGCCTTGCATCTAGGTCTATTGCACGGAAAGGAGCCATGAGGACGTTTAGGTGGTTTTTCAATACTTGGATCTGGTAATTTTGGATGTACTAAAATTTTTTTCATTTAAGAATGAATTTGGTGAGGTCACTTGAACATTGTCGAGTCACTGATTATATTTCTCTGGTGTGAATGTTTGGTCCGTGATGTTGGTATTTGTTGTCATCATACATATTTCTTCTTGAGTCGCATGTATGTTTTTGAATCGTCTGCATATGTTGTCTGTAGGTTCATTAAATTATTGTGTATGTTTTTATAAATGTGGTATTTTTCTAGTGAGTTTAGTTCTATTAGGTTATTATTTATTTTGAGTATGGTTAGGTTATTTTCATAATTTGTTATTTCATGTTTATGTGATATTAGGTGTGCTGCAACATTTGATATTTTTGTATTTTTATTTTTGAATGCTCTGTAATGTTCTTCAAATCTTATTTTAAATGATCTGGTTGTTTTCCCTATGTAAAATGTGTTGAAGTCGTTGCATGTTGTAATAATTTCTTTTATTATGATATTATGAATGAATAAATGATTCTTTAAAATATATTTTTTTTTCAATAATTTCAATCAAGGTAGGTTAGTAAATTTTCTATTTTATTTTAAGAGAAATAAATATTCTACAGCTTTCTTTTTTTAATAACAAGTTTAATGTATCATTTAAAACACTTTCTTAACAATTATAAGTTCTATTAATAAATTACAATTTTTTTTCTTTTTTTAGGTTTTACAAATTTACTATAAGTTCCCTCTACTATAATAAGTCTTATTATTCTAAATTGTATTTCTCTTTTGGGCAGCAACAGTTTTTATTTAATTTAGCCTAAATTGATTTTAATTTTGGTTTAGCACAAGCTCTCTTAATCTCGGGTTATATGGTGGGTTTAAAATTTTGAATAATGAAATCTTATTTGGCACTCTAAAGTACAAGAACAAAAAAATCTAAGCTATAAATGTTATAAACTATGTTACAAATTAATTTATTTCTAAGTAAAATTGATCCTTAATATTTTTTCTAAATGTTTTCTTTTATAGTTTAATTTTATAATAAATTCACTGGTTTCTTTTCTTTTATAAATGTCTGATTGCAAAATTTCAAAATGTAGCCTAGATACTTAAGTGTTTTAGATTGCAGATTCCACTTTTCAGCCTTTATCAAAATATTTAATAAGATCTTTTTAAATAAATAGTTTTAATTAATTTTCTTGAAAGTATTTTGTAGTGTTAATTGAATTCGAGACTAACACTCCCGCACTAAGTTTGAATTCGTTAAATTTTATGGGCCAATTCTGAAGTACGTCTGTCTTGCTTGAGTAGGTGTGTGCGACTGCAACGACGCTAAGCCACGCGTTTAAAAAAATCGCTAAACCAACTATTTCCTTTTTTTTTAATCGTTGTTACCGGCTTTACGGATGCTGTATTCACTGCCTTTTGTACATTTCAAGCTCTTAATAACTAGATTTTAATTTCTTTGCAGGTAACTGCATTTAAATATTATATCTCACAACTAAGTTTAAATTTATCAGCTGTTCTATTCACCATGCGCGCACTTCACTGAATACGTTAGCCAACCCGTCTTTGTTCATTTGTGCAATCTTAAAATGGTTTCAATTTTCTTAACACTTAAAGGCTTTTACTTCTATTTACATTGTTTTAGTGTTCTTTTCAAACTGTTACACATTAAATTGTTTCTATTATATTGTTTTTTTAAAGTGGTTATTGTTCTAAACTTGTGATTAAATGTTACGATTTTGCCAATTTAGGTTATGTTTAAATTTTTCTCTTTTTTCATAATTGGTTATTTTATGGTTTGAATTTACTTACATATTTATAATATATTATACCTAGTGCCTTTCTTACTTGCTATTCCAAAATGTTACAATGTATAGATATATAATAATGAAAAAGTATAAGTTACAAGACAGCATTGTCATTTGAAACCATTAAAAGTTTCTCTGTTGTAAGTCTGTGTCAATTTTAAGGTAAATAACAGGCATCAAAGGAGAGGCTGAATCATCAATATTAGTGAAATAAATTTTAAAACACAATTTCCGGTTTATGAAGACAGTGCATCGACAATCATAATAGAATCATTTTATGAATTTTCAAAATCAAATTACAGACTCTTCTTCTAAAAGTTACAAGACAGTTAATTTTTTAAAACCTGCCATTAAGTATTGAAAAGTAACAGAATAATTGCAATAAACAAGTACAACCATTGACTTACGAAATTAAAATTATCAATATAAAGAAAAGGTTTTGATGGACTTATTTAACTATATTTAAAACAAAGAACTATCCTTGATCAAAAGTATTATCCAGATTAATAATTTTCAAACCCAGTATAGTGAATATTAGAACATTATTCTTGAGAAACATCGTCACATAAACCATCTTACATCCATTAAACATCATAGAATATTTAACACAAAGAGAATCATATAGCCAAGTTTCACCTTTAGTGATCAGGTTACAAGTAATGCAATTGTTATCATTTAATAACTCATTAACCTTTATTGTAAATTTTAAAACTTATTATTTGATTTATAAAACCGAAAGATATCTGTACATTTGTCTATATATCCAAAATATTTTTTCAATTTGAGTATTCAACAGTTGATGTTGCTTCTTAAATCCAACTGTATTGTATAAGGTAATATTCAATAAGTATCGAAATCTTGTTGCTGTTCATGACGAGCTGGTTGTTAATCACTTATTACACTTTGATATTACTTGCAACTAGACTTTTCGTTAACTATAAGTTGTTAAATTGTTAACTTACACTTGGAGGAAATGTTTTCGTCTTACAACTTCTTCAGGCTCATATTTTTCCCGCTAGGATTGCTGCAGTTGTGCTTTTTGGTATCAATCCTTAAAAATTAAAGGTATGTAATCAAACAGTATGTGTGATCTGTGTCGTGTTTATTCATTTAGGATGTCATTTTTATGTGTGTTGCTATGTCTGTATATTCCATATTGTACTAGTCTGTTTAATTTATGACCTTTGTTGCATGAGTGGAGAATGCTCATGTTATTTCCAAACTATTGCACAGGTGTTTAGTGTCTATGGTGTGATTTGCGAAGGTGCAACCATCGAACCACCCAATACAAAATAAACACACAGCATTCAAACATTTACTACACAGACTAAACAAGATACCTAGTCCTTAACTAACTACACAGAGGAACTAAACACAATCAAATATTTAGATCACAAAAAAGGATATGACCATTATTTAATAGACAAACTACTCAGAAAAATACTCAACAAGAACAGTAACAACAAAAACACAAACACAAACAAATTCATCATCCTTACATACATAAAAAAACTCACTAATAAAATAGCACACCAATTCAAAAAAGCAAGATGCAATGTAGCTTACAGAGCAACAAATAAAAGCCAAACGGCTATCAGACACTGCATTAATAACAATACCAACACATACAATAACCCAGGAATATACAAACTACAATGCAATAAGTTCTATATTGGACAAACAGGCAGATATTTTGCCGAAAGATATAAAGAACAAAAAAGCGCATTACACACTACTATTGAATCCACCTTCGTAAATCACCTCATCGACACTAAACACTCATGCAAAAGTATGGAAAATAACATTAACATCCCTCACACATGCAACAAAGGCCATAAATTAAACACACTACAACAATATGAAATAAACAGACATAGCAACACACTTAAAAATAACATCCTAAATAAACAAACACGACACAGATCACACATACTCTTCGATCACTTCACTTCTAACTTTCAAGGATTGGTACAAAAAAAGCACAACTGCAGCATTCCTAGCGGCAAAAATATGAGCCTGAAGAAGTTGTAAGACGAAAACGTTTCCTCCAAGTGTAAGTTAACAATGTAACAACCTATAGTTAACAAAAAGTCTGGTCACAAATAATATCAAAGTGTAATAAATGATTCAATAAGTGGCGTGGAAGTTTACTTTTAATTGTGAATATTTATTAAGAGTAGTGAAATGTTTGATTATAATTATGTTAACAGTATTGTCATGAAGTTTACAAACTGTAATCTAAGGTTTAATATTACATTAATAAATTTTTAGCTCTTGAAAAGGATTTTCAGATAAAAAATAAAAACATAAAAGTGTTTGTAAAAACAAGAATTGGTCTGTGATCTCCCATTATCCTAAATGATATTGAATATAGTTAATAAAAAAGATTATATAAAATTAAGAAATATTCAGTGCTATAGGCTATTTTCTCATATCTTTCTGTTAAGCACTGCACTGGCCTACATTTATTCTGCTTGATCTCATTTGTCATGCTTTATTTGCTATTAATTGTATATGATTTGTATTTGATCTTATTTATAATTACATTATTGCATAGTAATTTTAGCTATAATGAATAAGTCAGTACTAATTAAATTTCATACAATCATGAACCAACACTTGAAATTATATATTATACTAACACACTAACAATAAAGTAAACCTTTGACTTAATTCTTATGTTAGATTAAAATAATTTTTCTAACAATTCTGTAATTGAGAATTTTGTTAAATTGAAGCGTTTTGTTTTTGAATATTTTATTTGCTTACATTTGTTTTGCTTTGATTTTTTTTATACATGTTCCCTTAAAGCATGAGGGCTACTTGTATTACTTTATCCTACACATAATAGTGAAACAATTAGAATAATAAATATTCTTTTAATTGTTAAGAAGTGTATAGTAAATTATTAGGCCAATTTGTGAAAATATAAACTGATGTAGATTTTAAAAGCTATGAACTAAAAAGCAATTCTGACAAATTAAAGAGCCATAAAAGCGGAAAACCTTAAATACTGAGCTAATATATGAACATATTGGTGAGCATGGTATTTTTTTCTGAAAAATTAGTTGTCAAATCTTACAAGAACCGACCACACAAAACGTTTTTAAAATTAGAGTGAATAAAATATGTATAAACCAGTAATGACATTTCACAAACGATTTTCTTTATACAGTATAAAAAAATGTAATTAAATTATATACCTGTATCTATGAACAAAGACAGATTTAAACATGTAAGTAAGCATATTTTTAATCTCATCCATATTCTCTTCTAGTTCTTGACGTTTGGCCATCAATGATTCTAATCGATCACTGGCACGCTTATCTCTTGCTTTTTGCCTTTCTGCCTCATACTGTCTTTGTGTGTTGTCAAGGTTTATAGAAACGACAAGTGCCACATCAACCAGTGCTGTCATTAACTTCATTGCTATTAAACACATTTAAAATTATCAAAAATAGAGATGTTCTTAAATGTATAACTAAGAAAATTAGATAAACGAACTTAAATTAGTTGAATAAATCATTGATAGGAATTACCATATTGATATATCAAAAATATTCATTAATTATTTATCAACTAATTTACTTCAATTTGTTAAACTTATTAATTTAATCTATAATACTAATAAAAAGTAATATAGCAATATTTTATATATTCTATTACGAAAATAAATGAACACAGATTAAACTAAGAGTACCTTATTAAAATATCTAAGAAATCGAATTTGAAATTCATTTAATTCTCCTGCTAAACTATGTCAATTTGGTATTACTTTGGAAATAGTTCTAATTCCTTCAACATAGTTGTAAATGCACTAGAATCTAGCGATTCATTCTATTATTTACATTTTCTTAAAGACAAAGTAAACAAACTTCATTCTTTTAATTTCATAAATATTTTACTTTTCATAGATACCAAAACTATAACCGTAGATCATTAGGCAAAAAAAATAAATTTAAAATCAAAATGAATCAAAATTTAAAAATGTCTTACCAGCAAGTGTAGCTGTGTGCCTAAATGCACGTACTTGAGAATCTGAAAGTCCTGTCAGTAGAGAAATAACATTGTCCATTAAATACTGATCGTAGATAATGGAATACTGACACTGTTTTACTAAATGTGCAACGAAATCACAGAAGTTTTGGCGGAATTTTTTCCACTGCTGACCAGTCATTATCAAAGGATATTCCCCACTTTCCTGGAAACAATGAATGCTATGAGTGTACAACTTTTGAACAGATATATAATTACAAATGAAGGTAACCAATTTGAAAATGTTTAATTTGTTTTTTTTTTTTAATTTAAAAAGCATTATTTGTATTACATGTATTAGTAATGTATTTTAAAACTCTTTAAAAAAACGTGCAGTCTATGATTTAAGTTCCATATTTAGGTTTGTTTTGTATGATTTATTTTCAATAATTAAATTTAATATTTTAATGTATTATATATTAATAAAAAAAACTAATAATATTAATAAATGTAAATACATGATTTATATATTATTTTATTTTTGCAATTATAAATGTAAAATAGAAATAACTATATCCTTATTTTACAATAAAAACTATAAATATTTTGACTATGACAAACACACTTTTTATAATACTATATACTGTGTGTGTGTTCGCGCACACTCACACGTGCTTCCTCTTTCTCACATACACACATACAGTGCTGGCAAAAAGTTTAGGGACACCCCTACATTTATATGTTTTTGCTATTGTTCTAAAACTTTCTGCCAATCATATATTAGTAACTTATCAATGAATTAAGCATGAAAAGTTGCGATTTTCCTGAAATTTTCATTCATTTATAAGTAAGGGTTGGCAAATTATAAATTTTTTCCCATTTTAAAATTTTTGAGGAAACCCCTGTTTTTTTCTAATTAAAAATATATAATAAAAGAAATACACATCTGATTAAAATGATACTTAGTACAAATGTTTAGCATAACATTTAGAACGTAAATATGCATTATTTATTATTTACAAAAAATCACCTCTCATTTGGTACCAGGTTAACTTTGCTTTAGATTTTCAGATTTTTCAGCATAAAATTCTCACATTTCAATAGCGAATATCTAGTGAACTTGGAGCGGAACTGACTGTACCGTTGTGTTCCTCGCGTCATGGCGGGTCGGGGGTACAGTCAGTTCCGCTCCAGGTGGCTCCGTTCACTAGATATTCGCTATTGAAATGTGAGAATTTTATGCTGAAAAATCTGAAAATCTAAAGCAAAGTTAACCTGGTACCAAATGAGAGGTGATTTTTTGTAAATAATAAATAATGCATATTTACATTCTAAATGTTATGCTAAACATTTGTACAAAGTATCATTTTAATCAGATGTGAATTTTTTTTATTATACATTTTTAATTAGAAAAAACAGGGGTTTCCTCAAAAATTTTAAAATGGGAAAAAAATTTATAATTTGCCAACCCTTACTTATAAATGAATGAAAATTTCAGGAAAATCGTAACTTTTCATGCTTAATTCATTGATAAGTTACTATATATGATTGGCAGAAAATTTTAGGACAATAGCAAAAACATATAAATGTAGGGGTGTCCCTAAACTTTTTGCCGGCACTGTACATACACAATGACAAAGATACGAGACATATTAATAAAGTAGGAATCAATGTTCGGAAATAATAAGCTAGAAATTTCAAGGAAAATCCAACAAAGCGAGCATAACTAATATAATGTCAGTTTAGTGTTTTAAATCGGTCTAGTGTATGTGTTGGCAAAATATGGGGTATTTATTTTCTAAGGTTAAACTATAAAAGTAGGGTGTAATGGGTAAGTAACAGGTAAAATTCAAACAGCAAAAACCATTCGTCAAACATTCGCTTGTTCAAATATTTAAAATGTTAGTGTTCAAATATTTAAAATGTTAAACTCTTGATTGGTTAAAATACCATAAGGAGAGATAAAATGCCAGTTATTCAAAAGGACATCGAGGAAAACGGGAACTGAGTTTTGAGCTTTAAAGGAGTATAGATCTGTTTGGGGGGTGGGCTATTATAAGATTCAGTAAAGGGATATAAAAATTAGGCATATTTTGCTACTCATATTAGTTCTAGGATTAACCTCCTAGAACTTGGCCATTTTCCATAGTCCAGCAGTGCTTTAATCCCATTGTGCCAGAATATTCAAAAAAATACTGTAATATGATTCTTATTAAAATAAAACAGGAGTATTACAAAAGATGATTTAATTTTGTTCACGTGTATCTATTTTTTCTTTTATTATACTCTAAATATATGTAATTTAGATTTTTCTTGTTGCTGATATAACATTAATAACTTACCTCATCAAATTCTTCTGTCATCTTACGAATAATTGCTGCATGCTCCATATTTGCTGCCATGGATGCAGTTATTTTGCCTTTACAACCAGAAGCGTGGATAAAAAACTGCATTAGAGCTAGTAAAGCAGTGTCTCTATTTACTTTATATGCCTCAATCCAATCATCTACGATTACCTGTATAATTTTAAACAGTTAAATCCCTCATTTAATAAGGTTATTTCTGTAGCAATATTTCCTACAATAAAACATTTTGAATTTTGTTATAGTAACCTTTTCTAACACTTAAAATTCATAAATAATATTCGAGCTGGCTTGTGAGTGAAAGTTATAATTAAAGAATAAAAATATGGTACAACTCACAAATATACAATTTTTTATTTCAAACGCGTTTCAACGACTAATTTGTCGTCATCCTCAGTGAAAATACACAAATGAAATTAACTAAAATATATATATATATATATATATATATATATATATATATATATTAAACATAACCTATAAAGTTTTAGCAAAAGTAAAAACAAAAGTCTTAAACAAAAACTTAAAATTCAGTTTGATAATTTTTTATACATGATAATAGTCATCTTGAATATTATTCCATAAAAAGTATAAGGAACGGATCGTCAAGGGCGCAGAAAATATTTTTACCCGCAATATTTTCCCCAATTCCGTTTATAGACATTTTAAATTTCCCCAAAAATTATGGAACAGATAAAGACCTACCAACTTACATAAATTCTATATTATTACCAATATAGTGATTATTGTGTTACTGAAATGTCAAAATATATCAGAATATTTTCCATTCAGTTGTAATTCTAATTTTACATTAATATTGTCAAAGGCAGATTTGATTTGTTTCAAAAGGACATTGCCGTTATGCAAAATGCCACATGGGGGTATATGTGTCAATGATAATAATACATGTCTGAACACGATCAACTAAAGTAGTCAGATAAGTAATTTAGAAAGTCCTGTGTAGTTTAGTTACTGTATCTGCTGTAAATAGACGCTAAAGGTAGCTTATTTGTTACAGGATTTGTGTAACTAAAAAAAATCTATAGCCTAATTTTTGACTTCATTGTAAAAAATGTTTTTTTCTGAATTCTGTATAAAATTCCCTGGAACAGATTAAAGTTCACCAATATCAACATTATTTAAATCATTTAGACTCAACAGACTTTCAGAAAATTTGCCCCCTTTACCTTCTTTAATGGAATTGTAAGCTGTTCTACTCACCGTAAGCCCAATCTTCTCACATTCTTCATTGATTTCTTTTTCTTTAATTTTTAATGATACCAAAAAGTTATAAAGCCATTTATGAGCAATAGATTTCAGATGATCAGTCGTATGCCCTTTGACATTACCACATTTTTTGCTCTGGTTTTTCTGAAGTAATTGTTGCTCCCTTGGCAGAGAAAACTAACCAAATGCACCTGTTTTCAAACTGCTACATTTTTAGGCACAATTTTTGAATTTGTGATACATGGAACACGCTTGATCATTCCTGATTCTTCATTAAGGCAAGGGATAAGACTACATATTTGTGTTACTGATTTACGAACTCTAATAAGTTTTGCATAAAATTCTTCTATTTCTGGAGTGGTTGGGCAAGAAATCTCAATACCCTACGAATACATCACCGAATGTTGCCATTAGGCAAGAGAAAAAAAAACATTTAAAACCTTACTTCTAGTTTGAAAAAAAACACATCATTAGTTTCAATAATCACTACTAAACAAATAAAAACTAATATGATAAATATGCACCAAATCTCTTATTTTATACTATACGAAACACCCACAATATATCACTCAATGTTGCCAGGAAGCAAGAGAAAACAAAACACTTAAAAGCTTCACAACTTCTTATTTAAAAATCAATCACATCATATAGTTTCAATAAACACTACTAAAAATAACAAATAAAAACTATTATGATTAATAATGCACTAAACCTCTCATTTTATTACGATACGAAACTCCCCGATATACATCACCGAATAATGCGGGAGGTTAAGAGAAAATATAACACTTGAAGCTTTACAACTTATTAAAAAAAAAAACATTCACATCATATAGTTTTAATAATCACTATTAAACAAACAAATCCAAACTAATATGATCGATATGTTCTAAATCTCTCAAACTATTATGATACGTAACACTCACAATACATCGCCGACTGTAAGGACCCTGTTAGTTTTTGCACCATTGGGTGTAATCATGCATTCATGTGGAGCTGAGGTGTTCCACGCTGCCGAATAAAGAACACGATACGCTTCTGTAGTTGCAAGAAAATATAACTGACAACTAGATACGAATTCTAACAAGTTTTGGTACCTTTTGAATTTTTTATTCAGGAACAGTTTATAAATTCTTCTCATTAAGGAGAAAATTATTTAAAAAATTACATAAACTATATTTCCCTAGATCGCGGATCGGACATATTCTGCACCCCCTGCAGATCATTAATATTAGATAAGATTAGAGTAACTTGAAAAGTTAAAAAATATGAAAATAGTTTGAATAAGTCTCTATAACTATTTACTCCTAAACATACACAAAATTGTTAAAAAAACGCTAAAAGATTTAAGAATATAACAGAAAAACAAAATATATCAAAACTTACATTTTTGCTTTGTACATCTTGGGGTTTTTCAATTACTACTTTTAGCACCACTTGGTAAAAAAAACCACTACTTAATAATATTTTTCACCAGAAGAGTTTCACACTAGGTCAGTGAAACCTTATTCAATGCCATGTCAAGGACAAGACTGTTGTTCAGGTGTGAGTCTGTGGTGTATTGGTGTTCTATTGCTCATAGAGCAGTTGTTAATTATGTGTTTAAAAATAGTATCTAAACCCTCACAATAAAATACTATATTTGAACACATGAATAACAAGTACTCTATGAACAATGACACACCACAGAACACCAATACACCACAGACTCAAACCAATACAACACAACTGAGCAACGGTCTATCCATGACTCACAGCATTGAACAATGCACTGATCTAGTGTGAGACACATCTGCTGAAAATATCCATGAGTAGTGTTTTTTTTTTTTTTTGCCAAGTGATACTAAAAGTAGTTAAATATATCTTAGTAATTGGTGATTAGGAAAGTTTCCTTATTACTAACACTTTATTTTATTAATCACTTAAACAATAGTTTACGACTATCTGAACTTTAAATTTTGTAAATTTGTTAAAACTTACTGAAACAAAACGTTTTCGATCGCTATGTGGCGATCTTTATCAGTGTCTTCTGCTTGGAGATTTCGGGTCAAGCAGTGACAGTTTTAAAGGCAGGTTTTTGATAGTATCAAAGAGTATGTGTGATGTGTATTGTGTTTGTTTAATATGTTTGTGCTTTGTGTTTTTGTGTGTCTGTAAATTTCATATTGTTTTAGTGTGTTGAGATGTGGTCCTTTTTTGTTGATGTGTAGGATTTCTAGGTTATGGTAAATGTCTGTGTATTTGTGTCCTGTTTCTTTTATGTGATTGTAAAATGTTGAATTGGTGTTCTGTTTGTGTTCCTCGACTATTTGTTTAAAGCTGCAACCTGTTTGTCCAATGTAGAATTTGTTACATTCGTCACAATTCAGTTTGTATACGCCTGGTGCTTGTAGTTTATCTTTGTTGTTAGTGTTGTGTTGTATTTTGTATTGTATTTTATTTTTCGAAATTTGCTGGCTATTTTGTTTAAGTATCAGTGAGATCAAAAATTTAAACCAACCTATCTCTAAACTTCCTCGACCTAACCATAACAAAAAGCCACACACAAAAACACAGCTACAACATTTACAGGAAACTCATAACTGAAGACACACTTATCCACAACACCTCAAACCACCCTATCCAACAGAAACACGCTTCCTTCAGATCCCTGCTCCATAGACTTAAAGAAGTCCCAATGACCACAGAAAACATAATCAAAGAGCTAGACACAAATAAATATTTAGCATACACAAATGGATACAACACTACAATAATAGACAAACTATGGTACAACATACCAAAAAACACTAAAATTAACACTACAGACAGGGAAAACAAATACACCGCATTACCATACATGAAAAAAAAAAATAGCCTGCAAATTTCAAAAAATAGGATACGAAATAGCATGCAAAACTAATAACAAGTTACAATACAAAATACAACACGACACCAACAACAAAGATAAACTACAAGCACCAAGCATATACAAACTGAACTGCGACGAATGTAACAAATTCTACATTGAACAAACAGGTCACAGCTTTAAACAAAGAGTCGAGGAACACAAACAGATCACCAACTCAACATTTTACAATCACATAAAAGAAACAGGACACAAATACAAAGACATTTACCATAACCCAGAAATCCTACACATCAACAAAAAAAGACATCTCAACACACTAGAACAATATGAAATTTACAGACACACAAAAACACAAAGTACAAACATATTAAACAAACATACACAATACAAATCATACATACTCTTTGATATCGAAAACCTGCCTTTAAAACCGTCACCACTTGACCCGACATCTCCAAACAGAAGATACTGATGAAGATCGCCACTTAGCGATCGAAAACGTTCTGTCTCAGTTAGTTTCAACAAATTTACAAATTTAAAGTTCGGATAATCGTAAACTATTGTTAAGTGATTAATAAGATTCACCGAACTTAATGAACTACCAATTCAAGTCTTTATTTTATGTTCTGTCCCCAAGGTATTTACAATAATAAATCTTTTAGGTACTCTATATATTATACAATATGGTTGTAAAGGAATTTTTATTTTGACACACAATTGATTCAAATTTGTTATATAGACCAAAAGAAAAAATATATATCAACAATTTTTTATATGATTTTCACTAACACTGATGAATTGTTTTTTTTCTAATCTAACTGATAAACAATTTTTGAAATTAGTCACTTCTACAAATTTTAGGATATAATGTAAAAAAAAAAATTACCGGCAATGCAGCTTTTCCATTTCGAATTATAAAATACAAACAGGCATCATCATCATTCATATTCTCTGAGTAAATTCTCCTCATAAGAGGCTTGCGTCGTCCACCACGCTCTTCTACAGCTAACTTCTTGGTTACAGTTGGTGATGGTGTAGCCACAGGTTGCTGACCACCAGTTTGTTGATCTGATCAATGTAAAGAAATGTTCTTAGTAACCATATTCCTTAAGTGTAAAAATATAAAACCATAAAAGTTTAAGGAATATTAACTTATTATATAAACCTATTTGTAGTGGAGTGTCCAAAAAAAAATCCTAATGACAAATAAGAAACAAAAATATTGATGTATTTGTTAATTTAATAAGTACAATATGTCTTTGGTCTTAATTTACTTGAGTTCAAAACTTAGGTTAAAATATTTATTCATATTCAATAAATGTCAATTTTTGAAACATTGAAAGATTATAACTGACCTAGGCAAAAACACTTTATTAGTAAGTGAAAATGATACATTGGGACTGATAAAAGGGGGGCAATAAATTGTTCACAAGCAGAATTTCATGCCTGTCAATGTTTTCTTAATTTCCCCTTCTTTGTTTATAACTATGTATGAAACTTCTACCTTTCAATTTTTTTTTATGTTGATGTTTCAGCAATCAGTTGGTAATATTAAAATGGCTCATGAAGGATAGGTCATAATTATCAATATGCATGACAAGATAGACATAAAGACATCATGGTACAAGATATAGGGAAGTTATGCCATCATGCGTGCAGGGTTTTTTATTTTTCTGAAGATCTACTATGTATCAGGTTATTAAAGATGTGTTCACCTATTAAATACCTAAGTAATTTTTTTTATTTCTGAAATACAATTTCATGTATCAAAAAAACCATTATTATTATATGCTTTATCTAGTTCATGGATTAAAATGGCTAATATAATTGTTTGAAGTAGAGATGGCTATTATAACTGTACCAAAACAAACAATCACTTCAACATTATTTTTCAACTAAATAAATAAAACCCACTAACCACAATAAAAAAATCTTTATTACAATTATTTTATGTACATTTCGATTAAATGGTAATCATCTTTAGAAGTACTATTTAACATTAAATTCCATATGGGAATATATAAAATAAATTATAGCAGTTGTAATAAAGTGTATATAAGCCAGACTAGGAGAAAAATCGGCACCAGATTTAAAAAGAACATATCTCGCATATTATATATCTTCAAATAGAAAAATCAAGTGTAGCTGAACATATAATTGACACAAGCCATAATTTAAATAATGTTAATTTGGATAAAACTGTAAATGATAGAAGATTGTTAAATGTTTTTGAAAGTATTTATATACATAAATGTAAGAATAATTTAATGAATAATGATAAAGGGCCTATCCCTAATTCAGGTTTGTATAGTTTAATTTAATAAATAATAGTATAAGTATAAGATTTTACAATTTTGTATATTTTTGACAACATTGTTTTCGTTTATTGAATATTAAGACTATATTTGAAATAGCTAAGCCCCTCCCATTTAGAGTCTGACGAATGTATATGGATACGTGATTGGTCGAGACTGTTATTAGATGAGGGGTGGGGACGTTTTGCTATATAAGAATGACAAAGTTTAATGTTCCATAGTACTTCTGAAAATGATTACCATGTAATCAAAATGTACATAAAATAATTTTAATAAAGATTTTTGTATTGTGGTTAGTGGGTTTTATTTATTTAATTAAAAAATTACTCCACAGTGCTCAACAAATTTATCAACTCCAACATTAGTTTATGACTACCCGACTTTAAATTAATGTTAAAGTGATTAATTAAGTTTCCCCTAACGTAATGGAGCACAAAATTCAAGAAAATAAACAATGTAATAAATAATATAGAAAAAAAAAACAAATTAGTTTCTAATTATGAATGCAGCAAATTACAGTCACTTATACTTTATATTTGTTTCGTATCGTTATTATTGAGATTTTAAAAAAATAAATTTATTTATTATTTATTAATTTATTTAAATTTATTTATTTATTGCTCTTTCTGTTATCAATGTCTTGACTATTTTCCTTCATCATACGTGATGATAACATCAAACCATACAAATTTAAATTACGTTTTGAAGGCACGCAGTAGAAAGTAATGACTATCTTACAAGCAATATCTGTAATTATGCTTATAATTCAACAGTGACAATTAACTCTAATTCAGCAAAACTGAAGATTTATAAACTAAGTTAACAGTAAATGAAATACTTAAGAATGTTTGATACTGTTCCTCTTTGAATCGTCATTCCCTGTATTATGTTGCAATTATAAAAATTTACAAATTTCAAAAGTGATATAGTAAACTCCCGATTATCCGTGGGCGGTTTAACCAGTTTGCGGATTATCCGGGGTCTGCCATTGTTTTACAAATATCCAATTTTTATTCCAATCAGATTCATGTGTTTAAATTTCCAAATGGTGAATTATGACGTAAATACATATAAGGCTTAGTAGAAATTAAGATGAAGGGAATAGATATGTAAATATGTACGTACTAATTTTAACATTGAAAGGGAAGCATCCCGACATGGGCCAGCGAAATAAAAGGGGCGAGCAGACTAATGTATATAAGAGACAATGACAAAATGCTTGGACGCTCGAAAACCTAATGTGTATTATAAGATTGTAAACAAATGTCAGCTAATCTCGGCTATAAATAGTCTAGGACATGACATATGCATTATCCATTTCTTTCATAAACATTATCGATCTTTTTTGCTTTGTGACACAAGTAGACACTGTGCGACAAAATGGTTCTCAAGAAACTTAGATCGCACATTAAAGCTAAATCAATGCATACAAAAAAAAAACGAAAGTGACAAATTTTTTTGTATTACGTGTAAAGGAAACTACATAAGTACATACATACTTACTTTTGACATATACTTATGTACGTATTGTAAATAGTTAGACATATAAATGTAATTGTTATAATCCGTCAAATACATCGACATTTAAATTATTTTCTGTATTTATTTTGTCCTCTGAAGATTATTTGTGAATTGCATTAACCGGAGTCCTTATTTGTATAACTTATGGTATAATAATCGATTATTGATCGTTTTGCGTATTCTTTGTTCATAGCGATTATCCAGGGAATACGGTTATCCGTCATTGCTGGGCCACCCTATTCCACGGATAATCGAGAGTTTACTGTATATGGAACAGTAGATAAATGGAAACAGTCATATCACCTTTATAATCTGTAAAAAAAATGCCAGTACACCAGAAAAGGTCAGTACATCCCTTAAGAAAATGTAAGTTAGATTATGTTACCTCATAACAAATAGATATGTAATTTATAACTTAATTGAATAAGATTTTTACTGATAAAAGCAGCAAATCTAGCATGAATTCCATCAGCCAAAAAAATTATATATATTATGATCGAGATTATTTCACACCAATGGTCAATGTGATTTTCCCATAAAAAAGTTTGTAAAATGTTATTGTCGCAGTTATCTTAAACAATGAACAATCGAGATCATTGGCAAAGCTCATACGAAGAAATAATCTAAAATTGTTCACAGTAACACGTTAATTAAGATTCTTTCGAATTTAAATGAAATAGATATAATGATATTCTCAGTCTAAGATTTGAACGTTAATGAGGTTTTACTGCATAATTATTCATGATTAATATGTCTTGGTGTTTTATTCAACAGATAGGACTTGAATAAACATATCGTTCACAATATTTAATGTCTTACATATCTTTCTGAATAAATAATTTTATTCTTTACTGAGTAAATAAAAAGCTAAAAAAATATTTACTCAAGAAAATATGTTTACAATAGTATTACTATCAATCAAAGCAAAACTAGATCTCTAAAGAGGTAAAAACATTTAAAAATAACTTGATAAAACACTAAAAAACAACAGCATACTTCTGAGACGTGATCTAGTCATTCGCCCTCTTAAATGAATTGGTGTCATTGGCTGCTCATACTGGGAATCGTATGTTGACTGTTGTTGTACCTGACGATCGTAATGTTGATGTTGCTGCTCTTGTAACTGTTGTTCTTGCATCTGCTGCTGTTGCTGATCTTGGAGTTGTTGCTCTTGTTGGTCATAAATTTGTTGCTGCTGTTCATACTGATGTTGAGCTTCGTATTGTTCATTTCCATACATATCAACACTAGAAAATTAGAAGTTAGGTTGTAATAAAATTTAATTTCAAATCAAAATCTTCATGCTTATATTTTCTTTTTAGATATAAACATGTTCTGTAAATCCCATTACTAACTCAAGATATAAGTCTATTACAACTGATAAGAATTCAATAAGGCATAGAACACAATTCTCTGAATTGTAATACAAAAAAATAATAAATAAACAGTAATCCCAAACCTTTATGCAAGTTTTACTACCACAAAGCATTATCACAAAATTACTACTAAACCATAGAGTTGTTTTCATTTTGGCCAAAGTCTTTCCTTGTTTAAATTCTTTATAGTTATTTGAATTTTAAAAACTACTTTATAACATATATTGGAACATAGTTATGGTATTATATAACACCTTAAAAATATTAAAGATATTTTTTATCAATATAAACAAGTAACATTAAAAAAAAATTTTTAAGTAAATTCCTACTGCGGTCAAGAAAGACAAATTTTATCATTGTTTGCTTTTTTCCAGTATGTTGTTTTTAAATTTTATTCGGTTCATTCATTTTTAACCCTACAGTACTATTTACGATATTTTGTGGTAATCATGCTAACAGTTTAAGGTTGTACAATGGAAATTTCAACGACAACCAGATGGAGGGAAAAATCATATATGTCTTTGGGAAATTCTTTACTTTGTATTGGAAAGTTGGCGCAGTGCCAAAGCGAGCTAGGCTTTGAACATGAAGATTCATAGTTTGAATCCCGATAGACCCCTAAGTTTTTATAATTTAATTATTGAATAAATATTTGAAAAAACTTTATTAGCATCAATTGTCATTCACTATAGGTTTGAGAAATGTATTTGAACTTGATTGGATGAATAAAAACATATTTTATTAACAATTGAAAATTTGTACAAGATATATATATCAGGAGAGTGTGAGCTAATAGAAGGAATTTAATAAGATTAAAACAACTTTAGCACATTAAATTATTATATTGTATTAATTAGAAAAAAAATTAATAAGGCAATTAAAAAACTTTTGCTTTAGATGAACCAATTCCAAACAGCATGGCTTTAAAATTTAAGCCATATCTTTCAGATATGGTTAATTGCAATTCCAGAACAATAAAATAAAAAAAATACCTTTTACTTAAGGTAAGATTACTTTATGCAAGGGCCACAAATTAAATAAGTTGTCAAAGCTTAACCCACTTGTAAACATTTTGTTACCAACAAATAGTAGTAGATAAATGAGGATGATCCACTCGCAGGAAACATTGTAATGAAAGAAGAAAAAACTGGGAATTATGTAGGTTTAACAAGATTCTAAAAGAATAATTTTAAACATCTATTTTCTTTTATTCACTCTTCTAATTAATAATTAATCATATTTTCTAATATTCAATAAAATTTTCCACATATTTTTGCCTCATACTTTTACCGTTTATTAGCCGAGATATGTCCTTGGAGAATTAAAGAAATTGCTAATAGAATGACTTTCTCCTTCCATTTCGCACAACTTCCATAAATTTAATTTACATAGTGTTTACATGTTATTAAAATTCTGTCAAAAAGTTTCAACAGATTTTGTTATTTTAAAAAAAAATGTGAGTTATAAAAATATTGTTACAAAAATTTTTTTAATGTAATTCTGTGGTTTTAACGATAAGGGTATAATTTGCTCCATTTTTTTTTTAACCAAACCATAAAAAAATATTTAGTTACAGTAGTAGATATATTTAGTGAATTCACCTTATTAACATTGTGTACTTAAAGTTACAAGTACATAAGTTCTTCAAAAAGTAAAGAATCTTTTGCTGTGACAAATGATTGGGCTCAACCCCTCTGGCAATCACTCATTGACCTTGCGGATTTTTTGTGTTGTTAGTGAACGCAATAAAATCTAAAGAAGACAAACATATTCTAAGCACCAGGAAGGTTATGCCAATGGTATTTTAGGACCGTAAGGGTGTCTCACTGACCGACTACATGCCGAGAGGGTAGACGATAAATGCAACTGCCCCAATCTGAGACATTTCATTGACTCTGCCGTTATTCAGTGGTCAAACACATTGCGGCAAGTGAAAGGCTGGTGCTGGTGTTTAAATTTGAATGGTGACTATATGGAAAATTAGGTTAGGTACCAAAATCTTTATGTAACAAGTTTTATTTCACTACATTAAATAATAATCTGTTTAGCAAAAAAAAAACATTCTTTACTTTCCGAACAACAAGAGAATAAATGGCTAGATACTATTATAAAATAATGAATTTTTAAAATATATAATAGTACTTACTAGAAACATTTATAAATACAATAAATTCATGTTACCAAAATAACTACCTAGGGTTATGCAAAGGTGTAGATGGCTGATTACTATAAGGCGTGTAAGGTGTATAGGGTTCTTGGGAATCAGCAACACTGCCATCCATTGGTGTCATCGGTGTCATTGGGTTACTGGTATCATACTCAGGAGGTGGAGGCTCATCCATCCGAATTCGTTTACCAATGCTCCGCTGCATTGTTACGAATTAGTTACTGAAAAAATTACTGTTACAGACATGATTTATAACAATAAAACAAAATGTAATAGAACCTTAATTGATAATATTATACCGAGGATTAACTGGAAATGTAAATTATGTATGATTTCAATATAAAAAAAAACTACTTTTATTTATTAAAACTAGTACAGTAGAATATTTAATGTTATTATAATTAACAATTTCCATAAAACTATGATAAAACTTTAATTTATTGATGCTGCATTCATATTTAAAATAGTTTCTAAAAATATTAAAAACTACACGTGTTTTGCATACCAGTTCTTACCCTTATGGTCATGCATCCACTTTAATCACATTCTCTCCAGTTTACATGATACCACATGATGACATGATTTCATGGCATTCACATGTGCCTTTGTGATGTATGGACTAGACTGTTTATTCAAGGGGCAGATTCAATGATAATTGTTTAGGCCACTGATCTACACTGTTTTTGTAGTTGGTTTTAACCTGTCATGATTGATACATATTTTATAATAATTAGTTTACTTTTAGAGAGGACAATGATATTTTCATATCATATTACGAGGGTATATACCTATATTAAAATATACCTAAAATGTGTCCAGTCACAATAGATTTGGTTTTAATTTTATAAATTACCTAAATGGTTAAATGTATAAAATTAGAATCAAATCTATCCTGTCTGGAACCTTCATAGATTGGTATATTGCAATATAGATATTCAATATTGCAATATAAAATTCACCTTCCTTGGCAATAACAAAAATAATATTAATATAGCTTCAAGACATGTTTTTGTTTCATAAAGTTTAGATTGCTAAAACACTAACTACAGTTGTGACATCACGAAACATTTGTATCACTCCACGCCCATTCACAACTTGTGCCTTTGTACTGAATTTTTTCCCTACTTTAAATTTTTTTAAAGTAACTTTCAGTCAATAAAAAAAAAATTCTTTTGGATATCATCCTATTTGGTGGTTTTGAACAATTTTCCAAAATATCGTAGGTGGCCGCTAAAACGCACGGTAAATGTTTACATTTCTAAACTGGGATTATAATTGCATGAAAATTCCGAAACATGTAAAAAGGCTATGTTCATTGATATTTTTTTGTTTTTTGCTCCGAAACATTACTTTTTCTTAATATAAAGTTGGGTAAAATTTTTAGCGTGGAAGTAGCAGTTGTGAATAGGCTGTCTGCCTCGTGGAGAGATACACTGACATCACAAATGTAGTGACGTCAAGTAACACCTTTACAATTAGATACTGTGTAGTATTATGTTTTGGCATAATTTTAATGAATGTGACAAAATAAAAAGAAAACCATACTATCAATATCAGTATAGCCTTAAGACATGTTCAGAAACGTTCCATACTAATATGTAGCTGTTTTACTAATTAACTTGTACCTAACTAAGCACTTTACATACCTTTTAGAATTAAGAAACTCGCGCACACATATCATTTGTTTTGCGATATTTCAACACTATTCTTCGCACAAAACAGAAAATATTGCATCCAACAGTAAACACGTATCAGTCCTTACACTCCCTCCAAATAAATGAGACTTACCGCGTTTTAGCTAGGGTAGCCAACCTTTCAAACAATAAAATATTATTATTTTCAGTTTTTGTGTTGTACATCTTGAGATGTTTATAGAAACAAACAAGTGTAAAATAATAATATTATTATTAATTCGTAATACACAACTATCTTAAGAATTAAAAACGTAAATACTGAGTTAATTTTTATAATACAGTGGAACATTCTTACTTTTAACATAATTCAATGATTTATAAAAAAAAGTCAATTACTTCAATGTAATAATACTTCATACTGTTAAAATAAGTTAATTTATTAAATGCACAATGTAATTGATGCACCATAGTAGCTCAAAAGGAAATTAGATGGACTTTTATCTGTAATTCGTATTACACAACTACCTTAAAAATTTTAAACCTTAATACTGAGTATTTTTTTAAATAATGCAGTGCAACAGTGTAACTTTTAAGCTCGGAACAAAATAAAATGATTTATAAAAACAGTTAATAAGTTCAATGTAATAATACTTCATACTGTTAAAATAACGAAATCTTGTTGCTGTTCATGACGAGCTGGTTGTAAATTACTTATTACACTTTTTCACTTATTACAGAAAAAGTGTAATAAGTCTTAAAATAAGTAAATTTATTAAATGCACGATGTAATTAATGCACAATAGCAGCTGCAAAGGAAATTAGACGGACTTTCATCTGTAATTAGTATTATACAACTGCCTTCAAAATTTAAAACTTAAACTGATTTTTTTATAATAATGCATGACATGAGAAAACAAATGAAACTATTTAAAAAAATTCTCTTGTCATGATAACAAGCAATGAAGTTCACCTTATGATAAAACAGAATTTATAAATATAAATAGAGCTGATGAGACTATCACATTAATTCAATGCTATGTGATGTTTACAAATCTTTTGTGTTCAAGTATATATTGATCTGTTACTTTGATTTTTTTTATATATCGAAGTGAGATTTTAATATTCATATTCGATATATCGCAAGTATTGGTTCAGATCTATTAACTTCTACAGTAATCAAGTATTATTACATTGATGTAATTGCCTTTTTTTTTATTAAATCATTTAATTTTATTTTGTGCATTAAAGTAACAATATTTTCCACAGTATTATATAAAATATGTGAGACAAATAATATATGTGAAATAGTGTCTGTAAGTGATTGTTTGATCCTGGTAAGTAGTTTTGCGGCTAAAAATAGGTTTATGCATGATTTTAATAAATCTTTGTGTGGGGTGGAGGGGTAATTAACGTTGATGTTTTGGTATTTCGGCCACCTACGATATTTTGGAAAATTGTTCAAAACCACCAAAAAGGACGATATCCACAAGAAATAATTTGTCAAAGCATAAAAATGAGTGCAAAATATTTTTTCTTGAAGCCACAACCAAGGTATGAATGTAGAGTTGGCGTAACGTCACTGCAGTCGTGACGTCACGAAACGTTTGTATCACTCCGCGCCTATTCACAATTTATGCCTCTTTTAATTGAAAAAAAGGCTTTCCTGAAAGAAAAAAAAAATTACTTGTGGATATCGTCCTTTTTCGTGGTTTTCCACAAAAATTATCGTGACAACTTTCCAAAATATTGTAGGTGTCCGCGCTTGTAAACATTTAAAAAAAAACAATACTTAAGTTTTAAATTTTGAAGGCAGTTGTGTAATACGAATTACAGAATAATATTTAGTATTTAGATTTAAAATTTTCAAGGAAATTGTGTAATACAAATTACAGATAAAAGTCCGTCTAATTTCCATTCCAGCTGCTATAGTGCATTAATTAAATTGTGCATTTAATAAATTAACTTATTTTAACAGTATGAAGTAATTGGCTTTTATTCATACATCATTGAATTTTGTTACGTGCTTACAAGTGACAATGTTCCACTGTATTATAAAAATAAACTCAGTATTTAATACATTAACATATTTTTGCCTAATAAATTACTGGCTACTTGTCGACTGGAATTAAGAATAAATGGTAATATTTTACTGTTTCAAAGGTTGGCTATACTACCTAAAAATGCGTTGTCTCATTTATTTGTAGGTATAAGTGTAAGGAATGATATGAGTTTTCTGTTTTGTGCGAAGAATAGTGTATGTAAGTGTTTGTTTCGTTATTATAATTTTACGACTTACTACCGCAAAACAAATGATATGTGTGCGCGAGTTTCATAATTCTTAAAGGTATGTAGGGTAAAAATGCAGAAGCTCGGCGCCATACGATATTTTGGGAAATGGTTTAACACCACCAAATAGGACGATATCCACAAGAATTTTTTTAAAATTGACCTCGGAAAGTTACTTTTTTTTCAATTTAAAGTAGCGTAAAATATTCAGCGCGGATGTAGAAGTTGTGAATAGGCGCGGAGTGATACAAATGCTTCGTGATGTTACAACTGCATTTCAATGTATAAAATTAAAACCAAATCTAACCTGACTTGACACTTTTTCGGTAAATTTTAATATAGGTATACAGTAGTGTATAAATTTAAAACCAAATCTATCCTAACTGGAGACTTTATAAGTATATTTAAATATATGTATAAAAAGTAGGCGAAGTTGTGAATAGGCGCAGAGTTATACAAATGCTTCGTGATTTTACAACTGAATTTCAAAGTATAAAATTAAAACCAAACCTAACCTGACTTGACACTTTTTCGGTACATTTTAATATAGGTATACAGTATTGTATAAATTTAAAACCAAATCTATCATAACTGGAGAAGTTGTTTCTCAAATATCTACACATGTAAGGTTGCGCGACGTACCACGGACAATGCGTACAACCTTATGCGCAGCACTGTGACGTAAGTATCACTCCGCGCCTATTCACAACTTCTACATCCGCGCTGAATTTATTACCCTACTTTAAATTGAAAAAAAGTAACTTTCCTACTTCAATTTTAAAAAAATTCTTGTGGATATCGTCCAATTTGGTGGTTTTGAACAATTTCCCAAAATATTGTATAGTGCCGGAGTACTGCATTTCAACCGTATGTAGAGTGCTTAGTTAGGTACAAGTTAATTAGTAAAACAGCTACATAATAGTATGGAACGTTCCTGAACATGTCTTAAGGCTATATTGATTTTGATAGTACGGTTTTCTTTTTAATTTGTCAAATTCATTAAAACATAATGCTACACAGTATCCAAAGTGTAAAGGTGTTACGTGACATCAGTATATCCCTCCGCGAGGCAGGCAGCCTATTCACAACTGATACTTCAACGCTGAAAATTTTACCCAACTTTAAATTAAGAGAAAATAATGTTTCGAAGCAAAAAACAAAAATATATCAATGAAAATAGCCTTTTTACATGTTTCAGAATGTTTCAAGCAAATATAGGCCCGGTTTTAATATGTAAACATTTACCCGTTAAAGGTGTCCCGCGAAAGTGGCAATTTCTAAAGTCAAATAGTGGAAGTTGACTTTTCTAAATCAAAAGTGGAAATTGATAATTTCCAAAATATTTAATTTTTGGGCCGTAAGCGGAAATTTTTATAAATATTTTCGTATTCCTGATGACTCTCTCCATGGCCCGGTATATATTTTTTCCTATTTATATCTCAGGTTGCTGCTCTTACAATTACCTTTATTTTTCTAAAATAGATTAGATGGGAACGGGAAATAAATACCACTGGATGCAATTGCCTGTTAAAGGATAAATTCTGAGTTGCAACCAATTTAGAATTAAAAGTGTATAACAATAAATTTTAGAAGTTACTTCAGCTCATCTAAGGTAGGGCTCGAGCCCTAGTCCATTACTATAATTATGTAATACTAAAACAATAATAAAAATACTTTACATAAAAACATACAAGCTTCTAAGTTGTGGACAACGTACCTTCTGTTGGTAAATGAATAACTGGGCTTAAAAGCTAGTACTCAGCTAAAATAGTCTGCCATCTTGAATTGTTTACTCTTCTCGAATACAAGTTGTAAAAACCGATTCCTTGAACCTTTTGTATACAACCGTTTACGATTGATTCTTATATTAAAACCAGACTTGCGAAACTTAAACCCACGGTATATAGAGTAAGAATATGCCGTGCTTAAAACGACCTAAATAAAAAAAAACTACATCATGAACTAAATCAAGCTATGTCGTTGGCAAGTCGGCATTTTCTGTTTCCAGTTTACAAGGAATGCTGGGATTGCAAATTGTAACTTATTGATCCAAACAAATCTCGACCAACCAAATTGTAGAATCTACTACATCAATAATTTTAGGAGCAATTAAAAACTAAAACAACTTGCACCTTCTGTTAATTACCACGGAGGCTCTCTATATTCAAATTATGTTTTTTTATTTCTTAAAAGATTAAAAATATATGTATAAAAAACCTACCAACACTCAACTCTAATATCACCTTGTATAAATTGTCCAAATATATAGTACTTACAAACACAAACTCTCTGCCAATAAAACAATGAGCTTAACCTTTTTTAAATTTATAAACACATGATTAATTAAATAATATTAAACCCATATTGTGAAACTAATGAAGATTTTAAAAAATTATCAATTATGTATTTCCATTTATGAGGAAAACGTCAATGATATGATTGATTGCCTAGTCATAATGTTTTAACTCGTTTTAAAAAAAATTGATTTTATTATAAGTTTTAATTTAAATAAATTCACTGAAAACGTTAGAAGGAGTATTCTCAATTGAATTTGTGACAAAGTAATATCTTTATTTTGTGATGCAAAATTATATTTGTTGATTCCACCTTCACGTGAGCTACTTGATTTCACTGAACACTTGTAAATATTTACAAACTTGCCTATAGTAGCACTTACTTATATTTGTTGAGGACGGCCGTTTCAGGAGATGTGTCCCATTGTAAATATTTACAAGTGTTTGGCAAAATTATAAATGTTACTCTTTGGAATTGTCATTTTCTACATCTGTTAGATCACATCGCTCATGATCATATAAACCTAGCTTGCCCTAAATGTTGTATAAATTTGCTACCAAACTTGTTTCATATCTATTATATAAATTTGAATTCTGGCATCCTCTTTCCAGTCCTTTTGGTTACAATAAGATTAGCAAAAGTGTTTTCTTTTTGTAAGTTTTGTTGCTTATATTACATTTGGAGGTCCAGATTTTCTTTCTTTTCAGAGGATATGGCATTTCCACAATATTATAATATTTTCTCCTTTTCAATTTTATATTTCTCAGACAAACAAACTAACCCATACCTTTTGTAAATATATTTACAAAATAGCCTACTAAATACATCTTCAATAAACACAAGTCTAAAAAAGATCTGAGCATTCATTTCAGACATGATACTAAGAACACATTTACAATCTGTGTAGCATTCATAACATTCAAAATAACATTGCTGAATACTTCAACTCAAAGACCAATATAACACATACAGAAACAAATCTATAGATTTTAGATAAAGCAAGAAGAATAACAAGCTTCACACAACCAAACAATACAAAATATACAAATATTTCAAATTACAACCAACACATATAATCTATATCTAATTACACTACAATTCATATATGCTATTTTGTATATTTAATCTTTAAATCTGGAGGACCACCTATTATGCTTCTGCAATTCCAATTCATTCACAAAACCAAGAAGACAGTTGCAATTCAACTTGACAAAAGAGTAGATCTAAATGAGAATGGTCATTTTCATTTTATATCAAAAGTAAGTGTTGCTTTAAGTGTGCTTTAATATTTTTATAGGTAAATAAATTTGTTTACCTTTAAAACAAAAAACATTTGTATAATGTTACACATGCTTATAGTAGCACTTACTTTTATGATTGTTGCGGACCGCCCGTTTCAGGAAATGTGTTCCATTGTCAACTCAGACCATAACTCTAGTTGATAATAGGAAACATCTCCTGAAACAGGGGTGCCTCAACAATCATAAAAGTAAGTGTTACTATAGGCTGCAAGTATTTTTAGTTAAAAACTAGAAGTACATGTAAAAATGCAATCAATTATTAGGTTTAAAACAAATTTTAAAAACAATCACCAGTATTTAATATGTATCTAATTAAATATACAGGCTAATCAGATATTTAATTAGTTCAGTAGGATTACAATGTCCAATACTGTGAGGTACAAATGGACTCATAAGTATTATGAATTATTTACTGAACTAGTGGGGAATCAGTCTGAGGAAAAATTTCAATGAGGAGGTATTTTCAATTAAGTATTTAGCCATAAAAATAACAACAATTTTAAAAAGTGATTTTGTTATTTTTTAAAAATAAATTAATAATTTTAACTTTTTATAAATTAATATTTCCTATCGAAATCTTGTTGCTGTTCATGACGAGCTGGTTGTTAATTACTTATTACACTTTTACTATTACTTGCGAACAAACTGTTTGTTAACTAAAAGTTGTTAAATTGTTAACTTAGACTTGGAGGAAACGTTTTCGTCTTATGACTTCTACAGCCTCGTATTTTTTGTTAGTTTGCAACAACTGCAACAAGTTCTATATTGGACAAACAGGCAGATCTTTCGCCAAAAGATATAAAGAACACAAAAATGCACTGCACACTACTATTGAATCCACCTTCGCAAATCACCTCATGGACACTAAACACAAATGCAAAAGTATGGCAAATAACATGAGCATCCTCCACACATGCAACAAAGGCCATAAATTAAACACATTAGAATAGTATGAAATATATAGACATAGCAATACACATAAAAATGACATTATAAATGAACAAACATGGCACAGATCACACACACTCTTTGATCACATCACTTCTAACTTCCAAAAAAATGGTATCGAGGAAGCATAACTGCAGCATTCCTAGCAGCAAAAATACGAGGCTGAAGAAGTCGTAAGATGAAAACGTTTCCTCCAAGTGTAAGTTAACAATTCAACAACTTTTAGTTAACAAAAAATCTGGTCGCAAGTAATAGCAAAAGTGTAATAAGTTAATATTTCCATCTAGATCCCCAAGCAGGCATAAGAATCATGTGTTCCTCCTCTAGTGTAAAAATTTACACTAGATATAATTTTATTATTTCTAAATAATTTAGAACTTTATTTGTACCACAATCACAATATAATTATTTGCTAGATTAATTAGACATTATTAAATATGTTTATTCAGATATAAATACAATATAAAGAATAATTTCTATTATATTCAAGAATCAATTTTTATTCTCAAACTGATCCCATATAGTTTGCACTGATAACTTTCTGAAATTTCTCTCTTGGAAAATCTACCACTATCAATGTATCCTGCTATCAAAATTTCAACATATGAGTGATTCAATTCACATTAGCTAAGAATTGAAATTTGCTAATGACAAATCTTCAAATTTTTACATTGAGTGCTATTCAAGTTAATAATGATTTTTGTAAAGGTGGTGTTGTAATCATTTTGAATTCTCTGAATAAATAATTACTCATAAATTTTGTAAGCTTTTACATCCGTTTTAAAAATATTCTGTTTAACCTATTTAAGGCTGCTGCATAACAAATATAAACTCTTGCTGTCTAGTTTAAATATAACACTTATTCAATAGCTCCTTGGTATGGGAATTAACTCAACCCAACACGCACAAAAAACGACTTTACAAACTTATAATATACAGGTACATAACACTACCAACGAGATCATCCAAAACTCACAAATTAACTAACATTTATTACACTTTGAAATTACTTGCCACCAGAGATTCTGTTAACCATAAGCTGCAAATTGTTAATTTACACTTGGACAAAAAAGATAATAAGACTGGACACTTCATAAGATAAAAACATTTTCTCCAAGTGTAAGTTAACAAATTTAACAAATTATAGTCAGCAGAATGTGTGGCCGCAAGTAATTTCAAATTGTAATAAGTCATTAAAAACCAGCTCATCATGATGAACAACAAGATTTCAAAATTTAACTAAGATATTATCTAAATAAAATTGATATTTGTTGATTTCATTGAATAAAATTGAATCGTTTATTTCAGAAACCAGTCAACTGACATTTTGGTCAAAATGATATTCCCAGACATTCTGAATTGGATTCTTTAAACACACAATTCTAATCAGAAACCCATCAAGTAGCGTGCTTCAATATGGTTTATTTATTTTAATAAATATAAATATGATTGCATAAACCTGTCAAGTGTCATCACAACTTGTTTCTGCACTTAATTTAATTATCATCATTTGGCCACTCTGGTAGTAACTACTACCCTTTTGTACAACCTAGTTTAACAGTTGTATTTTAACAAACAGTTATAGGGAGAGGGTGAGATATATTAGTGAGGTTATAATCAACTGTTTTTTAATTTTATTTTGTGTGTTACAGTAATTTGTTTTTAAATAAATGCTTAGTGGAAGCTTTGAAGATGAGCCTGAAACAAAAAAGGAAAATAGGTATTACTAATGAAAGAAAATATTAGGAATGTCATATGAAAAGAAAGAGTAAACGTTGAAGGATACAGAAACGATAATTGTAAAATTGTTTCCCAGAAATCTTTTCCTGATGTACTTATTCAAAATGTCCATAAAAAAAAATCTATCTATTGATGATGATTAAAAAATAAAACTGGGTGTTTTACTGACCTCAAAGAAAGGAGTGAGATGATTTATAGTTTCAATACTTGGTGGCCCCAGTTTTATAAAAAGAATGTGAATTAAAAATCTGGAAGGGGTTTCGTAAAGAAGAAAGAGTTTTTTTTCAAAGTCTCAACATACAAAGAATTTAGATATGACAAATCTACTTAAAGAAAAGTTGTTGTTAGGGACTTTATCGATGGTTTTGCATTTTCAAAAGTTACCTTGAAAAAGTATATGCATTATATACTTACCTTGAAAAAGTATATGCATTTCCTAAGCTCCCAGCAGTGCAAGCACATCCACCTAGAGGGTGACAATCAATATAAAATAACTTAATGGCCTCAAGAAGCTTAGCAGGTACAGAATAGGGTATGAAGATTTCTACAACATTATTCTCCAGAGGCCAACTACAGAGGTAGAATAGGTAGGGAATATGAAGATCAGTAGGTTCTATAGTGCATCACATAAACTAAATCTATATTGCATAAACATTGGACAAATATACTGATTTTTTAAAAATTCACTCATTGTTTTAATAATAAATATGTCACACTTTTTAAAAAATGTTTTAACTTGCCTATAGTAGCACTTACTTTGCTTGATGAGGACGGCCGTTTCGGGAGATGTGTCCCTTTGTCAACTCAGACCGTAACTGATCTAACCAACTGATCTAAAGTAAGCGCTACTTTAAAAAACATTTAATAATAGGACCTACTCTGAATTTTTAAAACAAAAACTATTTTTTCTTAAGATTGAAAGTTTTTGTTGTTTACTGAAAGTTTAGAAAAATAGACTTAGCCGGTTTCTAAAATAAACTATTCAATTACAAAATAACACACAGCACAACTCAATACTCAAGGCACAAAACCTCAGCTAATGACAATTTAAACCACATAGCAGAAAGATATTTACAACTCTGCTGATATATACAAACTAACATGTAGTTCATCCCCCAGTTTTTAGATTAACCAAACTGGAAGGTAAATTTAGTTATCAGGAAACTGTAAAAACACTCACAAATCGTAACTCTTAATCAAACTTTGCTGACCTCATCATATTCATAAATTCCAACTAAACAAACATAACACAAACTCTAAATCTAAAACTAAATCAAAATAGCCTACTCCACACAAATGATATACTATTTATTTGAAACATTTCAAGCTAAACCCAACACACATACTCATCATTATAAGCCCCTAATCATCTAGTATCACTATACTAACCCTACCCCTTCAACCTAAAATAATTAAGAGGTCGGTTATAATCTAAATTGCCATTGAGATTTATCTCCCAAATTGACAGTTTCATTAAAGAAAGTCTTGCTATAGGAAAGTGTCACATAATAATATACATCCAAGTACTTACAACTTTTTAAAAAAATGTTTTAACTTGCCTATAGTAGCACTTACTTTTTTTGTGTTGAGGACGGCCGTTTCGGGAGATGTGTCCCTTTGTCAACTCAGACCGTAACTGATCTCAAGGTTTACGTAGGTTAGGGTGGGGGTGGGATATTTTGGTGGTGTGGGTGTATTTTGTGTGTATTAGGAGTTATGATGTCAAAAAGTGCGTGTGAGTTGTAATGTAATTGTGTATTGAGTATGTGTGTAGGGTGTAGTTTGAAGTGCCTATATATTACGTATTGTTCGGTTGTGTAGCGTTGGTTCTTTCTGTGTTGTTTATGAAGAATTTGTAAGTTAGATGTTATGTCTGTGTAGTCGTGTTTTGTGGAGTTGAGATGATCGGCGAAGTTTGATTGGTAGTTATTGTTTTTTAGTGCTTTTGTATGTTCTTGGTAACGTGTGTGAAATGACCTCCCTGTCTGGCCTATGTAAAAACTGGGCCATGAACTGCAAGTTAGTTTGTAAACTCCAGTGGTGTTGTAAATGTCGTTGATTTTGCTGTTGGGTTTAAATTGTTTGTTGAGAGTGTTGTGTGTGGAGTAAGCTATTTTGTAGTTGTATTTTCGTAATGTGTTGGTTAGATTGTGGGTTTTGGATGATCTGTAAGGTATTGATAAGTATTTTATGGGATTGTCATCTTGTTTGTGTGTATTTGGGTTATTATGTTTATTTTTTAGGCGGTTGTATAATTTGTCTATCATTGTTGGGTTGTATCCGTTTGTTTGTGCTATATATTTTATGGTGTTTAACTCCTGGTAGTGTTCATCTTTGTCTAGTGGTGTTTTAAGGAGGCGGTATATCATGGTATTGTAAGCAGCTAGTTTGTGTTGGTGTGGGTGGTTTGAGGAACTGTGTATGGTCGTATTAGTGCTGGTGGGTTTTCGGTATATGTTGAATTTATGTGTTTGTTTGTCTGTTTGTTTAATTGTGAGGTCTAAGAAGTTAAGGGAGTTTTGTTGTTCTGCTTCGATGGTGTATGTTAGTTTAGGGTGTATGGAATTTAGGTGTTTTAGAAATATGTGTGCTCTGCGTGTAATCCAAGTAATCTAGGGTACTTTGTTATTATAGTGACTACACACCTATACTGAAAATAAGTTGATATAATTACAGCTTAAACCAACCTTCGATTAAACCTCTGTTTTTCAGAAAAAGCACACACTTCATGGAAATAATTATTTCACTAAACACTTTTAAATGTTTTAAGTGTTTAGTGATTACAAGTAGCTCACGTGAAGATGGAATCAACAAATGGTAATTATTCCAGTCTACAACAGTTGATGCTGGCCATGACTAACTCTTGCTTGCACGAAGTCACAGACATCAGTTCATAAGCCCAGCTGTACAAAAAAGACACAGCAGTAACAAATGATATTCTAGTATTACCAAACCAAGTATCTACATAATGACATGCAAACCAACTTTTTTCAAATACATATCCAAATGGGGCAGTATGAAAAGTGTACAAAGTCATTTCATGTCCCTTTATGCACTATTTAAATTTTGTCTACAGCTCTTTATCCTGTAATAATCTATTTCTCCCTCTTCACTACTAGGCAAATCCCAAATTTTTATTCTATGACCCATCACTACAACACACTTGTACCGCACAACAAACAGCACAGGAAAATCGGTTATAGTGAAGAACACCGCAACACGCCTTCTACAAAGAGAGTGTGTCCATCTAAGGGGCATTGTGATGAAACTTGATGACCGGAAACGAAGGGGTGTTCATATCTGATATAAACAAAATCCTAGGAGTTACTATCTTTATAATTGGCGCGACAACGTGGGAGCTCGATATAATAAGAGATAAAATTTATTTAGAGAGATTTTGAAACAAAATTAATTTAGAACTTTTTATATGAAAAACATTTGAACTGGAAATAGGAATAGAAAAAATGTTGTAAAATTAAATACTGAGTTGAATAGAATCAAGGCTAGGTTTATAGTATATATAAAAATTGTTTATGTTTGTATAATAAGTTACTTACAGATAAAAAAAAAAAAGAAGAAAATATTATAGGCGAGCTGGTAGTTGTAGGGGAACAGGAAAAAGGGACAAGTTTGGAAATGAAAGAAATAGAAATGGAAGGCACAGATATGCAAATAGGAAACATTGAGGTAGAGGAAGCTAGGGGACTACCACCTATGCAAACCCAACAGGAACGGGGAAATAATGAGAATGTAGATTTAAGGGATATAATGAGAACTTTAATGGAAATGAATGCAAACTTAAAAGAAATGAATGAAAATATAAATAGAAAATTAGATAAGAATAATGAAAATATAAATACAAAATTAGATAAGATAGATGGAATGAGTGAGGATATGAGGGAAATAAACAAAAAATTAAAGGAAAATAGAGACGAAATGAGAGAGACGAGGAAGGATTTGAAATTCATAAGAGATGAAAACAGGGAGGAGAATAAGAAAATGATAGAGGATAAGAGGCGACAGTGGAGGACAGAGAGTAATGCTGTAATAGAGGATGTGAGAAGAGACTTAGAGGAGAAAGATAGACAATTAGAGGAGGAGATTAAGGAAAATTTTGAGGAAACAAATGAAATAATAGCTGATGTAATAGAAATTAATAAGAAAGAGGTAGAGAAAGTAGAAAATATAACAAAGAAAAACACAGAAGAGTTAGGAGAGTTGAAATTAAAGGTGATAGGAGAAAGAAAAATAACAGATGAGCGTTTTAGGAAAGTCAAAGATGTAAGGAAGAAAATATTAGGAGAGCAAGGAAGGTTAGGAGATAGAAATAAAATGGGAAAATTAGAAATATGGCAAATAAAAAATTTAACCATTCAAACCGCAACTAATAAGGAGATTGAAAAGCTTAATAAAATGAAGATGGTAATAGGAGAAATAGGAGGAGTTAATTATCCGTTTCAATGCTTAGTGGTACCAGGCTTGTTGAGAAAATTTATCATAGGTACGGATATGTTAATGGATGTGGAGGCACAACTCGAGTTTGGAAAATGGGAGATGGAATTTAAATATGAGAATAACAGAGAAAATAGAAACTATGAAGCAGATGAAAGGCAAGGACAGGCGTGGGGACAAGAAAAGAGTATGGTGCCCACAGTCAGTCGGAAAACTAAGACAATCAGAAACCCAGAAATAGAAATTAAAATAGAGGAAACAAGTTTACAGGCATTAATAGACACAGGCAGTAATATGACATGTATCCAGGAGAACTGGAAAAGGAAAATATAAATAAAATAGGAAGGGAGATATTAAATATAGGTAAAGGAAGCAATATGAGTAAACTCTAGGTGACTATGTGTATAAGAAAACGTTAGCAGGAGATAAGTTTTAAGGGATGGTAACTATATCTACGATAATTTATTGGAAACTTCGTCGAATAATGAATAAAAATAAATATGAATCTATGTTAATAAATATTGAAGCATCGTTGTAATAAAAATATGGTAATTGTGTATTTAAACTTCGTCGTATTGTAAGGGAGAATCTGCGTTGATAAATAATGGAACTTCGTCGTATATATTATATATTATAAAAGAAATATGAATCTATGATAATAAATATTAAAGCATCGTTGTAATAAAAATATGGTAATTGTGTATTTAAACTTCATCGTATTGTAAGGGAGAATCTGCGTTGATAAATAAGTATTAAAACAAAATTTATATTCGTTGATATAGGGACAGTGTAATCGAAGGAGCTATAGATATGATCAAATAGAGAATATAAGATTGCAACCTTTAAAAATATTAGATGTTAAACTTCATACAAAATAAACTGAAATGATATAAGAAAGTAATTGAACTGGATGTGAGATTGGAAGGGGAGATAAAATACTAACTTAGAACTGAGAGTTAGATGAAGCTAAAAGCAAAATAAATATGAGATAAATAATAAACAAGGAATAAACAGAAATAAGGGAAAGAGAAATGTTATAACCAATTTGACCAAATCTAGAATACTATGACTCGGATAGGCTGGGATTTAAAGACACGGTATCAGAGAATATATGTTAAATAAATATTGAATCAGACTTATGATTGGAAGGATTCCAATTGTAATAAATGTAAAAAAAATATAATTATGGAAGGAATTGTAAATACCAGAACATGATTTATTGTTACTATATGTTAGAATTGTTAAAGAATTGTTGATTGAATGTTAGTTATAAGTATATTGTATTGTTAGAAGATAAGTTAAGTAATATGTAGCTTGAAGTTTTCAGCTCAGTATTTGATTGTTAAAGAATTAAGATAAAAATTGTGTCGTAGAATTAAGTATAAATGGACGAAAGTGGACAGATAAAGGTATAAATGACTTTTAAGTGGACAATTCTAAAAGTGGTAAAGACAATGGACGATAAGTTAGCCAAAGTGTTGAGGGACTTACTCAATAAAAAATGTGTTCAATTAGTTATTAAATAAAATGTACAAATAGGAAATAAATGTTAATTTAAATTTAATTAAAAAAAAAAAATATGTAGATTTAATCAAGCTTGTAAAATGTAAAGAATGTGTAATGTAGATATTAGGAATATTTTTTTATTTAAATTAAATTAGGGGACATTGTAACATTTATAGAATGGGCTATATAATGTTCTTTAAGAATTGGAAAAATATATTAGAAATAACTCACACGAAATTTAAAAAGAAATTCATTAAAAGATTGGTTAGGTTAAATTGAAATTAAATTTAGGTAAAAGCCTAGAAAAGGTTGCAAAATGTAAACAAGGTATTTGAACTATAAATGCATAAGGAAATTTGTAGTATCAAATAAAATTTAAACAAGATAATCTAATAATAATTATATTCAAACAAAATTGTAAATATTAGTAACATAGGGCATAAGAAATTACTTGAAGGAAAAAGTGTAAAACGATTGTAAACAATGAAAGGTTATGTTTGGAAAAGTCCAGTCAAAACACACACAATTCAAAATATTACAAAAGTAAAACACAAAGACACTTCACACACTAATAATAGTAATTAAATAAACACTGGAAGGTTTGTTAAGGATCGGAAAATTGAAACAGTATGTTAACAAAATTAAAACTGGTGAAAACAATCACGTTATTGCATCAGCTGTAGAAAGCAAGAAGTAGGTCAGTTGCAGTCGACTCTAGTGAGAAGAAATCAAACTGAATTATAGCAACATGTGTTTTAGAAGAAGGAGAAGCCGCCATATTTTAAACATTGTTAAAAATCTAAAGACGCGTTAGTAAAAGGGTGGCGTGGGGACGCCGAGGAAGCAGACCTTTCTGAGAAGTCAAAATTTTACATTGGAAGGAATTCGTCAAAATTATACCGTTTGTGAAGAAACTTGGCAAATTTAAATAAGAATAAGAAAATGTAAAGATAAAGTACAGTGATAATATATTTTGAAGGAACTAAACGAATTTAAGTGTGAAAAAAGTGAAATTTAAAGAGAACGGAATTCTACGTGTGAGCAAGCAGCCATTCGCCGTTATTTGATAAGTTAAGTACCTAGCGCTATATAAAAAAAATAAACTTTAGTGGACTCTTAGGATAATAGGGAAGTTTAATTTTGTACATTAGAATATCTTGTGATTAGTAGTAATAAGATCATAATCCAGTTCAAATAGTTTCGCCTTTTTGCTTATTCCAAATTAAAGTTTTTCAATCGGGAAAATAGTTATTAAAACTAATTTCAAAATTTAATATTGTTTTTCAAAATTTATTTAATTAACAAAAGAAGTAAAAATATAGCCCATGCTATAAACCCCGAGATTGTAAGAGATCGTAAAATTAGCCTAGGGTATATGAAAATTTGTAACTAAAAATCAAAGAAAGTGAGTTTAGTATATTGTGTTAAAATTTGTTAAGTTGTAAATTTTTGTTTTGTGTTTATTGTTTAAATATTGGAATAAAAATTGTTATAATAAAGAATTATGAATTGTTCCTGAGTAGTTTTTTTTGTTTTAAATAGAAATTTGATATATATTATAAAAGAAATATTTAATAGAAAAAAAAATAATTGTAAAGTGTTTTATAAAAACATTACAATATATATATATTTTTATATATATATATATACACGCACTCAGAGACAGCAACTTTGAAAGTTGAAGGAGAACATTCATGTAAGCATATTTGATGCTATATCTTTAATTTCATATAAATGAATAAACCTATCAAGTTAACACTGCAATTTGAAAGTGACAGTCTTTCAGTAAAGCAGATAATGGCAGAGAAAATCTAAACAGCTGACCTAAATAAACAGAAGTTACAGACTTTGACTAATATTATAAAAGATTTCCCTTAAATAATAATCAATAAGTACTTTTATTAGTCTTGGAGCAATAAACTTTGTAGGCCTCAGAAAACAAGTTGAACGTTACTCTTTGGGAATTAAATACCAGTAGTTATTATTGGTCCATTATGGAAGTCGTAGAAGCAGTAAGTAAATTTACAATAAAAATGTTTTTTTAACGTACAGGTTAAAATATACTATCTTATAAAAATTCTGTCTAATAAAATTTAATTAGTTACGTTATGGTAATGGTGCTACACCTATTTATGATAACAAACATAATTTACTACAAGTTCAATTAGTTATTCACAAATTAAACTTATGTAAGGAAAAATGTTAGGAAGTTCATAATATACTTCACATGTAGTAAATTGTTCTTGCAATCAAATGCTGTAAACGTTAATATTAAACTTTAATATTTCTTCAATTAAACACTATAATTTTTAAAGTGAAATTTGTTGATTAGGTAGGTTAACTAGTATATTGTAAACTCTTACAGGATTTCTTTAAATATATTTCTCTAAAGGGGGGTTTCTCCCCTCCATTTCTTTTTAAATAACTGATTTAAAAATGTGATTGGTATGTTTTGTTTAATTTCAAAATATTTATACAGCATTGAGAAAAAACAGTGTTTAGTACTCAAATTGGAAAACATTTGTTGTAAAATGCTACTAATATCTGTGTAAATGTGTCTAATATCTGATATAATATACAATGTTTAGACTATAAGTAATTATTGCATAACTAAGTGAATACTTTAGAGCTTACTTGCACTCTCTAAAAGAGGGTTAGGTTTGTAAATGAAACGATTGCATCGAAACACGTCAACAAGTAGGCTCTAAAGTATTCACTTAGTTATGCAATAATAGCTTCTAGTGTAATCAATAAATTCAAGATTATTACAACAAACAATTTAGTAACAAATTACACTTTTGTTATTATTTGCGACCAGACATTTGTTAACTAAAAGTTATTAATTGTTAACTTACACTTGGAGGAAATGTTTTCGTCTTACGACTTCTTCAGCCTCGTATTTTCGTTGTGCTTCCTCGGTACCATTTATTTGAAAGTTAGAAGTGATGTGATCGTAAAGTATGTGTGATCTGTGCCGTGTTAGTTCATTTAAGATGTCATTTTTATGTGTGTTGCTATGTCTATATATTTCAAATTGTTCTAGTGTGTTTTATTTATGGCCTTTGTTGCATGTGGGGAGGATGCTCGTGTTATTTTCTATACTTTTGCATTAGTGTTTAGTGTCCATGAGGTGATTTGCAAAGGTGGATTCAATAGTAGTGTGCAGTGCCCTTTTGTGTTCTTTATTTCTTTCGGCAAAAGATCTGCCTGTTTGTCCAATATAGAACTTATTGCAGTTGTTGCTTAATACGAGGCTGAAGAAGTCGTAAGACGAAAACGTTTCCTCCAAGTGTAAGTTAACAATTAACAACTTTTAGTTAACAAATGTTTGGTCGCAAGTAATAACAAAAGTGTAATTTGTAATTTACAACCAGCTCGTCATGAACAGCAACAAGATTTCGAAACAATTTAGTGTTTAGTAGTTTCTTGTATATATCACTATGTGTCTAGATAGATAATCGAGATATAATAAATATTATTTTGTTTTAAATTGTATTTAATTAAATTCCAGATATTTTTGGGAGAGTGAAGTTAATGTAATTATGCTAGTCTTTTAACAACGAAAACAGTTACAAGTACATTACCCAGGAAAGAAGTTTACTGGCCATGGTAGTTTCAGAGGCGAATGTTGACTCTAATGCTAGAGTTGTTCCAACAGTTCTCTCTAGAGATCTTTCAAATAGTAGTCATCCGTATTCTCCAATTATGGAAGAACCATTCTGCAAACTTATTCTTTATATTGAAATTTCAAATTCTAGGTAGGTATAAGTAAAAGAAACTTAATTGATATTATAAATTAAGTCTATCCTACGTGTTAGACTATTGTTCATATTTCTTTAACTTTTCAAGATACTGGACAATATATCAGCCAGCTTTTCTGGCGAAGATGACCAAATGGATGATGTATTTTCAAATATATCTTCTAAACAAAAACAATATGGTTTTAAATGTCACAAATTATAACTAATGATTAAAATTTACATGAATTATTTACATAAAAACATAACTTCATTTTATAGACGAACCCCTGTATCAAGCAATGTCTTAGGAAACTATTCACAATATAATATTACTATACAACTATTGTGATAAAATATGGGTAAAGTATAGGCTCAACTACCTAATAGTGATAAGTTTGATTAAACAAAACATATAGTTTTGAAATGTATACTAGATTGTAAATATTTGGTGAAATAATGTAGTAAACATCTATTTAACTGACATTTAATCTCTGGAATTTTGTAGTCCATTACGTTTGGTGAAACTTATTAATAACTTTAACATTAGTTTATGACTATCCGAACTTTAAATTTTGTAAATTTGTAAAAACTTACTGAGACAGAACATTTTCGATCGCTACGAGATCTTCATCAGTGTCTTCTGCTTGGAGTTGTTAGGTTAAGCAATGACAGTTTTAAATACATGTTTTCGATAGTATCAAAGGGCATGTGTAATTTGTATTGGGTTTGTTCGAGTAATATGTTTTTACTTTGTGTTTTTGTAAATTTCATATTGTTCTAGTGTGTTGAGAAGTGGTCGTTTTTTGTTGATGTGTAAGATTTCTAGGTTATGGTAAATGTCTGTGTATTTGTGTCCTGTTACTTTTATGTGATTATAAAATGCTGAGTTGATGTTCTGTTTGTGTTCCTCGACTATTTGGTTGAAGCTGTGACCTGTTGCTCAATGTAAAATTTATTGCACTCGGAGTTTAGTTTGTATACACCTGGTGCTTGTAGTTTATCTTAGTTGTTGGTGTTGTGTCTTATTTTATATTGTAAAATGTTCATAGTTTTGTATGCTATGTTGTATCCTGTTTTTTTGAACTTTGTAGGCTATTTTATTTGATGTTCTGTTTATGTATGGTATTGTGATTTACTTGTTTTCTCTGTCTATAGTGTTAATTTTAGTGTTTTTTTTTTTGTATTTTTACCATAGTTTGTCTATTATTGTGGTATTGTATCCATTTGTGTATGCTAAATATTTAATGGTGTCTAGTTCTTTGTTTATGTTTTCTGTGTTCATTGGAACTTCTTTAAGTCTTTGGAGTATGGATCTGAATACAGTGTGTTTGTGTTGGATAGAGTGGTTTGAGGTGTTGTGGATAGGTGTGTCTGTCATTATGGGTTCCCTGTAAATGTTGAAGCTGTGTTTTTGTGTGTGACTTTTTGTTATGGTGAGGCCGAGAAAGTTTGGGGATTGGTTGGTTTCAATCTCTGAGGTGAACTGGAGTTTTGGGTGTATTTTATTAGTGTAGGTGAGGAGTTTTTTGCATTGTCGGGTGTTGCCTCTGTATAGTGTCATGATTTCATCGATGTATCTGTGCTAGTAAATGATTTTGTGTGCGTGTGTATTGTTTGTGAGTATCTTGGTATTTTCTATGTGTTCTAAGAAAATTTTGCTTAGGCCACTGCTTAGAGGACTTCCCATGAGTAGGTCATCTGGTTGTGAATCGAAATTTGAGTTGTTGGTGAAATAGTTTTGTTTGGTAATGGTTTGGAGGAGGTTTAGAATTTTTTTGATGTGGGTTTTTGGTATGTTTCTCTGTATTAATTGGTTGTTTAGGATGTTGCGGGTTTCGGATAGAGGCGTGTTGATGTACATATTTGTTATGTCAAGTGATACTAGTGTTTAATTGTGCGGTATGTTTGTCTTTTATTTTATTTATGAGGTTTGTTCTGTTTTTTATGTGTGTGTTTGTGTTCAAGTTATTAGATTGTGTGATTATATTGTCCATGTATTTTGCTAGTTTATGTGCAGGGGCATTTTGGTAGTTGATGATTGCTCGGATGGGTTTGTGAGTTTTAGGGAGAGCGCAGAGGGTAGGTGCTTTAGGGTGGATTTGTTTTAGGTGGTATTTTTTGTTTTTGCTGATAATGTATTTGGATGTATTAATTAATTTGACTTTCATTTTAAAAATGTAGATCAAAATAATAATTTACCACATAAGATGATAGCTGATGATTTAATTGTAAGAAAAAGTAATTAATCATACCTAGTTTTTTTCCAATTAAAGAAATTTATGTAGTTTAGATATTATAACTGTTGCTATAAATTGTTACTATTTGCTAAAACTTGAGAATAATTACTAAAGTTTTATCAATTAGAAAATTACTCATTAATAATACCCTTAAACTTTAACTTTATGTTACATTTTTGTAGTAGGAATTATAACTTTTTATTTTTAATATTTTCAATAATGATTACAAAATAAAATTTGTTTTCAAACATATTCGTATTATAAAACTGTGTAGAAACAACACTTGGTATAAGGAGACACTTGTTTGTTACTGAGTAAATATCAATTGACAATTTGAGAATGCTTTGTATTGATTTAAAAATTGCAGCCTTCTAGAATTTAAATTCAGTGCTAACACCAGAAGTATCATAAAAAAAATTGTTTTCACAACCAATATAGGTTCAAATATAGGAATGCTTTCTGCTCGTTTTTGACTGAACCAAAAAAAAGATATCTATCTACATCATCTAACGTAGCAGATTTCATTTTATTATGTTTCGTAACTCAGGATTCATTGCTTGTTCCGAATAAAAGCCGCTGCAACTTTTGTTTTTTGAAATCCTGCACAAAGGTTATAGCAATAATAAAATTTGTTAGATACAGTTTTATTTCTTTCAACATTTAATCACTTACAGTTTCTACATGATTGTTAAAACTATAGGTTTTTTACTTATCAGTAATTAGTTTTAAAAAAATAACTAGAGCATTTAATTTTCAATACAGTACTGTATTTATTATACGTTATAGGTAAACACTATAAGGTAACAGTTACCACCACTTGTAACAGTTACTTCAGTAACTGTTATAAAAACAACTTTATCTTTACAACACAATAGTCAAAACACTGCTAAATGGGTAACTGTGAACTTCAATTTCTTGCTAGTATACAATGTCAAATATACAGAAAAAACTAGTTACTGAAAATTTGATATTAAATAAAAAATGACTTGATAGTGAAGACCATTAGAACAAAATTCAACTGAAATGAACAATTTTTGTGTATAAATATTATCACTCTTACCTAGCTTAGTCATTATATTAAATCACGATATAATTGACAGAAAATATTTGTTTATATAAGGTATAAATAATGCTAACCAAATACAATAAAAAAATATAGTAAAATATATTTCAGTATTTCAGGGATTTTAGGTCTTTGTGGAAGGGGGAGCATAGAAAAAAAACTAGAGAGCACAAGAGTTTTCAGTAAAGTTTTCTGTGGGTCAGTGAATGGCCAGAAGAGATAAACAAAATATAACAAAAAAATGAAGGAATACTGGAACAGAATTAAAGAAAAATGCAACACAGATCAGTAAAAATAATACCACCCGTAGGTAGCCGTATATTAACAAAAAAAAGTCTTTAAACTTTCAAGATATGGAAAAAAGTTATGATCTTTGACACAACATTTTGCAAACCTTTTAAACAGAAATGATTTAAAAAATATTTTTTAAAATTATATAGTGACTTTTTAATATTAATAATTTTTCTATATACGTATTTAATAATGTAAACTAATAAATATGTTTCTCTTGCAGAGTTCGTATTTGGGATGTTATAATCTTGGTTCCAAACCTTATGTTTCTCTTATTTTTATTAATTCGTTTCAACCGAGCTCGACTTAAACTGAGAGCTACTAGTAGTCCAATATTTTTTGCATTTTATGGATTGGTAAGTATTGAGGTTCTTTTTTTTTACTGTTTGTAAAATAGAACAGGTCTTTTTAATATTTTTCAGGGTTTTAAAAATATTTGCAGTTGAATGTGAATTATATAAAATTTTCTTGTGTAAAATGAATGTAAAATGTTATTGAATAAATTTAATTTTCAAGTATAAAAGAGAAATCAGAAGGAAAAATAGCAGTTTTTTTAATATTTCTCATGTAAACAAAATTAAAATTTAGACAATTTTTTAATGGCCTCTATTTGTTATTTTTTATTATTAATTGATTTCCTTGACATGTTCTTTTGATGGTTTTCTACTCTTAAAATGGATGCTATCTGAGATCGAGAAATTGTAAATTATAGAAAAAGATAAATTATAGCATAGACTAATGGGTCAAGCTTGAAGATGATACTCAAAAGGTAGAGCCCTAAGGGAAAATAAATAAAGACTTATTCAAAAATTTTTTTTACAAATTGTCAAAAATAACTAATAGGAAAACCAAAATGTGTACAAATTGTAATGCAATAATTTTTTCTGCTCTGGTACTAGAATATAATTATATCACATTCTCAGTTTTACATTAATTCCATTAACTTGTTGAGTGCGACAGGTGTGGATGAACACCTGTGCTCTACTGGCACCCGTGACGGTAGGCGTTCATGTACATCCCAATCCTCTTCATTGGTTTAGTTTGAGGTTAGCCATTGAAGGAAAATTTTGTGTTGCATGTCGGTTATTGTGCCAGTCTTTGTGAACATTTCAGTGCATTTTTTTTCTTTGCTTCACCATTGCTCTCAGGTTAGGGACTGTATTATCATATTAGTGTTACTTGAAGGGTGTTATAGTAGTGTTTATTAGTTTTTGTACAATAAATATAGTTAATGATGATGAATTATTGGAAAATGTCTACTTAGACAAATCTTGTTACAGTACACATTCTCTAATAATTCATCCTCGTTATTTATATTCATTGTACAAAAACTAATAACCACTACTATAACACATTTCAAGTAACACTAATACGATAACACAGTCCTCTATCTGATACCAATTGTGTAAAAAAAACAAAATGCACTGAAATCTTCACAAAGACTGGAACGATAACTGAAAAGCTCATGTTTTCCTGCAAAAACTAACTTCACTCTGATCAAATGAAATGATAGTGGGGTGTAGATCAACACCTACTACTGCAGGCACCAGTAGAGCACGGGCATTCATGCACAGCCTCCGCACTCAACGTGTTAATCCTTTTTTGATCTTCTTACAAGAGGGTGTACTGACATAAACTCCAATATTATTTTTTATGACTCCAATATACATTATATCTTATGCACTTTAACATATATTAACCCTACAACTGGCAATCGCCGCATGAGACGGCGACAGACGCTTTACGTGGAGTGGCATCGCCGTCTTACACGGCGACCGAACGGTTGCTTTATAATCGATGTTTTTCTCGGCATCTAATAATAAGTTTGCGTAGTACATTACACAGTTAGTTTCAAAAGGATGTGGACTTTCATTTTATGTTCACCAAGAATATTTTTACCTCTATGGCCTTGCTAAATATCTCCCGACAAACAGACAGCTGTGAGCTGACGTAATTTTTACGTTTGTGACGTATATGCTCCCGTCTTTGTTGCTTGTTCTGCACTAAGGTTATGTCGATCTGTTTTATTGTAATATAATCATGGACAACTTACTTCAAGTGACATTAGGGAACTATTAGAATGTGATAGTGATGATGCTGATAGTTGGAGTGACATTTCAGACGTAGAAAAAATACCGGAAGACGTCGGGGTCAACCGGGCCACGATCCCTGGCAAAAGGTTAGGCCTCTTCTTGAATATATGAATGCTGAAATGAAAACGTATTTCATACCCAAACAAAACATTTCGATAGATAAAAGTTTGATAGGCATGAAGAACCGCTGCAAATTTATACAGTACCTACCTATGAAAAAACACTGCAGATTCGGTATAAAAAAATTTGAGACATGTAGTGTCTCCATGTTATATACTAAATGTTTCACTATACAGTGGGAAAGATTTTTTGGCTAATGGAGATGATCCTTTTACACAAAAAGTTGTTGTCAATGAGTTGCAAATTTGTCAACTCCCTGATAAGGGATACCATGTTTTTACTGATAACTGGTATACAAAACTGCCTCTTGCCCAAGAACTAGCTTCAAGAAATACTTTTTTGACAGGAACTGTCAATAAAAATACTAAAGATCTGCCTGTAAATGTAAAAAATGTGAATTTAGGAATTGAAAAAAGTGTTTATTACCGGTATAGGCCTAACAGAGGCAAAGTTTTATTGGTCAAATATAAACAGAAGAAAAGCCGTAAACCAGTTTACTTGATTAGTACCGGTTGTCATGCTGAGGATAAGATGATAAGAAGCAAGCATTGGTCTTTAGGCAGTGAAACAAATCATGATTGACAGATATAATCACAATATGGGAGGGGTAGACAATAGTGACAAGTCCATCTATCATTTGTCTGTAAGTAGGCCTACCAAAAAATACTAGTAATAGGGAACATTTCTTGGAGCACTTACCCGTACGCAAATACCGTGTTTGTGCAATTTGTGTAGATAAAAAAGATGTAAAGAGGGTCAAAAGTGTATACTGGTGCCCTGGATGGAATGTAGGCATACACCCAATTTGTTACAAAACACTGAAGCACTTTTACAGGCCTACTAAATCTGTAAAAAAAAGGAAAGTCTCTGAATCCGAGGAATCCGACTAAACTGACAGTTTTTTCGGCGTTGTTTTGTATGTATGTTTGTGAATATAACTTTTTACCCATTAGAAATAAGTGTACATATGACTGGAACCTTTTGTTTCTACATAAATTTAGCTTTATTTTGTATATGTTGAGTTGTGAGTATTCTTTTGTCATTCTTAGTGATAAAATGTCAAAAACTAAAATGTGTGCTTTCAAAATATTAATTTTTTTTTCTGGAGCTGTAACCATGGAAATAAAATGTTGAGTCACATATTTCCTTATGATAGTTTTATTCTGTGCATTTTTGTGATTAATTTGATATATTATACATCACTATAATTATTTAACTTTTTTTTTTGACGTATTTTAAAAAAAAGCCTCTACGGTGGGGTAAAAACATCACGCCACTACAGGATTTTTGACTGCCAGTTGTAGGGTTAATAAGTGGCACTTGCCTATAGTATCATATTTTGTTAAATGAGAATGACTGTATCAGGAGATGTGTTCAGTTGTTAAATCAGACCATATCATAAGTTCTCATTTGACTTCAGTTAGAGTCTGAGTTGACAATGGGATACATTTCCTAAACAGCAGTCTTCATTAAACAAAGCGTAAGTACTGCTATAGACAATTGTCATATATAAATATATATTAAAGTGTGAGTGTAAAGTAGTAACTCAAGTTTATAGATGAAATCAAATAAGATTAGATCTATTTCAGATTTGTAATCCTGAATCATGTACCTCATCCATATAGCATACTAGGAATTCTAAACTAAACCTGTCTATTACACACAATCCTTTTTTATTTCTCCACAGGAAGAACTCAATAGTTAAGGTCTGATTTGAAAATGAGACGAGAATGATTTGAAAACAAGTCTGTAATATATTTTTAATTTTAAAATTACTACCGATTGAAAACAGTTTACAAATTGTTTATTTATAAACAGTGATGTAAATGTATTCTTATTACTGATTTAGTATTTTTATTCTGTGCATAAATATTGGTGTTGTTACCAAATTAATATTTTTAGCATTAAATTGAGAAAAAGTAATTTCTCTGTTCCCAAATCATCCCTGGACCATTCCGAATTCTGTGCATTAGATTATTGACTTGATAGTTGAAGATAATGAAAAATGAGTTATACCTATAAAGTTACATTTTCTGCAAATAACAAATAAAGAAAAAATAGGGATATAATGCAAGCATAATAAGAAAATGAAAATTGTCCTGAAACTATAACAGGAGATGTCTACTTCTAAATGCAAGTATTTGTTTTCCCTCATTGCTGTTACATATTCGGCCCACTGATGTCTTTGCTTTTATTTGCGTTTAAACCTACTGATGTCTTTGCGTTTAAACCTACTCATTTTCTGCTTATTTAACAAATCCAACAGATGAGTGATAGTTCTTACAGTTCGAGTAAGATACGCTATTCAGCTAAGAGGAAAACTAACTAATACATGCTATCTTATAAATGATATCCCACTTAGTAGAAAAGCATAGATTTCTTTGTTCTGGTTAATATTTTCTACATTTGAACTTTAACAAATTAACTACTATAATTTATGAAAAACATACAGACACACATGGTTTTAATCACACTGAGTAACAATTATATTCATCAGTGTCTTCACTAGTCATAGACAAAAATTCATGAATAGTACTTTTTCTTTCAATTCTATGTTTTGTTATAATGCGTTTTAAGTTTTTAAGGTTAAAACCAGTTTTTTTAGCTTATAGTTTATGTTATAGCCATAATTAATTGTAATGTTTTACCTACAACACATCATTTTAATAAATCCAGATGTTTGAAACATTGTATATTTATTTATAAAGAAAGGTTTTAAGCTGTCTCCTCATTTTGTTTTTTATCACTTTTTAGGTATTTGTAAATGTAGTAATCAGTGTTATACGATGCGTAGTATCAATGTCAGTGAATGCAGCAGCTCTTGTGGGAGGCTATGTTGACACAATACTCTGGATTACTGTCAGATTCTTCCTTCTATCTACAGAATTAAGTGTTGTCATTTTTGGTCTTGCATTTGGTAAGTGCTCTGGGCTAATTTTATTTCAGACATTTTAAAAAATTATCTTTTATATTAAAACCGGTTTTATTATATCAAATATTAATTTTTATTGCATACTTTTACGAGTAATTATGCGTAACTGAATGACTGCTTTGAACTTAATCGCTGGGCGCATTTTGAAGTGATCATTTCATTGACGAAGTCGACCAGGTTTATTTGAAACGAAATGATTATTTTGAAGTTTATGAAGTAAGTTCAAAAGTATTCACTTAGTTTTGCAATTATTACTTATAATTTAATTAGTGAATTCAAGATGATTACAACAAGCAACTTTGAAACTAAAAATATCAACCAAGTTGTATCTTTAAATTTATTACATTAATATGTTATACACATATGTCAAGGATATATATGTAATAAGTAAAATTTTTTATGTTTAGGACATTTAGATAGTCGCAGCAGTATACGATATGTTTTACTCGCAACATCATTAATCTCACTAGCATTCTCTTCTAGTCAAGGCGCTCTTGAAATTCTTGCCCCAGATGAAAGTTTTCGGATTGAAACAAAAGATTTCATTTTATTTGGACATGGAGGGATGATTTTTTGGTTCTCAAGTTCTATTGCATTTACTGTGGTGAGTGTTATTTTACTTAATCTAACTTGATATTCATTTCGTACTATATTTTATACATTTAATCTTAGTTCAGATCAGAACAGAACATCCATCAATTGCATAAATTTTAAATTGTTAATAGTAACTGATTGATTTTTGCCTTGCAAGTAATTAAAATATATAATATTTGTTTGAAATTATTAATATACTCATCTTCATTTCTGTTAGGAATATTTCTAAATCTTTGAGTACATTTTTCTGTCATTACGTGGCTAGTGGTATATAAAGACGGGCTCAAAAGTTGGGCGACCAGTACTATTGAAGTTTTGAAAATGGAGTTAATCCGAAACGCCTCAACAGAAGAGAATATTGAAAAGTTAGGAATGGGAGAAAAATGTACTCAAACATATGATATTTGTTTCCTTTGTTTTAAAATACAATCTACTTAATAATTTATAGAATAATAGAAATGTTTAAAGACGAATTTAAACCCCTTTTTCAAACATTAAAAAAAATTTTGTGTTTTTTAATTAAAACCTTTTTTTATTAAATTTTTTTCATTCGAATTTTTTTAATTTGTAAAGCTTGAATATATATATATATATATATATATATATATATATATATATATATATATATATATATATATATTGTAAAGTATTTATAAAACAGACGCAACAGGGTTTTACTATTTTATGAAGATATATTATTTCTATTTAATAACCAAAAAAAAAACTACTCAAGAATAATTCATTAACATTTATTATCATTTCATCTCGACATTAAACAATACACAAAACAAAATTTTACAACTTAACAATTTTTAACAAAATATACTAACTCTTATTTTCTTTTAATTTTTTTAGTTACAACATTTTAATACCCTTGGCTAGTTTAAGATCTCTTGATATCTCGGGGTTTATCGCATGGGCTATATTTTTAGAAATTCTTAGGTTAATTAAATAAATTTTGAACAAACAATATTAAATTTTGAAAATGCAAAAAAAAGGCCAAACTATTTGAACTGGATTTTTTTTTAACTATTAATTAACTATAAGATATCCTAATATACAAATTTAAACTTCTCTATTATCTTAAAAGTCCACTAAAGTTATTTTTATAGCGCTATTTCTCAACTTAATCAATATCAAAATTTTGCTGGTCGCTTACGTAAATTCCCGTTCTCTCCAATTAAACAATTCACACACTTAAATCCGTTTTAGTTCTTTCAAATTATATTTTCACTGTATTAACTCTTTCAATTTTCTTATTCCTGTTTAATCTGGCCAAGTTTACTCACAAAACTGTATAATTTAGACGAACTCTTTCCAAAAAAATAGAATTTTGACTGCACAGCAAGGTCTGCTATTAGAGCGTCACCCACGCTAGAATCAACTCCACTCTAACTACGCGTCCTTTTTTTCTAAAATTCTTAAAATATGGCCGCCTTTCTTCTCCAAAAAACACATGTTGCCTGTAATCTAGTTTGTTTTCTTTTTCTTCACTAAAATCGATTGTCACACTGACCTACATCTGTTTTACAGCTGACATACCACAAGTTTGTTTAGAATGGCGTTTTAACTTGGTTAAACCTGATTGAAACTTACTGTTTCAATTTCCTATCGTCAACAAACCTTCCAGTGTTTATTTTATTAATATTATTAGTGTGTGAAGTGTCTTTGTGTTTTACTTTTGAAATAGTTCTGAATTGTGTGTGTTTTGCTTGGTCTTTCATAAACATAACCTTACATTGTTTACAATTTTCTTTTGTTTACAAACGTGTTCACTTTCTCCTTCAAGTAATTACTTAGGCCCTATTTTACTACAGTTTACAAATTTGTTTACACATAACTATTATTAGATTTTCTTATTTTAATTTATGTGTTAGGTTATTTGACATAACAAATTTCCTAATACATTTCCAGTTCAAAAACCTTGTTTACAATTCTATGCTTTTACCTAAATTTAATTTCAATTTAACCTAACCAATATCTTTATGAATTTTTTTCTAAATTTTGTGTGAGTTATTTCTAATATATTTTCCAATTCTTAAATAATATTATATAGCCCATTCTATAAATGTTACAATGTCCCCTAATTTAATTTAAACAAAAAAAATAATCCTAATATCTACATTACACATTTTTTTTTTACATTTTACAAGCTTGCTTAAATATACATATTTTTTTTTTTTTTTAAATTAAATTTAAATTTACATTTATTTCCTACTTGTACATTTTATTTAATAACTACCTGAACACATTTTTATTGAGTACGTTATACCTCAACACTTTGGCTAACTTATTGTCCATTGTCTTTACCACTTTTATAATTGTCCATTTAAAAGTCATTTATACCTTCATCTGTCCACTTTCGTCCATTTATACTTAATTCTATAATACAATTTTATCTTAACTCTTTACCAATCAAATACTGAGCTGAAAACTTCAAGCTACTTGTCTTACATGGTTTATACTAGTTTAAAACTCGCATAATACTATTTCATTAATTTTATATGTTGTTATTTATTATTCTATTTACTATCTCTTTTTTCGCATCCTCCCAACTATTCATCATAAATTTTTTTTTTCAATTAAAATTAATTTGTCTTAACCTTGCCTCAACCTCACTTCAGTTATAAATCTATCAACTCTATCTGAACACAACTATATTAAATTTAACCCCAATTTCATATTACTATTATTTTATTATTATTATTATTTTTTTTTTTTTTAAACTCTTTATTATACTATATATTTTGTTACATATATATATGACGGTAATTCACCTTACCTCCACTTATTAACGTAGACATTTATTTTATTTTAACATATTTTCGACGACATCAACATCATTATCACCCTTATTCACGTATACATTTATTTTATTCCACATATTATCGACGTTATTTATATATTTCATTTTATTTTCAAATTCCCCTTTTTCCAAATTATATTTCCCCTTTTTATATTGTTATGCTCATCCAGAATATACCTATCTTTATCTTTACATTGCACCCTACTTGTACTCCTTCCGTTTTTATCCCTGCTATCTCTGTTTAATTAGGTTATTTAATATATTTTAACTTATTTCCCCTTGTCACTACTCTGTTTATCATTTATCTCATATTTATTTTGCTTTTAGCTTCATCTAACTCTCAGTTCGAAGTTAGTATTTTATCTCTTCTTCCAATCTCACATCCAATTCAATTATTTTCTTATATCATTTCAGTTTATTTTGTATGAAGTTTAACATCTAATATTTTTAAAGGTTGCAATTTCATATCCTCTATTTGATCATATCTATAGTTCCTTCGATTACAGTATCCCTATATCAACGAATATAAATTTTGTTTTAATACTTATTTATCAACGCAGATTCTCCCTTACAATACGACGAAGTTTAAATACACAATTACCATATTTTTATTACAACGATGCTTTAATATTTATTATCATAGATTAATATTTCTTTTATAATCTATAATATATACGACGAAGTTCCATTATTTATCAACGCAGATTCTCCCTTACAATACGACAAAGTTTAAATATACATAATTTTATCTTTATTCATTACTCGACGAAGTTTCTAATAAATTATCATAGATATAGTTACCATCCCTTAAAACTTATCTCCTGCTAACGTTTTCTTATACACATAATCACCTAGAGTTTATTCATATTGCTTCCTTTACCTATATTTAATATCTCCCTTCCTATTTTATTATTATTTTTCTTTTTTTTATTTTTTTTCAAGTGTTTGTTTAATTATTAAGTCATTTCTGGTCTATTGTCATTTCCGGTTTATTTGTTATCTATCCCTCCTACATTCGCTTCCTTCTCCTAATACTTTTATATCCTGAGTCATTCCTGTTGTTTCCATCTTATTATCCTTTGTTATTTTCCTTTCTCTCGACTTCTCCTTGATACATGTCATTTTACTGCCTGTGTCTATTAATGCCTGTAAACTTGTTTCCTCTATTTAATTTCTATTCCTGGGTTTCCTATGGTCTTAGTTTTCCGATTGACTGTGGGCACCATGCTCTTTTCTTGTCCCCACGCCTGTCCTTGCCTTAACACCATTTACATCTCCATTGTATCTCCCATCTGCTTCATAAGTTCTATTTTCTGTGTTACTCTCATATTTAAATTCCATTTCCCATTTTCCAAACTTGAGTTGTGCCTCCACATCCATTAACATATCCGTACCTATGATCATTTCTCTCAACAAGCTTAGTACCACTATGCATTGAAACGGATATTTAACTCCTTCCATTTCTCCTATTACCATTTTCATTTTATTAATCTGTTCAGTCTTCCTTTTAGTTGCGGTTTGAATTGTTATATTTTTTATTGGCAGTACCTCCATCTTTCCTACTTCATTTCTTAATTTTAACTCTCCTAACTCTTCTGTGTTTTTCTTTGTTACATTTTCTACTTTCTCTACCTCTTTTTTATTAATTTCTACCACATCAGCTATTATTTCTTTTGTTTCCTCAAAATTTGTCTTAATCTTCTCCTCTAATTCTCTATCTTTCTCCTTTAAGTCTCTTCTTACATCCTCTACTACAGCATTATTCTCTGTCCTCCACTGTCGCCTCATGTCCTCCATCATTTTCCTATTTTCCTCCCTAATTTCCTCTTTTATGGATTTCAAATCCTCCTTCATTTCTTTTAAGAAGTTTGCATTAATTTTTATTAGAGTTCTCATCATTTCCCTCAAATCTTTATTCTCATCATTTCCCCATTTTTTTTGTTGGGTTTGCATAGGTAGTAGTCCCCTAGCTTCTTCTACCTCAATGTTTCCTATTGGCATATCTGTGCCTTCCATTTTTATTTCTTTCATTTCCAAAATTGTCCCTTTTTCCTAGTCCCCTACAACTACCAGCTCGCCTATATTTTTTCTTTTTTTAGCTGTAAGTAAACTTATTATACACATAAACCATTTTTATATATACTATAAACCTAGCCTTGATTCGATTCAACTCAGTGTTTAATTTTACAAAATTTTGTCTAAATCTATTTCCAGTTCAAATGGTTTTCATATAAAAAGTTCTAAATTAATTTTGATTCAAAATCCCTCTAAATAAATTTTTTCTTATTATAAGATATTTTATTTCTTATTAAAACACAAACTCCTGAATAATTTATTCTTTATTATTATTTTTCTAATAATCGTACCCCACGTTGGTGTGCCAAATGTAAAGTATTTATAAAACAGACGCAACAGGGTTTTACTATTTTATGAAGATATATTATTTCTATTTAATAACCAAAAAAAAAACTACTCAAGAATAATTCATTAACATTTATTATCATTTCATCTCGACATTAAACAATACACAAAACAAAATTTTACAACTTAACAATTTTTAACAAAATATACTAACTCTTATTTTCTTTTAATTTTTTTAGTTACAACATTTTAATACCCTTGGCTAGTTTAAGATCTCTTGATATCTCGGGGTTTATCGCATGGGCTATATTTTTAGAAATTCTTAGGTTAATTAAATAAATTTTGAACAAACAATATTAAATTTTGAAAATGCAAAAAAAGGCCAAACTATTTGAACTGGATTTTTTTTTAACTATTAATTAACTATAAGATATCCTAATATACAAATTTAAACTTCTCTATTATCTTAAAAGTCCACTAAAGTTATTTTTATAGCGCTATTTCTCAACTTAATCAATATCAAAATTTTGCTGGTCGCTTACGTAAATTCCCGTTCTCTCCAATTAAACAATTCACACACTTAAATCCGTTTTAGTTCTTTCAAATTATATTTTCACTGTATTAACTCTTTCAATTTTCTTATTCCTGTTTAATCTGGCCAAGTTTACTCACAAAACTGTATAATTTAGACGAACTCTTTCCAAAAAAATAGAATTTTGACTGCACAGCAAGGTCTGCTATTAGAGCGTCACCCACGCTAGAATCAACTCCACTCTAACTACGCGTCCTTTTTTTCTAAAATTCTTAAAATATGGCCGCCTTTCTTCTCCAAAAAACACATGTTGCCTGTAATCTAGTTTGTTTTCTTTTTCTTCACTAAAATCGATTGTCACACTGACCTACATCTGTTTTACAGCTGACATACCACAAGTTTGTTTAGAATGGCGTTTTAACTTGGTTAAACCTGATTGAAACTTACTGTTTCAATTTCCTATCGTCAACAAACCTTCCAGTGTTTATTTTATTAATATTATTAGTGTGTGAAGTGTCTTTGTGTTTTACTTTTGAAATAGTTCTGAATTGTGTGTGTTTTGCTTGGTCTTTCATAAACATAACCTTACATTGTTTACAATTTTCTTTTGTTTACAAACGTGTTCACTTTCTCCTTCAAGTAATTACTTAGGCCCTATTTTACTACAGTTTACAAATTTGTTTACACATAACTATTATTAGATTTTCTTATTTTAATTTATGTGTTAGGTTATTTGATATAACAAATTTCCTAATACATTTCCAGTTCAAAAACCTTGTTTACAATTCTATGCTTTTACCTAAATTTAATTTCAATTTAACCTAACCAATATCTTTATGAATTTTTTTCTAAATTTTGTGTGAGTTATTTCTAATATATTTTCCAATTCTTAAATAATATTATATAGCCCATTCTATAAATGTTACAATATATATATATATATATATATATATATATATATATATATATATATTTGTTATAAATTTTTATGTTTATTGTTACAATAATTTTCAATAAATGCTTACTAATAAATACAATACTAATAAATATTAGTATTACAATACTAATAAATATTAATTAGTATTGTTACTAATAAATCAATGCTCACAAAAAAACAGATGAACGTGACAGATTTTTTTTTTAAAAAGTGAAAGTATTATGTGTAAAGGAAATTACATACGTACATGCATACTTACTTTTGACATATACTTATGTACTTATTGTAAATAGTTAGTCATATAAATGTACATGTTATAATCTGTCAAATACTACGACATTTTAAATTATTTTATGTATTTATTTTGTCCTCTGAAGATTATTTGTGAATTGCATTTACCGGGGTCATTATTTGTGTAACTTATGGTATAATAATCAATTATCAATCGTTTTGCGTATTCTTTGTTCATAGCGGATTATCCGGGGAATTCGTTATCCGGCGTTGCCGGGTCACCCTATTCCACGGATAATCGGGAGTTTACTATATTCACTCTGCCACAGAACCAATTCCTCAATTTCCATATCGAATTCAAATGACTTGTTATCGGTATCTTCCTTTTTCAAGGCAAAAATGGCATGCGTGTGCCGTGTGCTACGTCTTTGGTAAAAAAAACATGTGTTGCGTGTGCTGCGCTGAAAAACGTGGCTTGTGTGTGCTGCTGCGCATGCGTCTCAGCTTATGCCCTGCCATATTGTAGTTATATTTATGCACATTTGACTAGTACAGTTAGCATCATTAGAATGTTTTAACAGAACTCTGTTGTAACTACTGTATTTATTATTATTTTTTTTGTTCCAAGGACTAATCTGGTTTATTTCATACTCTTCTGATGTTTGGATAGAAAGTTATGTATCTGTATCAAGCACATTTCTGACTTTTCACAAAAGTTTTAGGTTTAAACTCCATAAGTAAACTACTAGCCAAACCTATAGTTTAAGTCAATTTATATAAAAAAATACTTAGACAATACATTATTCTCTGCAACAAGTGTTCTTAACTAGCATTACAATATTACTTAAACAATAATGAATATGTCTAGTTAAAAAAAAACAATATAACTCTGTAAGTTTTTGATAAATTTACTCAAGTTATAAGTTCGGCAAGTCGCGACTGTATTATGTTCAATTTTATTCCTGTCAAGTATTTTTTGTTTATCTTTCATGATTCCCCTAGATTTAATTCTTAACGTTGTTTTTCATCAACCCACAATTCCTTCTTTTTCAACCAGATTTCTATACATATGTAAATTTTGTAAAAACAGTGATCGAGTGTTTGGCTAAAAACTTACGAGTTCTGAGTGAGCTGGAGCGTTGTCGTGATGGAAAAACCAGTTATCACTTCTCCACAGTTCTGGCCTTTTGCGTCGGACGGCGTTCCTCAGAGGTTTTAGTACTTCAATGTAGGTAATCTGGTTGACTGTAGAGCCTTCAGGAAGGTACTCGTAGTGAACAACACCCTTAGCATAAAAAAAAACTGTCAGCATCACCTTGACATTCGACCAAACTTGGCGAGCTTTTTTGGGTCTTGGGGATGTTTGACTCACCCATTGGGATGATTGGACCTTCGTTTCAATGTCGTAACCATACACCCATGATTCATCACCGGTTATAATTCTTGACAAAAAGTTCTCATCTTCATTTGAACGATCAAGCAGTTCCCGACAAACCCTGATGCAATTGGCTTTTTGGCCGTCGGTCATCAGGCGTGGCACAAAATTCGCAGCGACACGGTGCATCTTCAAATTTTCAGTCAAAATCTCTGACAAGATCCAACTGATATCCCACACTCTTCACAAAGCTCCCTAATAGTCAGACGTCGATTTTCGCGCACCAGGGTGTTGATTTTGTCAACATATGGGTAGTCAGTTGACGTTAAAGGACATCCAGGACGCTCATCTTCATCAATCGACTGTCGGCCACCCTTGAAACGTTCATGCCACTTGAAACATGCAGTACGCTACATGGCAACATTGCCGTAGGCCGTGTTAAGCATGGCAAATGTTTCTGTTGCAGATTTCCCTAGTTTTCCACAAAATTTCACAGCAATTCGTTGCTCCTTCAAGCTGTATATTTTAAAATCCGACAAACGAAAAAAACACTCTTTACTAAACTGCGTGTAATTCATCAACAAATGAAGATATCTGCGACTGAAATACTGCGTTTTAATCAGCTGATTTATACGAACCTAACGACACCAAGCGGATTCTCCTGAAACTAACTTGAGGGGCGTATTTTTTGCACAGACCTCGTACTAATTCAGATCCTATTATAGTTTTTTTCACAAATCGCTCACTATATTTACAGTTTACTCTATATCAATTATTGTCTAGTTTTTTTATTTGGACCTCTAATTCTAGGGTTATTTTTGTTTTGGTCTGGTTTTTCTCTCAATTGTCATCTAGTATTTTGTTTTTCATTCAAGTGATTACTGCTAAAGTTATTATTTCTTTGAATTCTTATAGATGTGTAATATTTTTATCAGTTTATTTTCCCAAACTCGTTCTTACCTATTTTATTAGGTATTTATTTCTTCTTGATGTTATAGTGAATGTAGTTTAAATAACAACAAATTCATGAGACATTTGGAATTGATTTTTTCACTCAAACAGGCACTTGTGTAATATTAAGTTTAATATGTATCCTTTGTCATATTTTTGTAGATAATTATTAGAATTGGGGACTACCTGAGATTAAAATAGAAAATTGTTCAAAAACATGTCCCAGGACGATAGGCATGAGAATTTTTTTTTAATTTTACACGGAAAGTTATTTTTTATCAATTTAAAGCTGGGTAAAAATTTCAGTGCGGAGTAGTAAGTTGTGCAACATCCCCGGAGTGATATAGTGATGTCACGCTATCTCTATTCATACCTTACGTGTGTAGGTATTTGAGATACTTTTTTGCTAAATTTTTATAGTTTTTTCATACATATATTTAAATATACCTATAAAGTCTCCAGTTGAGATAGATTTGGTTTTAATTTTATACATTATTATATACCTATATATTAAAATATACCTATAAAGTGTCCAGTCAGGATAGATTTGGTTGTAATGTTATACAACACTACCTAATGGTTAAATGTATAAAATTACAACCAAATCTATCCTGACTGGATACTTTATAGGTATATTTCAATAAAGATATATAAAATTAACCTTCCCTGGCAGTTACAAAAATAATATTTATCAATATAACTTCAGGACATGTTTTTGATTAACTTTATATGCATTCCAAAGTTTAGATTTCTAAAATACCAAATTCAGATATAACGTCACTGTATCACTCCGCAGACGATGCGCAATTTACTACTCTTGTACATATCGTACTAGGACATGTTTTTGAACAATTTTCTATTTAATCTCAGGTGATCCCCAATTTTCACAACTACCTTTGTTTACTCTCACTTATGTAAAGAATAAAAACATGTTAATTTTATTTATTAGTTTGTATTCCTTGAGGAGAGTCAACTGTTATGTCATTCTAAACGACTGAAAATATTTATACTTTAGCTAAAAATTAAGAATATAATTTATAAAATTTGTTGTAAATTCTTAATATTTAAACAATGTATTTTTTTACAGACTTACATCGCAATTTTAATTTTACCATGGACAAGACTAAGAGAGAGATTGGCATTACCTTGTAAGTTTTTTCAATTATTGATCTTTTATATTTTATAACGTGTTCTATTTTCAGAGACTAATAGTTTGTGTCGAAATATAGAAAAAGGGAAATTGTGGAGGAAGTGTTATCTACTTTTTCCACACCTTATATTGAGTTGACAGACGAGATTAGGAGGTAGGAAAACGGATTAACTAGGTTTTTAACATAGTGTTATTGTATTAACTGTTAATCAGATTGTTAAATGCTTAAATTTCAGAAAATGTAAGTTTATGGATTTATTGTTTTCAGTGTTGTTATATTTTATTGTAAATAAGTTTGCTAGATCTGTTTACTCCTTAGATGTAGACACAAACAACAAACAATTTAAACTCAATGTTGTTGACAAAGACATTTACAACTCTGTCAGTATTTACAAACTAACTTGTAGTTTGTGGCTCCAAGAAGGACACAGTTTTTACATAGCCCAAACAGGAAACTCACTTACACATCCTACCAAGTTCACATAAAGCACTCACAAACATAGACACCCAATTAAAATTTGCTGAACATCCTATAACTACACAACTACACAAACATAACCTCAAACCTACAAATTAAACACAAACAAAACAAATACAACCAAAGCTACACAGCAATATACAATAAACAAACATTTAAAATTACAGCCAACACACATACTTAACACCCAATGGCATTGTAACTCGCATACACTTGTTGGCGTTATAACCCCCAATACTCTTTAAAAGATATTCCTATCCTACCCCACCCCCACCTTAACCTAAAACAACCAACAATTCAGTTATGGTTTGAGTTGACAATGGGATACATCTTCCGAAACAGCCGTTCTCAATGATCAAAAAAGTAATTACTATTATAGGGATGTGTAACATACTAACCTATGTTCGTGTTTTTTGTAAAAAACTGGCAGCTCAACACAAAAACTCCAAGTTTCAAGCAAAGATGGAAACAAATAATATAAAAATATAATAATATAAATTATTATATTATGAATATGATAGTACAATAACAAATAAAAGACGTACACAATCTATTTGCCTAAACTTTTCAAACAAAAATTCACTAATAAATTATTTACTTTTTGTTATGTTTCAGCAAAGAGGTCTTTTTATATATACATTTTGTTCTTGGCATTGCTTAACTTGAGTCAGTCTATAGGCAGTGGTCTTATGATATATGGGATAAAAGAAGGCTTGTGTGTTGTTGATGTTACCACATGTATCTATTTTACACTCTTTACACCACTTGTCTATCACACTTTCCTTAGTGAATTTTTTGGGTAAGTTTATTTATTTAATCTGTTTATAATTACATTTGGTTATTGAACTTTTAGAATGTCATGCCATTTTTTTATTTAATGACGGTACTTACTAAAAGACTGTTATTTTAAAAATTTTACCTTGTTCACTTCACTTACATACAACGTACACATTTAATTTTCATTGCTATTTTTGTACTTTCTTATCTTTATCATGCGTGTTTTTCTGAAAATACTAATTGTAAAGAAGTGTATTAAAAATATTTAGATGTAAACGGTGATTTAAAAAATTAACTTTGTGAGTGTAAAATCATATAGAAATTTATTCATATATCTTAGAGAGTAAGTTGAAATGTTATTTAAAAGCAAACTTGCCAAGTCCGTCTACATTAGTACCAAATTAAAACAATAGTAGGTTTGTTATTGAAAATTGCTGCTTTTATTAGTTTGGAATTGGTTCCCTGTATTGTAGTTTGTCATAGTTTTGGTTTCATGATAGTTGTTCAAAATAACATTTGTACAGAATATGGTAAGAAGTATTTAGTACTAATATTTTTATTTAATGTCTGTTAATAACTCTTAATTTTTTATATAGGCTAATGACAGATCACAGACAATTTTGCTTTTTTAAACACTCAACGTTTCGAATTTATTTCCAAAATTCCTTTTTAAGAGTTAATTTAACAATTAATTAAACAACATAACTTACGATTTATAAAATATATAATATTATATAAAACATAATAAAAATCAACAAATTATAAAACTAATTTTAAAACAAATATTTATTAAGAGATTTATAATTTGTTGATTTTTATTATGTTATATATAATGTTATGTATTTTATAAATCGTAAGGTATGTTGTATAATTGTTTAAAACTGAGCTCTTGAAAAGGAATTTCGGAAAGAAATTCAAAACCTTGAGTGTTTAAAAAAGTAAAATTGTCTGCGATCTGTCATTAGCCTATTTAAAAAACTATTTAGTACTTACTGGTATTAGGTGGTCCAATAGACTTAACAAATCCTTTGCACTAAGAGTAAATTGTTTTACCTTTGCAGTTGCTGATTAATATAAAACAAATAAGCAGCAAGCAGATTATTTCAGTAAAAACACCCATTTTATGGGTGTAAAAGCAATGATATTACCAGATGATTTTGGTTCTAATGGGTTAAGTTAGTTAAACTTGATGTCTCTGCTTTTAAATGTCAAATGAATTTCTAAGTTATATGAAATTGTTGGAAGTTTTATGAAACTATATGCTAAATTATGTAAAAAGAGATTAATATTTTAGATAATTTTTTGTTGAAGGAGTTTTTGGTTATGTTAATTCATAACAGAGCTCCATAATATTAATAATTTTATTACATTCTTTACTGGTTACCAAAGCATTTTATTTATATATTCCAAATAGATGTTCAATAATATTACTGATTAATACTGTTCTTGTCATACAACTTTCCTGTTTTCATATAATGATTTGTTTAAAATTTGATTGCTTAGTTGTTTTCTTTAGTACTTTTTTCTCAAACAAATCTTTTCCTGGGCGCATAATTGCTTTTTTATATTTTACTAAAGATATTTTACCAATTACTATATTCTAAATGGTTTAATTTTTAAACCGTTTAAAAAAAAGCATGCATGTTATACACAAGAATTTGAGAGAGTGGGGTTTGGAATTGTGTCAGATTTACCATATGGACTGTATGTATCATCCACCTGCTGGTATGAAAATAAGTGATCTTGACACAATTCAAACATTTTGCACCTCTATATTTTCTCTATCGACCTTTATTTTATCATAAAACTTTAAATATCGAAATCTTGTTGCTGTTCATGACAAGCTGGCTGTTAATTACTTATTAACCTTTTGATATTACTTACGACCAGACCTTTTGTTAACTAAAGGTTGTTAAATTGTTAACTTTGACTTGGAGGAAATGTTTTTGTCCTTACGACTTCTTCATACTTCAAGTCGTAAGAATTCAACATATTTCTTAATTTTTATAATATGGATGAAAAATAGCCGCCAATGTACCACGCCTTTTCAGTATCTGAAGTCATGTAGATATTTATAAACATAAGTGGATTATGTTTTGAGGATTTGAATTACTAGTTAGTGAGATTGTTTGTACTTTATAGGAATTTGTATATATGGTAACAAGTATTGTACACTGTTGTATACATATAAAAAATTTAATGTTAATTTCTAACAACAAGGGGTCAAATTCTTATTTTTATAGAAAAAGGGTTTTTCTTATAAATGAGGAACAAAAAATGGATGTGATACATCAAATGGGTACTGCATATACCAGAAGATATGGTACCTGCAATAGAGATCCTGGGTTCCTCAATGCTATTTATATACTTTTTTAAAATTCCTTCTATTAGCTCACACTCTTCTGATATATATCTTATACAAATTTTCAATTGTTAATAAAATAACATTTTTATTCATCCAAACAAGTTCAAATACATTTTTTTAAACCTGTAGTAGATGACACTTGACACAGTTTTTTCAAATATTTATTCAATAATTAAATTGTAAAAATTTGGGGTCTAGGCTGGATTTGAACTGAGTATCTTTGTGTTCAAAGTCTATTGCTTTTGGCACTTAGCCAACTTCCCCATAACTAGAAATGAATTTCTCAAAGAAGTATATGAGTTATAATGAATTTTTCATTTGCTCCCATCTTGTTATTGTCAAAACCTCTACTGTACAACCTTAAATTGTTGCCATGGTTACCTCACAATATCATTAATAATACTCAAGGATTAAAAATGAATGAAAAGAATAAAATAAACGAACAAAATTGATTAACATGACATTTACAACTTTCTAAGTACAATGGGAAATGAGTTAAGTTTTAGCAATAACCATTGCCATGGTGCCGTCCCTAGGGCAAATTCGGCAGGCCCCGTTCGCGAATTTATTGGAAACGTCACAACGTAATATAATGCTTTTAATTTTTCACCATACGAATCCGTTTTCATGCCTGTTAAAAGAAATGCATAATAAAAAATTAATTAACTTTTAATGATGCGCTTTGAGATTAAAAAATATGTTGGTATTCATGCAATAATGCATTTTATGTTTAAATTAATTACCGATTACCGTGCCGGCCCTAGTTTACTGTCCTAATGCAATATTAATAAAAGTAAAGTACATATTAAATAATAATGTATAATACTATACTATATATTGGGCACTATATTTTAATGAAATATATTTTGAAAATATACATACATTACTTCACTTTCATATTTGTTGGTGAAGACAATTGAAAATAAGGACACTTTTGAGATTAGAAAGTGTTATTTATTACACACAAGATTAAGAAGTAATATTTTCAGCCTCTTAGTATTAACTAGAGCAATTAACATATATTTTTACTTTTTTGGATAATAGTTTATAATGAAAACATTATGTAAAAATTAAACTTAATATACTTTCTAAGTGGAATATGGTGGTTTAATATTTATATAAATATTGCAGAAACAAAACTTGTAGCCTAAGTATGACTAAAAACATTTATTCGTACATTAAACGTTTACGTCTTGCTTTGTTAATAGAAAATTCTTCTATTAATTGTTCAAAAGAAAAGTCTTTGGCGTTAAGGATATCAGCTTCAATTTTGAGAATTGCAAGAGAATTCAATTTGTCTTCTTTTAGGGTAGAACGTAGATATGACATGATTCTCTTCAGGGACGAAAATTACTTTCTGCAGAGCAGTTGCTAACCGCAGTACACAAATACATTCTCAAAGCTATATCTACGTTAGGAAATGTATCCTGCAAGTTGTCTTCTCTGAGAAACTTGCTCATAGAAAGAGGTGTGCATGTCAAATTATTGAACTTGATCAAGTTTGAAAAATGTACACACTCACTTCCAAAGGATGACTCCAGATCACTATTGTAAAGGTTTTGCAGTTTTGCTGCATGATCTATAATGTCTCTTGGTTCTCTGAAAGGTCAGAAAATACAGAAAATCTGTCAGCTATAATAGAATATGCTTCTTTTCTTTTTATTAGTTCACTTTTAAGTCTGTCAATAATAACATAAAAAGCTTCCATTTTAAACTTATCTCTCCCTGTAAGGACAACTTCTTCTCCACTCATCCCCCTGCTGGATCCGCCACTGATTTAACTGAGGTTCACATTATGGTATTCACTAAATTTAACTAGGTACTATTACTATTGTCACTAAAACTCATCGGTACAAAAACAAACGCCTGCCGCCCCCTCGAGGCTGCGCCCATAGGCACATGCCTAAAGTGACTAATGAGAAGTCCGCCACTGGCAATAACTCTGAGTAACAAAATAAATGTTTAGGATGAGGTTAGCACTAAGACTTATCAATATACTGCTTACCCAGATCTGCATACACTAGTCCTTCAAGCACTTCCAAGGGCTGTTCCCATTATTCTGTAACACTTAATGGTGATTAAAAATATTAAAGCACCTGAGTTCTTAAGGATGAGTGCACTCATGAAGTTAAATGAAGTTTACATACACAAGAAAGTTTATATTATTACACTCGCGGTTGGCATAATGTTCAATTTATAACAAATATCGCATAGAAACAACGCACTGTAATATCGTAGTCAAGTTCAGTAAACGACAAAGCTTTGTTACAATGAAATACCACACGGTAGCATAGTTCAATGAACAACAGAGAAAGATGGCGGATTGTGGTTGGAACTTATAAGACAATTTTCACTAAATTTAGAGCGGTTATGCGACCTAACATTGTTGAGGTTTGAAGTCATTCATGCGAGTAATTTCATGATGAGATCCTTTCTGGTGAGGCGGTTCTGGCGTTAAACCTTAAGAGTGAACAAGAAGCAATGTAGAGCGGTCAGCCATCTTAGCTGCACCAGTGGTTTGTAGGAACGCTATGGTGGTCAGTAAATGGATCAAATTGAGCGCTATCTAGTGTATAGAACTGTGAAACTGACAACAGTTGTTTTATATAGTGACAAACACAAGATTCAGAGTCTAAACCTGTAACAGTTAAGGTACCGTTCTTAACAGGTATCGAACCTTACTTCACAAAAGAACAATGCGAAAGGAAAGCAAAAAAAAAAAAACTACAACATAATGCAAACCACAAAAAGGAAAGCTTTTAAATAAAAACAAACAAAAAAAATAATAATCCAACACCATACATAGAACGGAAAATTTCAAGGAAATTCTATTTTACCATTTTATAGGTTCTATTGTTATTTGACATATGTATACACATATTTATATTAGTTGTAATTATAAAATAAAAAGAAACTAAAATAAATTTTTTCTTTTTTGATTTAAGTAGGAATTTACTTTAAAAAAATGTTTATATTACTTGTTTATCTTTTACTAAATATATTGGTTAGTTATGCGCAACAGATATATTTTCCAAACACCTGAAGCAAAATTTCCTTAACCCATAAATACTATTTACATACTAGTTTGTCTTGTACAAAATATATTATACTAATTATATACAGGTTATTTGCCTAATTAAACAAAATTCTCTCCTATTCAACTCCAACAATTTCTGTTGTTCTTCCACTCCAACAATTTCGATGTAAAAGTGTTGAAAATATTTGAAGTCAGTTTTTTTATTGACCACCTTGTTTATTGTAGAGTATCCCAGCCAAGCATTAATTTTTCATACAAGGCCCAAGTCGATGATACAATGGAAGATGATACGGTCTCGTTGCCACATCAGCAGTCATTCTCATCTTTGAAAACGGATTCGGACTACATTTATCAGGTATTTTATTATTGTTTCTAAGCTTGAGATGAAAAATATTTATTTGTGGTTCATTCATTGTTGTTTGTTGTCAGTCGAGTGTTTTCTTTATTTTATCAATCAAATTTCACGTATAGACTTTAATAGTTGATATAAAAGAAAACGTTTCTCAGTTTTACATGTACAGAGCCACATTCAGGAAATGTTTGTAAAGAATATTTATTCAAAATTAGTATAGAAAAAAAAGTTTGGGTATGATTTGAAAAGATTAGTGTTCTCAAAGTTGATGGTCTTTGTTTGAAGAATTCAATGTAACATCTGTATTAAAAACTTTTAAAGTTGCTTGTAATCATCTTGAAATTCACTGATTAAACTATAATTAATTAATACATAACTAAGTATATATTTAAGATATATGTTTCTGTACAGTTTTCTGTCATTTCTAATGTTTCAATATTCTCCTCTGTTGACGTGTTTCAGAGTAACTCCATTTTCAAAACTTAAATCGTACTTATCAAAATGGAGTTACTTCAAAACGTCTCAACAGAGGAGAATATTGTAATGTTAGGGATGGCAGATAACTGTGCTCAAACATATAGAAATATTCCTTACAGAAATGAAGATGAGTATATTAATAATTTCACCTTAGTCAGCTGGACGATGATAGGAGTACAGATGTTGGCAGATGTTTTCAAACCAACTTTTAGGTTTGAAAACAAAATCTTTAATATTTTATATCTACTATTTATAAATATATTTGGTTGATTGCAAACTGATTGCAACTAGTTGTACTGGTTGATTGCAAATTAAAGACAAATGTAAAATTTGAAAAACTTTATTTCCTAAATATTGCTCTAAATTTTTATTTAAATCTAATAACCCTCTTCAAAGCTAAAATATATTTACTATATTACTTTTTAAACGACAACTTAAATTCACAAATTTAAAACAACCAAACAATTTATAAAACTACTTATATTACATAAAAGTAGAGACAAAATCGTCACAATTCATTGTAAAAAAAACTTTAAGTAAAATTGACTATATTATAATTTCTTTAAATAATATTTCACAAACATAGTCTATGAATGATTTATTAACCTATGAGGGGGTGCATGAAGTTTCAAATGGGAGCCAGCGCTCACAGAGGTTTTTCCGTACAAAAAAGGTTAAAATTTAAACGGTTTTTGTTTTTATATTTGCGTGACTTCACAAATAAATACAATACAGTTTCAGAAATCATTATTGTAGAATTTTGAATTTCTAAACGTCATATTTTAGAAATATTTTTAATTGTTAAAACATGTAAGCAATGTATACTCAAACACTATTTTTATTATGGGATAGGCATTTATGGGTTATTTTTCTATAATAAAGTAATTCAACGTCTAATCTTAAACAATATTTAATTGTGATTGTGCACATGAAAATATAAAATTAATTATAATATTTAGTAAAAAATAAGGAATGTTTTAATATATAACCCTACTTTATTAGTACATGAAATAAATATTGGCATTATAACATAACAGGTTCTAGTGTAAAATAAAACTAGCCAAAACTTAGTCTTTGTTAAAAAACAACTCATAATTGTTCATTTTCACTAAGCTCAGTAGACACCACTAGTGTGGTATGAACATGACCCACTCTCATGAGAATTATGTGTTTTCTTGCTGTCATCCCTTGCCTTGCTTTTTTAGTATACCGCAGCATTTTTCGGTTTTTACTAAAAAAATGCTTTTTTCCCCATTGTCAAACTACACTGTAACAGCTTCCTGGCAGATTTTTAGCGGGATTTTCTTTATAATGTCAAAATCTGACAACATTGCAACAAATTGGTCATTTTGGTCAATTTCAGATTCACCTATTATGTCTTCATTTGTTTTATTTTAAATTTCATTGGCTTCGTCAGGTTCATCATTTAACAGAGGCTCGTTTTCATCACCATTAGTATCGAAGAGCTGTCTAACAAAATTTCCTTTGGGCTGTATTTCTTGAATTATGTTTTCTTCGATATTACTCAGCATTTTATGAATTCTGTCCTGTTCAAATGAAGCAACAGTAAATTGTGAACCTTAGATACTAAAAAGACATATAACACTAAAATTGTAATAACAACAAAAGCGTAACAATTTAACTCTACAAGTCTTTTGCAATGTAAATAGCCAAGTACTAGGAACTCTGCACAAATAACTTACACAAAAGGGAGCTTACAGACAAAAACTCTTCAATCTGACTGTACATGATAAAGATTAAATTCACGCTAACGCTACGAGGAAAAAATAGGTTGGGCTGTTTTCTAGAACATAGGTTGTTGAGTAACAAGCTGGAAATAAGCTTCTGACAACTGGAAAGACGTTTTCTTAACAAATAATAATGCGTGTGAAAAAAAACTCTGCATGTACCCTCTCGAAGGTAAGAACACAGATTAAATCCATTATTGCTAAAACATGTGAAACAGTCAAACCAACATATAAACCTTAAATTTATATATAATAGAACTACAGTCAACTCCCGATTATCCGGGATAATTACCGGCAGGGCCGTCATGGATAATTCGAAATCACGGTTAAAACAAATACCATAATATCCACAGCCCTACTTCTACCCAATGACTGTAAAAACAGCTGATAAATAGTACCGCCTCCTGTTGTACCGCCACTACTGTACAGTTCGTTTTGATCAGAAGCAATGCATAGACTGACCACTGAGGAAGGGTAGTGTTTACGTTCGACTCGAGCGATCGCGTAATTCCGCGAATTCAGCGTTCGGATTTATTCTCCGAAAAACGGCCGCTAGCGATCGGGGTTATCGAACCTCCATGCATCACGTTCGATGATTCGATGTGCTCTGATCACATTGGACGTTGGAAATAACGCCTAATTAGGGATTCGCGCGTCATAGAACCGCGTGAATTTATAAAAGGACAACAAGAAATATAACGTAAACAAGTTGACAGTCTATAAATTATTCCGTAAAGGTTACTGTACGCCTCAACGACCGCCCGCGCTCGCATCCGTCCGCCGCGTTCACATTTGACTCCTCCCGCCCCACTGCTTCAAGTGGAGCTGACGATCCCGGTTGATCCGCAACCCGGTTGATGCGATCCCGGAAAATCGGGAGTTGACTGTATAAGTGATTGGAAAATCTTTTAAATTCATTTTATTAATAGTATTTTGTCTCTTTATTGTTTATTAGTCATTTTTATATAAACCATTTCTACTATACCTATAGATTTTCTACCATTTTCTATAGATTCCTTATGGAAATTTCTACATTTTGCCTAACAAATTGATGTTGTTTACTATTGATAATATTTCTTAAGAGAACATTATTTTTGGCCATTATAGTGGACATACCCCATCTCCAAACAACTTGTAATTTTTTTTACTTAATATTCCTCTGTGGTCAAATGTCCAATTTACCGCTTTTTATACCAACAACCTTTTTACCTTGAGCGTAGAGGCTTGGCTTCATGAAAGGAACGATTGTTTCTTTAGAAGAGCAAGTAAGCCCTCCAGTATTCATTTAGTTACGATTTATCTAATTATATTGAATAATTAAACTATGTTTTTATTTTTGTCATTTTATAAATTTATCCTGCAATTTGATTAAACTATTTAATTTTAAAGGTACCCATAACTTGTGATAAATTTGTATTTGTTATAATATAACATGTTTTGACAAAGCACTACTTTTTAGGATTTTTCAAGAGTTGCTTTTATCACCATTACTTGCATTTTAGTCCGACCCAGATAATTTTTACTTCTGTTTTAATTAGTAATGTTTTAAAACTCATTAAAATTTATTTAAAATATTTACATCTTCATTTTTTTAATCTTTTGGATTACTATTTGTTTGTACAAGTATAATATAATTTAAAAAATATAAATGAAAAATTTTATTTTTCATTTATTTCAGAGCAACAGTGTGTATGATAGCACTCAATTCGGACAGCAGACTGCAGGTAATCTGATGTATAACACCTCATTACAGAGTCCTGACAGCATTACAGGCTACAGCTTGGACAGTCAAACCATAGACCTACCGTCCTCCAACAAACTGTGATATGTACATAGTATGTATTCCTAACCCAACCTAAGACTCTTCATCTAGGCATGTACGAATATTGCAGCTACGAGGTCTGAGTCTTAATAAAACACCGGTTACTTATTTTTCACAGTTAAATCATAAAGTTTTTAATTTAATGAGTTTTCTGCCTGAAGTATTCTTGTCTAAAATAAGTTACAGTAATAAAGTCTTCATTAACCACTTACTTATGGTTAGTGACAGTTATGTTCAATATTACATGTGATTTAATTTTTTTATTGTAAAATTAATTTTCTAAAAATTTACTTTTTTTAATGCAGTATGGTCTACTTATCTGATCATCTACGTAGAACTATTCTTCCATACACTGTCCTTGCTGCATTTCTTTTAGTTCACGCTTCTTTTCTAAGGAAAATTCAACAATTTCCCTTGTATATAGTTCTTCTTTTATAAAGTGGAAAGTTCCAACATCTGTAAAAACCAGATGTCACAAGGATTAAAAAAATTGGATTTCAGTATAAGCAAAATGGATCTTAAACTCAAAGTATTGAATATTTTTTCAATTGTCCTGGTATTTAGAAGTGGTAGTAATATTCTATCTTTCTGCTGCAGTGTAAACAAATATGTTGTTTCCTAACAGAATCATTTCCTTTACAGTTAATGCATTTTGGATATCCTTCATCTGTCAAAATTATCTTTGTATTCATTTTTGAATTATCTGTTGTATTAATTTGTTGACACATTTTCAGTGGGCGACAATAATTTCTTGTACTGTCTTAATCTTTAAAATGTAGTAAGTGATGGTGTAGCTGATCAATAAACAAAGAAGGTTTTTAGAATACTCAGCATTAACTCATCTAGGGTGTAAACCAAAGATATTAATTTTTTTAAAAATAAATAGTTGGTTGTGAAGTAGTTCTTTTAGATAGATTGTTAACATTGTCTTTTATCACATTTGTTCAAATCATATATCAAATGTTACACGCATTAAGGAACTTAGGTTAAATATGAACATATCTTATTTTTCCTAAACAAAATATAGTTTTAAAATAATTATCATATAAAACTACTTTAACTAATGTTCTTATTAAATAATTGTTCAACATTTTTGAAATTTGTACAATGCATATAATTGTATATAATATCAATATTCGCACATTCCTAGAATTTCGTCATAGCTTCATTTATCTCTTGTTTTTTGTACAGTTTTGTATATTTTTAATATTGTACATGTTAAATAAGCTGCAGTTTAATGCCAAAACTTTAAACCTAAGTAATAGGCTTACCAACTCATTTTAGATTAGTTTTGGTGCTGTGAAGGTACAATGTATTCTTCCTTTGTGGTTATTTTACTTAGGTTTGTCTTAGTATAATATTTGTATGTTTTTGAAACCAATCTGTGATTAGTTTTTGTAATACTTGTATTCCTATATATTTAAAATCCTTATCTTTTCTTTTTTTTAGATTTGAAGGGTGTAGATTTTCTTGTAGATGTAATTTATAATATTAAACATTAAGTACTAATAAGTTCTGTTCATACTTTTAAAATGGCTCTGAAAAGACACAAAAATCTAACCGTATTTTTTGTCACTTGTTTTTAAATTGTTTAAAATGCAAGCATTTAAATGGTTGCACATAGAAGTTTGCTTAAGTCAATGTATTTCAGGTCATGAATAAAATAATAATCTTGATTTAATCTCAACTAAAAAAATTTATTGATTTTTGCTTTAAATGTAACAGTTGAGAGTTATTTACAGCTGATAAGATTTTATTCTTGTGAAATTAATAAATGGAGAAAACGTTTGTTAGTGTTAAGTAATAATTGTTAAATTTCAAATTAAAAGCAACTTCTGTTTCTATTTAAAGGCTCTTATAAACTCATCATTATACTTGTTCCAACATTTTGATATGGCGTCTATAAAGGGCAGTTTTTTTTATTAAGGCCTATGTACTTGTATTATTTTTGTGATGAGAAAGAACAAAATTTTTATTAAGTATCTTTGTTTCATACAGAGGTTATGACATTGATACTGTATTATATTTATTTGTACATAATTTTTTTAATAAAGTTTTTTTATTTGTCTTAGACCAGGTTTTTCTGAATTCTATCCCAGCTCTTAAAGTGGCAGATATTCTAGGGTGATATATTTTAAAAAAATCTTTATTTTCCCTTTTGTGTTGAGTTAATAAAGAATATTTTCTAAGTTTCTTAAATTAGAAAACCCAGCCATTCAAGTTCTATAAACAATTGGATTTTTGAATAAAATGATTTATAAACAAATTTGTTACAAATTTCAAGAGAGAATATTTTTTGTTACAGATAATTGATAATTAAATTACAAAGATAATTTAATGAACTTCTAAAAGGCTATGAATCTAGTTTATTTTATAAATATTCTTAAGTTATTTTTCTGTATATTCCTCATTAATATGTGAACATTTCCCCTTGATCAGTCTAACTATTACTTTAAATACTTAAAATTAACAATATATAATATATTTGGACAGTAAAGTAATACTTTTTACATTCTTTGTTTTAAAATTTATGTGACGAAGGTGGTTTGTCACATCCAAACATAGCTAATTACAATTCTGATATGAGTTTAGAGTCTAGCTTGATCATGCATTAATACGCCCAGTGATAAAGTAAATTGATTAAGATTCCCTGGTAGGATTTTTTTTTAATTGCTCAACACTTTGAATGCTGGCTTTGAACACTTTTTTTTAATCATTTCTCTGAAATGTTTAACAAATATAAAGTACTTAACATTGTTGGAATCTCGTTACATTCTTCATTCTAGCAATACAAAAATTATTTTATATTTAAATTTGAAAAAAAAATCTCTTTTTGTACAGGTTTTAGAATTTTGTTTGCAAATAGGTTGAAGAAAACCTACTACAAATTGAAAAAATTCTTACAAAAAAAGATGCAAAACCATCAAACAAATAATAATTATGAAGAATTTGCCTAACCAAGGCAGTATTGAAAACACGTGCAACCTACAATTATGACAATATGTATAGGGTGGAGTATATATAAAGCTTTCATACTTGCTGAATTCAGCCTGTCAAGTGGGGTTATATATCGCCATGAATGTGTCAAGTTGGAGAGTAATAAGAATTTGTTTTCTGAGTGAAGACAGCAACACTATCAGTAAATTTTACTCAATATTTATTTTTCATTTAATGATGTTTAACTCTTTTTAGACCTTACATTTTTGACAACTAGCATGCAAAGAAGGCCATGCCATTTTTCCTGGTTTTTGTAGTACTTATTTTAATGTTGTGTAGATTCCATACAAATGTAGGTAAAAATCTGATTTTTGTGTTATTTGTTCCATAATTACCTAGGTTAATTGGTGTTGTAATAAATCATTAATTTTCGAAGATTTGCATGCATATAGTCAATATGTCCTACTTATCAATTTTAGTTTTCTTGATTTTCCAGGTTTCCAAGCATATAATCTTTTTAAAAAAATCCTGTCACTTTGATACACTTACACATTAATCACTAAGAGGTTAGATAACATATGTTGTGATTTTCAATTGTCTACACTGATAAAAACTTTACTTTTAAAAATTTTAGTTTGTATTTGCAATTATTATTATGAGTCTGAATATAGCTATGCCTACATTGTTCAGTATTTCAACTATAACTTTATTTACTGTCTATCTATTTTCCTATATTATTTCTTCAAATCTATAAGTATTCTAATAATAGATGTGAAATGAAATTTTAACAAAAATGTTTTGAGATACATTGCCCTTGAAGTCACTTATCACATCGTAAGCATATAGTCCTTGATAGTGTTCTAGCTCCCGGCTTTGAACAAATAACCTGCTTCACAAAACGTTTTCACAAACTAACGTTAAAAAAGAAAATTATATAACAAATTAGAAACTGTCAGAAATAATACTAAATAAGTTAAACAATATTCTTGCAGTAAATAATTATAAAGTGCGTAATGAAAATGTACACATGATCACCGTAATACACAACAGTAGAGAGGACTTGAACAACGAAAACAAACTAGTGGAAGGAAGCTTACAGCTGTCTAAATATTGTCCTCGCTCATCGCCGTATTTCTTGGAATCTGTGTGAATAAAGAACCATTCTGTTCTACATGGAATAAGTTTCTTTTAGTTGTAAATATACTGTGATCTGTTTATTTTAGAGAACTACAACAGTTTGAAACTCTGAGCTGATATATCACGCACGGTCTTTTTCTATTGAAAATCAGAGAGCCAATATATCGGCTCATGGTCTTAAAAGGGTTAATATAAAAAGTGTTAAATCTTTGCACAATGTTATCTTGTGTATGCAAGAGAATCTTATGTGAAATGTGTTTGTTTTTGGGTAGTGCAAGACTGATTATCCCCTGTAGTATCCTTGACTTAGTCGAACGATTTGGTTTTGCCTCAAATCGCTGCATGCACCCTGGATTAGATCTATTCTACTAGTAACTGAATTATAATATTTTAAAATGAATTAACATTATTGACACTAATGTTAATGCTAATCCCGCGTAGCATGTGATTGTAGTTTGTGTATTTTTGTCTTTTCAAATAAAAATAACACTAAAAACACAACAAGCAATTAAAAAAACACTAGTAAAATAAAACTATGCTTTGAGCTTGGCTTGTGATGTTATGTTAAAACAAATAAAAGACATGCACAAGACTCACAAATTAATCATTTATTTACTCATAGGCGTTTCAATGACAAAGTCATCATAGTAAACAGAGATAAAAATATTCACAGAATTTGCAAAAATTAAAATGGTGAATAATTTCTAACATCCATGCTGACAACAAATGCAAACTACTTGCATATATGCTCTTGGCATTAAAACAACACATCAAATCTGATACATGTCACACCCCAGTATGTTAGTGTAACAATCAGATGTGGAGAGGTTTAGGTTTTTGTTTTTATATAGAAGAAAAAAAATTAGAATTGTGTTAATTTATAATAGTGAGTGTATATATAGTATAGGCTGAGAGTGTATCAAATAGTAAAGAAAAAAAGTAGCCTCATAAATGGATTGGCATTAAGATTGTCTTCTAGATCATAACATAGAAAAAATTTGAAATACGCACTGTATGAAGATATTGTAAAAGAGGCAGCAAATGATATTTCAGAAGAAGATCCGAGATCTCCAGGAGAAAATTCAGAGTTTACTCACATTGATCTATAGCTAGTTTCTATTTAGACAAATACCCTTCAATGCCAATTGTGAGCCAATTCTTTTCATTATCCTGTTGTGTAAATTCTTCTTCTGAGAAATGTAATGTTATAGTGGGTATACCAATGCTAACATTTTTCATTTATCTAACAACTACTTTTCTAATCTTGTTTGATAAGGATAGACAATTTCCCCTAACTCCAAAATTGTCTTAAGATCTTAAAAAACTTTAGAACGTTTTCCATAAGATATGATTTGTCACTTTTTTGCCACATATGTAACAGTTGAACTGACTCAATGACAGATATTGCAGGCAACAAATTAGAAGGTGTATATAAGTGCTATGGGTGGAAAAGGCAGAGCAAGAGATCCACTGACAAAATAATATCAACTTTTTGAAAGCAAACATCTGCTACCTAATAAATAATTATGTTTCAGGACTTAATTCAAAACCACCTCTGTTTATAACCTTTACAGTGATATTTTAATCAAACATAAAATCTTTTCTGAAATAATTTATTCCTGTTTTTTTTTTCTAAATGTATCAGATGAGTTGACACTTTTTAAAAATAAAACTCCTTTAATTTTTTGTTAGAGTATCATTATTATTAATCCCAATAGATATATTCTACAAGAAAGTGTAGAACTTTTTAAATTTTCTATAACATTACTACTTTTTTTCATTTACTGTTTCCAGTTCAACTAAATTAATTAAAATTTAAAGTTTCAACTTTCAAGTTACTTGCTGACACGTTTTGAAACAATCATTTCATTGACGAAGACAACCTGATACTGACTCTTCAGTAGTCAAACAGCAACGGTTAGCTTCAGAGTAGCGAGATGGTTTCGTCAATGAAAAGGTTGTTTTGAAACGCTACAGCAAGTAAGTTAAAAGATTTCACTCAGTTACTCAATAATTACTTATGACAGTGCATATAAAGCATAATTCAGAATAATTACCTATAGACTTATGGAGAATAAATTGTCTAGATTTTAGTTTAATATAGTGTAATTTGAATAAACAAAATATAAAATAAATTTAACAAAATAACTGTCATTGGAAACTTATTTTTCCAAAGTCAAAACATTTTTATAGTCTTTTTTATACTTACGCAGGCCATACTTTTGTAGTTTTTTTTTATGTTCATCATTAACACATTTTAAACAAGTACTAAATGTAATTGAAAGAGAAAAACATTTCAAAATATATTACTTTCCTAGTTTCCAAACTTCTATAGTACAAATTACTTTGTTTCAAATCACAATGTCTTACTGTTAAAAAAAAACTTTAAAAAAAGCCTATTTTAATTAACAATTACAATGATCCTGAAATAATTGACACAAGCTACAAAACTACTATATTTTTTAAAAAGTAATTGTTAATAAAACACAAATATATGTTGTTAGTTACGAGTAATAACAAAACATTCCTGTAACTTTAGTCACAATATATCTTTAAAAAATTTTGTTGAATCATTAGTGTTTACAAATAGTTTATAGAGTATCAATAAGCTTGCTTTATTATTGTGTATTATAAGTAGCTCTTATTAAGTCAAGTGAATTAGAGCTTAGCTAGTGCGAACAATTCACAATAGTAAATATTAAAATAGTTGACTCAAAATTTCACTACCCCTAGTTTATTAATATATATGTAACAGAATAGTTTCGACGACAATGCTGTCTTCATCAGTGATTGGTCACTAGTAGTCTGTATATATTAATAAACTAGTGTGTAGTGAGATTTTGAGTAAACTATCTTAATAATTACCGTTGTAAGTAACTTTTCTTTAAGTTTTACGAGGTAACTCATTGCTGATCTAATTAAATGCCTGCCACAGACATTAGCGGGTACAAGTTATTTCTTCGCTTCAATTGAGTTGTATTTTGCTACAAAATTATTCTCATTTATAAAGCACTAAATATGGTATTTTCTATACGGGTGCAATTTTTGTATTTGTTATTTTGTACCTTAGTTAGTTTATTATATGTTAATTGATTATTATGTGTAATCAATTATTTTATAATTAGTAAAAATAAATTGAAAGTTACAGTTTAAAGTTATTTTTAGATTCTAGGCTCCCACTATTGTTGTTATCCCAACTCAGTGGCGGACTTTGCGCCCCGTTTGCGAATTTATTAAAAAACGTCCCAGCGTAATAATGCTTTTAATTTTTCACCATACGAATCCGTTTTCATGCTTGTTCAAAGAAATATAGATAAGGTATTATTTAAAGACTTTTTATAAAAATAAATTGGAAAATTTATTTTGGTTTCATCGATAAAATTAAAAAACAATAAAATAAAAGGAAATTTTCTATTCTCAGGGGGGGCGGCCCCTGCTGGATCAGCCACTGATTTAACTGAGGTTCACATTGAGACATTCAACAAATTTAATTAGGTACTATTACTATTGTCACTAAAACTCATCGGTACAAAAAAAACGGCTGCCGCCTGCGCCCCCTTGAGGCTGTGCCCATAGGCACGTGCCTAGTGTCCCTAATGGGAAGTCCGCCACTGTCCTAACTACTAGTAATCATCAGCTACTGATCATCACCGATTAAAATCTATGCTTCTCACTCAAGTTGACATAAAAACTGCTGAAGCATTCTATTACATTTAGACGTCTGACAGAAGGTCAATGGGGCTTAAATATCTATCTTGATTTGTGCTGTTTGTTTCGAGAGTTGATAAATATCTTTTAGAAAGCACAGACCTCTGTCTTGTGCGTGACATATAAATAAACTCTCTTGAAGTAAACAAATCAATCAGAAAACATTCATGACTACCAACCCCAGTCTTTAAACCTGCTACTAATAATTTGTCACAACTAGCTGACCTAGTACATAAACTGGAATGGTTTAAAACACATGTATTTGTGTGTTATGAATTGACTCTAGTGTATTTCTTAAAATATGTTTTATTTAGAAAATAACAGTTTGAAACTAATTAATCCCGTCCTTAAAGTGCTTATTTTTAAACTTCTCAAAATAAATAAAATGCTTAGGCATTCTGGTTTTCTAGAAAGTTGTGGGTAGGTCATCCATAGTTTGGGATAATTTTTGAGGTGACTGTATAATAATTTTACTTTATATAAATATCATTGTAATTCCCTGGGAGAGTGATGTTACCAAATAAACCTTAATGCCCTTTTCTGCCTGAGTCTACCCGTAATTATACAACCTTTCAGTACTATTTGATGATAAGGAGGCCAATAATATTTGTCTGTTTCCTATTGGTTTATAGGTTATTGATTCATCAATTCTGCCATCCATCAAGATATGCATATACTTAAATCGTTTTGTTTCTTTTCACCCAGATCAAAGGTCTCTCAATGCTCCAGTTGTCTATTGTAAATCATTGCACATTGGATATCATGTAGTCAACAATTGAAGGCACTCTTAACAGTCAATTTGATTTATCTTCTGTCTACCCCAGTTAAGTTGTAGTTTACAAGGTGTTATATAAATCTTTCAACGTTTGTCTATACAAAGTCATGAAATAGTGCTAGATAGTCAGTAAATACCTTTCAAACGTCTAATATGATTTCCTTAACAAGATTTACCCATTTCACTTTATGTTTTAAAGTTATTATCCTGCGGTTGTTGTTATAGCTGAATAATTTTGAGTTTTTACATATTCTTTGAAATAGCACATAACTACAAAATAAAGATCTTAGTAAAATAGAATTTGGACTTAAATCCCAAATAGACTCGACTGTTTCACCTTTAGCCGTCTGTTTTAAGCAATTTTAAAATAATGCAGTAAATTGCAGATTATATATAAAACAATGTACAATATGCAGTAGTCCTTCTATATTCCAGCACTACTCAGGCCCTTCTAGTAATTTACCTGTCGACTCCGCTCAGTATATAAGTGATTTTTACTATCATTAGTATAAGCAAATTATAAACTGTGTACTGTTTTGCAGTCTATTTGATTTTGGGAAGTAAATTATTTATTTTGTGATTAGAGACATTGATTGTCTATCTCATGGCATTGCAGTATGATCAGTTTAAACTAGTCAAATGGTTTTTGAAAACCATAATTTGCATGCTCTCAATATTGCTTTTCAGTTGCCTGTGTATTACCTTGTAAAATGCAAACATTTCCATTGACATGACCGTTGTTCTATTCAAACATTCATCACGAGTAATCACTATGATATGAAGAGTTTACCTCCAAAATAAACTGCTTTAATTCAGTGTACTCGTAGTTGTTGAAACAGTCTCTTGAATTTTGCTACATTGAATCTGGAAACTGTACTGTTTTGCAGTCTATTTGATTTTGGGAAGTAAATTATTTATTTTGTGATTAGAGACATTGATTGTCTATCTCATGGCATTGCAGTATGACCAGTTTAAACTAGTCAAATGGTTTTTGAAAACCATAATTTGCATGCTCTCAATATTGCTTTTCAGTTGCCTGTGTATTATCTTGTAAAATGCAAACATTTCCATTGACATGGCTGTTGTTCTATTCAAACATTCATCGCTATGATATGAAGAGTTTACCTCCAAAAGAAACTGCTTTAATTCAGTGTACTCGGAGTTGTTGAAACAGTCTCTTAAATTTTGCTACATTGAATCTGGAAACTTTCAGTAAGACAAATCTCACTTTTAACTAATGATCAACAGTCTAAAAGCAGAACTGCAATCCAGTCTTTTTATATTACATGCAATTTTGCTCAGCTTCTTAATTGAAATTTTAAAATGAAACCTGTAACACTATGTAATCATACGCAGCAATTCCAGATGTTGGGTTGACAGTATCGGAAACCAATGCCTGCTTCTTATAGAAGGCATACATTTTTCTTACTGAAAACAGTTTTTACATGGTTCAGTTATGTCTTTATTCCACCTCTTTTAATATCCTTATATTCTTTACCTGACTTTAAATCATGAGTTCTCAAACTGGGGACGTAAAAGCAGGAATGGAGGGTGCGTGAGTAGTTGGAAAATAATAAGATAAATTCTCATTTAGTTAAAATTTAAATACACAATTTATTAAAATATACAACTCAAACTTTTTTTATATAAGTAAAAATTATTGACCATGATGTTTAGAAAAATTAAATGAAATATATTTATAAAAAAAGAGTAAAGATTGTGCAAAATTTTGTAAACTTTAAATTAAACCAACATGACTGCTTAAAAAAAGTAGTAGCATTTTCAGCACTTGTTGCAATAAAAACAAAATAGAGGAACAAACTTGATATTGCTAATGACTTGCGTTGTACCCTTACTAAAATACAAACTCAAATAGACATGCTAGTGAAAAACATTCAAGCTTATCCATCTCGCTAACAGATTTTTTTCTCTTATCAGTTAAAATTTACCTATCAAATTAAAACTTGAAAAGTGATATCATATTTCTTGTGAAAGTATGTATAAATAAATTGTTTTCAATATATATAATATTTGTGGCTTTTCATATGCCAAACTATTTATTTATAGTGTAAAGTGGAGGGGTGGTACCAAAACGTTTGAGAACCCCTGCTTTAAATAGATGGTGATAGTCAAATCATTACAAATAAAAAAATCAACTGGGAACTAACTAATTGGAATTGTTAGATATCATTATTATTATACTTTTATATCCCATGATCTACCATATCACATCTTTGTCAAACAGCATTAATGTAAGATTTTTAAAATTAAATATCAAAATCTTGTTGCTGTTCATGATGAGCTACTGATGAGGTTGTCAATTACTTATTACACTTTTGCTATTACTTGCGACCAGACTTCTTGTTAACTAAAGGTTGTTAAATTGTTAACTTACACTTGGAGGAAACGTTTTCGTCTCACGACTTCTTCTGAGGCTGAAAAAGTCGTAAGACGAAAACATTTAAGTGTAAGTTAACAATTTAACAACCTTTAGTTAACAAAATGTTTGGTCACAAGTAATAGCAAAAGTGCAATAAGATTTTAAAATTGTTAACCACCAAATATTTGACCTTAGAACAAAAATTTAAAAATAGGTGTCTATATTATTACAGGACATACTGAAAATATATCTTGGGACTTCTGGACAAAATGATAATTACTAAAACCATTTTAAATAAGTAGATATTAGTAAACACGTATGATGTGATATTTCTTTTTGACGTGTGTAATTTCACTGAAGTTCACAATTCAAATACAGTGTATAATAATGTCGGCTAAAATGACAGATACACTATTTATTTATTTTTATTTACTCACTATTCATCACTAATTTGTTGCCGTGGTAACTGAAAGCCATTCACATATCTATTTGACGAAAATACTCTAAAATTTATTATACATTTCCTGTCAACTCAAGCTGCATTACTCATATGGGGTCTACCATTATCCGTTCCATTTATAAATTGGAACAATATATACATGCATTATTTTTAGTTTATTGTTTTGACCTAAAAATTACGTCAGTTTAAATTACTTAAATATAAATATTTTAGTCTATAAAATATATGAACATTTTTATATACTAATTCTGTGCCAGCAGTATGAAAAAAATTACATAAGAACACAGTTTTTCTCTATTTTCAACTAACAATCACCATGGTACTTCAGTTAATTAGTGTTTACTAATGGTAATTATTTTTGTAAAATTTGTTAGACTCGAAAAAAATTTAAGTAGATTAGATCTTTTCACTTATAGCTATTTTAGAAACAGGAATAGAAAAACTATTCCTTACATTAAGTAATGTAAAATTGATCCTTTTATAATTGATTTTTAAAGAACTAGATACTAAAAGTTTTACTTGGCTATTAAAGTGTGTCATGTTGAATGTGCATAGCTACTGTCATTTTATTACATCTATATTTTAATTCATCTAATTTTGTACAGAAAACAATAAGGTATTATTATTTCATTACATCTTCACTTGATATACTAAAGGGTGATTCAAAAAGAGCCCCGGTTTTGATATATCAAATTAAGAGATTTATTTTAATAAAAATCTAAAATTAAATACATCAACATTTTCATCCAATCTTCTGATTTTATGTGTGAAAAATTATGTCATGCATGTGCCCTTCTATACTGCGCTGGCACGCAACAACTCTGACCATGAAATTCACTATGACTGCGCAAGTTTCCACTTCCATTTTGCAAATAACCTGTCGAATTCCCTTCAAGTCACTGATGTGTCGTGCTTTATTGCCATACATTAATGACTTCAGATGAGCCTAAAAATGAAAAACACACGACCTTGGTGGCTATTGATGGTCCGAATTATGAAAAATGACACGATCCTGGAACTGTTCACGGAGCAAAACAATTGTTTCGTGAGCAGGTGGCACCATCCTGCTGAAACCACAATCGTCAATGTCCATTTCATCCAAATGAGAGCACAGAAACTCCCTAACTGTCGTGCAGTATTGGTCTCCATCATGGCTTGTCCTTCCTGATCTTCAAAAAAATAAAGCTGTCACTCGCTTTGCATACATTTCCCTTTCTTTAATCATGCGAGGGTTTTCTGAACCCCAGATGTGGCAGTTATGTTTGTTAAAAAATCCATTTAAAAAAAAGCACTTCATCGCTGAAGATGATTTTGTTTGCGAAGCTGTCATCCTTCTGCCATGCTCTCAACACCCAGTCAACAAACTGGCTTCTCTTCCAGTGATCTGCCACTTTCAAATGTTGCATCTACTGAATTTTATACGGGTGATAATGGAGATCGTACCGCAGAATTCATCATATAGAAGAACATCTTAAATCCAATTGTTGAGAATGGTGACATTAATTTCACTGGGCTAACAGCCTCACTATCATGATCCATTGCAATGTTCTGTTCGGCCAGAACGTCGTCCAGAATTTTTAAGGTCGGCCGTTGACAAAGAACTTGTTCATGAGTCTGCAAACTGTTGATTCATTTCGTGCTTCATTATATCCTAATGTACCACGAAGTCGCCTGACAGTAGCCGCATAACTCTGTTGAGAATGGTGACATTAATTTCACTGGGCTAACAGCCTCACTATCATGATCCATTGCAATGTTCTGTTCGGCCAGAACGTCGTCCAGAATTTTTAAGGTCGGCCATTGACAAAGAACTTGTTCATGAGTCTGCAAACTGTTGATTCATTTGGTGCTTCATTATATCCTAATGTACCACGAAGTCGCCTGACAGTAGCCGCATAACTCTCTCTACTCTAATAAAATTTTTCAATGATTAACTCTTATGCACAATTAAACTTCTCCATGGTTACACAGAATGCAAGAACAACAAAAAAATATCAGCAGTGTTCCCAAAAATAGAAACAAGGTCAAACATTGTGCTAACTGATAAACAAAAATTTACCAGCCATTTAAAAACCAGCATTTTTTTAAACCGCCCTATAGTGTTACACTAAAAACATATGTTAGTATTTTCAAGTGTTTTTTAAATAAGATTTTGTAACTAAACTAGCTGTTATGCTAAAAATACCTTTAAACACTATGCATTTCCATATGTAATCCAGTTTCTGGAATTCATGAGTAAATGGAGTTTTAAGAGTAAAAAACATCCTTCACAGTTTTTGTCAATATTAGTTTATATGAAATTTAAACTCGTTTTAAAAATATTCTTGCACCATTTTCATTTCACAGGTTTGTGAATGATGTAATAAAAATTTTATTAAGTAAAATTAGTAAAAACATTACTCATTTAATGTTAATGAGTGTAGTTATAAAGCATTGCAGTATGGATTTAAAATTATTAAAAAAACTTATACATTAAATGTAAATAAATGAGAGGAAGAAATTATGTTTGTTTTATTAAATGCTTATACTCTTGTAAGTAAATAAAAAAAAAAAACAATTTGTCTCTCTTACTCTAGTCGTCCATTGATAGGCTGTTTAGTGATGAGTACCATAAATCTGTAAGGTAATGTAAAAAAAAGGTCTTACATTTATTTATGAATGAGTGTAAACATTAATATTGTAAAAGATCTTTAAAATACTTATTTTATATAATGCAGTGGGGAGCTGATTATAAGGTGATATAAATCTAAGAACAAATAAAAATATATTTAAAAATTGTAAATTATTTTTATAAACAATAAATATTGGTAAACCATAGATACTTATAACTTTCTTAAATATTTTAAAATAATATATAACCACAGTACTACTGACATGAAGGCTTCATTGCTCACACCAGCAGTTACTAATTAAATTCAAGAAAACAATTGTTTAAAAAAAAATATGTTATATATTTGTCAAAGCTGTATTCTATTGAAGGTGCAGATAATCAGCACTCCTCTGGATATAATTATAAGAATAATGATCAATGATTCTATAATTTATATTTTTATGATTCAAATTGTAATTTTATAAATGAGATTATGTTTCAATAAAGGTTAATTTATTAGCAAAATAGTAGATTTTAACTTTCTGAAGAGACCTGTTCAAAATTCTAAATTAATATTACTATTTGCATACTTTATCCAGATCCAAGACGAGTGCATACTTCTTCAAAATTGATGAAATCAGGAAACAGTTTCTGTATCAGAAGGTTAAACTGTAACTTTGCAATGGGTAATGCCATCATATTGTGGTGTAATTGGTAATGAAATAGTGGACAAAATTGCCAGGTAGGCCTGTTCAGTGTTTCCGGCTGATCAAAACAGACTCTCCTTATTGCAGTGGAATAGCTCAGAAGAGATATTTCACACGCAACTGGACAGATATTTGAAAGTTAATGACCAAAGTCACTTTAGGATGACATATACCATGTCCGATTGTTATTTTTGCAGCTAGAGGTCACATTATGGCGTCACAAATATTTGTTCCGTTTTGGCCTTTCAGATTCATAACATTGCCAACTTTGTGGCGACAACATGGAACACATATTACTAAATTATCATTACCTAATTCCTGCAAGAGATATTCTACGAACCTGAGTATCTGCTTGCCAGGATATACTAAAGAATAAACAGTACTGGGCTCTTTGATCTATCATATACCATGGACGAGTTTTAGGCTACATCTGAAGCCGAACGCCTGTACAAAGAAGTAACCACAGTACCTACTCCTAATAAACTCAAAGCTTTCTTGATGAATCCGTAGATTCGGACATCTCTGAATTCAACCCTAAAAATTGAGCAAGATTTGGTATACAAGTTTTGAGTATTGATCAGTTTTCAAAATTTATATTGGAGGATAAAGTATGTAATGAATTTTTAGCAGTGAATCAATCGTTTCAGATCATCATGGGCTTAGGATACTTTTTTTTAGATAATTGGCATGTTTTGCCTAGATTCGACAAGCAAATAAATTTCAAAGAACGTAACAAAAAAAAAAACAAGAAGAAATAAAGAAACCCAATTTTATTATTAATTATAAAATGGTTTGTTTGTTCTATATCGACTCACTAGTATCCCTATAATGAGCACATTTGAGGCTTGAGAATTTTTTTTCCATCTATTAGATCTTGCAATTTATAATAAATTAAAATTCCTCAATCCTGAAAGAGAAAAGGCATTACACAAATAACTTTAAGGCTGCGGCCATACAGAAGGCAATTGGTGACGTGAAAGTAAAGCAAACTTGAGCTGTTAGTAGGTTTACATGATTGTTCATATTAAGTTGCTAGTTTAGTTGTTACATTAGGATGCACCCTTGTGTGTATCATAAGATAGAAGGTACAAAAAAAGACAATTCGGTGTATGCCTACACCTCTATAACGTCATTCATGCGAGACAAAGTCAATACATTGCTGTGCAAAACTTATGAATTTACCCAGACAAATTTTTTAATTATTATCATATGAGCATTAGCAGTTATGACTACCTTTTAGGTCTTGTATTTTTACATCAAGAAAAACAAATAATTGGTGAGAACAGATTTCAGGTGGAGAAATCTAGCTCTGTTATTTAGCAATAACTAACTATCAGTTCAATTTAATTCCTCATTTAATATGTATTTATTTTTATGTATAACTGCAAAACTTAAAACAAATCAAATTTTATAGTTCGTGCCGATTTCATAAATTTTGAAAAAAATTGTTGATAATCATTAATATTGCCTTGAAGTTGTTTGATACACAAATCATGACCAGAACCAGCAATATTTTTTTTCTTACATACTATAGCAGTATAATTAAAATAAATACGCTTAAAGAAACAGAAACACAAAATATAAAAATTATCTAATAACACTCTTGAGAAACACATACATAATACAACAAATATTGCTGACGAGTTTATAGCAATTCTAGTTTCTGTGTCACTCACTAGTAGCGTAGCTATCACTTCGCTATGAATATGTGCATTCAACTCTGTATACTGTGAAAAAGCAAATTCAGTTTGAGTTGTGTTGCCTTCTGTATGTCCGCAGCCTAACAGAACGGTTGCTGTTAGCATCTGGACTCTCAGAGTTTCTCCTGGGCATAAGAAAATAACCAATTATGTATTCTCAACTTGCAGCAGAGAAGAAAAATGTTGAAATGATGCAAAGAGTCCTATGAAAAAGGGACCAAACCTGAGATAAGACTGTGAATATCACAAACCATGTGAATTACATATAGCAAAGAATGTTTTAAATTTAAACTTAAGTTATATCCTAAATTTAAAAACTACTCAATATAATATTAAATGTTACAATTAATGTATTTTTGTGTACACCCTAAGTGAAACAATAATAGCAGGAGCTTAATTATGTTTACAAATCAATATTTCAAGTGTCACAGTTATCTGCCATTCATAGCCGTCACATAAATTAAACAAACATTAATGAATGTAAGGAATGGCAGATAATTGTGATCTTGAAAATACAGGTATTCAACCTAGTAAGAACTTTAAATATAATTCATTTAACCCATTACGGATTAAAAGATGTATGTTATATAAGCGACTCAGAGGGCCGAATTAATTTCTAACATCCAATTGAGTTATATTTTTCTATGAAAATTTTCCAACTTACTTGTCCTAACAACCTGATGACGGGTCTGTAATGCCTAAAACGTTTGCTAAGAGGGCAGCTTATCAGACAGGTAAGTTGGTCAATAAATATCCCCTAGACAACTCAGGTGTCTAGTCTTGTTTGCAAGATATTAAAAAAATAAGCTCTTGAAGCAAACAAATTGATATTTATCATAGAATAAACAATGAAGTGAAAATGTTTTTATGATCTCTACTACTTTGTCTTGGACAAGCACAATTTGTTCCTAGAATGCAATGGGTTATCAAGATACAGTAGATGACAAAATCAAGTCAATAATCCATAAAAAAAGGATGATAAAATTTCCATCAGACAATTTATTATTTTTTTCAAATCCAAGGAATATATATAATCTACTAATAAATCAATACAATTCTTATTGAGACTATAGCAAGATAAATGCATCCAAGAAAACTATGTTTACATTAGCTAATAACCCAAAACATAAATTAGCAGATACAAATAATTACACCCTTTTTGAGTCATGTAAATTTAAAATTGTCTGACCTTTGCTTTTTTATCAAAAACAAACATCCCTTTCAAGGTACCAGGGAAACTTTAATAACTCACCACTGCTCTAGGCTATGTTGACTTTCACATTAATTTACTCTTTGTTAACACATTCAGCACAGTAGCGATACTGGAGATATTATCAAACTACTGTCTGTTTTTTTCGTTAACTTCCACATATGACGGCAGTGGAATTATTGAAATGTTATGCGGATTGCATGGCTTGTTGTTGCTTCGAATTATCGTGTCTGTTGTTTTCATCTCAATAATTTTATTTCTACCATATACAGTTTTATTGGGGACATCAAAACAGTGTATTTGACAATAAAATATTGTTTTATGTATCGGGCCACAATTAAAAAAAGAAATACAAATGATAAAATACTTTATGATTGTTTATACCAGATATTTTGCCGCGTTAAGTGGTTTGAAACTTTAAAAAATTAAAATATAAAAGTTATACCAATTTAAATCTGTTCATAAAACACCCTTACGTATTGCTTCAGTTGAGGTATCAAAAAGTTAAACCTGGGATGGTCAGATTTAAAACTGACTAAGGCACAATGTTCTTAAACTCCTCTGAAGCACTGATGTATATCTCAAACACTTATCGACACCAGAGAAGTTTTAATTAGACTGGGAATGAACGTGCCGGTACACGGTAGAAGGGAAGCGGGGAGCGCACTGGTACGCTCTCAGTGCCTTGCAAGGGAATCCACAGCGTGCGGGTACGCTAGCCGTGCTGAACGTGTTAATGATGCCCATTCTGGAGATTTGTAAAATGAGTGTAGGTAGTGATAACTATACAGATGGTATTTTTAAATACAGCATAGTTTAGATTTTTCATATTTTTCTACAGCTTTAAAACCATGATTAACAAATATTTCAATCTCCTAATGAAGGGGAGTTTACTATGAGCCAGAATAGAAAACATGCAACAATTATAAGAAGATGTATCAGTATATTTATAAAAAGATTGAGGGAATATTTAAATAAATTCACACAAAATAACTTTCCATAATTTTTAATTACAAATGTTCATATTATTAAAATTTTTTGAAGCTTTTTTTTGCTCGAGTTCCTTTTGTAACTTTTAAAACATTAAAGCGAACAGTTTTACTGAGAGGTCTGCATTCACCTACAGTGACAACATCCCCAAGTGTTACATCTCTGGAAACATAAAAAATCAAATTAAAAATAAACATTAAATTTTTAAATTATAACAAGAGTTGCAGGGATAGGATAAAAATTGGCAAAGGTTCTTTAAATCTTATTTTAAAATAAGAGATCGTCAATAACAATATAATCGACTTGGGTTTTGTATTTTATACTGCCTCAAATAGTTTAAGAGTTCTCATGTCAAAAAGATTAGCAGAACATGGTAATGTTAACCATCATTAATAGGCAAATCCATCTTAAGTTTAACGAAGCCATATATTACAACTGTAAATTTTACCATCATAAATTATCAAGCTATTGTGTTTTAGCTTAGTTACGTAGAGGTGTGCTAAGGAGAGATTTTGCACAATTTTAATTATAAGATAATTTTTTTTTTAAATTTTCCATAAAACAGATTTTGCTATCAACTCATCTAAGCAGTTAAATATACATCGAATAGAATGTTTTTTGTTTCTTTTTTTTTCCCAGGCGAAAAACCTATTAAGGTTATCATCGCCTAACTGAAGTTTTTATTTTAAATAAATATTGCAAATAAACTAACCAAACTAAACGAAGTAAAATAAATGTTTAATACTAATTGTAATAATCTAAAACTAAAGAATCTAAAATTATACAAAATTTAAATATTATTAAATATATTAAGGTGGCGTAAGAAAGCGAGGACACGGTCGATAGCCGTGACATCGTCTCTTAAAACCACCTTTAAACTACCTCGAAGATCGTAACGTATATATAAATTTGTCAACTCATTACAATCAAGCAGGATATGCTTGATTGTAATATTATTTCTACAAAACGGACATAGTGGTGGATCCTCATATCGCATCAACCATCCATGCGTTAACAAAGAGTGGCCGATGCGAAGTCGAGTAACCACCACTTCCTCCCTACGATTCGAACGAACAGATGTCCTCCATGGTAGGACGGTATTTTTGATGTCCCTCAGCTTGTTTCTATTTACATTTTGCCATTCTTCATTCCAAACAGAGAATAGTGTAGTTTTAACTTTGCATACAAAATCTGATGCCATCACACGTTGTGTCGATGGCAACATACCTGTAGCTAATTTTGCACCTTCATCTGCTTTAGTGTTTCCGAATATTCCACAGTGACCAGGCACTCAGAGAAATGACACCTCGTAATTGGAGCCTGTGTATAGAGCACAAGATGTCTCCAACCAAAGGGTTCTTAGTGTACATTTCCTGAATAGCCTGGAGAGCACTTTTGGAATCACAACACACAAGATATTTAGATTTTGCAGACGGAATTGATCTTAAAGCTTGGAAAATTGCATAAAGTTCTGCAGTAAAAACACTACAGGCTGAGGGCAATCCGTAAGTGAAAGTTTGTCCTTCCATATAAAATGCACAACCTATCCCATTGTCCAGTTTTGAACCGTCTGTGAATATGGTCACAGTGTGTTGGTGAGTTTGTTGAATCTGCAAAAACTCCTGACGATAAATAACGTCAGGAGTATTGTGTTTTAGGTACATGGACAATGAGAAGTCACATTTTGGCTTTTGTATTGTCCATGGAGGGATGTAGCATGATGTTCGTTCGAATATAGGTGGATGTTGTAAATTTAGATTGCTAAAAATGCGCAACGTTCTTATTCCGAAAGGAGCAGTTGAACGTTGACGCACGTTGTAACGATCCTCGAGATAGTTATCAAAAACTGCTTTGAATGCCGGATGTTTAGGTTTACTTCGAAGACCAGTGTAATATGATATTTGTAGCATTTGACGTCGCATTGAGAGAGATGGTTCTCCAGCTTCAACTAGAAGGCTGGAGATTGGGCTTGATCTAAAAGCACCAGTAGAAAGTCTAAGGCCAGCGTGATGTATTGAATCCAGGAGTTTCAGAACCGAAGGTCGAGCAGATGAATAGGCTATACAGCCGTAATCTATGCGCGATCTTACAACGGCGCGATAGAAACGGAGCATACAGGTTCTGTCTTCTCCCCAATTTGTACCACTTAGAACTCTCAACATATCCAATATCTTGCTGCACCGGGTCCTCAAATCACGCACATGCGGATTCCATGAAAGTCTTTTATCCAATAAAAGACCCAAAAATCTCACATTATCCGCGGTTTGAAGCCGCGTACCATCAAGATAAAGAATAGGTTCCTGATGTTGTCTGCGACGACTAAATGCTATACACTGGGTCTTCGAAGCCGAAAACTTGAAGCCCGTAGATTTGGTCCATTCTTCCAATTTATTAATTACTAATTGTAAGGATCTTTCCGCTGTTGCAATACTTCTAGCAGCCATATATATACAAAAATCGTCTACAAACAGGGAACAGTGGACAGGTGGCTGTACGTTTGAAGTGACGCTGTTAATGGCAACAGCAAACAGCGTCACACTCAAAACGCCACCCTGTGGTACACCATTCTCTAGTTCGCAACGATTAGAATATATGCCTCCTAGATGTACACGGAAAGTCCTGTTATTCAAATAATTTTTGATAAAAGCAAGAATGTTACCTTGTATACCCCATGATTTCAATACGTTCAAAATTCCTCTTCTCCATGCCATGTCATATGCCTTCTCAAGGTCAAAGAAAACAGCTACCAGTGTTTGTCGTAAGATGAAGGCATTCTGTATAGCTGACTCCAACAAAACCAATTGGTCAACTGATGAACGTCCTTGTCTGGAACCACACTGAACGTTAGAAAGAAGTTTGTTTGTTTCTAGATACCAGACAAGACGACGGTTGACCATCTTCTCCAGTAGTTTGCATAAGCAGCTGGTCAGAGAGATGGGTCTGTAACTACTGGGATTAGTTTTGTCCTTTCCTTGTTTTAGAAGAGGAATTATTGTCGCTTCTAACCATGCATCGGGAAAGCCGTGCTCCTCGAATATACGGTTGTATATCCGAAGGAGAACTAGTTTTGCCGACGGTGGTAGATTTTTAATCATGGAGTATACAATATCATCCGGGCCTGGAGCTGAATCCTTCGTTGACGAGAGAGCTGACTCTAGTTCGTCGAGAGAGAAATGGATATTTAAACAAGAATCTCCAGACAATCCAACGGAGAAAGTTAAGGCTTCTTGTTTATGTTTGAACACCTGGAAAGCGTCCTTGTATGCAGAAGATGAAGAATGTTTTGAGAACGATAACACTAGCACATTGGCAATTTCCTCACAGTCCGTGGTCATAACTCCATCCGGATGCCTTAATGAAATTAATGGCATCGGAACGGAAATGCCACAGACTGATCGTAATTTCTTCCATACTGTGGATGGAGCTGTAGTTCTTGTAATTGTGCCAATGTACTGCGACCATGATTCCCGTTTACTTTGCCTAAATATTCTCCGTGCTTTCGCACGGAAGATTTTATATTGAGGGTCGTCTCAAAAATAAGTCACACCACTCTTTCTTGATAATTTCTTTTTATTTAAACATATATTAAGAAAAGTATATTGGAAACCTATTTTCCTATATAATTGCCTTTTCTTTCAATACATTTTTGGTACTATGATAAACCTGTTTTTAATCTGTCACCATAGCGATTAGCAATCTTTTAATGTCTTGCTTCAAATCACCCCTGTTTGCTAATGTGAAAGCAAGATATCCAACGTCAACTTACTAAAATATAAGTTAATAATACAATGAATCCAAATGTAAAATAAAAAATTTTGAAAAATAACCAACACAAAGTTATATATAACAATCATAATTTTATTTAACAAATTAATATAAAATTGAATGAGGAATAGGACCTCTATCAGAATTTAATGAGCTCTCAGGTTTAAAACTAAAGAAAACAAAGCCAATTTATTAGTTTAGCTTTTGACAGAGTTTTAACTAAAGGGTTGGAGGGAATTTTCAAGAATATTAAGTTGAAAGTTGCGTATAAAAATCATAATAACCTTCCTCATTCAATTTATAGTTGACATTGGATATCTTGCTTTTACTTGGTAGGCGTAGCTACACCTTTGTTAAGAGGTAGGGCTGCGAAAATCGGAGTGGGGTAAGTAGTTCCATAGATTATAAATAAAGTATTTTTGTAGAATTATTTAGTCTTTGTATGTTATCCCTCTGAGGATGGATACTTGGTAACTGAAATGTACATAAGGGTAAAATAAAGAAGGTTTGTGGTTAAGAGGTTTTTATGTATTTATTATAATAGATTTACTAGTTTTTGTTACCTTGATCAGTTCAAAAGTTATCATTTCACAGAAATCAGCAGACTGTCGTGATTGAAAGCATCATTTCAAGGCATACAAATTTTACTTTAATTAGAGGTCAACATGGGAAAAATTTCAAGCAGTAACTGATATTTCCTATTAAGTTAAAAAACTGGAAAAGATTTAACTCATTGCTTACATGAACTTTAAAATAGACAAAATATAATCTAACAAACCTTATATTATATGAAGTTTATGATTAGGAAAAATAAATGGCCAGAGCTTTTGAATTTGGTAGATACAATATCCTATATTTACTAGTTTTTATCACCCCGGTCAGTTCAAAAGTTCTCATTTCACAGAAATCAGTAGACTGTCGTGATTGCAAGCATCATTCCAAGGCATAAAAAGTTACTTCACTTAGAGTTCAACATTTATCACCTGATATTTTTTTGATAAAAATGTAAAGTTTAAAATTGGAAAAAGATATTTCAGCAAACATCAATTTATATGACATTTGTGATTTAGCAATAATTAATGAATGGCCAGGATCTTTTATGAAGATCCTCAGATTTATGTCATTGCTTATATGAACTTAAAATAGACAAAAGACAGTCCAACAAACCTTATATTATATGAAGTTTATGATTAGGAAAAATAAATGCCCAGAGCTTTTAAATTTGGTAGATACAATATCCTATATTTACTAGTTTTTATTACCCCGGTCAATTCAAAAGTTATCATTTCACAGAAATCAGTAGACTGTCGTGATTGCAAGCATCATTCCAAGGCATAAAAAGTTACTTCAATTAGAGGCCAACATTTATCACCTGATATTTTTTTTGTTATAAAAATGTAAAGTTTAAAATTGGCAAAAGATATTTCAGCAAACATAAATTTATATGACATATGGGATTAGCAATAATGAATGAATGGCCAGGATCTTTTGTATTTGGTAATTACGCTTCCTATATTTTCTGGTTTTTGTTACCTTGATCAGTTCAAAAGTTATCATTTCACAGAAATCAGCAGACTGTCGTGATTGTAAGCATCATTTCAAGGCAAACAAATTTTACTTTAATTAGAGGTCAACATGGGAAAAATTTCAAGCAGTAACTGATATTTCCTATTAAGTTAAAAAACTGGAAAAGATTTAACTCATTGCTTACATGAACTTTAAAATAGACAAAATATAATCTAACAAACCTTATATTATATGAAGTTTATGATTAGGAAAAATAAATGGCCAGAGCATTTGAATTTGGTAGATACAATATCCTATATTGACTAGTTTTTATTACCCTCATCAGTTCAAAAGTTCTCATTTCACAGATATCAGCAGACTGTAGTGATTGCAAGCATCATTTCAAGGCATACAAATTTTGCTTTAATTAGAGGTCAACATGGGGAAATTTTTTATTCCATTGCTTACATGAGTTTTAAAATAGGCAAAAGACAGTCAAACAAACTTGATATTACATAACGTTTGGGATTAGCAAAAATCAATGGCCAAGGAATTTATATTTGATAAATACAATATCCTATATTGACTAGTTTTTATTACCCTGATCAGTTCAAAAGTTCTCATTTCACAGATATCAGCAGACTGTTGTGATTGCAAGCATCATTTCAAGGCATACAAATTTTACTTTAATTAGAGGTCAACATGGGGAAATTTTTTATTCCATTGCTTACATGAGTTTTAAAATAGGCAAAAGACAGTCAAACAAACTTGATATTACATAACGTTTGGGATTAGCAAAAATCAATGGCCAAGGAATTTATATTTGATAAATACAATATCCTATATTGACTAGTTTTTATTACCCTGATCAGTTCAAAAGTTCTCATTTCACAGATATCAGCAGACTGTCGTGATTGCAAGCATCATTTCAAGGCATACAAATTTTACTTTAATTAGAGGTCAACATGGGGAAATTTTTTATTCCATTGCTTACATGAGTTTTAAAATAGGCAAAAGACAGTCAAACAAACTTGATATTACATAACGTTTGGGATTAGCAAAAATCAATGGCCAAGGAATTTATATTTGATAAATACAATATCCTATATTGACTAGTTTTTATTACCCTGATCAGTTCAAAAGTTCTCATTTCACAGAAATCAGTAGACTGTCGTGATTGTAAGCATCATTTCAAGGCATAAAAATTTTACTTTAATTAGAGGTCAACAAATTTCAAGCAGTAACTGTTATTTTCCATTAAGTTCACATATATTTACTAGTTTCTATTACCTCAACCAGTTCAAAAGTTTTCATTTCACAAAAATCAGTAGACTGTTGTGATTGTAAGCATAATTTCAAGGCACAAGCATTAACTTTAATTAGAGTTTAACATGGACAACTTTTAACAGTACCTGATATTTACTTGTTATAAAAATGGAACTGATTTTTATTTTAATTTTTATGTTAAGTTTAAAATTGGCATAAGATATTTCAGCAAATATTAATTTGTGACATATGGGATTAGCAATAATACATGAATAGCTAGATCTTTTGTATTTGGTAATTTTGATATCCTATATTTACTGGTTTTTGTTACCTTGATCAGTTCAAAAGTTATCATTTCACAGAAATCAGTAGACTGTCGTGATTGTAAGCATCATTTCAAGGAACAAAAATTTTACTTTAATTAGAGGTCAACATAGGAAAAATTTTAAGCAGTAACTGATATTTCTCTTTAAGTTATAAAACCGAGTCACTTATAGTTTTATAATTTTTGGAAAAACTATGAGGCAAAAATGCTCAAAAAATTACTGTAAATAGTAACATTATACCAACACATATTAAATTCAAAAAAATTGAATTATTTAAATTCAATATACAAATTGGCAAAAAGATAAATGTTGATAAAAGACTCGCTGTAAAAAAACATGGGCTATTTGAGTCATTCATGGGGGTATTTAGATCAACGATTTACCTCTTTAATTCTGGTCTGGGAAATAGTTTCTGCAGAGTTAAAATGTTGTTTAAGACATAAGTAACTACTTAATATTTTTATTAGAAACATGAATTCATAAATGGCAAAATAATTAAAATACAGTAAACTCCCGATTATCCGTTGGGGGTTTAACCGGTTTGCGGATTATCCGGGGTCTGCCATTGTTTTACAAATATCAAATTTTTATTCCAATCAGATTCGTGTGTTTAAATTTCCAAACGGTGAATTATGATGTAAATACATATAAGGCTTAATAGAAGTTAAGATGAAGGGAATAGATATGTAAATATGTACGTACTAATTTTTACATTGAATGGGAATCATCCCGACTCGGGCCAGCGAAATAAAAGGGTCGAGCAGAATACTGTATATAAGAGACAATGACAAAATGCTTGGACGCCCGAAAACCTAATGTGTATCATAAGGTTGTAAACAAATGTCTGCTAATCTCGGCTATAAATAGTCTAGGACGTGACATATGCATTATCCATGTCTGTCATATACATTATCGATCTTTATGGCTTTGTGACACAAGTAGACACTGTGCGACAAAATGGTTCTCAAGAAACTTAAGATTGCACATTAAAGCTAAATCAATGCTCACAAAAAAAAGACGAAAGTGACAGATTTTTTTTGTATTACGTGTAAAGGAAATTCCATATGTAAATAACATACTTACTTTTGACATATACTTAAGTACATATTGTAAATAGTTAGACATATAAATGTACATGTTATATTCCGTCAAATACATCGACAATTTAAATTATTTTCTGTAGGCCTATTTATTTTGTTCTCTGAAGATTATTTGTGAATTGTCATTAACCGGGGTCATTATTTGTGTAACTTATGGTATAATAATCGATTATCGATCGTTTTGCGTATTCTTTGTTCATAGCGGATTATCCGGGGAATTCGGGTTATCCGTCATTGCCGGACCACCCTATTCCCCGGATAATCGGGAGTTTACTGTACTACAATAATTAGGAACTTGACAACAACTAAACATTAAAAACACGAATAAATCAAATTTTAGATCTGAAAAGGTTTTTTAAAAAATGGAAATAAAAATACACTTTTACCACTCAAGTAAATAAGAACATCTGTCACAGTAAATAAATAAAATACACATATCTCTTCGTAAGTAGCACACACAGAGAAGTCTTATTTGTCTGAATGGGCACAAGCACTTTCCACACAAAAAGTGTTTTCTATCAATAGCACCTACACATTTTCCATGGTACCATGTTTTACACCATTGACATAAAATCCAGTTACCTATTTGAATTGTTGCTTTTGAATATTTTAGGTTGAAAATCCACATGGAACATTGTCTGATCTATATAAACAAGTACTGTAATTTTTAGTGGGGCTATTTTCTGCTACTATCTTACTTGGTTTACTGTTCATAGGGAAAGAAACTGATTTCATCAACGTTATATATACTTCGTGGTTGTGTGGGCCAAACCTTGAAGTCATCGACTGGTATAAATTGAAAAAATCCTTGAATTGCCTCTTTATTAACTCCTTCAGCACGAGCTTTAGAGAGTCCTTCAGGTTTCCTAAGAGGAAGGTTAGAGAATGAAGAAAACCAATGAACTCCTGGAATTCCAGAGTTTCCCCAGGGATGAAGTATTTGGTTTGCTGTTATATACCTAAATACTGCCTTACGAATAGTTTCTGGGTTACATCCTAGTCCCTTATTTGAGACATAAAATTCTATCAAACAAGTCAGATTCTTGATAGGTATTTAAAATAGCCCTATATTAAAAGCTCAGAGAAGACTGAGCACTATGTCCAACCCAGGGATATAACACTATGTGTTAGGGATCAGTCAACATGGCTGCTACAGCTTGCCTACATACTACTCTCACTATACACAACGGCCAGACAAATAACAAAAACTTCCGTCACTATAGGAGCTTATTATTTACGACTATATTATAATAGCAATGGAAATGGATTACAGTGACTTGCCTTGCTACAATAACAAATTCAACACAAAAAATGTAATCGAAACAAATAAAAATTAAATGAAACTACTTTTTAAACACGTATCTAACTACTGAATGTTTTATCAAGCCACCAGTGCGCAAAATACATGCTCATTAGTCTCCTCTCTTATTTTGACTGTAATAGCCCAGTGTACTCTATAACAGCGTTTTGTTTGCCAATAAAAAATCCCACTCGATGCAAGTTCATCAAAAACTTCAGGAAACATTCGAATAGTTTTATATTTAGTGAAATTTTTCTCTCAATAGAGAGAATCATTCTGTCTATAAATCAGATGAAGTCTGGGCAAATGTCTCAGTAAAATCAATTTCCTCGTCCACTCTCTAAAATTACTTAGTTCTTCTAGCGCTTACAAAATCACAGCAAAAAAACTCCTGAAAATGGTGTTTAATTGAATGCAAAATAACCTTGACGATGTGCTCACGTCCACAGTTTTTGCTCACCTGGAGCCAGTTGATGGGCTATATCTGAACGAGTACTGGAGCCAATTAGCTGGACTGCCTACTGGCTTTGTGTACATGTGGCATAAAGGGCAAAAAGAAAAGAACATTCAGCAATAAACTGTTATATAAAACAGTAGAGTCTCAATTATTCAAAGTAATTGAAACTACAGCTGTTTTGAAAATTGAAATTGTTCACACAATTAAACATGTAAAATACTTCTCTAATGTTAGTAAGACGGTAATGCAATAATGTATTCAAAACCCTTTTGCCTAATAAGCTGATAAAAATTTAAAAAAAAACACTTACTACAATGAGTGACTAGATAAAATATTACCAAATAATGGTTTTACATGTTGCTTGCACTGACGACTAAACTCGATATTAACATGGGGGCAGTATTCTCATTTTTAGCGATAATGCATAGCAAGAAAGTAAACCATTACAACATATTCTCACCATCAATGAACAAAGCACAGTTCTTTAAATCAGATGTGTAACCTTGACATTTTTTCACATTGCACTGTAAATACAGTATTTTGATGAAAACAAATCTGTTCTATTGATGGCAGTTTGAATAATTAACAGTTGGTATTCTGATAATCAACTCTCTACTGTAATGATAAAGGCATATAAATAAATTAAGGATAAACGTTGCTTGGACCAATATTTCAATCTTACCATGAAAGACAAAATAAACAATACTTTACAACATGACACAAACTACTGATAGACAATTACAGAAATTATTCAAACGTATTTATGAAAATGCTGATTCATTTTTCTCAATATATGATTATATGACCTGTTTCAAAAATAATGTAAGTAACATACATTTAAAAATAAAATTTCGTTATTAATAGTTATTAAATTCTAACCTGAAACATGGTGACAAATGAACTGACATGTTTCGATGACGTTTTTCAAAACGATTGTATTTTCTAATGTAATGAAGATAATCTCGACGAATGACAATAGTCCGTTGCATCTTCATCTTCTGTACAACTCCTGTGAGAATGCGCCCACGAATCGAAACATTTCCAGTAAATGGACATTTCTTGTCAATGTATGTTCCTTCGATTGCCTATCATATTAAAATGAAGATTACAACAGATACATTTTGATAATTATAATAAGGGCTAAATGATATCAATAATTCACTTTTTTCATTGATTATGTTAAAGAAATACAAACCATCAAGGCCAAGAGAAATTTATTGCTCAAATATTGATAAATTCAAATTAAAATAAAATAATGTCAATATCCAGTATTTACACTTAATATCTGAAATAAAACAAGGATTAATTTTTAAAAAAATAATTTGTCTATGGAATATGAGAGCGTTTAATACAGTAATTGTAATCATTGGTTAAATAGACATTCTAGTAATTAGTATTAAGCTAATAAACATATGGATAAAGATAAATTAATAACGGCAAAGTAAATTTATGGTTTTATTTATACATTTTAAAGCTTTCATTTAATATTACAACAGTCCCAACAAACCAGACAGTTTTTTTCAGAGAAATTGTTGAAGATTTGGATGTAGCTTTATAAATAGATAACTTAACGCTTAAAAAATTATAACTACCAACACAAAAATCAAATGTACATACATCCCAAACTTATAGTGGTAGTGGTTACAGATGGTTTGGTATGGTGAAAATGTGCGCCACATGTCACAAGATTTCCTCGGAGTTATATTGACATATACAAAGTACCACAAAGTAAATACTGAACAGCAGTTTTCCCACATCCACAGATATATGGGTCATCAATGATGGCAATTGTTAATTCACTAAAACAGTATCTCTTACTATTGATGATTATAATTTCTTCTCTGCACGATGGCTTTTAAATTTATTTAACATTACTCCTGGACCAGGTTTCACGTTTTACTGCAAGTCTAGTATGTTTTAATTTTTTCCCTAGAACTGATATCTCCTTGATATGTATAGTTATTGAGACATAAAACGTCTATTGCTTTTGCAGTGATGTAACATTGTAACTACTGAATTTAACACAAATTAACTTACACTAGCTGATTCTAATAATTGCTTACTATGCATAGACAATGATAATTCTGTGTATATAAGATTAATTTGACAAGGTTGTCAGATGTGCAAGTATACCTTTCTTACTGATTTATAAACCCAGCTTGTTCTTCATTGTTCACTGAACCCAAAATGTGTGACTAGTGTCCATCTAGTTCGTACATTCAAGAAATAATTATTACAAGAAAACTTGGATGATAATAGTGAAATTTCGGTGAATAAAATATTGGACAAAAAGAGTGTGTCAAATTGCTTGCACAGATTGAGTCTTTAAGAATATTTTTCTAATAAATCCTGACAAATTTCTAGCTCACCAAAGTTGTTATTTTATTCAATAGTTTACTTGAATTGAAGTACGAGCCTGTAATTCAGAATTTGAGTCTATTTGAAAATAATTGGACTCAAGCTATCATTACACCTTGTACAACTCCAGAAAAATTTTAAAAAAATCTCCTTAATATTTTCTTTCCGTAGGCTTGAATCTATAACATCCAGGGAAAGGATGGATCTACAGACCATTAACTGTGAATACGATCTACCTATTTTCATTCTTTTAATCTAATTTAGAGGAAACGGCACTACTATCTATATCATTTTAAAATTTATTTATTTAAGAGTGAATAAAACATTGTCAAAACAACTTTTCTGTATAAGTGTTAGTTAAATATGTACAAATGTAATTTTGTTACCAGCTATATAAAGCATCATTGAATAGTAATAATCAAAATATACATGAATAGTTACTGAAACCTCCCACTATTAGAACAGTGACAAAAGTGAACAATCAAGATGACAACCCCAGGTAATTGTAATTATTTGCAAATTAATCAAAGTAATTATTTATTTTTAGCTATGAAGAGCACCCATGGCCCAATCAGTGTTATTATATATTAAAAATTGTTCCAAGAAGAAACTCCGAATTATTGTATTGGAGACAGTTTCGGAAATTAACCCAATAGAAGTGGTACACAATCTATGCATTTATTTTTTGAAATAAATGTTGTGTGAGGCCGAAATAAAATCTATTACTGTATTATATAAAAAGCTTACAAAAAATTTATTTTCATTTCTTATAACTAAGTAGTTTTAATTTTGTAATATGGGACATAAAAGGAAAAAAAATTCACAACCCAGCAGAAATCATAAGAGATTATTTCAAATTTAACCTTGTAAAAACAAAATGTACATTTCGGCTCAAAACAAGAAACTGAACGTGGCAGAGAATTTATTAATACTTGTATATCTTTTTACTTATTATTTTTGTTAAAATGATTATGTTCATTATAAAATAATTTTAAATGTCAAAACATATTTTAGAAATAACATTTATTTTTTTGTTGAAGTACATGAACCTTGAACAAGGGTCGGGCTTCATGGGCATATCTTAAATGCTTTATTTTTTTTGTACGTAAGGCTGGTTGATAATTGACACTTAACAAGGTTTTATGAAAAAAGTATTTTTTTTTAGTTTTGAATCACACCTAGGGTGGAATTAGAAGTTTAAATTAACTACAAATTATTCTATTTAATTATATTACAGAAAAATATAAGTTTATTGAGACAGAGTGATATAGTTTTGTTACATTTAATGTGGTATTCGTCAGTTTAGGGCCACAATTCTTAGCAATATAACAACTGTTTTCACCATGAAAAAGCTGAGGTAAAACTTTACAAAATGAGTCTTACCACGAATTTTTTAACTATCATCGGCAATGCCAGAAAAAGCGTTGAGGGTGAAATAAAACAGCTTGATTAAACTATTGTGCAACTACTACACCCTAAGCAGGTGTTCATCACCATCCCAATGTATTAATAATAATTTATTGTTGTTTAGGATAAAAAACTTAAATGACATTTCTAATTTTATTTTAATTTGTGTTAACATTTTTAGACTTTTTATAAGTTATAAGACAACCAATTTATTCTTTCTAATAAATAAATTATAATTGTATAATAATATAATGATGATTTTAAGACACGGTGATGGTTAAACAAAACTATACACAATTCATCATTCTTAAGTGTCCACTTGGAAATATTGAGATAGGATATAAACCCAACAAGTTATGTTTCCCCACTTAGTGCTGTTATGATGTTATTGGATGATTACCACAATCTGTACACCTTCCATATTTCAGAAACAGAATATCTCATCCTAAGACATGTATATGAGTATTTATGCCATATGTTTCTCACTTCGTAGCAACGAGTTGACGAGGTTTTTTTTTTTTTTTTTGCTTGCAGACAATATCTCCTATTAAACAAATAACTTTTTCCCAAGGTTAAAATTGCCTAACAATTCCTAAGTCTGTTAGCCATAGTGAGTACTGAAGAAAAACCATAATTAAGTAAAGTTTGAAACTTTATACATAGATTAAATATACATTCTTATAATTTTAAAAATTCCTGGTTGTAATAAAATTTAGCAATAGATTTTTAAAAACATCCTTTTTTTAAGCTTCCTTATTTCCTTTAGTATTGAAAAAAATTAACATACACCTAGGTTAGTTTAAAATATTATGTACAAAGTCATAAATTTTCAATAAGAAACCCAAAAATAAGTCCATGTTAATATTATATTTACACATATAAATATTCAAGTAGAATTGAAAAAATATTTTTAAAACCATTCAAATACTTATGGAACAATATTTATATATTAAATAATTTTACTCTCAATTTTATGCCATGAAAAATATTTACACGAAGGTCATAAACAGTATGACAAATTCATGGAATATCACTAGTTAAAGTCATAACTGGCATGTAAGTCAATAAATGAATTATTCAGATAAAAAATGTGGGGGTTTCTGTTTTTATGTTTGACATTTGAATAAGACAATTATTTTCTCTAACAGATATGAAAATTATGATGAAATGAGTAGAGGCTTTATTGGAAACGGTAAAATCATGGCTCGGTGTGCAGATAGATTTACGAAATTACTTGGATCACTTGAGGCATTATATGCCCACTAAATCCCTTTGTAGATAACAAGTTTATTGAAACTTTGGGGTAGTTTCATTTCTATTACAATGAAAAATTTTGGTTGACACAGTGAACAAAGGAACAAAAGCGCAGCTCCTCAATTTTGAGTATTATAACATAAACGTTCGAGGCATAAAGTATAATTTTAGTTAGTATCCAAAATAATAATAATCTGTAGAAATATTAAAAAAAGCGTGATCAAGAATAGTTTAGTAAAGTACCGATGAAGATGTCTGCACCATTTTTCTACTTCAGAGGTAGCCATAAACCTGTGATGTGCGAAACCTATTGAATAAAGAATTCCAAGTCAATGAAGAATTTTTATATGATTGTTAATTATTTAGAAACCTGAAGGTGTGACTATAGAAAGGTAAGGCAATTATAATATAACCTAAAGGTAAAACTACTATTAAATAAGTTAGATTATAGTACATAAGACATGTCAGTGGTTAATAGATAAAAAACAATTGTTGAAAATTGAATTTAAAGCACTTTCATGTAAGATTTAATTGTACATTTAAAAAAAAAGTACAAATTCTAATGCTGTATTTTTGGTGAAATAATTCTGTGGCCTACTTATCAAATGACGTTTGTTATTTTCCAAAATAAAAATTGAGACAAAATATGAACTTTTGATTAATTAATAGGATGTGACAGAAAATTGTTCAAGAAGTATTTCTTTATAAAACAAACAAACACAACACACATATGTATAGAAAGTTGAGTCTCGATAATTCGAGGTAGATGGGATACAGACCCCCTGTTGCTTTGAAATACATTGTTTATTAATGTGCTACATTTTTTGGAAAACTTGTGAAGTGTCTTCTGTGTCTGTTTATCAGATCCCTTTCCTGCTGCGGTGTCACAAAGATAGCTTAGCAGAAGCACATCTATTGGCGTAATGGCTGTTGTTCAATATAGCACAGTGCAGTTTCCAAGACGGCCGTTCCTTTATCATGGCTAATATTCCCTCCTTGTACTGTTTTTCAGTCAAACCTTCAATTTTATTCTTGTCATCACTGCTTTCAGTAGGTTTAATGTAGCATTTAAACAATTATGACATCTGTTACCTCAAACTGTTTTCTTTACACTAACCTGCTTACCCTAGCAGTAAAATTATCATCTCCATCTTTAAACTCATTTCTAAAAATTGCTTTTTCCTGAAGAATTGGTCCCATGACGGGAACTTCCTTTACTTCTATGTTGGCAGAACCAAAGGTACAGCGCATCCCTTGTATCGTTGTACTGATTTCTTCATCAATTTTATTCTTTGTAATAGTGATTTATCTTATTAACATTTTGCACTACAAAACGTTTCAATTTTTACCCTGTTTTGCCGCTAGTCACTTCACCCACTAACACCATATCTGGTAGCAAAATTTTGATTGTCTCCGCTTTATCTAATCTTTTAATAACTTCCAACTTTGTTTGCACAAAAACAAACTTTCACTTATTACATCTTTCACAGACGTCTTGCTTTAGACTGAGGAACAGCAGTAGAAGTGAGCATGAGCAACAGAAAAATACATTTAAAGCCAGACGATTTCCTTTCAAATAGAAAAAATAAGTTGAAATTTAACGGAAACTTTCAAAAATCAGTATTGAAATTCAAGACTCTAATGTATAAATAAATAAATTTAATTTAAAAGTAAATAGCAAGTATAAAAATAATGAAACAAAAAATGTTTTTAGATTCTATGTATTTTTTTAAAGCGGTCTGGAAAAACACTAAAAAATTATCACAGCAAACTCTTATCAAACCAAATATAGAACATAAAATTGGCGACTAAATAAATAAAATTTACTTACCACAGCATAAAAATCTTATTTTATTAAAATTATGTTTGTACATTTTGATTGCAAGGTAATTATTTTCAGAAGTACATCTTTAGAAGCATTGGTCTTGTGACGGGAACCTCCTTTACTTGTATGTTGGCGGAACCAAAGGAACAGCGCTTTACTTATATTGTTGTACTTTAATTTCTTCATCGATCTTATTGTTTGTAATAGCAACCCATCTTCTGAACATATTGCTCTATAAAACATTTCAATTTTTACCCTGTTTCTTCAATAATATTTCTGAAGATGATTACCATGTTATCGAAATGTACATAAAGTAATTTTAATAAAATAAAGATTTGTGTATTGTGGTAAGTAGGTTTTATTTACTCAGTTAAAATTAGTCCACAGTGATAAAAAAATTTATCAACAAAATGTGTAGTAAAACCATGTCTTCTGGATCCTCCACCAACATAGAATTAGTAATGAAATTAATTTAAAAGATGAGTTTATATTTGAAATCACCCTTAAAATAAGTTTCAATAAAGAAAAAAAGTATTCTGTTCTTATTTGTATTTCACACAAAACAGTAGACCATTATTAAGAATGACATTTATCGTATTAAACCTAATAAAAATGTTAATAGCCTGTTAGTAATATTAAATCCATTTGAGTTAGCGTTGTCATTTATTGTATATCATGGGCATTTTAAATCATGAAGATGAACATGCATCAAATTCCCGCAGCCGGATCCCAGCATCAGTTCCATCACCTTTAACTATAAATTCCAAAATACCTCTCTTGGAGTTTTAAACCCAAGTCCAACTTCACGGTGGCGTCTCAGTACCTTCTTCTTGAGCCCTGGTTTCCTTGCCAAAAATATGCCAGGTTGTTTCTGGAAAGCCTTTTCAGTCTACAAAAATACACACATTTTAATGATGGGTACATGGTTACCTACCTCTCTTGGGGTTTTAAACCCTAAACCAACACTTCTTGTGTAACGAAGCGATTTCCGCTTCTTCGCTCCCAAACCTTTTTTACGGTTCAGAAAGATTGTTGGTTGTTTTTGAAATGAGCGTTCAGTCTGAAATAACGTCACAAAACATTAAATACATTAAACAATTTTCCAATCAAAATTATTTCTTAAAATTTAAATATAAACCTTCTATTAAATCTAAACTTTCTAAAGCAAGATAGTCCATTACACATTACACAAGTCGGTGACTCACACATACACACACGCACCCATGCACACTCATAACCTGAATATACATGGAGATTGAAAACAACTATTTTAATACCAACAATCCTAGGACATCTGAAAAAACCCATTAAAAACTGCAGTTATCACTTTCAATCAGATAGGCGCAGATAGTTCATACTGTTGAAATTTAATAAATGCATGATGTAATTAATGTACAATAACTGCTGGAAAGGAAATTAGACGGACTTTTATCTGTAATTTATGTTGCACAACTGCCTTAACCCTTTGCGCGCGTATTACGTGATTTCTCGTAAGGCCGAAATCTCCGCTAGCGCGTATCATGAGAAATCACGTATTTACAATATTTTGTTTATGGAAGTCCTAGTTGTTTGTTTAAAGTCCATTACAATGCGTGACAATGTTTGTTTGGTATAAATAAACTCTGCTACGTCTATTGTTCATGGCTACGTGCTACCAATCCACATTCTGTTGTTTTAGCCACCAGGCGCCATTACGTGGTCTATGCATGCGCGTATGATGGGTATTTTCGGCAGGATGCAGCATCTGCCAATTGTCGTATTTTGTGTTGGCATTGTGATTGCTATAGTTGTTTACTGTTTACGTGAGTGACTTTTGTTTGTACTTTAAGAATTATTTATTGTTTATGATTTGGTGAATAATAAATTTAGTTACTTTAATTTTATTTTAAATGGATTTATTGATATCTTGAATTACCTAGTGTAAAAATATAAAAATAACTAGTTTATAATTTTTGTGTGTTCAAATACATCTTTAGGAACTCAGAATTAAATAGAACTTTGAACATTTTTTTGGAAAAATGTTTTTTTGCAAAAAAGCTTTTTTTATCTAATAGCACGTAATCTGTTACTTTCCCTTTATATGTCCCGCGTGCTAAGGGTTAAAAATATAAAAGTTTAATACTGATTTTTTTTTTTTAAACAGTGGGACATTGTTACATTTAAGCATGGAACAAAATTAATGATTTATAAAAAAATAGATAAATTATCTTATGGCTTGATTAAAACAAATGAACAGTAAAATTTTTTTGTTTTTGTCAATACAATTTTTTGGTAAAAATAAAGTTTAAATGACGTTGGTTTTTTCAATTTTTTATTTTAAAATTACTTCTTTCAGTATGCAGAACACTTTTTTCTGCATAAAATAAGAAAAGTTAGTTTTTTTCACATTTTAAATGTCAAGTCTATAATGCCATGTAGTCCTATAGCATGAACCGGGCGCACATTAGCTACACCGCACTCCAATATGTCTAGATTTGGTTGTAATTTTATACATTACTATATTAAAATATAGCTACAATAGTATCCAGTCAGGATATATTTTTTTATAATATTATTCAACATTACTATCTACTTATATTAATATACATACGAAGTATCCAGTCAGGATAGATTTGGTTGTAATTTTGGTAAATATGTGTAGACTTATTGCCAATGCAGAAAATTACAACCAAATCTATCCTGACTGGATAGTTTGTAGGTATATTCTAATATAGGTAGATAGTATTGTTGAATAAAATTATAACCAAATCAATCCTGACTGGATACTATGTAGGTATATTTTAATATAGGTATATAGAAATGTTGTATAAAATTATAACTAAATCCATCCTGACTGGATACTTCATAGGTACATTTTAATATACAGTCAAACCTCTATATAACGAACCTCCAGATAACGAAATCCTCTATATAACGAATTTTTATCTTGTCCCATGACATTTTAGAAGTTATACTGCTTATTTACCTCTATGTAACGAATTTCGGACCTCTCAATAACAATAGTTTTTTTTTCCATTTCAACCGAAGAAATGTAGTGTTGTATAGGCAGCTCACAATGGCATTTTCAGGAAATTGTTTATTTTCAGCAGGAAGGTCAACAAAACCAAGAATGATAGACGAAACACATGTCTGCAATTGACTGCATGTTATAGTTTGGTTCAGTTAACACGTTCAGCATGGCTAGCGTTCCGGCACGCTCTGGGTTTCCTTACAGATGCGCTCCCAGCTTATTTCCTTAGATAAAGCGAGCTCACCAGCACCCTTACTCCCAGGCTAATTGAAACTTCTCTAGTGTCGATATCTATATAAAGGTTTGAATTTTACGCCAGAGCTTTAAAAGAGTTTGGAGAACATTGTGCCTGAGTTGTTTTTAAATCCGACCATCCCAAGTTAACTTTTGATGCTTCAACTGAAACAATGATTCAGGAAGTTTAATAAACAGATTTAATTTGGTTTAACTTTTATATTTTAATGGTTTTTTTTTAGTTTGAACCATTTAACACAGCAGAATATCCGGTAAAAACAACGATCATAAAAATTAACCAAGTTTTCTGAACTAACGCAAGAATAAACGATAACTGTCCTGTCAGAGTTAATAAACCAACTGGAGGTGGGAACAGACTATTGTAAATATGAGTCATTGACAAAATGCTTGGACGCCTGATTGTGTCAACATAAGATTGTAGTAAACCAATGTCAGTTTATCTCGGCTATAAATAGTCTCGGATGTGACATATGTATTATCTTTACATTACGATCTCCGAAACACTTGGCACAAAAAGAAACAAACATTCTGAGTGAAACGTTGAGTGCTTATTTTAGTATGTAATATATTTTAGTAGTAGAGTCTTTAGTTTTGTATATAAATTTTTTTTCTCTGTCTTTTTTATTGTGTTTTCTTATTTGTCATACAGTAATTTATCATTTGTATTATTTCTTTTTTTAAATTGTGACCCGATAAATAAAACAATACTTTAGAGTCTAATACACTGTTCTGATGTCACCAATAAAAATGTATATGTTAGAAATAAAATTATTGAGATGAAAACAACGGGGTCGATAATTAGATGCTACAACAGGCTATGCAACCCGCATGGCGTTTCAATGCCGTCAGAGCTGGAAGTTAAGGAAAAACAGGCAGTAGTTTGATGAGATCACCAATATCGCCGCCGTGTTGAAAGTGTTAATAAATAATAGTTACTAAATTACGGCCTCTGAGTTTGCTTCGATTAAATTCCACTACGTTTAAGTCATGCTTCCTGAAAATGAATTGGTGAGTGTACTTATTTACCAGTAAATTTTCATAAGCATTAGATAACTTATAATAGCCTATACAAAGTAGACCCTATGAAAAATATTGAATGTGGATATCTAATACAATGAAGAAACATCAATAAAACATTTTTAACAACTTGAATTTCAAATAAATTGAGACTTTATGGAACATTATCTTATATTAACATTGGCCTATTACACTAACTACGCTCGCGATATTATACTGTATCCCATTTATTACCGCAGATAGTGCGATATGCTTAAGATGGGGTGGGAACATTCTTTACAACACAACCTCTCAATAACGAATACCTCTCTACAACGAATGTTTTCTCTGGATAATCGACTTCATTATACAGAGGTTCGACTGTAGTTAGTAATGTTGAATAAAATTATAACCAGGTCTATCCTGACTGGATACTTCATAGGTATATTACAGTACACTGCACTGTAGCTACTGCGCAGCCGGTTCACGCTACACATGCCATTACAGACTAACATTAAAAGTGTGAAATAAGATTAACTTATTGTATTTTCCATGGAAGAGGTAATATTAGTGTTCTACACATGTAAAAGAGTAACTAAAACAAAACTATATTTTTTTTTAAACAATGCCAATACAACTCGTTTACGGTATACATGCCATTACAGACTAACATATAGTGTGAAAAAAAGTAACTTTCTGTATTTTCCGCAGAAAAAAAGTTGATATTCATGTTCTACATATTGAAACGAGTTTAAAAACAAAATACTTAATAAACCAATGTAATCAAGACTATAGATTTACTAATTTTTTTATTAATGCTTGACACTGCACATGCTAAAAAAAAACAATTTCCTCATTTACCGAGAAATACAGATGTAGAAACTTTACAGTATTCAGGTATTATTACATTGAAGAAATTTTTTTTTTTATAAATCATTTAGTTTTGTTCTGTGGTTAAAAGTAGCAATGTATTACAAAAAAAAACTCGGTATTTAAGTTTAAAATTAAGGCAGTTGTGTAATATGAATTACAGATAAAAGTCAGTCTAATTTCCTTTCCAGCTGTTATTGTGCATTATTTAAATTGTGTATTTAATAACTACACTAGGTAATTGGCGGTAAGTCTCATTTATTTGGGGGGGGGGGGAGTGTTAAAAATTATTTGGAGTACTGTTCGATGCAATATTTTCTGTATTGAGCGATAAATAGTGTTTGTAAGTGTTTTGTTATTGAGAGTAATTTTCCAAAAAATTCTGATTTACTATCGCAAAAACAAATAATATGTGTGCACGAGTTTATCAATTCTAAAAGGTAAAAGCTTAGTTAGGAACAAGTTAATTAGTAAAACAGCTACATATTAGTATGGAAAGTTCCTGAACATGTCTTAAGGCTATATTAATTTTTTTAATGTTGTCTGAGGTACAAATTCATTAAAACTATGCCAAAACATAATACTACACAGTATGCAAGTGTAGATGTGTTACGTGATATCACTACATGTATAACGTCAGTCTATCACTCTGCGAGACAGCCAGCCCACTCACATCAGCTACTCCTCAGTGAATTATGTATACAGTGCGTGAGGTTTAACAGTGTCCATTGTTTTTCTCTAGCATTAGACTACTAGCCTAACTGAAAACATTATACAATACCTATATCGTCTCTTTCTTTGCAGAGCAGAGCTATTACAGTATCATCGGTAATTGTTTAGTTTGCTAAACCGGGCCTATATTTTCATGAAACATTCAGAAACATGTAAAAAGGCTATTTTCATTGAAATTATTATCTGTGCCTAGACATTATTTTTTCTTAAATTAAAGTTGGGGAAAATTTTCAGCACGGATGTAGCAGTTGTGAATAGACTGCCTGCCTCGCAGAGGGATACACGACATCACAAATGTACTAACGGTTACACTTGGATAATGTGTAGCATTACGTTTTGGCATAATTTTTATTAATTTACCAAAATAAAAGTATAAAATATGAAGTATCCAGTCAGGATAGATTTGGTTCTAATTGTATAAATGTAACCATTTAGATAATGTATAAAATTAAAACCAAATCTAACCTGACTGGACACTCTTTAGGTATATTTTAATATAGGTATACAGTAATGTATAAATTTAAAACCAAATCTATCCTAACTGGAGACTTTATAAATATATTTAAATATATGTAAACAAACTAAGCCAAAACGTTGTTTCTCAAATATCTACACACGTAAGGTCGCGTGACGTACCGGGGCCGATGCGTACAACCTTATGCGCAGCACTGTGACGTAAAAAAACATTTGTATCACTTCGCGCCTATTCACAACTTCTACATCCGCGCTGAAAATTTTACCCAACTTTAATTTAAGAAAAAATAATGTTTCTAGGCACAGAAAAAAATAAGTTCAATGAAAATAGCCTTTTAACATGTTTCTGAATGTTTCATGAAAATATAGGCCCGGTTTAGCAAACTAAACAATTATGGTATCATCATTTAGTTAATTAGAGCTGTTTATACTTTAACTCTAGAAGCGGCAGTGTTATTTTCCTAACTGGCAGTACAAAATGACCCGCATAAACATCTTATTTTGAAACAATTCTATAAATTACATTTTTCACACAAAGTTTGACATCTATATATTTTATTTGAAGAAAAAATGTTGAAGATTTTGTTCTATGCATCAAAAAATTTAAATTTTGATTACTTTGAATGTTATTTTTATGAAAATAAGAATTTTTCCAAAAACAATTATCATTTTTTTATGTTTGAAGAAAAATAAAAAACCATATGCATTACTGTCTGAAAAACTGAAATATACAAATAATAAAGAAAGATTTTCTGATTTCACTCAGCTTTGATCCATAGAATTTGATGCATTTTCCAATTTTCTATGATTTTTTTGCTGATCACATACGCGTAAACTGTTTGTTGGGCAAAACTGTCATACACTACTCCCTAGCCTATATTATATTTATAAAACGTTTCCCTAAAGCACTGTTTATTATACACTGCTATGCCTATATAATTTTTTATACCTATATCTAAATATCTACTTTTAATATATTTACACATTTAATTGAATAATTATACCTAATTAACCTAATTTTCCATCCTCCTTTTTCTGGGATTGGTGCGGTAGAAATGTTTCAATTTAGAAAAACATTTTGGATGTACACCCACATTACAACCAGGACACCAATATGTTGACCTTCCTCGTTTATGTGGGTCATGACCAGAAACTTCACAAGTTCTTTCTTTCCTCCCATCCAATTTTGCAAGTTCATGTGAAGAACCACTATCCGTTGAAGGGCCTGAGGTGGGAGCAGATTCTGGGTCCTCTTGGCACAAGGACTCCACTATAGACACAATAAAATTATGCCTAGTGACAGGTTTGTCTGTATTTTTTGAATATATAATGTATCCATTTAGAAGAGCCATGTCCACCACATTGAAGAAAATCTTTTTCCAGTATCTCATAGTTGGGCGGTTGCAGGATAATAGTCTAATAATATATACACTCACAAATATTGATTATAAAGTTATTAATTATAAAACGAAATACCTAAACTCTTAAAATACATGCTACGACACTGTAAACAAAACAATACAGGGAGTGTATGCCTTTGTGAACCGAAACGAATGGAATGGCTCGGAACGCATTGGTCAGACTACTTTTGGAAACGGAATAGTAAACCCATTCCTCAGTCTAGAACGAAAACAAAAACACGTGTGTGTTCAGAAAATAATAAAGAACAGCCTACGCTATCTATTGGATTCATACGGAACTTTTAAACGATGCAGTAAGGGCCAACGTACAAGTGTCATAAAAGCGACATCTACGGTTTAGCGATCGCACGAACTGTCGGAAAATCGACAGCTGCCGCTTCTAGGGTTAAACACGGCACTGATGCTTTCTGAAGTGTTGGGTTTTGACCCCGCACTGCAGCCCAGTCCAGCCTAGAGATCTCAAAGTCAGAGACATGGTTAAACCTCAAGCACTGCACCCTACTTTAAATTGATACAAAATCAAGAGATACAAAATCAAGAGACACAAAAAACGAAAAAATATCAATGAAAATAGCGTTTTGACATGTTTTGGAATGTTCCATGTAAATATCTAGCTGGTTTAGAAATGTAAATCATAACCTTTTTCGCTAAAATCGTACACTTGGGCAGGGGAATTAAATACGTATACTTTTCTTTTAAATTTCAAATTGGGTTGTGGATTTTCCCCATAGTCGGTTACATTTTCGATTTACCAGTACGTTTTCTGCGATGAAACTAAGTGTCAGAAGCCAATAATTACCGCATCTATTCCTAACATCGTCACATTAACCACTGGTAAAATGTACATGCAAAATACATGCTGCAAGAGGGTTCTAACCAATTTATGCAAACAACAGTTAAGGCGGTTTTAGAGTGAATATGAACTTTAAAATTGAACATATATTAGTTACATAATTTACTAAGTGTAGCATTACCAATTAGTTGTTTCCAATAGAACCGACAATTACACGTGGAATAGCAGATTTTTATTAACACTGTAATTACAATCACATTTATATACAAATTTTCAATGTAAGAAAACTATCGGCTAATAATCAAGATTATTAATTATAAATAGAAAATAGTTTATGAAATATTTATTAGATCACATACCTGATCAGCCATTGTCTAATCACACCAAATATACAATTTCTTAGACGAGAAAGGAATGAAGCCTGACAGGAAATAGGGATTTCACTATGTTAGCCACAGCTATCTAGATATTTTATCATGAAAGTCATTTGCACATCTACTTCCTTTTCGTTGTAAAACATTTGTTTAAAATAAAACAGATATAATATCTTGTATATTACTTTAAAAATATTATTACAGCCACACGCTAATGAAAACGACTTATTAAATTATTGAACAAACCAAAAACATTTTAACAGCTTTTACATTTTAAATGTAAGAAATTATAATAATATACAAGTAACTTAAATGAAAATCCATTTGGGCAAAAATAATTTTCACTACAACACGTAAACATATAACGATATATCAAGGGATATATAGTTCTTTATTTTTAAATAAATAAAACCTCTAAACCACAAATAACATTTATTTAAACCTTATGTACATTTCGATTGCCCAGCAATCATCTTCAGAGGTATTTAAAAAAATACAACTAACTTGAGTTGTATTTTTTTTAAATACCTCTGAAGATGATTGCTGGGCAATCGAAATGTACATAAGGTTTAAATAAATGTTATTTGTGGTTTAGAGGTTTTATTTATTTAAAAATAACCATTACGCCACAGTTGCTTCATACAGTTATATAGTTCTTTAGTTGGTTGGAGTGATCATTTTGATTTCATTAAATAAATCATGCTTCATGCTTGTAAAGAAGAGCCGGTTAGACTTTGTCGGTGTAGCAACGATTTTGAAACGCATCAGCATAGTTAGTTTGTTTCTACTTACTGTAGTCCTTTAAATAATTTCTTATGAATATTTAAAATTTAATTTTTCAACTTTATGGTATTATAAAGTCTAGAAATAAGTAAACCTAATCTCCAATAGCAGATTGCAGTATCATTTTATCTTTTAACCTTCAATGGTTTTTTAATGTTTTGTAACATATAATGATAACCTTGTTAATAGAGTATTTTGTCTCTCAAAGGAAACAAACAAGTAGTATAAAGTACGTTTGTGTTTATTTGACATATGCAACATGTAAAACTCGATGGTTTTGTTCAATTTGAATAGTACACTGTGATTGATAAAATTTAGTTAAATCAGCTGTTTGATAAAATCTTGGCATTTACTGTGCATGTGACAGGAATTTTAAGGTAAATTTTAAACAAATACTTTCAAACTTTATGAGCACGAATTATTTCCAGGTTTTGTATATGGTATTATCTTAGTTTATTTCGAAACCTGAAAGTGAATATTACCTCAGAGTTTACCGATATCTATTGTTTACTCTTTAATTAAAGGTAATATAGTATTGTAAATTGTGTAAATTACAATGAATATTACATATTGTTATTGCTTTTAAATATTAAATAAAACATATGTATCTCTCTGTTTTAGAAAAATGTGTGATAATTATCCTAATTATGAACTACATTATTTTTGTCTTTATTGAAATTTTACATTCAAAGGTCTCCACTGTTATTTTTTGTGTCCCTGAAGTCTTTATATATAGCCAGCTATAATTTTATTTGGTAATATGAATTAATGTATAATGTAAATTATTATCGTAAATTTATTATTTGTAAATATTTACAAGTGTTAATAAATTATTACTTACAACTTTTTTAAAAAAATGTTTTAACTTGCCTATAGTAGCATTTACTTTTTTGTGTTGAGGACGGCCGTTTCGGGAGATGTGTCCCTTTGTCAACTCAGACCGTAACTGAAATTATTACCTTTTTTTTACATAACAAATCTAAATAATTGACAGTATTTCCAAATAAATTTTAAACAAGATGAAAGGTTTTTTCTGTCACAAACCATAAACTGTAGTTAAAATTTAAATACGTTTGAATGTATTAAATATGAAATTTTCATGTATTTTGTTGTTCATAACGATTGAGAAACTTTGATGTTTTGAGATAAAATTCAACTTGGAAAAGTTTGCAGCTTTTCTGCTGTACATCTTAATGCTTTTTGAAATTTACTACTTAAAGGTGTCACTAGGAAAAATAGCAGCTAATTATTAAAATCAGCTACTACTGCTGTGATTGGCAAAATTTTGTTATTCCTGATCAATTTGACCATGCTGAACACAAATCTGAAGTTATTTTCAACGGCAATCTAACCTGACCTAGATGCTTACTAACTCTCTGATTGTGCAAAATTTTTTATTCTTGTCAAAACGGCACAAATCTTACTGACAAACCTAAGTCACATGACTAGAAAGATGCTTTTTGATTGGCCGTTGAATGTCACATGACTTTTCAACTGAAAGAAGGCGCGAATCTGTGTATTTTAGCGGTTAACCGAAATCAACCATTTTGGTTATAGTAGTCACGGAACCTGAAAGATGGTTTCTGATTGGCTGACAGATGCCGCCTGACTTTTCAACTGAAAAAGCTCGTATTTAGTGTGTGTGACGGATATTGCCACACATTATTTATCGAAGCTTGTTTGTTCAATGAAAAGCTGGTTATTGAGGTTTTATGTTCGCACAACGTGGTCCCGATGAAGACGAACTGTTTGAAGTACAATAACATTGTGAAGATCATGGACGACTTCGAATTTAGGTGTAGGAAGGTTATGTAATTGCCAAAAGTAGGCCGGAAAAGTGTGGGTGGAGGATTTCAGCCAAGCTTGGTTCATTTTTAAGAGCAAACTAAAGTGAACATAACATAACTTGGGTACCCACCAAAATTCCTTTAAGCTAAGCACCAAGGTTAGGTCAGGTTAGTTTATTTAATGTTAATTTATGTTTGTCGTAAAAAATAACCTCAGATACTCACAGACTAAAATTGACACCAATCTAATAATCCTACACCACATCAAAAAAAGCAACAAACTTAACACAACAAAAAACTATAAGATATACAAACACCATAAATACTATCCACAACACATTCTAAATGACAAAACACACTCACAATCAAATACTATATTTGAGCACATAATTAACAACTACTCTATGAATAATAACACATCACAGAACAGAAATACACCACAGACTCACACCAACACAACACACCGGAGCAATTCTGGTCAGTGACTCATAGCATTGAATAATGCGCTGACCTAATGTGAAACGCATCTGGTAAATAAACCAGTAAGTAGTGGTTTTTTGGCAAGTTAACTTAACTTTTCATTTGGCAGTGACTTAACTTTTTATCGCCAGTAACTATTATTGAAAATATGGCACCATCACCATCTTCAAACAGTTGCAAAAAAAACTTTTACAGCTGCTGGATGCTTCTGCTTGTGGACGTCCAACAGTAAGCACAGCACCTTTTATGCTCACACTTTTAAAGTTGAAGGTCTTCAAACATGATGTTGTGAAGTAAGAATCAACTAATTCCAATATTTATTGGCAATAAAGTCATGATGCCATCTACCTTATACTGGTTATCGGGATTCAATGACATTGGTTTGGCAGGAAGTTACAGGTCATCCACTCCGTTTCTCATCATGAACATTTTCTTTGCCTTCAATAAACATTTGTTGCCAATGACATTAAATCTAGATAGGCATTACATTTAGATCACACACTACAAACCGTTGACAAAATTTCCAATGCCCATTAAATGACACCACGTACCTCACAATTAGTGATAAAACAGTGTAAAGTCTCCATAGGATTCGAGTCGCTAATGATCTTGGAGCATTTGTACCACCAACATGCCACCCACCAGTACACCCAAACTATAATTCCTAGTGCATCATTCCAAATTTAATATAAAATCTGTTGAAATTCACATTTTAGACAATCCTCGATATTATAATTTTTTTCGTCTTCTACTCCTCACCCTCTAACCATAATGGTCTACCTGTGTCATTATTACCATTTAGTTGTAATCCACCTCTGATTTGGTCTGTGTTAACAGTTTACTGGGAGTTAACAGTTTATTGGTTGTTCTGAGTTTCTACACTCAGATATTCTTTAGATATGATCAAACTAGCAACAACTGCTCTTGTTGCACTTCGTTTCAGTTTCTTTATTCTGCTTTTGATTCAACTGGTTTCTGGGTATTAACGTACTATCTGATCTCTGGTAAAAAAGTCTATCCTAGTTACATTGAATTTACTGTGTTCCTTCTTTCGTTGCCTAAATAAATATCCACACATATGCAGACACATACCTACATAAAATAAGTACACAATAAAATCTTAAAACTGAACACAAGAAACTATTATAAAATATATAAACACCACGAAAACCACCTCAGTTTATCTTAAATGATAAAATAACATTTTCAATCTAAAACAATTTTTAAATACATAATTTTCATATAAAAAACATCCTATTATCACAGATAATAGAACATATAATAACCAAAGATACCAAGAGCAACTAGTCCATTTTGTGTCTAATACCATTGAACAAACAAGTTGTAACAAGGGAACTGAAACTCTGGTAAATTTTAGTAAATTAGAGGTTTTAGAAAGTATATACATTATTCAAATACTGTATGTACAGAAAGTTATGATAAATGACAAAATAACAAAGTTTATCTAATATAAATACTGGTATTTTGTATGATATGTATTTTCATATTTATTTTTGTTCATCTGTTTTAAATATATTTAGTTTATTTTGATTTTAAATATTTACAGGAGGCACACCAATTTAATGATTTCAAAAACAATTAGGCTTTAGAAGTCCCCATATAGAGCCCATGTTTTACAATGTTTTTTTTTTTTTTTTTTGCTTTAAACTGAAAATTTTATCTTTTATTATTTTGGTTTTGCAGACTTTAACAATGACTTTAAAATTTTGTGCCAATCTATCATTCATGTTTCAAGAAGTATCTTTGTTGGAAAGATACATAATGGCAAAGGAATGTGGGTTTAAAGCTGTTGAATGTGCATTTCCTTACAGCTCTCCTTTGGAAGAAGTAGTAGAAGCCAGAGCCAGTGCTAATGTGCAACAAATATTAATAAATGTTTCCGTTGATTTAAATAAAGGCGAGTTTGGGTATGCTGCAATTCCAAGCCAGAAGGATAAGTTCATTGATAGCCTTAATTTAGCAATAAAATATGCAAAAGGTTTGGACTGTAAAATAATACATATCATGTCAGGAATAGTTCCAGAACCAGGAATTGAAAATGACGAAGTATATGAGATTAATCTCAGGGAAGCTGTTAAACTTCTTGAAAAAGAAAAGATTACTGGTGTAATAGAACCAATCAATGGTTATGCCCTTAAAAATTATTACATGAATGACTTTGATAAAGGTTTAAAAGTAGTAAAAAAGATTAATAGTCCATATTTAAAACTTATGTTGGACTTTTACCATTTACAGTTTTTAAAAGGCAATCTAACAAATAACATTATAGATCTTTTACCTTATGTTGGTCACATTCAAATTGCTCAAGTCCCAGACAGGAATGAACCTGATACTCCTGGAGAAATAGATTTTAAATATGTTTTCTCTGTTTTAGAACAGCAACAATATTCAGGTTGGATAGGTTTAGAATACAAGCCCTTAACAGATTCAAAGAGTGGTTTAAAATGGGTTAATGCTTTAGGATATAAACTTTAATATAATTTAGGATCAATAAAAAATGTTTGACCTGAGTTACTATTTTACAATTACGCACTTTAACATTTAACAATATGTTAACACCTGGCCATACTTACATTTTATATAAATGAGGGTGACAGTTTCTTATGTGTCACATTGTTGGCTTATGTTTTGAGTTGATAATGGGATATATCACCTGAAACAGCCGTCCTTATTTATATAAGAAGTAAATGGTGCTATAAGCAAGAGTTTAAATATTGTGTCAAGTTAAAAAGTATATAATAATTGATGTTACCATATAATTGTTGTCAAGAAAACATAAGTCCAAAGAAATTTAAAAAATTTGAAAAACTATTTATTTGACAAATCTACAAATATTTTAATATACACATATGGCATTATCGAAATCAATTGAATGTTTATCACTAAAATAAATTTAATATAATTTGCTTCGAAAAAGCTTCAAACAATTTAAAATAAAATATTTGTGCTGATAAAATATTTCAGTTCATCAACCTATATTTATAATGATTTTCTTTATAACACATATTTCATTTTGGGTTTTCTCTTTGATTGACAAAGACCACTGTGTGGTTGAAATATTTCATTGTTTAAGTGCTTTTATGTGTTTCTATTTCAAGACTACAGAGTGGCCTATTACCAAGGTAATTCTATATATATATATATATATATATATATATTTTTAAGATCAAATAATACACACAAATACAGGAATATTTAATTTATTGAACAATAAACTCATTTATTGAGTTTATTGTTCAATAAATTAAATATTCCTGTATTTGTGTGTATTATTTGATCTTAAAAATATTCTAACAGGAAAACACATTTGATATTCTATATATATATATATATATATATATATATATATATATATATATATATATATATATATATATATTTAGGTTAGTTTTGGTTGGTAAAGATTATTTAGATTTTTTGGACTAGGAGACTGACAGACTTACCTTGGTAAGAGTCCACACTGTAGTCTTGAAATAGAAACACATAGTAGTCTAGAAACACTGTAGAAACACATAGTAGAAATAGAAACACTGTAGTCTTGAAATAGAAACACAGTGTGGACTCTTACCAAGGTAAGTCTGTCAGTCTCCTAGTCCAAAAAATCTATATATATATATATATATATATATATATATATATATATATATATATATATATATATATATAGGAATTTTTGGACTTGATAGGAGACTGACAGACTTACCTAAAGGCAATAGTCCAAAACTGCAATCTCTTTGGAAGTAAGCACATATAAAACACTTAATACACTTTTATTTGAAATATTTCGATCAACATGATCTTCTTCAGTCAAGAAAGAGAAAAACAAAAGTCATCTTCTTTCTTGACTGAAGAAGATCATGTTGATCGAAATATTTCAAATAAAAGTGTATTAAGTGTTTTAAATGTGCTTATTTCCAAAGAGATTGCAGTTTTGGACTATTGCCTTTAGGTAAGTCTGTCAGTCTCCTATCAAGTCCAAAAATTCCTAAATAAGCTTTAAGCTCTACTAGAACTAACCTAAATATATATATATATATATATATATATATATATTCTAGATATTTAAAATTGTCCATTGTTTTTCCGTTGCACTGACTTTATGAAGCTAATAAATCACTAATTTTGAGTAATTTTATCCACCATTAAGTGCAATAATTTTAACTTGAGTGATGAGGTACCTTTCGGTCTTTGACCATTGTCGAATCACTCAAGTGATTCGACAATGGTCAAAGACCGAAAGGTACCTCATCACTCAAGTTAAAATTATTGCACTTAATGGTGGATAAAATTACTCAAAATTAGTGATTTATTAGCTTCATATATATATATATATATATATATATATATATATATATATATATATATATTTAAAATGGGTATGTAAAAATATACGTAAAAATTTAAATTTTGAAAATTTTTAACAATATTCTTGTTTTTTATTTTATATATAAAATATCTTTTTAAAAAATTATATAAATATAAAATCAGTAACAAGAATATTGTGAAGAATTATCAAAATTTAAAGTTTTACATGATTTCTTTTAGTATCTAAGACTTCCCGAACATTCCCATATAATCAAAAGAACTTTGATAATTTTGTTCAAAATATTTATTATTGAAATTATTTATAATATAAAAGGAAATTATTTATTACTATAAACATCTCATTACAAGAATAAACATTGCTCTACTCTTTTTGCCAACCACCATTGTGAGCATCATGATTGTATTGAGTGATAACTTTACTTTCACTATGTAAAGTAGCTTGATGTAATCATCTTGAATTCACTGTTTAAACTATAATTAAATGATACTTAACTAAGTGAATAGTTTAAATGATATATAGACTTTTTAAATTAGGATTTTAGTTTTTTTCTTACATGAGTTAATATTTCATGTTCCATTTTTATAGTCTACCATAAATAATTATCAATTGATGTTGATATCAGAATTTGGTTTGTATTGATCAATAAGTGCTAATATGTAATAAAATTCAGACCAGCGGTTTTTATGCATAAATTTATGCATTTTATGCATAATTACAATTATAAACATTAAAATGTTTTTCTTAATAATATTACAATAACGTTCAGCTAAAAATAGTTGTGCTCATTATTTTTTAAGTAAAAAAAAAAAATAAATTGTAAACAAAGCTACTTAGTATTAATGGTGTTTGGTGTTAAACTGTTAAATCTAGGTAATTTAATGTATTATAAAGTGATTAATTATTCAATGTGAAAATAAATGTATATATCTAAAGACATACTCTTGGTTAAAAAAAAAGGAAGATTAAATTTATCAGTAAATTTAAGAGGGATCAGTAATATTATTATTTGTAATTAATGTATGATAATATATTATCGAAATAAAAACATTATTAATTTACTGACACTCATTTTATTTACAAAGAGGTACTCCAGCACTGAATGGAAAATCCACTACAATATTACCTAATCATCAATGAGAAACCTTAGATAAATGAACTAACAATTTTTTTTAACTCACTGGATTAAATGATTTGCATTTTGAATGACCAACAGGTACGAATTAATTTCAAACTCTGTAACAGCAACTGAATTGTGATGAATACTTAAATAAAAACTTTAAAAATACTGAATCACTAAATACAAACTTTAATAAAAAATAATACAGTCATCCAAAAAGAATAACTTGATTTAAAAAAATCGCAACTCAAAAACTATTCAAGATAATTTAATGATTACAAATGGAAAATGTACAGAAAAGATGGGAGTTTTTTATTGTATAAGGAATGCCCCCTCACTATCTTCTAGCTGTACGTGGTGCAGTGAATACCAAGTTTCCTAATGGTTGCATTGATGGTGGCAGAGATGCACCTAGAAGTTGCCCTTGGTTGCCCAGAAGCCTTATCTCTTTGGATTTATTTTTATGGGGGTACATAAAGAACATAGTCTACGCTGAGAAGATACATGACTTGGAGCATCTGCGCGATAATTCTAATAATGTCGGTCTAATTCTAATATTTTTTTTTTCCAGGCGAGAAACCTATTGAGGTTATCATCGCCTAACTAAAGTTAAGTTTTTAAGACATAAAACTAATCAAAATAAAACAAGTGACATCGTCTCTTAAAACCACCTTTAAACTACCTCGAAGATCGTAACGTATATACAAATTTCTCAACTCATTACAATCAAGCAGGATATGCTTGATTGTAATATTATTTCTACAAAATGGACATAGTGGTGGATCCTTAAGTCGCATCAACCATCCATGCGTTAACAATTCTAATAGACCACTGATTTTTTAGTTTACATATAATCAATTTACTGCAACTATCAAAGAACAATGAAGGTAATCCTTAATTAATAATTTAATAAAATAATTGAAAGTACTATTTTTACTGTTTATTTAATATTAGAACACTAAAATAAGAAATAAAATTTTTAATTATACTAATATTATAAAAAGTATAACATGTTCTTAATACTCACTAACACCTTAATAAAATCGCAATACTAAACTACATCATGATAAATTAACAGTCAATTTAATTATGCCGGAAAAGGAACTATATGTAGTTTTTATTTTAAGCCTTATAAACTAATGAAAGTATTCTTCAAAATAAAGTGTGCACAACCAAAACAATGTCTTCTATTGGTTTAGTTCTGTTATTTAACTCTACCTTAACAGTTTTTATAGATTTAAAAAAATATTTGTAGGCTACAACTAAATTTACAACTATTCATAAATTTTTAACATACAGTACTTATGTTATAAATTAAAATAATAATATCACATAGTATAACCTATGCATATTAAGGGGAAACAATTAGTACCACTTGGTACTAATGTCACTATGAGATTTTGTTAATCTTCAAACTCAAATTCACTCCCAGTCTTTCTTCGGTTACATATGACCTAACTGTTGAGCCATGTTCCACAACTCCAGAAAAATTTATTTTTTAGTTATATAAGTAAATAGTATTTTTTCAGTCAAAAGTATTGGTATTTATTGCTGAATTGTGATACTTAAAAAATGAACATTCGTGATAAGTAATGAACATATAAATAAGTAAATCAATTGAAATAAATAATTCATCTCATTTAAATGCAACTTATTTAAAAAATATTCAATTCTAATACAGCAGTAAACAAATACGAGCAGACATACAATATGCCTGATCATATAGCGATTTGTATTCAAAATATGTAAAATATTATTTATCATTCTACAATCATAATATAGTATAGTACCATAACCCTAACTGGAACTTTAATTTTTTTTTTAAATATTGTATGTTTAACAATCTTATTTTACTTTCATATTATTAACCCTAAAGTGAATGGACTGGGCCTGTGAGACCCTAATGTTTCTACATTAGGTTATTTATAAAGTAAGTTCTATTGTAGATGGCTTCCCGTGTACCTTCCCAAAATAGTCCACAGAAAGCGCTAGTGTCGTTTTGTTTACCAATTTGATTCTCAGTCATAATCTGTCACGCATTCAAGTACAGCGTGGGTCAGTTAGCCCCGGCCCCTCCACTTAAATGACTTTTTTTTAACATTCACAAATATTGTTATATGTCACTTTTTTTTATTTACTTAACATCTGTTAGTGTATTAACGTGTTTCAAGAAGTGTATATTGTAATGCTTTTTTCTTTCAGCATGGCTAGCATAAGAGTGGAAACACTGAGTGAAATTGAGAGTATTTTATTAGATGAATTATCTGAAAGTGAAGTAGATGACTCAGACGCAAACCCTGACTTTCAATTGTACACTGATCATGACACAAATAGTAATATTGAACTAGTAGACAATGATGAACTTGAGAATAACTCAAACTCAGTTGGTTATGTGAGAGAAATCAGTGAGGAATGTGATAACCTACACATACTTAAGAATAACTCAGTTGGTTATGTGAGAAAACTCAGTGAGGAATGTGATAACTCAGTGAGTTCTGGTGACTTAAGTTCAAAGCCTGCAAGTAGGCCTAGAGTCCAAAATGATTTCCATGGTAAAGATAAAAGGACAAAATGGCAAACAAACTTACCCACATAAACTGTTAGAACTCTGTCTCATAATATAGTATTGCATTTATCTGGAAACGTAAGAGAAGCTAGGAATGTTGAAACCGCACTAGAGTCTTGGTCGTTATTTTTGAATGAGCCACTACTTGAGTTGGTTATTGAATCCACTAATATTTTCATAAATTCTGTAAAGGACAGTTATACTGATGATCCCAATCTGGCACAACCAACCTCGGCTGTAGAAATGAAAGCCTATGTAATACTTTTATACTTGGCTAGAGTTTTACATAGTGGACAGATGAATATAAAAAAAATTTGGGCGATTGATGGAACAGGGGTTTAGATGTTCATGACTAGAATGGCTTTTAGACGCTTTAGGTTCCAGATGTATACGTTTTGATGTCGTAACAACAAGAAATGCCCCAAAACCTTATGACAACCTTGCAGCAGTTGGACAGCTTCTTGATATACTTGTCTCAAATTGTACCCAATACTTTTCTACATGTGAATGTGCAACATTGGACAAGATGCTTGTTCCCTTCTGAGGAAGATGTAAATTTCAGATGTACATTCCAAACAAGCCAGCCTAGTATGGTATTAAGGTCTTTATATAGCTTGTTCAAAGACATACTATGTGAAAAACTTTGAAGTGTACTGCGGTATTCAGTCCAACGGCAAAACAGATGCTGCAGCCCTTCTTGACCGTGCGAACTCAGTAAGACAATCTACCACGAGAAATTTGGCAGTTAGCAACTAAATTTTCTGGGTATGAAGCTGAACCTAAACAGAAGCCTGCTTCAGGTGAGTGTGAAAGATGTCCCTTGTGTAAAGACAACAAAACAAAGTACTTTTGTAAATAGTGTAAAGTTTGGTTATGTCAGGCCACACTGAAATGTTGTGTAGCGACTGCTGAAAAAAGTAAAACGTTTCTTTCAATTTTAAATAATTTCTTATTTCTTATGTTAGGACTATTCTTAAATAGTGTATGTAAAACTACCATGGTATTTTAATTTTCACTTTTACCTTCTTAGTAAAATGTTAAAAAAAAAGTAAATAAATAGTTATCAATCCTTTTTAGTAATGTTATTTTGTGAATGTAGCATTGAAATACTGAAAACATTCCTAGAAATAGTATAAAAATATGTTTGACTTAATAAATATGATTTTCAATTTTTATCAACTTTTTTTACTTTTGGGTCTGCGAGACCTAGCCTATCCACATATGTAACTTTTATTCACCTGTTCACTCTAGGGATAAAATTATTTCAGCTGTGTTAATACAAATACACAAATATTTAATATAGGTTTGAGTAAGCCATTAAACATAGCTCTGATGAGATACTCTACCAAAAGTACCCTGTTTTACAAATTTTACCATGTTATTAATGGAGTCATACTAATAATAAAGCTTTGACATTAGTCAAAAGAAAGTAACCAACATTAAAAAAATAAAAATTTACAAAACGTCAAAATTATTTAATTTAGTTAATAAATGAACAAAAAAAATAAAAGCTAATAACATGACTGATTAACTAAATTTTTAGTATAAAATTTAATAATACAGTTTTATAATTTAATTAATTGTAGAATCAATTCACTACATTGCATTATATGGAATATCAATACTAAACTATTGACACAGAAATAATTATAAGTATATAATCTTATTTGAAAATATATTTTGTACTCGGATTAGATGATACATGTATAGTACAAAAATAAACAAAAAGTACTATTTATTTAGTCCATATCAACCTTTGTCCTATCAGACTTTATCCTGTAAAAAATTAGCTTACAGATGTAAATATTATGAATCGATAATCCACAGCATATTAATTCCTGAGCGTCCCAAATTCATCCGACCCAGCATGCCGTGATCTTTCTCTTTAATTGTATGCAAGAACAGCAATACTGTGTAGAAAAAGTTGTTTCTTCCCTGAAATAAAAAAACCAGGTTTGATTTTTATTACTTGTAATTTTTTGTGGTGGGGTATATATTAAACCTAGAACTGATGTGTCAACTTATATTATGTACATTTCTTTGATACGAATAGTAATAGAAACGTAAAACAAATATTTCTTTTACAACAATGTAGTACTGTAACTACTGAAGTTATGACAAATTCATTTAGACTTGTTGGGTTTGTGGATATGTATAAACAATAAAATTCATGTGCATAAGATTTGACAGTTGAAAACAAAGCTTTATTCTAACTTCATAATAAGCAACTGAAGACTGCCACAGGGGGGCACCCAGGATTTTGACAAGGGGGGGGGTCAGGTTTGTTCAATAGAAAATATTGAATTTTTACCATTCTAAAGCTTATGTTTTAAGCATATGCCGCATAAAAAAAGACTCAAATTGATGCTAAATCTGTGTTTTTTAAGTGATAGTATAGTAGGTTATTTATTATTTTTCGACGAGTACCTTGGCCATTTTAAAATTTTGATACCTGTATCACTGACTTTCATTGAAGTCGACTTGTTTTTTTTTTGCTACTCAAAAAATGATAATAATCAAAGAACATTTTCTAATTATGGTCTAAATTCTAAGACCATGGACAGCAAAAAAAAAAAAAAAAAAACAAATCAACCTTTAACAAATATATGTGGGATATTTATAAATTGATTTGGTTTTTCATAATGGTCTCAGAATTTTCACTGATATAAAGACAATGTTACTAAAACTGTTTGTCTGCTCCTCTTGTCATGAAACGTGTTTTAAATTGACGGGCTTAATTAAACTTTGACAGTTTTCAAAATTTTTAATTATGTGTAAGGGCCTATTTATGGTTTTTGTTATGCCTCCTATTTATTAAGCATTTATTCTTTAACTAACGACCCTACTATAGCGATACCCTCTGACGATTGCAGAGAGATGTTAACAGGCCCCGAAATGGCCATAGAGGACAAGGACTGTTGGTATGATTGTACAAACGGAAGTTAAATAACATCATTAAACAATCCCCTAATTTTAATATTTCCCCATAATAATCAATTATAAGTAACTTCAATGCTTATTTTGTCACATCTTAAGGTGCCAACTCAAAAACTTCGTATTTTACAGCAAAAGCGAAATGTTAGCACATTTCAATGTTACTTAAATCCTAATAAAGCTCTTAAAACAGGAGACTTCAGGCAGAAATAAAAGTAATAAAAGCATGTAATTTATCCAACGGCAAGTTTAGAATTAATATAGGGTATTACAATGCATTCAATAGAGGAAATACTGACTCAGAGAAATCAATTTACAAGAAGCTAAATATTATTTTCTATTGTTGTTCGTATTACCCTACACCTAAATTGCAGTTTAATACATAATATTTTCCTCATCATTTTCAATTTATTTATAAATTTTAATTTTTTCTCATGCTAAGAGGGCGGCCTGGGCCCCCTTGCCCCTCCCTTGGGTGCACCACTGGACTGCCGTCATGTTCTTTCTTACTAAATTGTATATAAACCTGTTAGTTGTGTATTATAATTTGAATCCAAAATATGTTACTCATTCATACTAGTGAAATTATAAATTAAATCTTAATAATTATCTCTAGCCTTATGGTAATTGAAAGTTCAAAGTCAAGTTCCCATTTTATATTTATTCTTGGCTAATCCAACCAGCTGGATGCGGTTCACCCTGAATTCTATTGAAGGAATATCCTAATGTTAACATTCTACTTGTGTTTGCTAGTTGTCCTAGCAACTGTTTTATTATAAAAATATTAAAAGCATTTCAACTGTCATCTGACTACATGACTTTAACTGCAAGTATTTAAACTTAGAAATTGAACATTATATGGAATATAAAAGTCGTTCATCTAGTCCATAAGGACGTGAATATTTAATCACTTTTACATTAGTTTATGACTATCCGAACAAAATACAACACAACACCAACAACAAAGATAAACTACAAGCACCTGGCATATACAAATTAAACTCCACAAACTCCAACAAATTCTACATTGGGTAAATAGGTTGCAGCTTCAAACAAAGAGTCGAGGGACACAAACAAAACACCAACTCAGCATTCTACAATTACACAAAAAAACAGGACACAAAAACAAAGACATTTACCATAACCTAAAAATCTTACACATCAACAAAAAAAGACCACATCTCAACAGACTAGAACAATACGAAATTTACAAAAACACAGAATACAAACATATTAAACCATTACAAATCACACATACTTTTTGATACTATCAAAAACCTGCCTTTAAAACCACCACCGCTTAACCTAACAACTTCAAGCAGAAGACACTGATGAAGATCGGCACAGAGCGATCAAAAACGTCCTGTCTCAGTAATATTTTACAAATTTAAAAATGTAACGTTCTGATAGTCATAAAATAATGTAAAAGTGATTAATTAAGTTTCACCGAACTTAATGAACTACAAAATTCAAGGATGTAACATTTCTTATACAGTTAAACCCTTAATTGGAATATATAGGGCAGAGAGGATTTCAGAAATACAAAATTTCAGTATCACGGAGTGAGACATTTCAGTGATTAACACATTGAGGTATGTCCCAGCTAGACTTACACTGTATTTGCTATCAAACATTTTTTTCACAAAAAATTTTACTATCAATTTAATATCAATTTTACTAAAAATAACTATTAGTAAAATTTAAAAAAATATAAATTTATTAATTTTGTAATTTTTTTAAAATGACATTTTTTATTCATAGTTTTTGATTTAACTAAAAATATAATTATTGTATTAAACAAAATAGACCTAGCTTAATTTTCCCATCTTGAACTTAAAATAACTTTCAAATTAAACAATGCATCATTGATATCCTTAAAACAGATCCTGAACCCATATATGAATGTACATTCAGTGATGAACTGAATAATGAACCAATATCATTTTTACACCCTATTAAAATATAAAAATTTGATTATTAAAAATAAAATTAAAACAAAAATAGTCAACAAAGAGAATGGAAATTTAAATATTTTGAGGCAGGAAATAATTAAGAATTTTAAAAATATATGAGTCGCCACCCTGGTGTTATGATCACATAACCAGACTGTACTTAATTTATATATTTACTCAGTCATTAAATTTACATTTTTACCTTTGGTATGTCAAACAATCCATCTTTTGTCTGTAGTTGATAATGCGGTGGATGAATAGATTCTTGAAAAATCGCTAAAATATTTTTTGTAGGTTTGTTGGGATATTTGATAAAATACTGGGAAGAGAAGGGCCTCCCATCAGGTGAAGTTGCTAAAGGTGGTAATTGTAAATCTAAGTAGGTTGCCAACAAGTGCATCACAAGCTGTAATTAAACAAAATGAAACAATTGCTTAATTTCTCACAAATTAATTCAATACACACTGCTTCTTATCGAGTCTACTACAGTATTAATAATCAAATATTAATAAACTAAACCATTTGCTACATAATATAACAATTCATACATATCATTGTATTAGAAAGAATTCTGATAAAATGAACCATTATAATCCAAAAATCCATTCAATCCAAACATGATCTTTTCATATAAACAATTTTAAAATAGACTATCCTTTCACAGTAAAATATTGAAAAACCTCTGAACCTTAAAGACCTGTATGGATTTTGATGAAATTTTTGCAAATAAGCCTCCTCACCCTCCTTTTGAAAAGGTATATGATTAAAATGTGTTCTTTTTGTTTTTAAGGTAGTGAAAAATACCCTTTTAACTGAAAATTAAAAGCTGCAGAATAAAGCATTATTTAAATCTTAATCATGTTGAAATATGTTAGATAAAGATTTGTTCATCTTAAGGAATGCATTTTATAATGTATAACTGTTTTTCATCCCTTACAATCTACGCTTTACTTCAAAATTTGCAAAAAAACAGTTTGTTGAAGCTTTAAATTATTTGATAATGCATTTCATAGCTAATTAAAATCTTTTTAATATTAAGTTTTATTTCTTAACTATTAAATTTAAACCCTTGCAACGAAATTAATAAAAGTCTTTTGCCGCTTCAAAATTTCAAATGGACTATTTATGGTAGATTACATTTATTTTGCTACTAACAAATTTCTTTTGTGATATAATACATTTTATCAACCCTTAAAACCACTCTTCATATGGAGTTGCGAATAAATTTATGACTAAATTTTCAAATTATTTAGTGCTGTATTCGGAATCAATCAAAATCTGATTATTTTAATATCATTTCTCAAATATTTTGTTAATTCAACCCTTAGGAATCACCCCTAAACAAACATAAGAATCAACACCTTAACATAACATATATATATATATATATATATAATTATAACAACTTGCAGAATAAAGGCATTTATGGAACAACATATGTTGGTTAGCCAAATAAATTTATCAAGAAAACTTGTGTCAAAGAACATATTATATTAAAAAAAATGTTTAAACAGTTTTGTAAAATTGAAATATGGGCATTATGAGTAAGTAAACAAACATTTTGTGGAAGCATTTCAAAAGTGAACTTTGAAAAGAATAAACTCCAGTAACTGGATAGATATAATAAGAATTAAAGTGTAGACAGAAAGGGAGCAGAAAGAAAACTAATGAAAATTAACGAGATAAGGAAGTGAAATTGTTAGCTGGATAAGAGGAAAGGGAGAAGTCTTAGTAAAGAAGAAACTGCTGAGAGATGCATGGGAAAAAGTCATGAAATAGATTTAGAATGGATATAATACGAAATGATAGAGGTATTAAACAATAAGTCTATTAAAAAAATCAAGTCATTAATTACATTTTAACAAACATACAAATATATTAGCATTTATTTTAAGAACATGTTAAGGTTATCTGATTTTTCACCACTTTATTGCTTGGCTAATGTAACAGTAAAAAGTCAGCTATTTGTAATGTTTTTGAAGAAGATGTTTGAAGTGAACAAGGTTCTTCTTACAAACTGAGAACAATAACTAAAGAAAAGCTGATTTAAACATTTGGACCATCAATGTGGGTAAACAATATTGCACACATACAAATACACAATCGTACTAAAAATGAATATGTATTTATATACAAAGTAAATTTTGAAACAAATGGATGCTTGTACCGCAGTTATTGCATTATGTTTTTTCCATTTATCAAAAAATAAGTAAACAAGCTTAAACAAAAATTTATTGCACTATAAAAATTGAATGTGATAGTTACAAAACTATATATATTTCAACTCCTATGTGTCTCATACACTGGGTCCAAAAAAAGTTAATCATAGACCCTGTCTAGTTGTAAAAAAGACACTACCACTCATACACAAAAATATTTCTGCTAGCCAAACAAAACCTGTACATAAAGTAATATTAAGCCATATTAAGTACAGAAATGTTAAGAAGATTAAGTTTTTCAAAATGATTACATAGAACATAACATTTATAAATTTTATTTAAAACAGTTCTTAGGCATTTACCAATTATTGTATAGCAGTCGAACCATATGACATATAAGTTGGTATTGTAACTAACTTTAAATTACTAAGGCAGAATTAACAGTAAATAATTTACAAACTATTAAAAACGTTTAACAAATCAAAGATAAAAATTAAATAAATGGGTAAAATTGTGTAAAATCGAAAAAATTCAAATGGGGAAAATTTGAAGACACTATGAACATAATATAATATATTTAAAAGTACAACAATCCTTCAATAATCCAGTAGATATGATAACAATGCAATGCCCTATTAATGGGAGGTTAACACGTTGACTGCAAAGGACATCTTTAGACATCCAAGACCCACTTCCATATAGCGCAGGACGTCCTCGTGTAAGGTAAAGTTTAGGATGTCTGTGTGTTCTGCGCATTAATAGTAGGGAATTGAAACTCTGTCAGCCCTCGGGAGACATACTGTAGTACTACGTTGTCATCTTCGCTAGCCATTCCCACGCCCCTAGTGAATGGTACGATGGCAGGAAGTAGGCAAACCTTCTAGTTTAAACAAAGCAATCTGATGGTTACTCACATGTGATTTAACCTATTTTGTATGCAATCTCTGTTATTTAGTGTGCGTTTTAATATTGTGCATCACATGTGATAGTGCGGGATCGTTACTCGTTGAAACATGGCTTCAACGTCTGGCACGGTATATAGAAAGAGTGAAGAAGAAAATGAATATTCTGATACTACAACTCCTCCAATACGTTAAGGGTAAAGGCCACAAATACGGCGTTAAGTGTTATTCACTTTGTGAGAGCCAAGGGTTTACTCTTCAACTGATTATTTACAGTGGATCAAAGGACCAAACAGTTGGTGGAGTAGATCATGGAGCTAAAGTTATAATGAAAATTATGCAGCCTTATTTTGGAAATGGCCACTCAGTCTATATGTACAACTATTACACTAATTTCAGTTTGGCTACACAATTGTTGGCAAACAAAACCTATTGTACAGGAACAGTTAGGACAGACAGGAAATTTGTTCCTCAAGTACTAAAAGATGCTAAACTAAAGAAAGGTGAAACAACATGTTTATGCTGAGGGAGTATGCTTAGCTAAGTGGAAAGATATGAGAAATGTTATGTACGTATCAAATGAACATGACAACACCATAGCAGTAAGTGTCAACAGACATTGTCAACCCAGAAGTAAGGCTTTGCCCATCATTCAGTACAATGTTTATATGAAAGGTATGGATAAGTTGATTAGATGACGGCCTACTACCCTTCAGAAAGGAAAACTGTCAAATGGTATAAGAAGGTGTTTGTACATTTTATCCAAGTGACAATTGTGAACGGGTTGGCTTTGTACAATTCCTTAAATGCTGATAACAAAAAACAGTTGTACAACTACAGATCGATGGTCATACGAGCATTGATTCTACCAAATATACCTAACCAAATAGTTACTACTAAGAAAAGACCAAACCACGTCCTATCAAAAACAGAAAATTGCTTGTCAGATAGCCGAAGGAAGAAAAGAAAATGTAGATATTGCACTAAAGAAAAGAAAAAAAAACTGAGACTGTGCACTACTGCCCTAGTTGTCCTACGTTATGCATGTAATTCACATTTGTAACTGTAATAAATAATAATCACTGAAATAATAAATAAACATTATTTCGTGAAATAAAAACTACAAATTATCTTTTACAATATTTAATAAAAATTATTTAAAAATTTTCTCGATCCCGTATGAATCAGTAGGCCTATGAATGTTCTCAGTTCAGACACTGACAACTCTTTCCAGTTATTTATTCTTGATAATGGCGAGAGATTTGGTTTAGCAAACACATCCCATGCATAAATATTAGTAGCTTTCACAATATTCTCAAAAAATATGCCATCAGGAAGTAGTCTGAACCAGTCATATGGTCGATTTTCTCCCGGGGATGAAACGATAAATTTACTTTCTTTTGTAGTTGCGAAGGTCTAATGTACTAAGTGCCCATTGAGGATTATCTATTTCTTCTTCCAAATCGGAATCAGACAGTTCCTCGCGATCGTAATATCCATCCTCTTCAGCTGGATCCAGGTCACTGAAATGGCGGTCGTCGCTTACCACAGACTCAGTATACTCCGAAGCCTCATGTTTCCTCATACCCCCCTGTAGGGTCCCCAGTACATTCTACTGCATCATTGGTATTAAATAAACAGTCCTTAGACGTTTAGGCACACCTTCCACGTCGGCAACTATGTCACTCACAGCCACGGACAAGCACTAAACTCTCACTAACACTACTGACACAAAAATGCCAGGTAATCTTAACAAAACTAAAACAAACATCCGACATACGTCACTTTGACGCTGCAACACTCAACTAAGTCTCTTGTACAACGCTGGGGGTAGATAACAAGATATCCGAATAAAATGCTAACTGTCTCCGATCGGAGTCGGCCGCAGCGAACGTGTTTAATAACGAAAATGTTAAGATATGATATTTTATGGCAAAAAGTAATCATAATCAGATAGAATCCGATTTATAATAATACGAAAGTGAATATTAATACTAGGGATGGGCCGATTCCGATTCTCGATTCCAGGAATCGTCGATTCTAGGTGGTATCGAGGAATCGTCGATACTCGATTCTTCATTCATAAAAGTGTCGATTCCGATTCCTATTTTGTTAACTATTAAAATATGCGTGTGGAGTAATTTATTACCAAACAAAATTTATCACCAAAATTTATTATATTTGTGTGGAAAAATAATTAATTACCAACTATGCCTTATTTATGTATTAGTTGATTTGAATTAATTAAATGATTAAAGTAAACGAAAATATTATTATTTATGAAGCAACAGCAATCAAGATCGTAACCATTTCTAGTCGTTTGACATCGCTGGTCTCTCTCTCTCTCTCTCTCTCACTAAATGTCAGAACAAAACACAAAAAAGTATAGTAAAAACTCGATTAACCGTCACCGTCGAAACCGTGGCCATGACAGTTGAGCGAATAGACGGATAACAGATACACTGTATTATTCCTCCGAAACTTAACCTTAATAAATTATATTATAGGCAGATATCACTCTCATTGTTGAAGGTTTTGTGTAGCCTATTACATTAAAACAGAACTTTTAAAAGGTTTTGCCATATGACCAAGATGTTAACTAAATTAATGATTAGAGAACTTAGCGTGTAAGCTAATATATCTTGAAAGAATCGACTAAAGAATCGAGAATCGAAAGGAAAATTTTAGAATCGGAATCGGAATCGAAAATTTTAGGAATCGGCCCATCCCTACTGGAAACAAATGAAAAGCTATTAGGAATGAAAACTTACTAGCACTTGAGCTTATCATCCCTGGTATTGCCTTTTTTTATGTGTGGGTTATATACTGTTGTTATAACCTAAAATGTATGACAATTTTTTCGACAAGAAACAAGAGGATGATGTAGAAAGAATATTTCAGTTTAGATGGCCATAGTGATATTTTTGGAGGCATTTTTTTCTGTTATCTTTCAAGGTCTTATTTATCTTACAATTGTTTATCAAAGAGAAGATAATAAGAAAACATGGTAAGCTTACATAAATATAGATTGAGACCAAGTGATTCTAAGAAAATAGTCTGTAGCAGATTTTTTCATAATTTGGTTTATTCATATAACTTTATCTTTATTTTATTATATATAGGTATAAAACAACTTTTTACAACCTTTTCATAGTGTATTCATACACTTTTCGAGTGTATTATTATTATTTTGTTAAAGTTTTAATCCTATCTCCATTTTTTTAATGTTATAAATTATAGGATTGCCAACTCCAACTTACTAGGGGGAGGCGTGCTGGAGTATTGAAGTGCCAGATTATATAGACTGTTGTATACTAAAAAACCACCAAGTCACTAAAACTCATAGATCTTATTTTTTACTACTACGTGATTTAACAGCACAAGTTGTCTTCCTCAGCGATACCTATGCACAAACATTATTCAGTGCATATTTATCACCTAGAAAGACAAATTGTTTTGTCAGAGAATGCATATATAAAAGAAAATTCAAGTGTTATGACTGGTGTTTTTTTTTAATAAGATATAGGTTGTAAATTTTTTGGTTTCAATATTAAAAAATGTATGGACAATGTCTGAATGTGAACTTAATAACTAAATCATTTCTTCTGAAACGAAATCGTGAATTATATTCTCGTCATAAATACTAAAGTAGTAGATAAATCCAATAGATAGAAAAATAAGAAACATTGTCCCCCCATTACAATTAAAAATACTTACTAAAGCATCTGTAGGTAAATGATCTGCCCATTCCTTTCCATTCCAATTTCCTCCACTGTTCCACTTGTACTCGCTCATACAACCTCCTTTTGCTAATTCTACGGACCAATCAAAATGATTAATGGTTTGATATTTGTTTTGTTATTAATATTTTAGAGAACATATATCTTGACCAAATTTTAATATAACAAATATTAGGTACTTCAGTTACATGATAAGAGTAGAGGTAGAGCTTAGTGGAAACTATCTGAATAAATAGAATTTTTGTTAAAAAGTAAAATATGGTACACAGATTTGGAAGTTATATTTAGAGTGTCACTCCTTGCATTGTAAAATTAATTTTAATTATCATGTTTTGTAGAACTTTTAAAGTTCTGATTCATGTTTATCCTAAACAAACCTCTCAACTAAAATTAATTTGACAGTAGGAACATTAGATAACTGTGGAACTAAACATATTAATACACAACCCAGAAGACACTTGGAATGTTCTCAAGCTTGAAGCTTGTTTAAGCTTTATTGGACTAGATAGGAGTTTGACAAATTTATGTTAATGAAAAACTGGTCATAATATAGACATATAAGATACAGACTAATACATTTGAAATATATTATATATAATAATCTATTTGTCAATCAAATCTGAAATGATGAATAGACTGGTATTTTTCACAAACTTAGATAAACTGCTTGATTTCCAAAACAAACATCACACCGAATGTGGTTCAACTTTACACAGATGGTTATAGCTTTTAGGTATATTATACAACTTAAACATTGAAAATACTTATTGGAAGAACACAAGTTTTTAAAAATAAGGAGAAAGGAACTAATATTTTGGTTGGCACATTTTTTTTTTGATCTGGTGTATTATTGGCATACAAATTAATACCTTTTTTCAGTTTTTAGACTCCAGTTGAGGGGAGTAATGTTTTATAACAGTAAAACACATACTTTTACGAACCTCTGTTCCTTCCTCACCTCTTGACTTACCCTCTACACTTCCAACTAAGGAATCTTCCACCCATTCACCTCCAACCAACTCATCATCCTCCAGTCCCTTCACTGTATGCCACACCTTGTCTGTAAGAAAGTAATGATCTAATCCTCAAGTTTGCACCCTGGTTAAATACCTGCCTCCCCAGACATTATATCTCTCAAAAAAACCAACTCCTAAATTTATGTTAAAACCAATTAGCCATCTATAAGCTTTTAGGCTTTGTCGGAGTTATGAATTCTTTAAACCCTCAGATTTTAAGACCAATTTAAGGTTAAACGCTAGTGAAGTTTTTTTTACATAAAAAAAGATAATTGCTAGTTGGAAAATAACATTTTTATTTATAATAATTTTCTATCTTATTCTCTAAGTTCTAAACATATTTAATATTCTTTTAGGTTTAGTCAAGTATTAGCCTATCCTATTTAATATTCTTTTAGGTTTAGTCAAGTATTAGCCTATCCTATAAGTTCAAGTTCGATTCAATTGAATTCCCTATTTTACATAATTTCATAAGTTATATCAGTATGTGGGATTTTATACATTTAAATATATATTATAATGTTTTTATAATATGCTTTACAACGATGTTTTATACTATTAAATGAAGATATATTATTTCTAGTTAATAACCAAAAAACTACTCAGGAACAATTCATAATTCTTTATTATAACATTTCTTATTTCAACATTTAAAACAATACACAGAACAAAAATAAACTTAACAAATTTTAACACAATATACTAAACTCACTTTCTTTGATTTTTATAGTTACACAATTTTAATACCCTTGGCTAATTTTACGATCTCTTACAATCTCGGGGTTTATAGCATGGGCTATATTTTTACTTCTTTTGTTAATTAAATAAATTTTGAAAAACAATATTAAATTTTGAAATTAGTTTTAATAAATATTTTCCCGATTGAAAAACTTTAATTTGGAATAAGCACAAAGGCGAAACTATTTGAACTGGATTAAGTTTTTATTACTATTAATCACAAGATATTCTAATGTACAAAATTAAACTTCCCTATTATCCTAAGAGTCCACTAAAGTTTATTTTTTTATATAGCGCTAGGTACTTAACTTATCAAATAACGGCGAATGGCTGCTTGCTCAGACGTAGAATTCCGTTCTCTTTAATTTTCACTTTTTACACACTTAAATTCGTTTTAGTTCCTTTAAATTATATTTACACTTTATTAACTCTTTCAATTCACTTATCCTTGTTCAATCTTGTAAAGTTTCTCCACAAATCTGTATAATTTTGACGAAGTTTCTAATAAGTAGAATTTTGACTGGTCCTGGCAGATTTGCTACCTTACTCGGCGTCCCACGCCAGAATGCTCTAACTACGCGTCCTTAGATTTTCTTTTAAAATGTTACAAATATGGCGGCCTCCTTCTTCTAAAACACATGTTGTTATAATTCAGTTCGATTTCTTCTCACTAGCGTCGACTGCAACTGACCTACTTCCATTTGTTTTTACAGCTGATGCAATAACGCGCTTGTTTTCACCAGTTTTAATTTTGTTAACATACTGTTTCAATTTTCCGATCCTTAACCAAACTTCCGGTGTTTATTTAATTATTATTATTAGTGTGTGAAGTGTCTTTGTGTTTTACTTTTGTAATATTTTGAATTGTGTGTGTTTTGAGCTGAATTCAAAGAACATAACCTTTCATTGTTTACAATCGTTTTTCACTTTTCCTTCAAGTAATTACTTATGCCCTATGTTACTAGTATTTACAATTTTGTTTGACATATAACTATTATTAGATTATCTTGTTTTAAATTTTATTTGATACAACAAATTTCTTTATGTATTTACAGTTCAAATATCTTATTTATATGTTACAACCGTTTTATAACCTTTCTAGGCTTTTACCTAAATTTCGTTTCAATTTAATCTAATCAATCTTTTAATGAATTTCTTTTTTAAATTTTGTGTGAGTTATTTCTAATATATTCTTCCAATTCTTAAATAATATTATATAGCCCATTCTATAAATGTTACAATATATATCATTTTCACTATATGTAGTTACACAAGAATCTTATTCTTGGTATTTATGCGAGTTAACTTTCAAAGATTGGTCGTATCTCAATCATCAAGCGTCACTGACCGGGTTTCACTATATGTACTTACACAAGAATCTTACTCTTGGTATTTATGCGAGTTAACTTTCAAAGATTGGTTGTATCTCCATCATCAAGCGTCACTGACCGGGGGTTGTAGTAGACAAATTGTAGTTGTAGTCTACTTCAACCACCGGTCAATGATGGAGATACTACCAATCTTTGAAAGTTAACTCGCATAAATACCAAGTAAGATTCTTGTTCAAGTACATATGGTGAAAGTGATAAGTGAATACAAGAAAATAGTGTTGCAAAGCTAAACACACACGCACGCACACACACACACACACACACACACACACACACACACACACACACACACGATTATAAGCATTATTCATATTTAATTATTTGTTTGATAAAGCCATATTTGAATCTTGTATCTGAAATAATTACTCAATTTCCATCACAAAGCAAATGATTATGTGGAAAACAAATTTTGAAAATAAACTTTTTATCCTCAGAGAAACATACCTCTCATCTGTTGTTGATGTTTTAGACATTTTTATTTTCAATTATTAATGTTTTAGAAATAAAGATTTTGATTTAAAAGAATTTAATGTTTATAAAAACCAGCCAAACATTTCTCTTGCCTCCAGTTTGTCCTGACTTAATCCTATATAGTTCTATATTCGATTGTTTTTGTAATTTAGCACTGTGGTTCCGAAATCCAATTAACTTATAATTCCTCTCTTTAGTAATAAAGTTCATTATATTTAACCTCTTGTTATTTTATTAATTTGGAATTTAGATTCAAATTTTAAAACACATTTCATGCAGCCATTTCACATGATATTAATTTGTTTAGGTAGGTCTTTTTGAAAACCTACACTTGTAGTCTAGGGTCCTCTAAACTCACTGGACTTTCACCCTGAACAAAATGTTTTCCCTCACTACATAATTAACACGTTCTGACGGCTAGCGACCCGGGACGCTCTGCGTTCCCTTGCGAGGCACTAAGAGCGTGCCAACCGGTGCACTCTCCACTTCCCTTCAGAGACAGCAAGTGCATTGGCACGCTCACTTCCAGTGTGATTAAAACTTCTCTAAGTGTCGATAAGTGTTTGTATAAAAGTTTGATTTTTATGGCAGTGCTTCAGAAGAGTTTGGAGAACATTGTGCCTTAGTCGTTTTTAAATCTGACCATCCCAAGTTAACTTTTTGATCCCTCAACTGAAACAATGCTTAAGGGAGTTTTATGAACAGATTTAATTTATTTAACTTTTATATTTTAATGTTTTTTAGTTTTAACCACTTAATGCGGCAAAATATCCAGTAAAAACAACGATCATAAAAATAGGCTAAGCTTTCTGAAGTAACGCAAGAATGAACGATAACTGTCCTATTAGAGTGAATGAACCTACTCGAGGTCGAGGTGGGAACAGACTACTGTAAATATAAGTCATTGGCAAAATGCTTGGACGCCCGAAAACCTAATGTGTCATCATAGTAGTAGGTACTTTAGATTTCTATGTGAATTATCTTTTTTTTCTGTCTTTTTTATTGTGTTTCATTATTTGTCATACAGTATTTTATCATTTTTATTTCTTTTTTTAAATTGTGACGCGATAAATCAAACAATATTTTAATGTCTAATACACTGTTTTGATGTCCCCAATAAACCTCTATATAGTAGAAATAAAATTATTGAGATGAAAACAACATACATGATAGTTAGATGCAACAACAAGCTATGCAACCCGCATAGCATTTCAATAATTCCACTGCTGTCATATGTGGAAGTTAACGAAAAAACAGACAGTAGTTTGATGAGATCTCTAATATCGCCGCCGTGCTGAATGGGCAGGAAAACTATTGCATATATTGCAAAAATATATGCAAAAATATTGCACATGTTAAAAATGTGTCTTCACTCTGAAGATCTGGCTCAGACTTCTCGAACCTACACTAACTTTATGAAGCGAACTTTAATTATTCCTTGTGATGTCATTCTCTTCTCTGTCCAATTACTTGTCGACTCACAGAGCTTTGATGACACCCTCTTCCATTCCAATTGAATTTATTTCTTATCACATTTTTCTTTATTTTAATTATTTGGACATTTAAAACAGTGGATGATATCACTGATTTGAAACAATTCTAGTAGACATTTATTTTAACTCCATCCGCCATGTCTGGTACGGTTTTACAAACTGGTTGCAAGCATGTCTAAATCATTCAATAAGACCTAATTTTCTTAGCACTTGCTTTGAGGCCATTAGTTTTTACAATGGTTTGTTACTTGGCACTTTGGTTACACTTTATATTTTGTATTTAATGACCTAGGCTACATTTATTAATTAAATTAATCTAGCAAATTTCACTATTTTTATTTTCTAAATATAAATTTATTTAAATTTGCTTGGTCTATTGTTTTAGTATTGTACATGTCTAATCTTGTTTAATGTAATTTATTTAATTTAATAATATTACCAATTTTTATTTACTGTACCCTTTTCAATACTATTACATATCTTGAAATGGTCATTTAGTCATAGCAAAACACACACACACGCACAAAATACCTTAGAAAAGTGAATATTAACCTTCAAACACACGCGCCGGGGTGTAAAGCACCCCACACCATTCATTTCTCTCTGAGGCAACTCCAAAAAATTTTTGTTTTCGCTCCCCTCCTAGGTAGTTGTTTTTCACTTCTTCCTCCACACTGTCACTCAAGGTCAACCCGTTGTGGCGTACCAGTCATTGTGTTTACATCGTTGTTTTAAGTGCGGGGTGAATTTGACCCCGCGCGTGTGTTCTCGTCCAAAATTTTTTGTCGGTACATTTTTAAGTTATTGTTTTTTAATTAGAATAATTTTTTAGTGTGAGTCTTTTATTGGTGTTTAACATATTTATTTATCTTTTTTGTTGTAATTTTGTCTTTTTCTCATAAAAAAAAATTAAAATTCCGGGTCAAGAACTTTCAAAACCCCATATTGCATCAAGAGCCTTACTGCCAGGACTAACTTTGCATATAAAAGCAGGTGTGAAGCACATAAGTGGTGTTGAGGAAACTCGAGAAATAAAAATAAAAAGTTCTGGACGATGCGAAGTTTGCCCGCTGCAAAAAGACCGGAAGACAACCACTTTATGCTGCAACTGCAACAAATTACTTTGTAGGGACATTCCTTTATATACTGTGAAGAATGTGCACCTGAATAAAAAATACATTTTGAAAATATTAATTAAAAAAAATCTTTACTTTTTAATTTTTTTTGACTTTTTAATTTGGACTGAACTAATGTTTACTTCTAAACCAATACTTCTGTACACAGTTATGAATTTAGCTAATTTTTGTTCACCTAATAAAATGTGTACATTTTTTTAAATATTTTATTCCAATGTAAAAAGTTATTTACTAATGTTTACTTGTCTAAATATGAAGTAAATTGCATAGTAATAAGAATTATTTTTCATTATGACGAATAATTTTAAATTTTGAGTGTGGCAAATTTTGACGATTTTCAAGCTGAATTTACATATTTTTTTTCAAATAAACATATTGTTGTATTTATGCTGTCTAACTTTTTGAAAAGTCCTCTAAAGAATCTAGCCATTACAACTTACTAAAATGTATGAATAAATGTTTAATTTTAATTTGAAAAAAAAAGTTACAATTTATAAAGTAAATTTAAGTGCATTTAGACTATATTACTACAAAAAAAATCTACAAGTGATAAACCCATAAAAATACTATAAAAGGTTTTATAAACAACAACATTCACACACACAATTTTATAAAGATGAAAATTTAGTGATAATTAACTTTTTTTTAAGATAAGAAATGGGGTGGAAAATACCCCGCGCGTGTGTTTATGTCCGAGTAGTTGGCGCGTGTGATTGAAGGTTAAAAATGGAGGATACTGAAAATCAATTCTAGCTATTTTTAATGTTGAGCTAGATAAGGCAAAATAGTTGACTCAGAAGTTTTAAAACAAAGCATTTATCAATAGTTTTTCAACAGTGTTGTTTCTTAAAAAAAAAAATCCTTCTATTAGCTCACACTCTCCTGATATATATTTTGTACAAAATTTCAATCGTTAATAAAATACGTTGTTAATTGTGCAATCCAGTTCTAATACTTTTTTTTAACCTATAGTGGATGACAATTGATGTTAAGAGTTTTTCGAAATATTTGTTCAATAATTAAATTATAAAATTTGTGGTGTCCAGCTGGACTCGAACTGAGAATCTTCATGTTTGAAATCTAGCGGACCTTAGCACTGCACCAATCTTCCAATACCTAGAAATATATTTCTCTAAGATGTATATGAATTGTTTTTCCCCATCTGGTTGTCGTCCAAACCTTTATTGTACAACCTTAAACTGTTGTCATTGTTACCACACAATATCATAAATAGTAAAAACTAAAATAAAATTTTTCTTTGTTAACCTCAGTATGAATTTACTTAATTTTTTTAATATTACTTGTTTTATAGGTTTTATTCATAAGGGGTTAATAGATTGGCGTTTTCTTCAAACTAAAAATTTAAAAACTTGAAACCTCTGGCCACAGTCTATATAAATAATAGCACAAAGAGTTAAATAAAATAACTATACTATTGGTTTTCACACAATTCATCATGCAATTACCTTTAATTCTAGAGACAACATATTCCTGATAGGGTGATATATCCAGAAAAGGAACGAGATTTTGTAAGGTCGGTATATTATATACCACCTGAGGGCTTTGAGCAGTCTTCTTTAGCCTTTCCAGACCAACCATCCCAATTGTAATGTCAACCATCCCTTGTGCATGTAACCCTTTGTCTACAGTGTTGAACTCAGTCACTAGTCGGTTGAGAATAGTCTGGGATATCCACTGCAAACAAAAATTGTTAAAAACATTTATTTTACTATATCTTAGCTAAACCATATAGATAACGTTACCTATTCAAAACATTCTTGAATTAACATAATTAGGAATATCATGAACTTTGTTGTTTTTAAATGATTGGTTTGTGATGAACTGATTGAATAGATTTCCAGTCTTCCACGAGGCTCTATTCTCACATATTAACCTGATCTTTTTAGTTTATAGCCTGGTTTAACCCAATAAGTTAGGGATGTTATGAGTCTATTAATTATAATTTAATAAATAAAAAAAATAAAAAAAACAATTGTGATATATTCTGTATTATCAACTTCAGTGTACCAATTAACCTGATTTTATAAAATTCTTTGACCTCATAACAATTTTTGGCCAGAATGTTAAAAGAAAGTACATGAAACAAGACACATATATACACTTTTAAAACAAAAGTTAATGAATTAATAACCATTCAGTTTCTCCTTTAAATAATAATTCCAAATAATTCTTTCCTTTACTAGCTGCTGATTAATTATTAATATGTTAGCACAAAATATCTATACTAATATATAAAAATCTAATGCTGTCTGTCTGTGTATCTATGTTCCTCAATCACGTAAAAATTACTTTACCCATTAAGCTGAAATTTTACATAGACATTCTTAGGGTTCCTGATTAAAAATCAGGCATATTTTTATTTAAAAATTCTGTCAGGGCACCGGCTCACAGACCTTAAAAATACCCTTAACACTTAATTTTCTATACTCCATTTAACTTGATTTAATCAACTGATAAGCACCTGTAACAGTAACTTTTAAACAGCTGATAGTAATTAATTGTTATTCATCTTTCTAGGTTAGTTTACTTTACAAATGTTATGTTACAAGCAGAAATTTTTCCTTCCCTTGGTTTTCAAGACAATAATCCGTATATTTATAGCTTGATATATTTATTGGGATCTAATCTATACTATTATATAAAAATCTAATGGTGTCTGTCGGTGTGTGTGTATTACTTAATTATGTAAAAACTACTGGACCCATTGAGCTGAAATTTGCTATTTATTTCCTGTTCCCATATGTTAGATTTTAGCAAAAAAAATTATACCGAACGACGAAGAAAGTTATCAGAGATACGAAAAAAATTATAAAAGCTCTCGCTCATGCCCCAAAAGTTTACAATTTTGGAAAAATGTAATTCCCCCCAAAACGTGGTGCTAATAGTGCTGGTAAAAATCACCCCCAATACAATGCATATAAAATTAATCACCCCAATACAATGCATATAAAATTAATCAAAACATATAACCTGAAGCTAAATTGACAATTATTGTTTGTTAGTGCAAGGAAGGTTAATTTTATATACCTATGAAGTATCCAGTCAGGATAGATTAGGTTGTAATTTCATACTTTTAACCAAATATACACATGTAAGGCTAGAATAGAGATCACATGACGAAGTATTACTCCGCGGGATTAGGCGTCTAATTAGGTAATGTTGTATATAATTACAACCAAATCTATCCTGACTGGACACTTTACATATATTTTAATATAGGCATATAGTATTGTATAAAATTACAACCAAATCTATCATAACTGGATACTTTATAGGTAGGCCTATATTTAAATATATGTATACGTAGTACGGCACACTACTGATACGCAGACGTAGTACTTCTTATTACTCCGCAATGAATTTTACTAAAATTTAATTTGATAAAAATCGTATTTATTTCCCTGAGCAGGAGTTTTTATTATTTTTTTTCGTATCCCTGATGAATTTCTGCATTGCCTGGTATAAGTTTTTCCTCTATCGAACATGTGGGAACGGGAAAAAAATACGTGAAATTTTACATGGACATTTTTAGGGTCCCTGGTTTTTCCATAGGCCTATTTTTATTTAAAAATTCTGTTAGAGCACCACCCCACTGGCTTTGGAAACTTCCTTAACGGTAGGTTTATAAGCTATAGTTTGATATATTTATTAGGATTTAATTTCAGTAAATTAAATTCAATCCAAATACAAATTAAATCAATACAAATATTTGTCAACCCCGAATGAAGGACGGGTACTCTGCTAGTAGTTTATAAATGAAGTACTAGTAGAGATAATGATGATGCTCACAGATGGTAGAAGAATGTAATAAGTTTTGTGTATTCATGCATACTCTGATAAAACAAGTAGAAAATACATTGACATTTTAATTAAGAATGTATCACAGACTATTTTGCAATACAGATACAAATTCTCAAGACCTGGAAATATCAAATGCAAGTGAGCATTTTATCAGCTACAAGATTCATTAACCATAAGAAATGACAATATATTATATAGTTAATTAAAAGAAAGTAACAGCTATATAATGATTCTCTACACAAGCAATCCACCAAGCGCAAATTAATTCCTCACGTCAATTGAGTTGTATTTTCTAACAAAAATATTCTCACTTATAACGCAATAAATGTTATATGTTTTATACAGATGCAAATTATTTATTCATTATTTTGTTCTTGTTAGTTTATTATTTGTAATTGTAATTATAAACACAAATTAAAGTTATTTACAGATTAAAATTCACATTAAATTCTAGGCTCTCAATACTATTGTTCGTTTTGGAAGTTCACAAAAATACACTCACTTTCGATGATAACAGCAAAACACAATAAACTACAACTACTGACCAACACGGAGTAAAAACTATACTGAGCAAGGAAGTCCACTCGACAAAAACTGATGTCAGGCCAATATGTGTAGAATGTATGATAAAAGGACAACTTATGGGCAGTAAATATCTACCCTTATCTATAGTGCAATTTTTTATATATATATATGCCTTAGACAGCACAGACATCTAGTCGTCTACATAAACTCAAGTCTTGTATACATAAAAAAATAAACATCAACGAGAATCATTACGGGAAACTGACGTCTGTACCATTAATGTGTCTTTCATCTTTCATCCGTAGGATGTAATAGGATAAAAGTTGAAGCTAGACTCAAACATGTGGAATAGTCTATACAATGATCTTCCTTCTTCCATTCTGTCTCTGTTAGTTACCAGCATTAAACAGCTATTCAAATAATGTCGTCTGTAGAATGTAAAGTTCAAAGCTCCAGTTAAAGTTACTGAACCCAGTACGTGGTTTGTTAAAAAAATACGCTGACTGTTTGAATTTCGTGGCTCTAGTTAGTTTCAGGAGAATCCGCTTGATGTCGCTAGGTTCGTATAAATCAGCTGATTAAAACAAGGTATTTCAGTCGCAGATATCTTTATTTGTTGACGAGTTACACGCAGTTTAGTAAAGATTTTTTTTTCGTTTGTCGGATTGTAAAATAGACAGCCTGAAGAAGCAACGAATTGGTTTTTTGAGTTTTGGGAATAAGAAAAAGTCAAGGAGCAAGATCAGGCGAGTAGGGGGGGAGGTGGTAAAGAACAGTGATCGAGTGTTTGGCCAAAAACTCACGAGTTCTGAGTGCTGAGTGAGCTGGAGCGTTGTCGTGATGGAAAAACCAGTTATCACTTCTCCACAGTTCTGGCCTTTTGTGTCGGACTGCGCCTCTCAGACGTTTCAGTACTTCAATGTAGGTAATCTGGTTGACTGTAGAGCCTTCAGGGAGATACTCTTAGTGAACAACACCCTTAGCATAAAAAAAAACTGTCAGCATCACCTTGACATTCGACCAAACTTGGCGAGCTTTTTTGAGTCTTGGGGACGTTTGACTCACCCATTGGGATGATTGGATCTTTGTTTCAATGTCGCAACCATACACCCATGATTCATCACCAGTTATAATTCTTGACAAAAAGTTCTCATCTTCATTTGAACGATCAAGCAGTTCTCGACAAACCCGGACGCGATTGGTTTTTTGGTCGTCGGTCATCAGGCGTGGCACAAACTTTGCAGCGACGCAGTGCATCTTCAATTTCATCGTCATCAATCGACTGTCGGCCACCCTTGAAACGTTCATGCCACTTGAAATATGCAGTAAGCTTCATGGCAACATCGCCGTAGGCCATGTTAAGCATGACAAATGTTTCTGTTGCAGATTTCCCTAGTTTTACACAAAATTTCACAGCAATTCGTTGCTCAGGCTGTCCATTTTAAAATCCGACAAACGAAAAAAAACACTCTTTACTAAACTGTGTTAAACTCATCAACAAATGAAGATCTGCGACTGAAATACCGCGTTTTAATCAGCTGATTTATACGAACCAAGCGGATTCTCCTGAAACTAACTAGAGCCGCGAAATTCAAACAGTCCGTGTATTTTTTGAACAGACCTCGTATAAATGTTTAAATCCTTTTGGTTACACAAATCAACAAATTTATCACACAAATACAATAATATAATACTAGTGCCTCCTGTGCAATATTTAAAACTTAACTAACTTTGTAGCTGTTATTTTGGAATAAACTATGATGAATTTGGTGTTTGTTACGTCTGATGAGGTACAAATTGTAAATAAAAAAAACATTGTTGTGGTTATAGGGTGCTTGTGTTATTTATTATCCGTGGGTCTTTATGCTTGAATAAAAATATCATGACATAATAAAAGATAGTTCCATTGATTTATAGATAGTGATTGTAAAATCCCACTAATGTACTGCTAAAAGATACAATCAATTATGACAATAAGAGCTTGGGAAAATGTAAATATGTTTATGAAATGTTAGTGACAAATTTCTTCAGACACTTAATAGTAATGATATGACAATTTTGCTTCTAAAGAGTAGGGCAGATTTTATAATACTATAGTTTGACTGTTATGAATTTAATATGTATTACAAATCTGTATTGTTAACATGATTTAAATGTTTTTCATTAAAAACGTTTTTTTTAAACTATAATAAATAAATAAATAAAATGCTAACCATGCGTAAATTTGAAGTCCATTCTGTTAAGCGAATAGGATTGATAGAACTTTTTCGCCATACAAGTGCATGATGAAATCTTGGAGAGCCTGCTTCATCGCCACTCCTTGCTCCACCCATAAGCTGATCTGTTTAGTACATATACTAATTTAAAGGAGATTACAACAAGGAGCAGCAACAATCTAATGTATCATACATACTTCATTTACTATGAATTTTGTAATTAAAATAACAATTATTAATCTTCTTTACTAGGAAATATATAAATCTTGAATCTAGTTGAGTTTAAGTATTGTAAAAAATATATAAAAAAGTAAAAGTATGATACTAAGACGGTTAGATGGATAACTGATCTCTATACTATCCATGATTTTATATTCTGTTTATTACACGGAAGTGTAAGTTACTTTGTTTGAATTAGAAAACTATTTTTTTAAAAATATAATACAAAATTTATATTAATGCCTTGAGACTAAGTAAATCCCTTTTAACTTCTTAAAGAAAAACTATTTTGTTTGAAAATTTTATCAGTAGAAGTTGTAACAGTTAAGCCTAAACTTAAAAGAATAAAAGAAAAACCCTGGAAGTTTGAAAATTCCACTCTTTATATTAATTAAAACAACCTCTTACCCCAAATTCAAACAATTTTTATTTTAACCTTATGTACATTTCATATTTGTAAAATACCTCTGAAGATGATTACTTTGTAATCGAAATGTACATAAGGTTAAAATAAAAATTGTTTGAATTTGTGGTAAGAGGTTGTTTTAATTAATATAAACATTTACGCCACAGTTGCTTCAAGTTGTTAATTCCACTCTCGTTTACTTTAATGGCGCCAGCTGTAAAATATTCAAGCTTACATCAGTCACAATTTGATAACAATTCACATACTCCACGTCTTCCTTTCACCTCTCTATTTTGTCACAATTTGAACATTAGTTTGTCAACTTAATGACAGGTTTTTTTCTGTTTAAATCGATTTTGTTATTATAGTTTATTACAGTTTGAATTTACAATGACTGATACATGGAAAATATATTTATCAATGTAAGAGAAATTAAAATTTTTTTGGTCCATTAAACAAGCAATTAAATTCCCGATATAAAAAAAATCCACTGTTGAATAAAAAATAATTAAATTAAATTCGAAAGTAAATCCAAAAATTTACAATACTCATCAATAAAAGAAGAAAAACTACAAAAAGTAATACTTATAAGGTACTAGATGTATTACTTTTGGGGTGGTTGAATCAACTGAGAAGAGTGGAATCTCCAGTTTTAGGCCCAGTTGTTACTGCAAAGAAGAACTTTAACACTAATACAAAAAAAATTGATGCATCATCAAGGATCAAAGAATGCTAAGAAATATGTGCATTTGAATTTCATAATATAAAATAACATTTTTTGGACTAGGAGACTGACAGACTTACCTTGGTAAGAGCCCACACTGTAGTCTTGAGATAGAAACACATAAAAGCACTTAAACAATGATATACTTCAACCACACAGTGGTCTTTGTCAATCAGAGAGAAATCACAAAAAGAAATATGGGAGAAATAAAATAAATATAAATTGTAATCACAGATTGTGTAGAGTAGAAATCAGATGTCACAGATGCACAGATTAAAGATATATATATTGTTTTCATGAGTATATAAGTAATTATAGTTTATATAAGTCTGTCAGGGGAAAAGAGAATGGAGACGTCTAAGGCTATTAGGAAAAAAAGTGCTTTTATGTGTTTCTATCTCAAGACTACAGTGTGGACTCTTACCAAGGTAAGTCTGTCAGTCTCCTAGTCCAAAAAATGTAAATAATCTTTACCAACCAAAACTAACCTAAAAATATATAAACATATAATATAAAATAAGTGACAACAAACAAGTGTAAGCTAGAAGTTTCAAAATTTTGAATTTCTTCAATCACAAAGAATTTTTTAGGACTTGTGATGAACCAGGCATGTTATAGAAAGTTTGCCGATACAACACACTGTTAGATTGGTCTCAAGGTAATGTCTTAATTTAGTTTTACTATACAAATATAAATATGTGTTATAATTTCATACTGACATTATCAAAGGTTGAAATAGGAATAAGTGTGTAGGAGCCATGTAGTTTAAAATAGTTATATCTAATACATGGTAACGGTTGGATTTATTTATATTAAATAAAAACAACCTCTTACCACAAATTCAACAATTTTTATTTTAACCTAATGTACATTTCGATTACAAAGTAATCATCTTCATAGGTATTTTACAAATAACTAGCTTACAGATAAACCTATGCGTATTTAAAGGGAACTCCTTGGCCACGCCCCCTACACTACTCCGACCTATCATGTAACAACAAGGTCTGGTCCAACAGGAGGAGTTACCGTTACATTATTTTTGAATGTAAGTTTACACATTTAACAAATAAAACTATAACTATCTCTCAACTAATAAATACAATCATTGTATTTATTGTTATTACGATTGTATTTATTACTTAAGAGATAGTTATAGTTTTATTTGTTAAATGTGTAAACTTACATTCAAAAATAATGTAACGGTAACTCCTCCTGTTGGACCAGACCTTTTTGTTACTCGCAACAGGATAGGTCGGATAGTGTAGGGGGCATGGCCAAGGAGTTCCCGTTGCCTATAAATACGCATAGGTTTAGCTGTAAGTTAGTTATTTGTAAAATACCTCTGAAGATGATTACTTTGTAATCGAAATGTACATTAGGTTAAAATAAAAATTGTTGAATTTATGGTAAGAGGTTGTTTTTATTTAATATAAACATATACGCCACAGTTGCTTCAAGTGGTTGGATTTATATTTATATAGAATTTTGTTTGACCATACAGTACATCTCAAATACAAATAATTTAGGTTCTACTATATTTTCAAATACATTTATCTTTTATAACAAACATAACTTTTGGTATCATTTAAAGTCCACAGTAGGTGTTTACAAAAAACAGTTCTATTTTAAAACCATTATTGTCACATGAGATCCGCTATATAATTTTCCAAATGTCAGTACCATTTTCAGCTATGTAAAATAAATTTGATAAGTTCTATTTTCGTTTGATGTTTTGTTCTGGAGTTATGAAAAATTTGTTTTACGACGGAAGGACAGCATTTTTTTAAAAATAAGGTTGTTTGGTTTTGCACATGAACTATAAAAGTTATTTACCTGCAACCGATGATAACTGATAGGAACATCTGCGAAGTAAAGGTGACACTTCTGAAGCAGAGCGACTAGCAAGATGGCTCCAAAAGCCACTCAACAAGTTAGATGGCTGTTCTATACTAGAACCTGTAATAAAACACAAATGGAAAATGTAGTCAAAATAATTTGACTTAAAATTTAAAAGGGTTTAAGGTTTTTTTCAGTTTGAAGTTAAGAATTCTGCTGTGTTGTTTACTTTAAAAAACAAATTTGAAAGAAAAACATTGTTAATAAACCAGGCTCTTAAAATATTTTTTTTTAAATAATAGAACTGTTTCCGTATAGTTTAAAAGACAGCCAATAATTTCAGCAGAGCAAACAATTTTTTTACATTTCAAAAATTTACCACTATTCATCCAAAATATAAACACATTATTAATGGAATATCTAAGTGCTAGGAGTAGGAGCTGCAATGATCTTGCACTATAACCAGCATTAACCTGGTTGGCAATAAAGTGCAAAGATTCTATTTTAAAGTAAAAATTAAGTAAAGTGTGGTAATTTTAATTATAAAACAAATTTGGGGAAATTTAACATACATGAATCTGAGCACTGAACTAAATTCATTAAGCACTGCTCCTTTGATTAAGAAGTTGACTGATAGTGTGATACTGACATGATAAGGCAAGTCCCTTTTGTGTGGCGAGTGACTAGTCTTTGTCGTGTAATATTTTTTTAAATGCCCGTTTTATGTCTATCGAGGCTGGTAGTGACAGAGTTGGAGAGCTTGGAGACAGAGCTCAGTCAAGTAGATATTGTAACATTATTTTTGTATTACCGCCTAACTAGTCTAATTCGATACGAAATAATTCTAATTGTCGCCACGAGATAGCGACAACCGACCGATAGTAAAACAGCTGTGCGAGCAAAGTTTGATATTTCCAGTATAGTTTTAAAAAATAAATAGGAGAGTCGTTGACAGAGTTTGAAAGAAGAAAGTTGAGAGAGAACGGGACCAACGGACTACATCCTGCGGTATGCTAGCTTCCCGAGGGAACCAGTGAGAGGTAATTCCTAAGTCATATATCGACTCACCACAGATAATCGACTCATTTAATGTTCCTTGTTATATTTGTTAGTAATTTGCGTATTTATTTGCACGGCCCGTGGAGGATTTTATGTCAATTAATTGTGCTAATTAAAATTATTATCGATGATTTCCCGTTTATTTAAATCCTACAACAGCAGTGACGTTATAATATATTCTACAAATTCCTAGCTAAGAAGGATAAACAAAATACAAATCAATTTAACTTATAATTAATTAGGGTGTCATATTTACCAATACGTGACTTAACTTGACTACGTTAGGAAATATATACTTTAATTAGTGACTAAGTTCTGAGTTCTGAAAATTCATGTAAGTGAAAGGGAAGAGTGTTTTCCAGAGCCACTATTGATACATTGTTAACAAATGTACCCTAATCATACATTCATAATATCAATTACGTATCTTGACAGTCAATATAACAAATTCAAAAAACGTATCATTATCCACATGAGATTTGGGTTTGCCTAATTAAATATGGGTAATGACAATTTGTTGATTATATTTTAAATTTAAAACATACAAATCTGGGAAAAGATCTACGTCAAAACACTTCTGCAGTCAACATGTTGAAAATATAATCAATTTTAAACGCTCAAACAAAAAGTTTTATTGTCATACTTACTAACAACCGAGCTTTTCTCAAAACTATCATACTCATCAAGATACTGTCTGAGAGATTCATCATTATCAATGATTTCATCTTGTGCAGAAGGTGTACTATGCAAGAGACGCGGTGGAGTTCCACCTTGGTAAACCCATGAAGGTGATGATACACTGTAGTTTGGTGAAACTGTGTCTGTAACAATAGCACCAGTTTTATAGTGTGTATATAACGAGTATCATAATCAACCATTCGTGACTTAGGAAGAAATAAGCATTTTTTTAAATAATGACTTTAACAAGTTATAATCTTAAGTCTACATAATTATATTTTATAAATATAGAAACAAATTTATCTAAACAGTCACCATTCAACAGATAAAATATTTTAACCCTTAGCACTTGACTGTCGGGGGAGCCCCGCCAAACGTATATTGCAGTTTACTCGTCTATCGGGGGTCACCCAACATGATTTTCAAATGCCTATAACTCGTCTGCGGTGAAGCCCACAACATTCAATCTTTTACTGTTTGGTGCTACACTCTATTGATAATAATGTGTACTAAGTTGAAAATATCTAGGAATATGTGAATCCTATGATGAATATACGTTGTAAGCTGCAAGTAGGTTACAGTTTTGCAGGTTATTTGTTTACTCGTAGTTTGCCGTGGCTTCACGTGCAGTTAGTGATTCCGAAATTCCTGATCTTTTACTTGATCCTGATTTATTAGAATGTATTTCAGTTTAATAAACAAAATAATTAAACCAACAGGTATTTGTAAATATAACCAGTTTATTATGGGTGGTGTAGATTTAGCAATATAATGAACCGTGCAGTTTTACGAGACAAACAAATAAATTGTGGAGGAAAATGTTTTCCTGCCTATTAGATGTAGCTGTAGTAAACAGTTTTATTATCTATAATAACAAAAAAAAAAGGAAATGAGAGAAAATCCTGTTGAACAAAAATAGTTTTGCCAAAATTTGGTGAGGGAAAGCATTGGTGATATCAGGAATAACCCGTATAGTAAGAGGGACCATCAACTACTGACAAAGAAAAAAGACTGAATGGGAAATTACATTTAATCTTTTCAAATGATAAAAATAGATCTAAGGATTGTGTAGTTTTCAGTAACAGGAAGATAAAAGGAGGTAGAAGGGAAACAGTTTTTCACTACAAAACATGCGGCAGAAAACCAGAACTTCATCCGGAAGACTGTTTTCAAAGATATCATACTCTGCAAAACTACAAATAAGATAATAAAATCATGTACATACAGTATTAGTGAATAAAATTAGCTTAGTTTACTAAAATCATGTAAGAGAAAACAAAGTTTTCAATAAACAATAATGCAACTTGCAGGTGAGGAATTTGTCTCAATTTAATTACAAGTGGTGAAGCAAACCATGTTAAAAAAATCCGAGTGCTAAGGGTTAATACAGATAGTGATTTGATACATTCGTCTTAGTTATGCTCTCATCTTAATTCTTGAGATGCAAGTAGACATTTCATACCCTCGGCACATACAGTGGTAAAACTTTTCTGTACTTTCAGCACCAGAGATCATATATTCTTACCTACCTAATTCAGTCCACTCATCCCTATCATTCTCAACAGTTTTCTGTCACATAGTTAATATACCTTTTGACCCAATGGAGAGTAAGCTTCATTTAGGTATGCAACCCTGCACAAATATCGCTTTATCTCCCCTTTGTCCTGTGTCAGGGTGCTTTTACATCCCTATCTTAAGCCTACCAATATTTCCAAACCTTTCCTGTCCTTCACACACAATAATAGTTATACTGACTGATTGATTTAGAATTACATAAAATATTATACGAATTGATTATTTTAGACATAATATTCTGTCAAAAATTACTATATTTACTTACTGTCAATTTGGTCAGTAGAGTACACAGAAGAAGACAGCCAGCTATTGGAAGACAAGTTCATTGGAGTGATACAAAATGACTGATCAACGCTTGTGTTCGGAGCTCTTTGTGGTGTACTGCAAGTTTTGATGTAGTTTTCTGAACAACAATAAAATTATTATTTGTATAAATTGTGTGAAGTTAGCAATAGGTGGGTTTTGGTTAATGAATACATCATTCTTAGAGGTCATTCCTAAATTACCTAATGCTAAAATGGATGATTTTTAACCCCCCCTCCTCCTGGTAACGGTAGTTCAAACACCCCCTTCATAATAACGTACCATAGTCTTGCACTCCTTTACTGAATTAAGTCTAATTGTTTTGAATGCCGAATTTGTAGGCCAATAAGGAAGTATTTGGCATCAAATATGGCAATAAATATTATGGAAGTAATGAAAAATAAAAAGAATTTTGTTAAATAAATAAAACAGGAATAAGAAACATTTTTTTTTTAGTATATGACCTCACGAGTACTGGAAAACAAACAGGGGTTATAAAATTAAAATAAATTTAAAGTTATGTATAGCGTCAAGACAATATTAATTTTAACATAGATTGAAAATATTATTTTATAAAAATGTGACAAATTAATTTAAACGCAGAGTGATCAGCCCATTTATAACATTGTCTAAAGTCTATTCATCTCTCCATTCATCATGTATGCCTCGAGCTTCAGGAAAAGATATGTATACATAATAAGCCTAATTTTAAAATAGATCAAACTCCGCACATTGTTTACAAATACTACAAATTTCAAAAAAACTTAGTTTTATGTCGTGTTTAGCCCAGGGACTCAGAAGTCCATCAAACCTGGTCATGCGCAATTAAAATGTTGTACCTCTCATGATGAGTTATGACCGAGTGTGACCACGTTTCAGTGTACTTTTGAGTTCACTGGTTTGGCCTGAAAAGAAGTTGCCATCGAATTAAAAAAGTATATTTTCGTTAAAAACTGTTACTGATGAGTAACAACTGCTCTTTCTGTACAGGCCGCCTGATCATCATGCTATATACTGTAACGATACTGCACTGGAGGTTAAGGTTCCTCACATTTTTTCCCAATAATGCTCATAAATAGGAGGTTTAATGGAGTGCTTTATATACATGTTTTTCTTGTAAATAGATTTTATTTGAGTTTATTATTAATACTAAGTACATTTTACTTACTCAATAATTAAAATGGGGCAGGTTTTATTGAATAAAAAGAGATTTTAATGTAGTTAAAACTGAAATTTCAAGTTAGGTAATGCTACTGCATACCCCCTTCTTCTGTAACGAAAGATGTAGCCCCCTTCCTCCCCTTGCTGCGTTACGTAATTTAGGGATGGCCTCTTAATGCCATTGATGTAATACAGCGATTTAAGAGTTGCAACTCTAAGAGTTTTAGCATGCCAATGCCTAGTGTAATGTAAATGTTTACATTAAATCCATTTATAATGTTCACAAAATGAGACCACAAGCTAACAAAGTGTTCAGGTTAACCGGAGGCTTAATTGAGTTTAAAATAAGAAATAACTAAAAATGTGAGGTTAAAGCAACTGTTAAAATTGAATATATGAACAAAGTTTTGAACTGAATAAGATCTTGACACTTAATGAAAAGGCGTTTATACAATGACGAAAGATGAAAAGAAAGGCCACATATGCCAAGAAGATGGTTTGTCCACCACTAATTAAAAGCTGAAATAAAGCTAAAGTTTGCAAGGCATTCTTAGTGATATTGTAAAAGTCACACGAACCTTTTGAATTAGTCAAGCTTTGAATGAAGTAAAATAGGACATAAAGTAAATAAAGGGAGATTTACGCTGTGATTAATTAGGCTTTAGTTGCGCATTGATGCTACATAATAAATTTGACAGTTCTTCTAGAATGACTTCTGCTGTTTGTTGAATCATGCTGAAAGTTAGAAAATGGTAGAAATCGACACTACAAGTTTAGTCTGATTTAATTACTTCAAATATAAGTATATGGCTCTGAAAATATATATGATAATTAATGGTTCTCAAGTGCCTCTCTTTCTCTATTATCTCATCCGTATATTTTAGTTATAGACCAGATTGTATAGATTGTTTGTTCCATTTCTTTACTATTTTAACAAAACAACCTACATACATCAATTACAAGTAAGAGACTGAATTTAATTTATTTAAATTTGTTAAATAACATCTTTAAACATTTCTCACTAAAAGTGTATAGGACAAAGAATTACTAGTAAATTTTACTATAAAAAAAACCTCAGAAAATCTTTTAAAACAAGATTTTTTTTTCATCTTAAATATTAAGTAATAGATTACCTGAATCTTTAACACCAAGTAATAACTTCTGACTAGGTGTTAAAACTATAGGCTGCAATGTGGCTGTAGTCCAGATATAACGGCCAAAATGGAATATTGTATTCAGTGTCAAGAAACTAGCTAAAATGTTTTCAATTATATGAATGGTCGATGTGTAGAGTGGACAGGTATAAACGCTGAAAAAAAGTTATAAGTTACACTAAACTTGAATTTTTAACAATAAACTTACATACATACGTATTGTAACATTTTGGAATAGCAAGTAATAAAGGCACTATGTATAATATAATATAAATATGTAAGTAAATTCAAACCACAAAATAACCAATTATGAAAAAAGAGAAAAATGTAAACATAACCTAAATTGGCAAAATCGTAATATTTAATCACAAGTTTAGAACAATAACCACTGTAAAACAAACAATATAATAGAAACAGTTTAATGTGTAACAGTTTAAAAAGAACACTAAAACAATGTAAATAAAAGTAAAAGCCTTTAAGTGTTAAGAAAAGTGAAACCATTTTAAGATTTCACACAAGTTGACCAAAACGGGTTGGCGTATTAAGTAAGATGCGCGCGCATTGTGAATAGAACGAACAGCTGATGATTTAAACGTAGTTGGGAGATATAATATTTAAATGCAGTTACCTGCAGAGAAATTAAAATCTAGTTATTAAGAACATGATATGTACAAAAGGCAGTGAATACAGCATCCGTAAAGCCGGTAACAACAATTAAAAAAGGGAAATAGTTTGTTTTAGCCATTTTGAAATGCTTAGCTAGCGTGGCTTCAGTTCTTCACACCTACTCAAGCAAGACAGACGTGTTTCAGAATTGGCCAATAAAATTTGAAGAATTCAAACTTAGTGCGGGAGCGTTAGTCTCGAATTACATTAACACTACAAAATACTTTCAAGAAAATAAATTAAAACTATTTATTTAAAAAGATATTATTAAACATTTTGATAAAAGGCTGAAAAGTGGAATCTGCAATCTAAAACACTTGTATCTTGGCTAGATCCATTACTACATTTTGAAATTTTGCAATCAGACATTTATAAAAGAAAAGAAACCAGAAAATTTATTATAAAATTAAACTATAAAAGAAAACATTTAGAGAGAATATTAAGGAACAATTTTACTTAGAAACAAATTAATTTGTAACATAGTTTATAACATTTATAGATTAGATTTTTTTTGTTCTTGTACTTTAGAGTGCCAAATAAGACTTCAGTACTTAAAATTTAAAACCCACCAGATAACCCGATATTAAGGGAGCTTGTGCTAAACCAAAATTAAAATCAATTTAGGCTACATTAAATAAAAACTGTTGCTGCCCAAAAGAGAAATACAATTTAGAATAATAAGACTTATAATAATAGAGGAAACTATTAGTAAATTTGTAAAACTTTAAAAAAGAAAAAAATTTGTAATTTATTAATAGAACTTACAATTGTTAAGAAAGTGTTTTAAATGATACATTAAACTTGTTATAAAAAAAGAAAGCTCTAGAAAATTTATTTATCTTAAAATAAATTAGAAAAGTTACTAACCTACCTTGACTGAAATTATTATTAAAGAAAACATTTTAAAGAATTCATTCATATTATTACAATAAAAAAAATAAATTACAATATATATATATATATTGTAATGTAATTTATAAAACGCAGATTAATGATGTTTTAATATTATCAAATGAAGATATTTTATTTCTATTTAAACAAAAAAACTACTCAGGAACAATTCATTAACATTTATTATCACAATTTTATTTCAACATTTAAAAAATACACACAAAACAAAATTTTACAACTTAACAATTTTTAACAAAATAGGTTTAACTCTTTTTTCTTTTAATTTTAGAGTTACACAATTTTAATACCCTTGGCTATTTTTACGATCTCTTACAATCTCGGGGTTATAGCATGGGCTATATTTTTTTTTTAATTCTTAGGTTAATTAAATAAATTTTGAACAAACAATATTAAATTTTGAAATTAGTTTTAATAAATATTTTCCTGATGGAAAAACTTAAATTTTGAATATGCAAAAAGGCTAAACTATTTGAACTGGATTATTTCTTATTACTTACTATTAATTAACTACAAGATATTCTAATGTACAATTTTAAACTTCTCTATTATCTTAAAAGTCCACTAAAGTTATTTTTATAGCGCTATTTCTCAACTTAATAAATATCAAAATTCTGCTGGTCGCTTACGTAAAATTCCCGTTCTCTCCAGTTAGACATTTTACACACTTAAATTCTTTTTGTTTACTTCACATTATATTTCCACTGTATTATATTTTGAAATTCACTTCTCCTTAATTTAGTTTGGCCAATCTTCTTAACAAATCTTTATAATTTTGACGAAGTTCCTAATAAATAGAATTTTGACTGGTCCTGGCAGATCCGTCTTGTCGCGTCCCCACGCTATCTCTGACTAAACTAAAGCTTCGTTTTACTTTTAGAATTGTTAAAGAAAAATATGGCGGCTTCTCCTTCTAAAAAAAACACCTGTTGCCTGTAATTTTGTTCAATTTCATCTCACTAAAGTCTACTGCCCATTTGACTTATTTCTTTACTTTCACATCTGTTTTACAGCTGATTATACCAACAAGGACGAGCTTGTTTTCAATGGCGTTTTAATTTGGTTAAACTTTGGTTGAAACTTACTGTTTCAATTTTCCTATTCTTAACAAATCTTCCAGTGTTTATTTAATTAATATTATTAGTGTGTGAAGTGTCTTTGTGTTTTACTCTTGTAATATTTTGAATTGTGTGTGTTTTGAGCCGAATTCATAGAAACATAACCTTCCAATCTCATTGTTTACAATCGTATTTCACTTTCTCCTTCAAGTAATTACTTATGCCCTATGTTACTAATATTTACAATTTTGTTTGAATATAATTATTATTAGATTATCTTGTTTTAAATTCTATTCCATACAACAAACCTCCCCATGCATTCACAGTTCAAACATCTTATTTACTAATCTAGGCTTTTACCCCAATTTAGTTTCAATTCTAACCTAACCAATCTTTTAATGAATTTCTTTTTAAATTTTGTGTGAGTTATTTCTAATATATTCTTCCAATTCTTAAATAATATTATATAGCCCATTCTATAAATGTTACAATATATATATATATATATATATATATATATATATATATATATATATATATATATAACAAGCTAAACTGTTTTACTTCTAAATTTTAACATTAAAAATATTAGTTATGTTAGTTTTTAAGAAAAGTTTGAGAACTAACTGCAATGTTGTTTTTACTTACATATCGTACAGAAGGACTGCTAGGAAAATGGCATTAATGCTTCCCCAAAATAAACTGTTTTTCACTCTCTTCACAGACTGTGTGATGTGCAACGTTTGCTCCATTTCTGGTGTAACAGTTCCTATTCCAGAATCTACGTTCCTGAACATAGATGCATAAAACTTCTTAAAATATAATTAAAACAGTAGCCCTTGTCATTTAAGCACTGACTTTATCTTGTGTATATAGTGGAAATACAAAGCACAGACAATTCTTAAAATTTGCCAAAAGCATCATCTAAGGCCAACGTATTTTTAACAATCTTTTTCTGCGTTTATATAAAAATAACGATTGAAAAATAATGTTAACAAATAACATTTAGAAATTAAATATTAACCTTAGCACGCTTTTTTTTTACTTCTTTGCACAAGCATCCAGCTTCAAGAGTATCAGATAGCTAGATGTCCACGGTATATTATCCTTGCCAGCCCCCAATGCTTCTTGTTTATGAGAATATCTTGCCATGTTGCCCCTTCGGCTCTCAGAAAGTCCCTCATTGTTATGGGATATGTGCAGTCAAACAAAATGTGCTTTACGCTTTCATCTTCACCCTCACAACATAATAAACTATTTGCTGAATAAGAGAGACTAAATAAATTTTCAATTTGTTTAAAGCTCTATTAAAAATCCTTCATGTCTGTAAGAATGAAAAAAAAATAAAAACAATGTTTGTTAGTTTTTTTACAAATTTTTTATGACCTAAAGAGATTCAAAAGTGTTTTTGAGAATGGTAAATTTGGAAATATTCGTTTGAGTGTTGATGTGGGTTAGATAAATAAGTCTCATATATGTAACAAATGTATAAAGTTAACAAAAAACGAAAAACCCAGAATGCAAAGACAAGACCACAGCACGCTCAGGGGATGAGTGACTAATGGATTCTGAGAACTCATGTCAACCCGCACAATCATACTTCATAAAAGGTGCTCGTTACTATAACAAATAACATATGGCCAAATATGATAAACATAGTGTTGGTATACTATGCCGACATTATTCAGGACTCTATTTATCAATTTTTTAAAACTTCAATATCATAATACAGATATCAAAAGTTATAAATGTGAGATCATATGTGTTTGACTTATTAAGACATCAGCATGCTAAGAATTAGAACTAATTGGTAAAAATATATTTTTATCTTCTAAGACATAAAGTAATTCTTGCTAGATAAAAAAATGTCTTACCATAAAAGTGTCTGCCATATAAAACGATTGAAACACAACTCAGGTACAATGAAGAATTTTTTATTTTGATTGGTTGTGTATTGATAGGTTAGGTTTGGTTTGGAAGGGTGGTGATTCTTGGAAACAGTAGGGTTATGTCCACAATTACAATTCCTGTTGAAACAATCAGTTTTATTTTCAAATCAAAAAATGCCTTAGATGTTTAGCTTTCTTTAATATTAATTTCATAATAATAATTAATCACTTTAACATTAGTTTATGACTTTCCGAACTTTAAATTTTGTAAATTTGTAAAAACTTACTGAGATAGAACGTTTTTGATCGCTATGTGGCGATCTAAAATTTAAACTTCGGATAGTCATAAACTAATGTTAAAGTGATTAATTAAGTTTCATCGAACTTCATGAACTACAAAATTCAAGAGTTTATAATAATGCTATGTAAAATAGAATAACATTCAATAAACTAAAAATTAAATCATCAAACCATATAAATAAGAATTACCACCAAAATAACAAATATGAATCAGTGACGGCATAACTGTACTATACAATCAAAAGAAAGTGACTTGATTAATTCTCTAGTTCAGCCTTACCAACATCACACTGAAAATGATTTTAAAGCCCTTATTATTTCCTTGTCATATTTATGGTTATTATCATAAGTCAGCAGTTGTAAAAATTGTTACATCATTTTGATAATTATAAGTATTAAAGATCTATTGACAACAGACTGAAGATGAAATGTTTCATAATAAAATATGTGGTCGTGAATGAAAATATCCTATTTATTTTAGATATACTCTTTAAATTTTAAAGTTATAACTATCTGATAGTTTACCAAAATGAAGTGAGTGAAAAACTATGCCCCCAAAATCAAATGAAAAGAGGAAACAGAAGATATCATGTAAGGAAGTTATGAAGTACCATATATATTAAACTTTAGAGGTAAGAAATAGTTAGAAATAAATAATTATTTGTTTATAATTTGAGATATTTTTTAATTTGGTAATTATTCCGACGTGCGACTACCGCTATTTTCGTGAATTTGTTTTACTTTTCTTATGTATTTTTACGTCCTAGACACGAATCCAACATTATTTTTTGTCGCTGACACCGTTTTTTTAAAATATACTTAAAAAACATAACCTAAACTAACCTTTATTGACGTACGACTAACGCTATTCTCGTGAATTTGTTTTTACTTTTCTTATGTATTTTCACGTTTTTACATATGTACGTTCCCTACATTTTTATGTATTTTTGTGAAAGTTACTTTATTTCACATTTTAAATGTTAGATTGTAATGACATGGCCTATACCGTGAACCGAGCGCGCAGTTGCTGCAGCGCACTGCACTACGTCTAGATCTGTAATTTTATACATTACTATATACCTACATTATACCTACAAAGTATCCAGTCAGGTTAGATTTATTAATAATTTTATTCAGAATTACTATCTATTTTTATTAAATTATAACCAAATCTATCTTGACTTGATACTTCATAGGTTTATTTTAATGTAGGTAATGTAGTAATGTTGTATAAAACTATAACCAGATCTATCCTGACTGATTACTTTGTATGTATATTTCAATATAGGTATTTTGAATGGTAAAATTATAGTAAAATTTAATATAATTATAACCAAATCTATCCTGACTGGAAACTTTGTAGGTAGTCATTCTCGTAGGTAATTCACAAAAATAGCGGTAGTAGCACGTCTGAACTTACGTCAATAAAGGTTATGTTTTTTAAGTATATTTTAAAAAAACTGTGTCAGCGACAATTATTAATGTTGGACTCGTGTTTAGGACATAAAAATACATAAGAAAAGTAAAAAAAATTCACGAAAATAGCGGTAGTCGCACGTAGGAATAATTACCTTTAATTTTGTAATTTAATATTTAAAATATATTTTAATATTTGCAATATTATATTAGTCTAAAGTGTTATATTAGGTTTAAGATAATCTTACTGGGATCAAAAGTTTCAAAACTACACTAAGTGATATAGGAATATCTTTATGTGGGGATACTTTACAGTAGGAATACCGTTATAACTTTTGTGTGTTATAAAGTTATTTTTGTAATTTTTAAAAATTTATTGGCAAGTTTTAATTTCTGCATGCTCCTTAAACTTTATGAACAATTAGGTATAATTTTTTTGCCAAAATCAATAACATCTGAATACTGACAATTACCAAAATGTTAAATTTTTGGACATCATGTAAAAGTTTTATTTTTTAAATCTTGAGGTAATTTTAATTTTTTTGCAATATCATTCTCATCTAGAAAGTAAATGGAAACAGGTTTTTAAAGACTAAACCTATCTCAATAGGATAATTTGTAACTAGTTTTTTTAAAAAGGTAATTGTTTACCTTAATCACATAAGCGATTTTAGCAAAAAACTTTACCGTCCGATGCAGAAACTCATAATGAATACCAAAATAAATGAAAACACATTCACTTATGTTCCAACTAATTACAATTTTGGAAAAAAATTATTTAACACCCCACCCGTTCCACGGTCACCTAACACTTTACAAAATCACTGTTTTACCTTAATTTTGTTACCTTGAAACTAGCAAAATGCCTTGAAAAGTATCTATGTTATTATTTATATATTTTTTTATTAACACAGAAGGTTAATTTTTTATGATATTTTAGTTGGAGTTACGTTTTTGGGCACGCAGTAACAGTGCACTGTACTATGTCTAGACATACCCTATGAAATATCCAGTCAGGATAGATTTAGTTGTTATGTTATACAACATTACTATATGCCTTTATTTAAATATAGAAAACAAATTTACACATGTAAGGTATGATATTGACCAAAAAATATTACTAGCCCATGCAGAAACTCAACGATTATTTTAATATAGGTACATGGTAATGTATAAAATTACAACCAAATTTATCCTGACTGGATTCTTCATAGGTATATTTCAATATAGGTGTATAGTAATATTGGAAAAAATTACAACCAAATCTATCCTGACTGCATACTTTATAGGTATATTTATGTATATAATTGTAAGTTCACATGGATAAAGTAAACAATTAACTTTAAAAGTAGCTCTATTCAATTGTAATACATAAAACACCATTAAAATTGTAAAATAAAGAAACCGTTTATATAATTTGGTTTCTCCAATTATGTAAATTGCAAAGTAGGTTTCCCTTACTTTGGCCAATTACATTGAGGTTATGTTTGTACTACTCTTTTGTTTAAAGTAAAATATTTTGATTGCGAAATTAAAATCACTTTCATCATATTTAGACTGTCGTTTTAAGTAGCAATGAAAATTAAAGTTGTGAAAATGAAAACAAAAATCTACATACAAGCTCTCTTTCTCAAGTATTAGGTATATGTGATCAACATGAAGAAATGTTATACAGTATATATCTAGATTAAGTATAAGTTCTTTAACAACTCATTTTAATAAAACCTAACTTATGTTTGGAAATACAAATATTTACCTCATTTTGTTTTAGATCTATTAAAAACCAATATTACTATAAAATCATAAGAAAACCTGGAGTTACTCTTAACCTAAACAAACTCAAATTCAAATCAAGCCAATCACGATCATTAAAATCGCTACCACTGAGATAAGTATTACCTTGACTTGAATTATCAAGGAAGCATTATTTGTCTATGATCACATGTTAAATTAAATATAGTACTAAAAAAAGGAGAGGTAATTAAAATCTGTTTGGTTTTCACTGTAAACCTAATTGTACAAAAAATTCAGTGAGAAAAACTATCACTAAAAATGTTCCAACAATTTATTTTTTTGCAACAAAAAAGTGCTCCATTGAAAAATATTACAATTAAAAGGTCAATGTAACTTTTGTAAATATGGCGAAAAAATACAATTGTTTGATTTTAATGCTATAGTATAATTGTATAAATGTCTTGAGGATTATCTCATTGATATATATATATATATATATATATATATATATATATATATATATATATATAGGCAATTTTGTAAATATTTACAAGTGTTTAGGAAAACTAGTAGCTTACGTAAAGATGGAATCAACAAATATGGACATTATTTTTGTTAAAATACCAATTTTATCACTTACAAACACATTGTTGCTACAAAAAATATCATTACCTTGCAGTGGTATTTGAAAAAAATTACAGTATTCAGTCACGTCATTTAATCATAAATTAATTTATATAATATAACTTTGTCATATAATATATTCATGAGGCGTGTTAAAAAAAAACATATAGCCTATACCACTTAGTTGTAAAAAAGTAAATTGTACTTATATATTTAACCAATATAACTTTGTAGCATATTAATAACAGTTTATATTTAATAAAAATAACTTTAATTGTAGTTTAAACTATAAATAAGGAATATCAACTCAAGAAACTCGCTCCAGCTGAAAAACATAGGCAAGGTAATGACTTTACCGTTGTAAAAGGCATTTAAAAATAGCGCCCACTGTAAAGAAAGTATACACATAAAAACCTAAGTTTAAGGACGAACGTTAGTGTATAACCTGATAAATTAAGTTACAAGTTAATCAAAAAAATAAGTTCGATCGTATCTTATTGGATGCAAATTAAATTTATTCATTGAAAATTTTAAAAGTAAGATTATTGTTTGTGCGTATGAGCATGATTTCTTAACCTGCACAATGTTGTAACTACCATAAATGTAAATATATGAAAATAAAAGGTAAGTATAGTTTTAATGAAGTTGATTTAAAAATGTTTTAGGCTGTAAATGACTCGTTTTAATGTGTAGAACACGAATGTCTACTTGTTATTCCGCGTAAAATACGGAAAGTTACTTTTTTTGCACATTTTAAATGTTAGGCTGTAATGGCATGTAGGTCTAGCGTGAACCGGGCGCGCGGATGCTATAGCATACTGCACTACGTCTAGATTTGGTTGTCATTTTATACAACATTACTAAAAATATACCTATGAAGTACCCAGTCAGGATAGATTTGGTTATAATTTTATTCAATATTACTATCTACTAATTTTTTTTTAAACCAACGTCAATAAGACAATATTTTTACCAAATAAAAAGTTATACTCATAAAATATGAATTTCAAGATAGGTGGACCTAGTTGAATTTCATATTTTCTTACAACAGGAGGTAATATTCTTAATAGGGATTTCTTAGTAAAGGAAATGTGTTCTGTTTTTTTTTCATATTCACATTTTACTTAGAAATATATTCTAAAACAAGATGAAAGTTAATTCAGTCGTCTTAGACCAATTCTATATAAATTTATCTAAAACCAGTATTAAAATTTTAAAAATTCAAATATAACCTCAAAGTTTTAACCCATGAAAATAAAAACTAAAACTGTTTTTATAAAAATGACCACTGTTTTATTCTAAAATTTTAGCATTTATACTTAATGATGACTAAATCTTATACAATTTAACTCACCACCTGCAGTTTTGTTCGAATTTGTATATGTTACTACTTAATAACAATAGAAATTTAAGGGTGACTATTAAGATAAGCGAGTACCGCTCTGAACAGTGAAATTTTTTAATTCCTGGTCAATTTGGACAGGAATCTGAAGTTATTTTTTACGGCAAACATAAAATAACCTAATCCAACCTGACCTGACATAAGTGCTCCCCTTAGAGGTATTTTGATGGGTCGAAAGTTGATATTGCACAGAGTTGGTTTATGTTCATTTTGGTTTGCTCTTTTCCAGCCTATTTTTGGCAATGAAACAACCTTCCCACACCTCAATTAGAACTAATCCGTGATATTCACGATGTTATTGCACTTCAATTGCCATTGAATGTTATTGTGTTCGTCGCCAGCACGTTGTGCAAACATAAGGCCTCAATGACCCGCTTTTCATCAAACAAACAAGCTTCAAAAAATACTTGCAAGTTAGTTTGTAATCCTTGAATTTTGTAGTTCATTACATCCCGGTGAATCTTAATTAATTACTAGAACAATAGTTTATGACTATCCGAACTTTAAATTTTGTAAATTTGTTAAAACTTTTAATGAGACAGAACGTTTTCGATTGCTATGTGGCGATCTTCATCAGTGTCTTCTGCTTGGAGATGTCGGGTCAAGCGGTGACAGTTTTCGATAGTAGCAGGCGGTTAGGCAAGCTATCGATAGGAAAGGCAGGTTTTTGATAGTATCAAAGAGTATGTGTGATTTGTATTGTGTTTGTTCGTTTAATATGTTTGTACTTTGTGTTTTTGTATGTCTGTAAATTTCATATCGTTCTAGTGTGTTGAGATGTGGTCCTTTTTTGTTGATGTGTAGGATTTCTAGGTTATGGTAAATGTCTGTGTATTTGTGTCCTGTTTCTTTTATGTGATTGTAAAATGTTGAGTTGGTGTTCTGTTTGTGTTCCTTCACTCTTTGTTTAAAGCTGCAACCTGTTTGTCCAATGTTGAATTTGTCACAGTTTAGTTTGTATACCCATTCCTAAAATAAATTTAAAAAATTTTTATAATTAAAGTAATAATTAACAAATAACTTGTATTTATAAATAATGGTATTCACATTTTTATACAATTAAAAAATAAAGTTCCTTGTTGTAATCATCAACTAACTAAGTGAATACTTTAGGGCTTACTTGCTGACAAGTTTTGAAACTATCATTCCTTTTACGAAGCAAAACCCCTATTGGCAGCGTCCCGTAAGGTATAAAGGTTATCGGCATAAGAGATTTATGAGTGTAGTGGGGATAGGTTCAGTTGATTGTTTACTATGTAATGGAACAGACTGTTGGCTTCAAAGTATGTGTGGTCATTTAATTTATTTCCTTTATCTGTTGTGTAATATTTGTATATTTTGTATTTTTCCATAAATGTTAGTTTTTTACTTTGGTTTAATATGTGGAAAACATTTAAATTAGTATGTATGTCCATGTATGTGTGTTGAGAGTTTTTCAGGTGTATTGCGTAGCTGGATTTTGAGTTTAGGTTGTTTGTTTTGTTGATGTGTTTATTGATGCGTGTGTTGAATGATCTACCGGTTTGGCCGATATAATAGCTGGGACACTCGTTACATGTTATTTTGTATATATCGGATAAATTGTACTTGTCTGTTTGTTGTTAAAAGGGTTGTATATATTGTCCTAAAGTGTTAGTTGTTTTGTATGATATTTGGTAATTACGTTTTTTGAATGTGGAAGCAATTTTGTGTTTCTGTTGTGATAAGTGAGGGATATCTATTAGTGTTTTGTGTTGTTTGTTTGTGTGGCCATTTGGGGATGTTGTTTATATTTAATTTTCATGAGAATGTTGTCTATAAATGGTAGCCGTTTTGTGGAGCGATGTATTTTATTGCATTGAGTTCTTCATCAGTCTTTTTGTAGCATAGGTATATTGATTAGGCAGTGTAACATATGATTAAATGCAATGTGTTTGTGTTGTGTGGGCTTGAGTATATTTATACAAACACTACGCAACAGATAATATATTAAATGACCACACACACTTCGAAGTCAACACACTGTTCCATTACATATTAAACAACCAACTTATCCTACCCCCACTACACTCATAAATCTTATGCCGACAACCTTTATACCCTGCGAGACGATACCAGGAAAGGATTTGCTTTGTAAAAGGAACGATTGTTTTGTAGCGTATCAGCAAGTAAGCTCTTAAGTATTCACTTAGTTACATATTATTTAATTATAGTATAAAAAAAGTTTTTTTATCAAGAACAAACACATAAGAAAATAATACTATTTATACAATAAACATAATTTATTTGAAATATAATAAACATTAATTATAAATTCAATACTTTAAGCAAAACCATCTTGTTTTTCTTACAGGATAGATACAATAATAAAGATTTAATTTATTATATAATACATTTAAAAAAACAAATTTAAAATCAAACAAAACATCTAAACTTCTACAAATATTTATGCTTTAGTGAACTACAAGTTTTTGACTGCTGTATTTTCAATATATCCTCCTTTGAGAAAAGAGTTAGTATGGCATTATAGTTAGCAATTAATAGACAATTAAAGAATTGCTTTTATAAAACTGACAAACCATAATGGGCATTTTTACATCTTGACAATTTCAATAGTTTAGTTTTTTTTTTACTAGATACTTGGCAGACTTACCTAGTGGCAATAGTTCAAAACTGCAATCTCTTGAAAATAAATTCCTAAATAAGCTTTAAGCTCAACTAAAACTTGAAAAAAAAATAAATAAATAAAATTATATATATATATATATATATATATATATATATATATGAAGTTAATATATTACTATGTAAGTAATTTTATCCACCATTAAGTGCAATAATTTTACCTTGAGTGATGAGGCACCTTTCGGTCAATTGACTATTGTCGAATCACTATGGATAACGTTAAATATATATATATATATATATATATATATATATATATATAAATACAGTATCATGTATTTATAAAATAAAATTTATCACTAACACAATAAAGTGAGCATATCATAATTTTTTAAAACTGATTAAAAAACACTAATTCTAAATTACTGTATTTCAATTTTTAGTTTTTTAAAAGGTGTTATAAAGACGATATAGATTTTGTTTTTTAATTTTTTTTTTTTTTTTTTTATTAAAACTGGTCATTTCTGACCAACCATTAATTTACATTTGATAATTAGATTTTAGCTTTTATTACAAAGAATCCATTGATTTCTATTGTATCTTGTTTGATGTTGGAAGCCAACCGGCGTGAGGAAGAGTATTGTTGTCACTCTTGTCGTTCAACGAGTTCAAATGGTTTTGTCCTTTTGAGTCGTCTTGTCAGGTGGTTGTTGTCGAGAAGTCTCAGTGCCTCAGGATTTTCGTGTTGAGTGAGCCGATTTACGTGTTTGATGGCGTTCTGTTTTATGACTTCCTCGACCATGGGTACACTAAGATCGCAATGCAAGTCACTGTTACGCACATACCAAGGAGCGTTGGCGATGTTTCTTAGTACTTTGTTCTGGAAGCGTTGTATCCCTTGTATGTGACATTTGCTGGCACAGCCCCAAAGCTGTATACCATACGTCCAAACCGGTTTGAGGATTTGGTTATATACCAATAGCTTGTTGTATATTGATACCCGTGAATTTCGACCGAGTAGCCAATACATTTGCCTGTAGCGAGTCTGGAGTTCTGTGAGTTTTATTTTGACATGCCTGACCCATTTGGCTTTTGCATCAAGATTCATGCCGAGATATTTAGCTGAATCATGATATGGGATAACACTTCCATTCATTTCGAGCCTCTGAGGGTTTGGGATCCTCTTGTTTGTAAAGTTCACATGGACTGCCTTCTGGTCGTTAAGTTTGATGCGCCATTTCTTGGTCCAAGCCTCAACTGAATCGTTTGATCTTTGTAAGCGTGTTGTCGATTCTTGAACGGTTTTCGCTGTCGCTGCGTTTGCTGTGTCGTCTGCGGAAGTGGCCGTGATGACGTTGGCTGTTTGCGGAAGATCACTGGTGTACAGCAAGTACAGGATTGGTCCCAATATGCTGCCTTGTGGGACTCCAGCTTGTATTTCCTTGAAGTCAGAATACGTAGATTCGTGGTTTACTCGAAACAGTCTGTTCGATATGTACGATTTCAGTAGATTCACAAACTGGGCTGGCAGAAACATGTTGAGTTTGTGAATCAAGCCTTCATGCCAAACTTTATCGAAGGCTTGTGAAACATCCAGGAAGACAATCGAGCAGACCTCCTCACCTTCCAGTGCTTTTTCAATGATGTCAATTAGTCGATGCACCTGTTCCACCGTAGAGTGTCCTCGCCTGAATCCAAATTGATGGTCGGGCAGTAAGTTCTTTTCCACGATGATAGGTTTAAGCCTGTTGAGAAGCAGCTTTTCAAAGAGTTTTGACATTATGGGTAGAAGTGATATCGGCCTGTACGACTTGACCTCTGTTGCTATTTTGCCGGGTTTCAGGATCATGATCATCTCCACCACTTTCCATGTTGCAGGGACGTGCATAAGTCTAAGGGACGCATTAATTAATAATAAAAACATTTTTAGTCCTTTTGTTGTCAGTTTTTTCAGCACTAGTCCTGTGATTAAATCGTATCCTGGTGCTTTCTTCGGGTTCAAGTTGTATTTTAGTTCTCGTTTAAGCTCTTTTAATGTCACTTTTTTAATAATTTTAGACTGATTATTAGTGTTTAGGTGAAGTTCTTCTTCATTCGGCTTGAAGATGTTTTCAAGATGATCTCCAAACGTGTTAGCTTTTTCTTGGTCCGATCTTGCCCATTCATTGTTCTCTTTCAGGATGGGTGGTACATGATGGATTTTCCTTTTCAGTCTTCTCGTTGTTTTCCAGAGGGAATAGTTAGTGTTTTTGTCTGCAGGCAGATTCTCGAGGAAGGAGTTTGCAGAGTCTTCTCTCAGTTGGTGGATCAATCTTTTGATTTGTTGGGATTCTCTATTGAGATGATTTTTAACGACGGGATCTCTTGTACGCTGCCATTTTTGCCTGGTTCTTCTTTTGTTCTTTACTAGGTTTCTTACTACCATAGGGTAGTTGTATCCAGGTGTTTTATGAGTAATTGTTCTAGTGTTATCCCACTGCTTGTTGAATAAGACTGGTAAATTTTGTCACCGCCTCGTCAAGATGATCCCCAGTAGACAGGTCAATGTCGAGGGTAATTCCCTGATCTAGTTGTAATTTAAAACTTTCCCAATCCGTAGTTTTATTGCATAAAGTCGGTTTCGCTGGCTTTTTGATGATAGTTTCGCTCAATGTCATGATGATCGATGAGTGATCCGAGTCCAAGTCATAGCTGTCCTCCAAGGTAATGAAATTTGCCGCAAATTTTCTGGTTATGAAAAAATCCAGAACGTCTGGGGTCTTGTTTCTGTCTGTAGGCCAGTAGGTCGGTTTCCCAGTTGAATGTACTTTACATCCAGTTTTTTCTATTGCATTTTTAAGTTCTCTCCCTTTTGTATTATCCAATCGGGAACCCCATAGGGAATGTTTGGCGTTAAAATCGCCTCCAAGGACGAATCTCTCTCCTAGATGTCGGATTATCATTGTGTAATCGTCTTCTTTTAGGTTATGTTTCGGGGGGAAGTAGACTGCTCCCACTTTGAAGTTTTGTTTCATTGACGAAATGCTTAACACAGTCAGCTGAGCTTCCTCTTTTCGAATGTTGAGATCCTCATTGTACTTCAGGTTGTTTTTGATGAAGATTGCACTTCCTCCATGTGCCCGATTGTCTGGGTGAGTGGTATGGTGGGTATTATATCCATTTATTTTAATGTATTGTTGGTTAGAGAGATGAGTCTCTGAGATGAAACAGATGTCAATTTTATTTTCATAAAGGTAGAGTGAGAATTCTTCTTTGCTGTTTAGAATGCCGTTTGCATTCCAGGTACCAATACGTATGTTTGTATGATCCATACTTATTTTTTGGATTTGTTTTTATTGGCTGGAATCTTACTCCCGAGGGCATTTAATTTGTTTGATAGCGTTCTGTTTGATCTCTCTAAGGTCTCAAACTTCTGCATCATGCTTTTCATCATACTCAGCACCTCATTGCTGTTGGTGTTTTGATTAGTAGTGATGTTTTGCTCATTTGTACTTTGTCTGTTGCTGCTCAGTGCTTGGGCATAAGTCAGGTTTTTGGCAGTTCTTGGGTCTGTCAGTTTCTGTTTCCTTGCCGCGTTTCCTGCTGTTTCAGTGTGTACTGGTTTTTTGATGAGCTTTTCACGCATTTGTTGGAGTTTGATTGGTACTTCACATCCCCTGTAGTTGGCCGGGTGGTTACTTCCACAGTTAGCACATTTGGCTTCTACATTTCTAGGTTTCGTACAATCTATAGTAGGGTGCTTGCCTGCACATTTAACACATCTGTGAGTTTTGTTACAGAAGTTTTGTGTGTGCCCGAACCCTTGGCATCTCTTGCACTGAGGAATCATTTTATTTATTCTCAACGCTTCAATTGAGATCTTCATGTTACAGATGTATCTGATTTCATAAATCCTTTTCATTTCAGTTCTGGGACTAAAAGTTAGCATGAAGAGAGGAAGTTTTTTATATTGCTTCTCACCTTCTTCATCTCTAGTGAGCCTAAATTTTTGCTTAACATGACAGATTTCAAATCCTTGATCCAAGAGATCACTTTTGATACCGTTTTCACTTGTTGAGACATGTAGGTTTCTCGCCATCACTTTAATGCACCTTTCTTGCTTATTTTCGAAAGAGTACCATTCAAATCCTTCCAGTTTCATTATCTCTGTCACTTTTCTATAGTCATCACTGTTATCAACATTTATTTTCACTTTATTGTCACTCATGCACATAAGTTTATGGTTGATGCCATATAAGGCTTTGTTCAGTAAGGATATGCTGTCAGTGCAGATGATCACTGGTGGTGGTTTAACTGCTTTGGTGGTTTTTTTCTGTTGGGTTTGGTCTTTATTATTGTAATTTTTCTTTGGGGTGGCAGATTTGGTTCTTTTTCTGTTTTCGTTAAGTATCCACTCTGTTTCTCCTTCTACCATTTCCTCTTCTTCATCCCATGTAGGATACTTAAAGGGAGAATAGGGCCCGGAGCGTTCTTTAACCTGGGCTGGATTACGTTCCACACTTAGTTGGGTACTTACAGCGCGTAGGCTGAAGTCTTTATTTTGATTTTCCCCTTGCAGTGTTGCAATTACATTATTAGCCTGCATTAATTGATTCTCTAGTGTTTTCACTTGGCTCACTAGGAAGTTAACTTGCTCTTGAAGAGCGTGGAGCTGTTGTTCTGGGGACATATGTGGGCCGATTGATTGATTCATCGGCACAAGTGCCTGCGTCATAGATGTATTCTGCACAAGCATTGTCGGGTCTTGACTGATTGGCTGAGTCGCCGTCATTCGTTGCTGCGCTTGAAAATTATTCATAAGGATCTTATTACTAAGGCTAGCATATATACGGTTACTAGCCGTGTCACAGAATAAAATGTTTGTGCTTTATCAGCACTATGTCCGGTCATATAAAATTATTACTAAACATAATTTGTCCAAGATTGTTCATTAATTTTAAATAAAACTTATAAATTAACTTATATTTGCTCGCCAGAATTTAATGCAGAACAATATGCGTCTATAACATTACTCAACGAATAAAGTTTGCATTATTAGACCTATTATCTAAACTTAGCTGCAATAAAGCCAGTCCAAACATATAGCACAAGCCTTATCTCTTCCTTCTCTTATCTGCTCCACTCACAAACATCCGCACTCCACGAGAGTCGAACAGAGACTTGTTTTTTAATAACATAAATAAAGTTAGCAATTTTTTGTTGTCTTTTTTGTGGTTTTCTTTGTCTAAACCAGTGGTTCTCAACCTGGAGTATGTGAACCCCTGGGAGTTTGCAGTGGGTTGCTGAGGGGTTTGTGAAATGAAGAATTGTAATGGTGGATAGTAAATTGAATTATTTGAGCTCTGGTTTGAAGAGTAGTTGTTTTTTCGAGATACCCGATTCCGCCTGCCATACAGGTTACATGACAGCGATAGGCTTTAATGTTTAGCTTACTTATTTTTCAACAATCAATAAGGTCAACCTCAGCTTTCAGATAAGATCTATGACAATCTTCAGAGTATCAGCTAAGATGGAATCTGTGATGGAAAAGATTGACTTTTGGAGGTCCTGTATTCTTCAGGGTCAGACAGAAGTACTTGGCGTTACACAAATTCTTGAAAAAGAATAGGTTGAAACTTTCTTGTGATGTTAAACAGCAAATCATTTTAATGGGATTTGATCACTTGAAGGGATTAAAATCATCATTTGTGAGATACTTTCCAAAGCTTGATAAGCTATTCACTGGATTCAAAATCCTTTTTCTGAAGAAATCTTTCAATGAGCACAGTTGGATATTGCACAAAAATAAAGTCTGATTGAAATGTCTAGAAAGGGGGTGAGTTGGTTGGTACTCGCCCTACCCCTGGAGACTATTAAAAATAGTTACTGAACGCCAACATTAGCTTTCCTTGAGACAGTCCCATGATACTGCTATCAAGCCTCTCAATTAGTCTTTCTCAAAACTCTCGTTATGATTCACTATTGGTGAGGCAAGAGCATCTAGACAGATTGAAAGTTATTTTTTGGAATACCCAAGGACACAGTATTAAATAAATACAACAACATTTTAATGTTGACAAACATCTCACATTGAGATTTAGAGATGTGGGATACTTAAAAGATTTGAACTATGGTACCCTACCAGGACACTCACAACTACATTCCAGCGATGCCAGAAGGAAAGCTAAACAGTATAAAGAGCACATAACAATCGATCCCACTAAAACTTACAGTAAAAAGACAAAGTGCACAAAAACCAGTAGGGCTTGACATGAATCACGTTTACATTAGTATATGACTATCCTAACTTTAATTTTTTAAAACCTTACTGAGACTTATCGAAAACGTTATGTCTCGGTTTTTACAAATTTATAAAATTAAAGTTAGGATAGTCATAAAATAATGTAATAACGATTGATTAAGTTTCACCAAATGGACTACAAAATTCAAGAATAAATTAGTTATCATGCACTGGAATGCTAGATCGTTGAGATGGATAGCTGATGAACTCAAGAAAGTTTTACAAGTAAAGTAGGTGAAAATTGTTTGTATTCAAGAGTCCTCCCTTTCGCAAAAAACCAAACACCATCCTCGGTTTAGAGATTTCAAAATGTTTCATGTCTCAAGAGCAGACAGAGGAGGTGAAGAGCACATAGACACTAGTGGAGAACTAGTGACACTAGTCCATGACTCGACAGTAATTGATAATGAAGAAGTCATTGTTACATAACATGGAAGTTGCCAAGTACAAAATAAAATTCAGTAACAGAGTTACATTCACTCTTTTAAACGTATATATTCCTGATCATTGTATAAAAAAAGATGACCTTAACAGTTTGCTTTTAATGAAAAAAAACGTATTATTGGTCGGAGATTTCAACAGTAAGCATGTGAGCTGGAACAGTGGCACGGGAAATCAAAATGGCCATATTCTGTACAACTGGCTCCAAAATAACAACCGAATATTAGTAAATACAAAATTGCACCAACTTTTCAGTCAACATCAACAAACACTCTCAGCACATTGGATTTGACCATTTCAACGCCATCAATATGGGGAAAGATTTCGAACTGGCATGTGGGCTCGGATCTGGGCAGTGAAAATTTCCCAGTTTATTTCGAATAAGAAGAAGGGAATAAAGTAGAGAGAAATAACATTACCAAGAATTACACACCACAAATGGATACAACACAACAATGATTGATAAATTATACAACTGCTGAAAAACAAACTCAATAACCCAAATACAAATACACAACACAACAAACCCATAAAATACTAACCAATACCATACAGATCATCCGAAACCCTAAATCTAACCAACACACTATTAAAATACAATTACAATATAGCCTAGTCTAGACACAATACTCTCAACAAACATTTTAAGTCCAACAACAAAATCAACGACATTTACAATGCCGCTGGAGTTTACAAACTAATTAATCACTTAATAGTTTATGACTATCTGAACTTTAAATTTTGTAAATTTGTTAAAACTTACTGAGACAGAACGTTTACGATCGCTATGTGGCGATCTTCATCAGTGTCTTCTGCTTGGAGATGTCGGATCAAGTGGTGTCGGATTTAAAGGCAGGTTTTTTGATAGTATCAAAGGGTATGTGTAATTTGTATTGTGTTTGTTTGTTTAATATGTTTGTACTTTGTGTTTTGTGTGTCTGTAAATTTCATATTATTCTAGTGTGTTGAGATGTGGTCCCTAAACACAATTAAATATTTAGCATACACAAATGGATACAACACCTCAATAATAGGTAAACTATGGTACAAAATACAAAAAAAAAAACACTAAAATAACACTACTTACAGGGAAAACAAATACATCACATTACCATACATAAACAAAATAGCCCGCAAATATCAAAAAATAGGATACAAAATAACATACAAAACTAATAAGTTACAATACAAAATACAACATAACACCAACAACAAAGATAAATTACAAGCACCAGGCATATACAAACTAAACTGTGACAAATTCAACATTGGACAAACAGGTTGCAGCTTTAAACAAAGAGTGAAGGAACACAAACAGAACACCAACTCAACATTTTACAATCACATAAAAGAAACAGGACACAAATACACAGACATTTACCATAACCTAGAAATCCTACACATCAACAAAAAAGGACCACATCTCAACACACTAGAACGATATGAAATTTACAGACATACAAAAACACAAAGTACAAACATATTAAACGAACAAACACAATACAAATCACACATACTCTTTGATACTATCAAAAACCTGCCTTTCCTATCGATAGCTTGCCTAACCGCCTGCTACTATCGAAAACTGTCACCGCTTGACCCGACATCTCCAAGCAGAAGACACTGATGAAGATCGCCACATAGCAATCGAAAACGTTCTGTCTCATTAAAAGTTTTAACAAATTTACAAAATTTAAAGTTCGGATAGTCATAAACTATTGTTCTAGTAATTAATTAAGATTCACCGGGATGTAATGAACTACAAAATTCAAGGATTACAAACTAACTTGCAAGTATTTTTTGAAGCTTGTTTGTTTGATGAAAAGCGGGTCATTGAGGCCTTATGTTTGCACAACGTGCTGGCGACGAACACAATAACATTCAATGGCAATTGAAGTGCAATAACATCGTGAATATCACGGATTAGTTCTAATTGAGGTGTGGGAAGGTTGTTTCATTGCCAAAAATAGGCTGGAAAAGAGCAAACCAAAATGAACATAAACCAACTCTGTGCAATATCAACTTTCGACCCATCAAAATACCTCTAAGGGGAGCACTTATGTCAGGTCAGGTTGGATTAGGTTATTTTATGTTTGCCGTAAAAAATAACTTCAGATTCATGTCCAAATTGACCAGGAATTAAAAAATTTCACTGTTCAGAGCGGTACTCGCTTATCTTAATAGTCACCCTTAAATTTCTATTGTTATTAAGTAGTAACATATACAAATTCGAACAAAACTGCAGGTGGTGAGTTAAATTGTATAAGATTTAGTCATCATTAAGTATAAATGCTAAAATTTTAGAATAAAACAGTGGTCATTTTTATAAAAACAGTTTTAGTTTTTATTTTCATGGGTTAAAACTTTGAGGTTATATTTGAATTTTTAAAATTTTAATACTGGTTTTAGATAAATTTATATAGAATTGGTCTAAGACGACTGAATTAACTTTCATCTTGTTTTAGAATATATTTCTAAGTAAAATGTGAATATGAAAAAAAAACAGAACACATTTCCTTTACTAAGAAATCCCTATTAAGAATATTACCTCCTGTTGTAAGAAAATATGAAATTCAACTAGGTCCACCTATCTTGAAATTCATATTTTATGAGTATAACTTTTTATTTGGTAAAAATATTGTCTTATTGACGTTGGTTTAAAAAAAAATTAGTAGATAGTAATATTCCAAATACTCCAGCTCTGTGGATGTGTATCTTTCACTCCAAACTGAAAAAAAAATGTTAGTGAATTAGACATCAACCACATAATGAATCAGATTGAAAGTACAATAACCACAGAGGAGAAAGAAGAAATTGAAGAAAATTATTGTTATACCAGCAGTGAGAGTGAAGAAGAAAACGAAGATGATTGTTAATAAATGTGATTCAAGTATTAATGAATACCATGAAATTGATGATAAATTATCTAAAGAGATAATTATAAATATTGAAAATGAAGAAGAAAGTTTGGAAATACCAGACTGGCTTGTAGATTCAATGCGTAAAGGCAATATTCATTCAAGTATTATGGATATTTTAACATTAAGAGTTTACTTTTGTCCAGTTCAAGTTGAAGATTATGCTCTTCTGCATTCACATAGAATAAGTCTGCAAATATTAAAAGTAATAGTAGGTTTGTTATTGGGACATGAACAAAGAATACGATATTGGGCCAGAAACCAATATGGGAGACTTGAATGGTTTAGTTTGGACTCGGTTGCTGAAACAAAATCTATTCAGTTTCCATCTCTTGAATTACTAAACCAAGTTTCTCTGAGTAAAAGAAAACTAATTTTATTAGAAACACTAGATTTACAAGATTTTAATTTAGATTTGTTCCCGCATGACTGGCAAATTTTTGTTTCAGCTATTTTATTTTGGTTGAAAAATATGAGCGAGCCTTTCGTTACTTTTAGTCACTTACATACATTAGTTATGTGCATCATAGCCTTGCAAGTAATAACTACTAAAATAGGTTGTTATCGTAACAGAAAAGATTTTATGAAAAAATATCGTAAACAGTTAAATAAATTGAGTCATAAAGATGGAGCAAAATTGTTCAATAAAGATGTAAAAAAAGATAGCAATACTACAACAAATGAAAATGAAGGTAAAAATACACATTTTGTTAAATGCCGTAGTAATGTTAAAGAAAATTTTCAGAATGAAGTAACCAATAATGACAACAAAAATGTATCACTTAATCCAAGTTCAAGTGAAATAAATATGACAAAAATATTAAATGTTACACGAGAAGAATGTATACTCATGTTTGAAAAATTGTCACATTTCCATTGCTTAAATGATCAGTTAAAAAGTAAACCAAGACTGTTTTCCATTACAACTGTTCATTGTTTTGCAATTTTTCAAAGTTGTCTTCACCACAGTATGATGTTAAATTCATTACTAGGGTTTCCTCTAAAACAATGTTTTGTATCTAAATTTTTTTCTGGATTGTTTGCATACAATATTTTTTCAGAATTGAATACAAAAAGGAATATTGAAATGTATATCCACACACTTTTTAAAAATGCTCCATCATTGTTAACCCTTTATGAACTCATATTTAACTCATGTGTCAGTTTTTTACCTTCACAACATTTTATGGATAGTGTTGTTAAAAGTAGGAGAAAAAAAAAGAAGTTGAAACCAAAATTGATTGCAAATGAGGATCTAAATATTGTTCAAGAAAATGAAGATAAAGATGTTTTCTTGGATGAAAATAATAAATTTTCGTTATTAGCAATTTCGTAAAATTATTGTCTATTATATATTACCACATCTAGTTTTTCATTTGTCTAATGGGTTTTATTGTCCATGATGTTTAACAACATTTTTCTGTAATATTACAGCTTGCATGAACGAAAGTAAAGTACAATAAAACCTCTCACATCTGGCCCTCTCATATCTGGAACCTCCGGACGTAACATACTAAGCGTCTTTGTTCTGCAAGGTGCCTTGTCGTCGGCTAGTCTCTGCAGATGGCTCTTTGTGTTTTCCCTACCCAGTCGATTGTGTTTGAGTCTCTGTATTGTTCAGTTCAGTAGTGTTCTACAGATTGGTCTATTACCCAACTTAATCAGTTGTGTTTGAGTATCCGTTTTGTTCAGCTACAGTCCGACACTGAGTAAAACATAAAGTGAGCTTTTCACTCTAGTTGACATAAAAACTGCTGAAGCGTTTTATTGTGTTTAGACGGGTGACAGGAGGTAAATATCTTTTTTTTATGCTATAAGTTTTGAGGGTCAATAAATATCCTTTAGACAGTACAGACGTCTAGTCTTGTATGTGACAAAAAATCAGAAAATAAACTCTCTTGAAATAAACAAATCAATCAAACCATGACGAAATTTATGATCAGTTGGGCTGGTCTTTATACCTGCTACTAATAAATTGCTATGACTAGCTGACCTGCCATGTAAACCACAATGGGTTAAGGAACTATAAAAGGCATGTAACTAAATTGTACATACACTTCTATATTACTATTAAAATATAATTCCAATCTTCAATAAGAGTAACTTAAATTCTTCAAACAATCATATATCTACTTCCAATTAAAATGATTGTGATTACGTAGTACAAACGAACATCATTACATAACCACCCCTTCCATATCCGGATTTTTTGTTATCCGGATCAGGCTGTCGCCACATTTATCCTAATATGAGACGTTTTACTGTACTTTTTTTTAAACTGACTGAAATTAAATGGTTTTTGACAACACTATGCATTATCACCAGTGTCTAGGTACCATCAATCACAAGGATGCAACATTGGACTAAACATTACTGCTTTTAAATGTGAATAATATGGACAAGCGAATAATGTGTAATAATTATATTAAATAATGTGGAAAAAGAGTGTGTAGGATTTGTTTATTTTTATGATATAGTTTGCACTCTGGTATTTGTTACACTTATGAAAAAAGACCGCATCTCAACACAAGATGAATAATTTTGTTTGTCAGTTTTTAGAAAAATTTCTTTAATTACAAGTTCATTTATGTCATAATATTACCAGGTTTCAATGTTTTAATTTGTGTTTAAGGTTTGAAGCTTTAATATGTTTATCATTTAATTATATAAATTACATACATAAAAACATCAGTCTCTATGTATCCCTTACTCCTTTATGCTTGGTTATAACATCTTAATTTAAAAATTATACTTCTAATTTAAAAATTTGTATATATTGTTGACAATTTTGTTCAGTAAAACCCTTACATTGCCGTATGTCTTAAAGTTAATAATTTTGTAAAGATTTATAAATAAAATATAATATTGGTTATGCTTTTTTTTAAAACATGATTTCTATTTACCTTAATATTTGGTTGTTAATCATTTAAATGGTAACGTTCTAAGCTACACATTTTCTAAAATAATTTTTTGTATGCAGAAAGGTTCTATACAACATTGTAAACAAACGGAGGGTATTTTTGTGTTAAAGTATATTGGTATGGTAGCCCTGCGACCTGTATAAAACTACCAGTTTAAGGCGTCGTGGTACAGTAACGTTCCAAATGCCTGAGTATGTCGACTTTGCCATGCATTTGCTTGTCTCCATCCAATGTAAATCGGTTAAATCATAGCAAAAAAAAGGTCAATCAACATTTCAAAGGACTAAGAATACAAATAAGGGTGCTCAAAATGCAGGAGAACCTTACTGTAAGGTGACAGAGAAAAAAAAAGAAACCAGAAAACTTCCTCCAAGTGAAGTGAGTGCAGTAACGTTCTAAACACCTTGTTTACTTTTATACTAGACACCTTGTTTACAGTGCAGAATATAATATGCTATATGAATATAATGATATAAAGTACAATAGTATGAACATTAAGTTGTTAACTCAAAGTACTTTCGACATTATTTTTCTTTAAAATAACCTTTTTAAACAGAATATTTCATAGGTCGTTTTAGTTTTAGGGAATAATCTGCAGCTGCCAATATAAATAAGTGTGAGGAAATTCAGGATGAAGACAAATTCTCTGTGTTCAAGGATTTCTACAAACTAGACTATAACTAATTTTAAAAATACTTAATTAACTAAGTAAATATGTAATTTCTTACTTGCTGACGTGTGTCAAAACATTCGTTCCTTTTATGAAGCTAACCCTCTCCTGAAAGGCATCGTCTAGTTGTAAAGGCTCTAACGGGAATGGATTTATGACTGTGGAATGGGTGGGTTGTTTGAGTTGTGTGTCATATAATAGAAAAGGCTGTTGGATTCAAAGTGTGTGATCATTAATACGTTTTCTTTATCTGTTGCGTAGTGTTTGTAGATTTTATATTTTTCTAAGGTTGTTAGATTTTTACTTTGTTTTAATGTGTGTAGAACATTTAAATTAGTGTGTATGTCGGTGTGTGTGTGTGTGTGTGTGTGTTGGGAGCTTTTTAGGTGGGTTGTGTAAATGGATTTAGGGTTTGTTTGTTTGTTTTGAGTAATGTATTCTTCGAAGAGTGTATAGAATGACCTGCCAGTTTGATCGATGTAATAGTTGGGACGATCGTTACAAGTTAATTTGTAAATATCTGAGAGTTTGTATTTCTCAGATTCTTTTTGAAAAGGTTGTATCTGCTGTCTTAAAGTGTTTGTTGTTTTATAGGATAATTGGTAATGGAGCTTTTTGAATGTGGAGGCTATTTTGTGTGTGTTTTTGTTGTGGTAGGTGAGGGATATGTATTTGTTGTTTTTGTGTAGTTTGTCTGCGTGGCTGTGTGATGGTGTTTATGTTTAATTTTCCTGAGTATGTTGTGTATGAGTGTGTGTTGGTAGCTATTTTGTTTAGCGATGTATTTTATGGTATTAAGTACTTCGTCGTAGTCTTTCTGTAGCATTGGTATGTTGATTAGGCGGTGTAACATATGATTAAATGCAGCGTGTTTGTGTTGTGTGGGGTGATTAGATGTATTATGTATGACCATATCGGTAGTTGTTGGTTTTCTGTATATTTTGAAATTATGTCTGGTGTTGTGTTTGGTGATGATAAGGTTTATTATAAGAACTCTAGAAAGTTTATTATAAACTTATGAAATCATGTTACAAACCAGTTGTAGTAAATTTCCTTCTATCAAAATAATTAAATACAGATAATCTATTGAACTTCTTGAATGATTAAATAGCAGTTACTCAAATATCTCAATAAAACCCATTGGTTAAGCTTGTTAAAAGCTATAAGATACATGTAGAATATTCAAGAGGAAGTAAAAGTATATTTAATGTTTTGAGAAAATGAAAATTTTCATAATTTAACATAATTAAATGTGATGTTTCCTGTCAAGTGTCGGACATGTAGCGAAATGTTCTGCACCCATTGTAGTGTAGTCGCACAGTTCACAATGTGGTGTTAGGAGAACTTTGATGCGATTCAGATGAGCTGCTAGGTAATCATGGCCTGTTTTCATGCAGCAACAGCTTGTGGGAGATCGTTTCCAACAGGCCCAGTGGTGACGAGGCTTTCCCATTTTTTACCAACTGTCTCATGGGTTAAATGCTGCTGGACCCACGTCTCTGTTGTAGCACTTATTTGCAGTTTAAAAGACTTTAGAAATGGTTGGCACCCACATTGCTGGAGTGTAGTCCCTTTCCTTGCTAGTTTGTCAGCTCTTTTGTTTCCGAAAATGTTGACATATCTGGGGAAACCATTGAAGTTTGATAAGCCATCTTTTTTGCCCGAGTTTAAGTAGAATTTGTCGGCACTCGTGTTCTTGGGCAATCTGTTTCTGTGTTATTTAATAGGCTATGGATAGTTACCTGGGAATCAACCAAAAAAACTGTTTATAGGCTGGTTGATCTGCTCTAGCTAATTAGCCGCGGCCAAGACTGCAGCAACTTCACCGTCGTAATTGCTTAGAGGTGAACCCACTGGGATAAAACCCTCAATACGTCGACAAAACTAGCCTGCTCCTGTTTTCCCTGTTCGTGGTATCGAGGATCCATCGGTGTATATAGGAAGCCATTTATTCAAAGGATAGTCTTCAGCTATGATTTGATTCGCTGATTTTTCTAACTCATTGGGTAGAAATTTCTGTTTTGTAAGCTGTTGGTTTCTTAGGTTGAACTTAGCTTCCGGAAGTTGGTTGAAAAACTCGCTGTGTTTGAGGAGTGGAAGAGGTTGAGAAGGGGGGATCTCGTACTTAGTTGCAAGCTCTTTAACCCGCAGTGGGGTGCGGACTAGCCGCACCCACAAGGGGTTTGGCGTCGCTCGCGGTACCCTAGCCTAACACTAAACCAATCACAAAGCACACACACACACACTGTAAACATTTAAACACTTACATCTTCTCTTAGGGATTTTGACTGGTCAGAACCGTTGCGCGTTGGGAGTGCTGAAAAGACCAGAGCTTGACAAACTCTGGTCTGGGACGCTGATGTGAGCTTGCTCTGCCGAAGACATATGCGTGGTGTCTGGTCTACCAGCCGCTTCGGTCTTTGGTCAGGGAGTGTCCGCAGTGCACAGGTAGCAGTAACTGAAATCAGGTTTAATACATTCAGATTACATTAATTCAAGAAATGTAAGTAAAAACAAATTTTAAAACTCAAAATATGTTACTCACTTTAACAATTAAGATTCACCGAACATAATGGACTACTAAATCCAAGAATCAAAATGTGTATTTGCATTCTCATTCTCATTTCAGTCAAATACTTTTAATGTCCCAGTAGATCTTTAATATTAAAACTACATGTTTTAATTATTTAATACAGGCGAATGCTGTCACATCTCCCTTGAGTTATATACATTCAGAGTTATGTAAAACAAATAAATTAGGGTACCAAAAATTCAACTCAGATCTGTGATAGAACATTTGATGTGTGCTTTGTTTAAAGCATCTGTAAATTACGTAGTGTATATATTTTGATTATTTCATAGTTTAGTTAACATTTTACAACTTTTTCTTGTCTTTTTATTTAATGCATTACACAGACCACATACTGTAAATGTATTTTATCTGCACAGTAGTACACCGTACTTATGCGACAAGTGGGACCGAGCGATAGCCGTGTAAGTCGGGGTATACTTTTACATACAATCACATAGGAATTATGTTAAATTGGGACAAAGACTAAATAAATTAATAATTTAGAAAAAAAATGTGTATGTATTAAAATCCTAAATACATAATACAACAAAAAATTATACTATATACATACATATTGCAAAGAAGTAAGTAAAAAGAAGTTATTTTGACATATATAAGGCTTCATAAAATCTAATAAATTCGTTTGGCGAATTGAAAATTTTTTCTTCTCGCGCAGAATTTCTCACAACTTGCTAATTTTTTTTGTTTTAGGGCAGAAATATGCTTATCGTGTCTTGTACACACATTTATGTAAAGGCATAAAAACTTGATCGACTGTGTAGCCTTTTTCCAAAATAAAATTTTTTAAATGGATGGGGGGCGTCATGTTGCTGATTCACTAGCAATATTCACATTGTGAAGAGAAAACCGTCTCTTGAACTTGCCAAACCAGCCTTTATTTGCTCAAAATGTTTGACTAACATCAATACATTCATTACAGTTTTGATCAAAATGTTCATAGAAACGCCTAGGGTTTTCACAAATCAAAATCAGTGGGTCTTTTTTTTGTGATTGATTTTCTATCCGCTCACAGATTTTTCCATTGTCTTAATGTTTATATCGCGGCACACAGAGATAAATTTTGCTGATTGACACCATTATCTGACACTCCTCATATTTTCTTTATGCAACGAAAAAGATTGCATAATCCTGTTGATTCGTTAACGTTAAAAGGCTTTGCAACAGATGTTATGCTTTTATCATATTTTAATTTATCTAAAAGGTCAATTTCCCTAATCAACAACATAACGAGTTTTGCCTTTTCTTGTCCCTATCAGAGTTTGATGACATTAAGGCTCAGATAAACAATTAAAGAGAAAAGATAAAACTAAGCAAAGCATATTCACTAAACAATTCTACAAGTAGATGCAACGTTTTGAAAACTAGCAGACTCGTATATGATTATTGATCTTTGGATTTTGAAAACTACTAAATAAGTGGTAAGTAAACAGTCGTAATGCTAGGTTTATGTATGGAGCTGGTTGCGAACACCGGATTGACTTCTTGTTTCTCAGTGACAATAACGCAACTTGAAAGATTTGTTATAAATAAGGAATACATTTGAGTAGTAGGGCTATTAGTGTAACAGATGTTTGGAAAATAATCAGATTTGTTTGGGATAAAAAACTATAGTACAGTGCAAAAACTCCAAGGTTTTTGAACATGAGATAGGAAAACTCCCCATTTGCTATAAGTTCCATTTCCATTATCTAACAGATAGTTGACAAATTATATTTGTTCTGGATCAACATGCATATTCTCTGTTAATGCAAAGTATTGAAAGTGGTGCCACAAAGGACTCTTTTTATTGCTAAATCAATAATTTCAGCTCTATTAGTTCTTAGTTGAACAGGTAAACACTGACGAAAATCCCCTCCAAAAACTATCATTTTGCCACCAAATAGTAAATTTGAATTACCTACAAAGTAATTGATCCTTATTTTGAAGACCATACTTAGGAAGCTTTGGAACGTTGTCCATTAGAAAAATATCAATTGCTGCTAGTTGTCGAGCCTTAGCATATCCAGGTACAATATTAGAAACAGATTCAGCAGTTAAGGTTACCCTAAGTACAAATGTTTTATGGGTAGTACAACCTTTGGGTAATAGAATGGTTGTAATACCAGTATACGCAATACACTTTACTTTATAATTTCTTTCTGAAATAAGGCAGTATAAAGTTTGATAGATGAAAGTTTTTCCTTTTCCTACTGGTCCTATTTATTAGGAATATACTGTGGTTGAATTTAATAATAAATACACAAAAACGTCTTAACCACAAACTTTCTTTAATTTACCCTAATGTACATTTCAGTTACAAAGTAACCATCCTCAGAGGGATAACATACAAAGACTGACTTTATTCCAAACGAATCTAACCATTGTAACCAGCACAAATTTGCAGCTTTCAATTCTTTAGTTAATAGGTTGATTAATATTCCTTTGAGTAAAAGACGTTTTGATATTGAATTAGAACATATTAAAAGTATAGCTGAATTTAATGGTTATGAACGTAAAATTATTGATAATATCCTTAGGAAGCAAAAGATTAGGATTTTTCGGAAGAAATTAACAACATTACCTTTGGAAACTAAAGAAGAAAGCCCTTTTATTAGTTTACCTTTTGACAAAGTTTTAACCAAAGGGCTGGAGGGAATTTTTAAGAATGTTAAATTGAGAGTTGCTTATAAAAATCATAATAACCTTAAAAATTTATTAGGTAATGCAAAAGATAAAGTAGAAACACTTGATAAATCAGGGATTTACCAAGTTAATTGTAAGGATTGTGATAAAATGTATATTGGGCAGACAAGACGAAAAGTAATAACTAGATTTAAGGAACATATTAGGGATATTAAATACCAAAGATCTGATAAGTCTAGTATTGCTGCCCATATTTTAGAGACCAATCACAATCTAGATGTTAATAATGTCAAGTTAATTAAGAATGTTAGAACTAATAAGTTATTAAATAGTTTTGAAAGTTTAAAAATTAGTAAACATAAACCTGAGAATTTATTAAATTCTGATAGAGGTCCTATTCCTAATTCAATTTTATATTCATTTGTTAAATAGGATTATGATTTTTATATTAAATTTTGTGTTGGTTATAATTTCAAAAAACAATTTTAATTATGTTTTTATTGTATTTTTAATTTATATTTTAGTAAGTTGACGTTAGATATCTTGCTTTCACTCGATGGGCGTGGCTACGCCTTGTTTAACAGGTGGGGCCGCGGCGGTCGGAGTGGGAGTGACTAGTTCTGTAGATTATAAATAAGGTATTTTTCTAGGGTTAGTCAGTCTTTGTATGTTATCTCTCTGAGGATGGTTACTTTGTAACTGAAATGTACATTAGGGTAAATTAAAGAAAGTTTGTGGTTAAGAGGTTTTTGTGTATTTATTATTGGTCCGTCAATAAAAATGCATCTAGGTTCTGAATTATTTACTAATCAATTTAAAATGGAATCAACAATTTGGATTTGATTACCACAAAGCTTTTGGTATTTTTCATTCCTGACTCTAAAGGATTCAACATTTAATACATTGTCATTGACTTCATAGCCACCTATACCATTCATATTAAATTCAGGCACCCAGTTTCGGAAATTCCGTTCCTTAGTTGCTTCAGTATTTAGTTTATGAGCAATAATTCTATATCCTCTCTTATGAGCTTCTTCTTTTTGCATACCATTTGTTTTGGAGGCGAAAATAAAATCTTCAGCCAAGTCTTCTTCAAAGAGTTTCCATAAATTTTTGGGGTTTGTGGAAGCTAAACAATTAAAATTTGCGTGAATAGCATTTTCATTACATTTGGTGTCTTTGATACTGCAGATTCTTGTAACCCTTCAATCCCAATCGCCATACGTCAAACCTCTTGCCAAGCCAGCTTGTTTATATGCGTTGTACTTCGTGCCATTAAACATTTTTTTCTTGGCGAAAAACTAATTGTGGTTATTATTACCAATTAAAAAAGGTAGACAAATACGGCAATATTTTTGATAACACATCAATAAATAAAACAAAATACACATAAACAAATATAACCTAAATATAACAGTAATAACATAAAATGTTTATATGTAACAATAAATATATAACAAGAAGGAGAAACAACAATATATAACAAAAAACAGCAATAAATAATATAAAACAATGAATATCAAAATAACAACAACGAACAGTATAACAATAAATAAATAATAACAATATTATAAACATAACAATAGGTAACAATTTACCAATAAATAAATCTTAATAACACAATAACAAGAACATAAAATAAATTAAATTTAAATACATTTTAAAAAACACACAGAGAAATATATGTATAAATAAAAAGAATATATTTTAAATATTAAACTATAAAAAATATTTTCAAGTGGTGCAAGAAGTCGATCACTCGGTTAATGGCCGAGGCATCTTGCCTTGGCACCACCTTTAAACTACCTTTTAAATTAAAAAGTATACGAATGTTAGTTACTCCGATACAATCAACCAAAATATGTCTTATTGTGAAGATATCTCCACAACACTGACATATTGGTGGATCTTCACGACATATCAAATATCCATGATTTGCAAAAGAGTGTTCAACGGGAAGCCTTGTAACTACCACTTCCTCCCTTCGTTTTGAACGAATAGAAGACCTCCATGAACACACAGTATCTTTAATTTCCCTCAGCTTATTCTGAATCATGGTATGCCATTCGTCATTCCAAACAGCGAGCAATAAATGTTTTGTGAAAAACAAAATCAGATACCATAACTCGTTGAGTAATAGGCAGCAAATCTGTAGCATTCTTAGCCACTTCATCTTCTTTTGTGTTTCCGAGTATCCCGCAGTGTCCAGGAACCCAACAGAATGTTACCCCCACACCCCCCAATTTAAGCCTGTGTACAGCATACAAAATGTCCCCAACTAAAAGGTTAACAGAGAAAACATCCTGAAGAGCACTTTTAGAGTCAGAACACAAAAGGTAGTGTGAAGATCGAGATCGAATAACAGTTTAATGCTTTTAAGATGGAAAATAGTTCTGCTGTGAAAACACTGCAAGCTGAGGGCAATCCGTACGTGTAGGTACATCCAGACGGATAAAACACACACCCAACGCCAGTGTCCAGTTTAGATCCATCAGTGAAAATAATTTCACTGTGTTGATGAGACTTATAAATAAATAAAAATTCCTGGTGGTAGACCACATCAGGATTATCGTGTTTTATATAACTGGAAAATGAGAAATCGAAGTGCGGCGTTTTTATTATCCATGGAGGTAGATAGCACATTTGTCGTTTAAAGGTAGTGGGAAGTTGCAACTCAAGGTCATCCAATATTCTTAACGTTCGTATGCCGAATGGAGCGGTTGAACGTTGGCGTGTATTGTAAACTTGATTTAAAATGTTATTAAAGACTATTTCAAATTTCGGGTGGTTAGGTTTGCTTCGAAGAACAGAAATGTCAGATATTTGTAGCATCTGACGTCGTCTAGAAAGGACAGGTTCCCCAGCTTTGACAAGAAGACTAGGGATTGGGCTAGTTCTAAATGCACCAGTAGCAAGTCAAAGTCCAGAGTGGTGGACGGCATCAAGAGTTTTCAGAACTCTAAGTCGTGCGGATGAATAAACTCGACAGCCATAATCTATGCGTGATAAAACCGAAGCATACTAGTTCTGTCTGCTCCCCAATTCGTACCACTAAGGACTCTTAACATATCTAATTTCTTGCTGGATCTCACCTTCAAATCACGAACATGTGGGATCCATGAGAGTCTTTTATCAAATAAAAGACCTAAAAATCGAACACTATCTGTGGTTTGAAGTTGAATCCCATCAAGATAAAGGATCGGCTCTTGGTGTTGCCTACGACGACTAAATGCTACACATTGGGTCTTCGAAGCAGAGATTATAAAACCTGTAGTCCTTGACCATTTCTTTAATTTGTTTATTATTAACTACAAAGATCTTTACGCAGTTACCATATTACGAGCGGGCACAAAAATACAAAAGTCATCCACAAAGAGAGAACAATGTACCGGTGATCGTATGTTAGATATGATACTATTTATTGCAACGGCGTGACACTCAGAACACCGCCCTGCGGTACACCATTCTCCTGTTTATAACTATTTGAATATGCGCCTCCAAGACGAACGCAAAAAGATCTATTTGACAGGAAGTTAACGATGAATGCCAGGATATTCCCTTGTATACCCCATGATTTCAAAGTATTAAGAATTCCTCTTTTCCATGCCATATCGTATGCCTTCTCGAGGTCGAAAAAAATAGCAACAAGGGTTCGACGCAAGAGAAAGGCATTTTGAATAGCGGATTCTAACAAAACCAATTGGTCAACTGATGATCGTCCTTGTCTGAAACCACACTGTTCGTTACAATGAAAATTGTTGGTTTCTAGGTATCAGACAAGACTGTGGTTGACCATCTTCTCCAGTAGTTTGCACAAGACTCTTGTAAGAGATATAGGCCTGTAAATACTGGGGTTGGTTTTGTCTTTACCCAGTTTTAAAAAAGGAATTACTGTCGCTTCTAACCATGCATCGGGGAAAGGCCTCTCCTCGAATAGCCGATTGTATATTCAAAGGAGGACAAGTTTCGCCGGTGATAGTAAGATGTTTCAGCATGGAGTATACAATGGAATCAGGACCTGGTGCAGAATCCTTCGTTGACAAGAGAGCTGACTCCAATTCCCCTTTAGAGAAAGGAGTGTTCAAAGGAGAGTCCCCAGATAACCCAACAGTAAACGGCTTCTTCCTTCAGTTTATACATCTGGAATAATCTATTATAGGCTGTTGTAGCACAAAAGTTAGAAAATGATGTTCCAAGTACATTAACAATGTCATTACTGTTTGTGATTAATCTTCCATCTGGTTGCTTCAGCGCAATGGCTGGCAACGGAATGGAAGTACCACAAACTAATCTTAGTTTCCTCCACACTGTGGAGGACGGAGTTGTTCGTCTAATTGTACTAATGTACTGTTCTCAAGAGTTCTTTCTGCTCAGCCTAAATATCCTCCGTGCTTTTGCACGGAGTATTTTATATTCCTGAACGTTTTCATTTGTTGGGTGTCGCTTAAATCTCCTAAGAGCCCTTCGTCGTAAACGGAGGATTTCTGTGCATTCATCGTTCCACCACGGCACAGGCCGTCGGCGTGGATGCGCAGAGGTTTTTGGAATGTTCTCTACAGCGGCATTTAAAATAGTTTTCGAAAAATTTTCAATTGTTTCATCAGTGGGTTTCATATAATCCATGTCAAGTGATACAAGGTAATTTGAGTAGGAGTCCCAGTTGGCTTTTCGCAAAATCCAACGGGAGGGTTGGGAGTCACATAAATTGATCTTAATAGGCACATAGTCACTTCCATACAAATCATTGAGTACCGACCATGTGCATCTAGTAGCTAATTGAGGGCTGCAGATCGATAGGTCAACCACCAGTAGTTGCTGTCAAATGAGTAGGCAAACCGTCATTTATCAGACATAAATCCAGTTCCATTCTTATACTCTCCACAAGTTCTCCATGAGAATTTCAACTCGGGGAGCCCCAAGACAAATGGTGGACATTAAAATCCCCTACTAATAAGAACGGAGTTGGTGACTCCTAGTGAACTTATATGGGACAGCTGTTTGAATAGCTACTGCTTATAAAGGGGTTATTAAGTTCATAGACACCGCATCAATACAGTCACGGGCAAGTATGGCTAAGCCACCTCTTGCTCGATCTTCTGTAACGAAGTCAGTTTGAAAAACTGAATACACCCTTACATTTTTGCGATTTATGGAGATGTGTCTCTTGTAGACAGATGAACATTGGGTACACATCTCGCTCGAGTATCTTTATATCTTCTATGTGACTCCTAACGCCGTTTACGTTCCACTGTATCACTGACATGCTAAGCAGACATTTATTAGCTTAGCAAAGGATTTTTTTGACACCCATTGGTGCTCTCTCCTTTCTTGCTCTAAAAACGTCCCAGGCTTACATTTTTCAGATTCCATATTCACCCTAACAAGGATGGAATCTGAGGAAGTTTTGGGTTTAGTAGGAGTGGTTTTCACATTGCCTCTTTTGTTAACATTTTTTTTAATACCCGCGATGTGGTCTGACGTAACACTGGATAAATGTAAGCTGCACTTTTACCAAAAATTCTATTCTTATCTAGATTTTATACTAACAAATCGAACTTTAATAATGCGATTCTTGCAACAATGTCTTGTCTACCTTGAGGAAGTTGCTGCCAGTCAGTGTCATTTTCATTCACGATTTTTATAGCCTCCTTATTTCAGGCCACTCCGGATTGCAGATAAATGTAATAAAGAAATCTGTGGTCCCGAATCGTCTTACCAAAGCCATAAAATCTTCTAAGTGCTCACAATAGTACCGAGTAGACCCAGGAAATGATGATGGAAGAATAACCTTTTCTCCTGCAACTGAGTTATTTTTATTTGTCATCTCATTGAGATAGATATTAACTGATGAATGATTTCAATCAATTTTTTTTGTTAGCTTTTATCCACTGTATCCTGTCATGTTTGACTCTTATGTAAGTATAGACAAAATACTGTTGGAAAAGCCGAGAGCGAAAATGAAGTGCATTAAAACTGATTGTTCGGGTATCTTAATTATATTCCATTACATTTGACACAATGCTTTTTGTGAAGTCTGGTCTGTAACTTCTGTATTACCCAGTTCGTCGCATAGTATGGCTTTGACATGGATATGGTTTAGTTAATTCCATACCTATTGAGAAACCATATGTGACTATAGGATAAAAGACAGAATAAGTAAAAGGCTCAACATGTTTGTCAGTATTTTTCATATTTGTGATAGATTTACCACGTTTTTGTATTTATAGCTCATTATCTGGAAAGCTTTGATCAGCATTCAAAGTTACGACAGCAGATACTTTGTTGCTTTGAGGAACATTATAGCTCTTTTGATCAAGTCCTCATAGACAGGAGGTGTTTACCATATGGTTCTGGGATATTTTTTATGGCTGCTTCACATCTATCTTCTTCTTCAACTTCCCTCATCATCATAAAACCTCGCGCAAATGGGTTTTGAAATTTAACAACTTCCTCTAATAACCTGAATAATGAAACATCTATACAATGATTTATTGGAATGTTGATACGCTTGGTAACAGCTTCCTGAGTGTCAAGAAAACAAATCTGTCTATATTGAGGCGTTTCAAAGTCACAGTCTGAATTTTGTGTAGGTTGTGCAGCTGCATTTATTTTACGGTAATCTTGACCATTTGCAATAAAAGTATATAGCCCGCGGTCATTAATAGTTCGATCAGAATCACAGGTAAAGGAAGCCAAAGCATATGATGAATTTAAACTTTAATTCTTGAGCGAAATTCTGCAGATAATGGGTGACGGTTCAAAAAACGTCTTGCCAATTCATTTGGAAAATTAGGTTGTAGGTATTTGACGCTAGCATGTACAGCAATCTCCAAAAGAATCGGGATATTTTTGGGTACTTATATGTTTTGGAAAATGCAAAGCCTTACAGTGATCACAGGCAACATTAAATTGTCCTAAGCGATGATATGTTACATTGCTTTGAACAGCTATCTTAAAAGTCTGTTTAATATTCCCTAACATTTCTTTTTCACGCCTTTGTTCTTCTAAACATTACTGTCTGTGTTGTTCAGATTCCCTGACTCAGGAGTTTCATGTCAGGTGATCGTAAATCTTCTAAGCACTAGTTTCTTTGTTCAGCAGTTTCTTCATTTAAACGAAGACTTGCTCTTACAGGTCTGTCATTTAAACGTTGAATTCGTTGTTCCGCTGTTTCATTTAATTTTCTAAAAGTATATTTAATCCTTCCTGTGCTCTTTTAGAGAGGCCAAAAACATGTTGTAAAGGGCACCCTGAATGCAAATATTTTTTTGTACACCAACAAATTTGACAACAAATAATATTGTTTAAGCTTCTGCCTTTGAATTTCATTGTTGAAGTATTTTATTTTATTCGTTTACTTTGTACTCATTCGTACAAAAAGTTAAGGTCTAACAAAATATTAAAGCAATCTATGTGAAATAATAATTATACTTTGGGTCAAGACTATTTGTAGCTGAAATATACTTTATAACAGTAAATGCTTTAGTTATACTAAGTCCGACGGCAACGCATAGTAGTGAAAGATTTAAATAATTTGAAGCTAATACTATTTGATTTATCTTATATAAACCAGACGTATACATATTCTTACGTAAAGGTACATTATTAAAAACATACACATTTTTAATTTAAATCAGTTTTGCTAAAATCAACTCATCCATGTTATGCAAGTTTAAGCACACATTTAATTTCACATTTAAAAATTACTAACAAATCTCTCATTGCTGAAATTTTCTAATAAAATTTAATACCTGAAGTCAAACTACAAACACTATGATAATATAAATTTATAAGAAAATGAAACAAAGTTGCAAGAAATAATAGACTTAGTCTAATAATTAAATAACAACAAATGTACACAGTAAGATGTAATTTCAAATTTATTTATATTTTGGTGACTATATACATAGAGGTCTTTAGTGAATATTGATGCAATAAAGTTTAATAAATACAATTCAAACTGATTCTGCAGAGAGTTGCATACAAAGACCAAAACCCTGCCCTACCAAACCTGTTTCTCGTGACAACCATCAGTGAATAAATCATTTACATCATTCACAAATGATTGTGAACTAGTAGCAAATGATTCTCTACATCGCCAAATGTAAGTGACAATTAACTTTTAAGGAGCTCGTAAAGTTCTATTTTTTTAATGAAGGTCTTAGTGTTGATATTTCTTAATAGAATTGTTTGTGGAATGGAAAATTTACGTTTTCTTCTACCAATGTCCGAAGATCATTTTGACCCTAATTGAAAACATGTAATAACAATTTAATGTAGATTATTTTCACTGCAATATCTTAAGATGAATACCCAATGATATTTTTATCAGTGTTATTCAAGTATGATACGAAATATAATTGGGATTGATATTAGTAAAAAACCCAATAAAATTTTGGTTTTTACCAACAAAAATAAACATTTGCAGTCTTTAATAATTAAATGCTATTCTCATTTGTAAAAAGCATGCTTACACAGATTGTGTGAAACTACCTCAATAAAACGATTACTGTGCGTTATAACGTTCCATGAATACACAAATGTTTAGTATACTATATGAATACAAAAGCTTTTAGCTTCAAATAGTAAGTCATTTACCCTTATAGTAAAAGGCTGTTCCTACAGCTTACAATGGCATGAGAAGGGTTGAAAATTTTAAATAATTAATAGATGTTATCTAACTTTTGAGTTGTAAAATTTTATTTGTATAGTACTATATAATTTATATGTTCAAATATAATTTTAAGTATACATGGGAGTCAAACCTTAACCCACTATGGCGTAAACTTTGCTGTCCTATGTTGCTGGTAGTCCGCTGCGGAGTCAAAATTAGCTCGCCTAGGTTCACCATTACTCCACTGTGGAGTCAAACGTAGCTCGCCTAGGTTGCCCTGTTACTCCATTGTGGAGTTAAACTGAGCTCAAGTAGGTTTTTTTACTCCACTGTAGAGTCAAACATAGCTCGAGTAGGTTCGCCTTTTTTCCATTGCAGAGATAAACTAACCATTGCGGAGTAGTTTTTTCCATTGCGGACTAAACTCACTTAAATTCGCCATTACTCCACTATGTAATACTCCATTCAAACCTAGCTCGCCTAGGTCCGCCGTCACTTCACTGTGCAGTCAAATTTAGCTCACCTATGTTCCCCGTTACTCAATTGTGGAGTAAACGTAGATGTCCTAGGTTCACCGTTACTCCACTGTGGGGTCAAACTTAGCTCGCCTAGGTTCCCGTTACTCCACTGTGGAGTCAAACTTAGCTCGCCTAGGTTCGCCGTTATTCCATTTTGGAGTAAACGTAGCTGTCCTAGGTTCACCGTTACTCCATTGTGGGGTCAAACTTAGCTTGCCTTTCCCGTTACTCCACTGTGGAGTCAAACTTAGCTCGCCTAGGTTCGTCGTTACTACACTGTGGAGTCAAACTTAGCTCGCCTAGGTTCGCCGTTATTCCAGTGTGGAGTAAACGTAGCTGGCATAGATTCTCCGTTACTCCACTGTGGAGTCAAACTTAGCTCGCCTAGGTTCGTCGTTACTCCACTGTGGAATAATATGTGGTAATGTCAAACTTTATATACATTATATTACGAGCATGTTTAATGGTACAGCTAACATATGGACGCACGTGAGACATGAGAAACATAATTATATACTTAGTTTTTTCTTGATTGTACATATAATAAGAATGTTCTACAATATTTGTATTGTTTTAATTATACCGTATTTCTATAATTTTACGTAGTGTATATTATATAGTTATTATCTTATATTTGTAATATTAGCACCAATCCCTTTTGTTTTAGTTCAGGTTTTATGGCTATCATGAACCATTTTATATTCCGGGAATGAAGTATGTTTTGTTGCAGTTATGATAATGAATGTGGCTTCTAGTAATGAGTTTTTCCCGTAAGTACAAACTAGTGTTATAGGCTACATAGAATATTCAAACCATATGAAAGTGTCTAAAATATTTTTAACATGTCTTAGTTTTATTTACTTATTATAAACATTGTAGCCGTTTGGTTGATCATGGGTATAGCTTTCTTTGTATTGATTTATTTGAAGCAATTTTGACTGAACGACAAAGCATAAAGGAATTTAGAAGGGAGTTTCGTTTTTTTGTGGTAAATGAAATCTTCTAGCGTAGAGAAATAATACTAACCAGAAGTAGTTTTTTTATTTTTTTATTGGGAGCGGGTTTAAACTGCCCGAAGCACTGCTACCTTAAGGTATATTGTACTTACCTCCCTGATCTAGTCAAATAGCCCCTTCCCTCTTACCAGGAACCAGAAGTAGTACATATACTTTAAAACATAGAAATGATAAATATTAAAGCATATATGCAATAACAACACATGAATTTTATTAACAAAAATTTTTGAAACATGGGAAAAAAAAAATTAAAAAAAATAAAAAAAAACCCAAAACATAAAAATAGAGTATGGTGATAATGTAGCAATAACAATTTTCTTGAAACATCTGAAACAAAAAAAAAACCAATCAATATTCAAAACCTTTTAATTTTAGATGTATTTTCAATAGGTATTATATGTAATTAATTTTTCAATTATTTCTGTTTGTAATCATGGCGTGTTCAACGTTTTCAAATCTAAATTTTATTCATCCTTGATTGGGAATAATCTTTTTGTACATAACAAAATATTTATTTACAATGTATTACAAAATAGTGGTTTTAGTAGACAATGATGATATAATCAGATAGACTATAGATTAATCCAACTATTCTGGGACTATAATTTCAAATGGAGATATTGATCACAAATGCGCAGAGATTATTTCAATGACCTAGTTTCGTAGTTATTTAGTTTTCGTATAATTTTAGAAATTTATAATATATAAAGGAATTTAAACTACAGTTCAAAATCTTCAAAAATACGTATTTTCGCTTATTGAATCCTACACGAATTTTGGTAAAGTATTTTATTAACCAATATATAAAAGTCTTAGTCATTTTAGGCCTATATATGTTTGGATTATTATTCAACTGAATTTAAAATTTATTTTCATCACAAGATATGATTTCAAAAACTATTTTCTCTCATACGTAAAATGATTCTATTAGGAAGTGAAATAATTTAAGCATTTTCCTGTTTAATTAACCTCAAAAACGGATCGACAATGTCTAGAAATACTGACATCATTATTCATGCCTTGGGACGTCCAGTTATAATACGATCAAGGACATCGACTGAAATCGATAACGTTGATAAAAAGAAAAGAAAAGTACATTTCCTGATAATTTCAAATTTTATCAAAACTGAACAAAAATATTTGAATAATTTTTTCCATTATATTTCCAAAATAATTATTCAACGATATTCTTGTGAAACTAGCTTTGTAGTTGAGCTAATATTTTACATGCTATGGAGCTTTAGAATGGTAATGAAAAATATTTGCCACTTGTTAATCTTGGTACAACCGGCTTGAAAATTCAGGATCTTACGTATAACCAACATTTTGATCATAAAATAAAATAATTATCATAGTGACACATTCAGAGTTTAAAATCATATGTAGGACTTTTAAATATCTAAGCAAAAATTAATTAAGAAAAATATTTGCAATAGTGGTGATCAAGGGTGACTCAAAATTAATATCGTTAAAGAGTTTTTAAACTCTAAAAACAACTAGTTTTCTGAATCTCTACTGAATGAGTCTAAGTTTTATTACACTATGCCAAGTAATAGTTAGCTGTTAATGAAAGACAAAAGACCTCTGTTTCCCAGAAGTACGTTTTAGTCTGCGAAGTTAAACTAATATAATAACATCTAAGTAGTGCCTCAATATTACGGTTTTTAATTGTTTTTTAAAATTTATTTATAAACAACTTGATAATTATTGGTAAAAAAATTATTACTAAAAATGTTTGTTCCTCTCAAGGGATCAAATAGTTTTTTTTTACCTTTAGTAATTCACAAAGAGATTAACCATCAGAGCCTCAGAGAAAGCTAAAAAGTGCTAAGCGCTATTGTTATATAATCAAAGCAAAAATTAATAAAGCTATTTTCGTATAATTTTACTTTCAAAAAAATTAAACAACATGTTTACTTCATAATTTGGTTAAATAATTGTTACATTTAATTAAAAAAATTAAATAATAAAAGTATTGGAATAAAAAGGCAAAACAGGGCATACGATCTATAAAAAAGAGCTTGTAGGTGTCAATAAACCATTAAAGAAACTAATTTTAGTTAGTTTAGTTTTAATTATGTTATTTTATATTTATCTAATACAGGATTTTATTGCAATACTGTAACGTAAACTGTTCATGTAAATTAAGTATCAAACAGTTTGCTACTTTTAAAACATATTTCCCAAAACAAAACTAATAGAATAAAATATCTTTGCACATAGTTAAAATTACCTTCATAAGTTCAAATTCATAACTCGCCTTCACAATATTGTTGAAATTTAAAATAGTTGTAAAACAATTTCCTCGTTTTTCAACATTTTTATCATGAGAATGTTGAAAGTCTGAAAGCCAAATAAAGGAATCAAATTAGTAACAGCAAATTAGTTTGTACATTTTTATTTCGAAACAATATCATAAAAGTATAACAATGAATCATTACTCCTCTGTAAGTAATTTCTGTTTTTTAAATGCCATATTTTTGCTACGTTTTATGTTCAGGTAATTTGTTTTTCAAAAAAGAATTATTTTAGTACATTGATTGAGGAATAATTAAAGGCTCAAAAGTTTCAGTATTAAAAACTGACAACATAAATAATTCATAAAATCAATGTTTATAGTTCAGGGGTTATCATTACTTTTATTTTTGTAATCCAAATTTTTCATTTCTGCACGAAAAATAACACCTAGCGAGCACTCTCTGCTTCAGTGAAAATAGCCATTTTAACAATGACAATACTGGAGTTAGCAGGGCGAGATTTGTTTGATATTCCGGCTCAACTTGAGACAAGCAATAAATGCTTCGGTACAAAATAACATATTTCACAATTTTGTAGATAATTTTCCACAAGATTTAAAATTTGTAAAGTCCTTTTGGGATTTGGTAAAATGGTACTGAGTGAGTCAAACTAGAAGTGGTTTGACAAAATAACACGTATAATATGTAGCTCCATTTAGTAAATTATATGAGTTTCCGAAGTATTAAGCATATCTTTAACTCATTCTTTGTTATTTAAAATGTAGATAAAATATACATTTCATTTTAAATAATTTTGAAATGATTAATATGAATTTAAATTTCTATTTACTTCACGGTAGTTTTTCAGAGAGTTGTTTATCATGAGTTCATTAGGTACTTATTAAAGAATTAAAACACTTTTTAAATAATTATTTTTGAATCGGTAGTCAAGATCATTGAGTGAAATGGAAAACTTTGATTAAAAAATTTCACATTTTATCAAATTTGGTCAAAAAAGAATTTCTGCATAGCAATAAAAAATCTAGTTTTTCAAAAAAATAATATTACATACAAATTTTACAATCATTATTTGTAGTTTTGCTTAATTTAACTTAATAAACAGTAAATAACTTAATTTTTTCTAATAACATAATGATGAGATACGTTTGCATTGTTTTATACTCTTGTTAAACCAGTTTGGAAAGTTGTGACTGGTTTAAAATTTAACTTTCGTTATAATTAACAATATATTAAATACTGATTTCGTGACAGAAAAATTACCTTTGTATAATTCTTTAGACTAAAATTTAATTCACTATGTAATTTTGTCCATCCAGCCGCCCATTTAGTAGAACAATATCGGAAACCTGAAAAAATTTGAAATAAATGAAATAAGTGTTTGCATAAAGGTGTGTATTTACAAACGATATATAAGAAATATTTTATAGGTAAAAAATCTTTAAAAAATATTGATTTTAACTGTTATTAAAAATAAAATATACTGACTTTTTAAACCTATAATTAATTTGTGTTATAAAATCTGTACAAATTGAGGCTGCGTACAAACCCATTTAGTAATGGGAAACTTAATTAAGAGCTTGGAAAAAACTAAAAGTCATAAAATCTCAAAAACAGCTGTCTCATATATACAGGTGAATGAATAGACTGCATATTATTTATATACTTCATCTTATAAACCAATCAAGATAAACCAATGCTAATAAAAAAACTAAAGTTAGAGTTTGTACATAGAAAAAACACTCTTGGCAATATAGTTTATAACTTTCTGAAAAATTCGTTTATGTGGAACAATTTATTAAAATATTACACGGACCTCCTGCAATGACGACTTTTAAAAATTACATTTTAAAAAGCTATTTATAAACAACTGCTAGTTGTTTGGGTTAAATTATAATGGCTAATAGTGTCAGAAAGGTAAAAGCATTTTTCAGCTAAGCAAGCTGTACTTATAGAACAATACCTTTGAAATAGGAAACGTTCATACCAATTTTAAACACTTTACGTTACCTGGAATAAATAAGTCGCTCCAGCTACCCAACCTGTACACGTGCACCAAAGTCAGGACCAAATGGAGTCTGACGTTCGTTCTAAGCCAACAATTCCTCAACACAAATGGACCTATAGCTACTGAGTCGCAAGCTGCGCCACAGACAAGACTGCAGGATTGCAAGTATTCAAGTGTAAATATTTAGAAACACAAAATTGGCATCACCATTGAAATCTCTACTAGCCTGGCCTTGAATCTAACTTTCTTCTGACAGCATATTTCTCACAGATTGCATAAATAGTTTTTGTAATACAAAATAGCCAATAAAAAGTGAAGTTTACTTACACATCAATTGTTTTTCATCCTTAGTTATGAGATGAAATTTGGTTGGATTATCTAAACATACAAACAATTCATTAATTTATATTGCATTAAAATTAATTTCAATAATGTTGTATATGTTATATAATTATTCTTCGTTTGTATATATTACTTTATATTTTTACTTTGAAAACAAAATTTAAAGCAACAGAAAATGGATGTTTATTTAATTTATTAAATACTAAACAACAAAACGCTCCGTGGTTATAGATTTTACAGTTTTGTGGTCTATTTTCTACTGTCACTGAAAACGTTCAGGTGTTTGTTCAACTCAGGTTAGGTTTTGGCAAATTCAGTTCAGTATTTCTGTTTAATATGGAACAGATAAAACATACCGTTTCCCGATGAACCCCTAACCCGCCTCATCTCGATTGTCAACCATTTCGTGTTCTCTCGTAGGCTAATGTGAACATTCTCATATTTTGTCTTAGTTCCTATAAATTATGTTATCAAGTATAGCTCTACATTTAAATTTTACCTCTTCTTTGTTAGACATTTAATTCTTTGTAACTCTATATGAAATGTCAGATCCGATGATTTGTTTCAAGGATGAGTTATATGCTCTTACAAATGGTGTTGTAAAGACTTTACAACGTAATGATAAAAGAATTCCAAAACCTCTGGACGTTCAAGATCAGATTTGTGGTCGGCTTTGTATTACGCTATATTCCTATCTTAAGTTGTAATTTGTAAGTTCTCTGCATATATCCTATACGTATCCTAATTTTTGTCTGTAAATGTGTCGATTTTCTCTTCTATTCCTTTCAAATCGGATAAATGCTACTGTTATACAGATATGAAGAGCTCACATCAAATAGTCTTAAGTTCTTGCACTGAAAATGTTAGTTCACTTAACTTTCTTCATTTCAATTCTTTGTGGGAAATGCTAAGTTTATTTATGCAGCAGTTTTTAGAAGCATGGAATTTGGTTCCCAACTTATTAATTAAGGCAAGTTGTAGGATAAAATTAATGAATTTCTATTTCTAATGGTCAGTTTCTTTTAGAAATTCTCAAGAGAAAACCGTTTCTAATTTGCGTTATCATTTTTTTCCAAAGTTACACCCACAAAAGTACTGCCAGTGCCATATAATCTATCTGGAAGTACATGTTCAATATTTGTTCTTAGATAAAGTTCAATAGTTTAACTATCAAGTATTTAATATATTAACTTGTTTATTAACATGTTCAATATTATAAATATGTTACATACTTGTATAAATTTCTACTTACATAAATTTGCTAAGCGTGCCATAATTTTAAGTTTCTTAACTTTTTCAATTTCCTTTGCTGTAACAAAAATTTTTTTAAATTATTTTAGATTTTACAATCTATTGAAAGCTCTTCAGTATGTTTTGAAAAATATAGAAAATCTGTATTTAAATTTTTTAAAAATTAGTTTACAATTTTAATTGCTAATAGTTTTCACTTCAAACATTTATTTTTGTTAAATATGAGTTAAAAAATTTAAGATTTTTTTTAACAAGTGGTGTAAAAATGTGTTTTTTTTTTAAATCATGGAGCTCCATTTGTAACGTTTTGATTTTATTTGTTTTATTATGTTAGATGTTAAATATTGCAGTCACATGTTACACAGTCAAGAGTTAACCTGCAAAGTTACATGTGGACTATGTATGCTTCTAAAGTAAACCATGGTGAACAAAGCCGAAAACTGGCTTAAACTCTAAAGACAACCTTATGACATGTCAAGAACGAGGACTTTTTCAGGTTCCCTGAGCTGAATAAACATTGGTTTTACTTTCAGGTTGAATGTGGGAAACGGTTTCTCAGTGTTGTGGTGCTAGCCTAGACGTAAACTCAATTCCAGATTCCAGTAACAGACAATGCATAGGATTTACAAATGTTTACAATTATTTAAAACATTGCAAACTGGAAATTATTGAGAGAAATGACCATCAAGTACAAAAGACTATTTCTAAAAACAGCTGGATTCCAGCTAAATTACAAGAATACAAAATCGGCTACTATAATTAATTCTATACAAATTGCAGGGTAAACTGAAATGTGATAGCACTGGTAATTTAGCTTGATCATCGATGTCGTTTTAATTTGAAATTATATAAGATTGAAATTATAAAAGAGAACACACTGACACTTTCTAGCCCTGTATTGCGATATTACAATAAGCTGAAACTGAATCATTCAGGGACTAAATGTTTTATAGTGCTGTACATAAATTTGTACAAATAAATATTTAAATGAACATCTTTACAAATTCTTGAATATCCAAAAGTTCTTCGAATGTTTTAAAATGTTGTAACATTGTCGGATTCAACTATTTGTATTTTTATATAACTAATCTTACTTAATATATCCGAGGACAGAATAGGCTCTATGAGTTTGCTCAATATAAGTAAAATAATTTTATTTAGACTTTGAACATCATTTTTAGGCCCATATGATTATCTAAAATTAAACATATTTTCCTATTGTTCAAAATAAGCAAATGTTCCTATAATGGCTATACTGTGAAATAATAACAACATGTGTTTAACTTGATGAAGTGAAAGCTTTCATATGTAGTAACTCGATTTTGAGGTTAGATAAATAGACATTAGTTAGACAAATAGATATTACTTTTAAATTATATATATTTAATTAACATCACAATATAAATTATGAATTGACTTTAAACATTTTTGTTTATATTAATTGTTAACGTATAAGATATACTTTGATATTTATTTCACTTAGGTTTCTGTTTTTTTTCTTATTAGTATTAATAAAGCTATAACAAAGTGTATACAAGAGTGATTATAAATTTTAAACGCCTGATCGTATTTTCAAGTAAGTAATATTCTTTCGTTTAAAAATGGAAGAAGTATTTCTTTATTCTAGTTTTTGGTTGTTTAAATGTTTTGTTTTAAAACGAGCTACAAAATATTATGCAGTTGAAAAACATTGATTATATGAGAGTTCAGAATGAGGATTGTTCAAAGTAGTATGTACTCATTATAAGGGCTGGACTTTTTTCCCCTAAACTCATTCTGGTTACAGAATTGTAACAATGTTTCTTGGTTCGTGTTAATTTTTTGCTTAAGCATATAAGTAGCATAGTTAGAAGACCTAATTGAAATGAAATATTCGCAAGTTATACTTTTCAGTTTTAAAATAAATTGAAACAAAATTATCTTTATTATTATTACAAATCCTAATCAATGAAATCGTTTAGTGATTTGTATTAACCATAAGCCTAACGATTTGAGGATATCAATGGGGGGAAGTATTTAAATGTAAATGTGTAGGAGAATTAACGAGAAATTTGACCACAGCGTAAAGACCTCCTACTGTCAGCACACATTAAGCGATGCAGAGAGAAACGTATGAAGAGTGATTGAAGCATAGACTAAATTTAACAATTTTTCTTGATCTTCAAGAAGGTAGTCCTAGTACTGGTTGAACGTCTTAAAGCCACAAAAAAAAATAATAATAATAAGCATTGTAATACTTGTGAATTTAATCTTTATTTAAAAAAATAGGCTGTTTCAATTTTGAACGTGTGTACTAGTCAAATGCCTGATTCACGTTTAGTAACAGTTCATTTAGTTATTTAATTTATACAATTAAAAATAATTAGTGATACGTATTTCCATTTTTAAACGTACCTTCGTTTTTTTGTCTTAATTTCTCTTTATTTTTAGCCACGACTAAATTTAACAAGTTGATAACATTTTCAGTGACATCAATACAGTTTTCTAACTCCAAATTTTCCTCGTCTTTGCGTGTACAACACCCGAAGCAAAGAAATCCGAGAACTGAAACAAGCAAATTTTGTGAGTAAATTATTTTACACTTAGACAGTTATATAGAAACATAAACTCATTTGGAGTTCTCAACTCCTTATTAAAAGTATTTCTTACAAAGACATTAAACGTATTACACACTCTTCAAACTAATAAACTATAGATTTGCACAGCCCATATTGAAAACGCTGTGAGGCTGAACGAGACTAATGGATAAAATATCATAGCTTTTTCAAACCTTGTGCAATACGAACGACTGTACAAATTAAAATCACGTAAACAATAGTAAATTTAGTTTCTAATATACCCCATTGATATAGCTTCCTATCTGTAGCCAACTATTTGGCTTATTGACATGATTTTTCCATTACTTAATGCAGTATTTAATTTTATCTTTACTTACCTTGCCGGTTTAAGTTTAAAGTTGCGAATATTTGGGTTTTTAGATTTTAATTATTTTTCTCTAAAAAATTGTCAAAAGCTTTATGCAAACTTAAAGTTTTCTAAGAAACAAGCGTGAATAATGTTTAAGAGTAGAACTGGGCCAAAAACAAACACAAGGTGAATAGTATTAAATCACAACTATTAGATAAGTCACAGTCATCTTGAAGATCCTCGTGTTTAAAACCATGTATGAACAAATACGGACGTAACGATATTTCATAGGCCAGGGGAATGTCAAGTCTGCACTGTAGCACTCACCAAACACGTACCAGGCCACTGTATACAAGTGAAAGTGAAGTTTTCCCAAATCACTAAAAGATTTTTTCTCCATAGTTTAATTAATATGGAGCGAAAATGAACTGTATATTTTACCTTTCAGCTGACAAAACAATGAACTACCCACCCAAGATCTCAGTATATGGAGCGTGTCCAAAACAGCAGACCAATAAAATAAAGATCTTGTGGAACAACTTAAAATTTATCATTTGACTCTTTATTATTAATAGTAAACACGTTAGACGTAATATGTTCATATTTAAATCTATATATAGTATTAAATAAAAAAAAGTATACAATTTTCAGTATATAGGAAATGTCCTTTCGTTAAATGCTCTACTTACAAGATCTAATGGCCTTCCAAAAAGGCATCGTTTTTTTTGGTGATTTTTTTTATTTATTTTTTTTTATTTTATTATTTTTTTTATTTTATATTTTTGTTTTTGTTTTTATAAGGTAATAGAAATAAAACAGCTACTAAGTTTTTTTGATGTTTGACTCGCCTGACTCGTGTTTAGAATAAAAATATTGTTTCCAAGGTAATTCAATATTGCATATCAACAATAAATTTATTTATACATATCTTACCAGTCACGTGTTATATAAATGTACAATAAACAAAACTATTACAAATACATTTTAAAAATCTATGATTACCAGGAACAACTGTTTCAGCTATTAGTAAATTGACATTAATAGCATAGGTACTTACCTATTATACGGAGGTCAATTTTATACGACGCTCTGCGGTGGTTAGGTTAGGTTATCATAAATATGTTACTTTTTATAATTGCTATTCCGGGTTCAATATGTTTTTTTTACGTTCATTGGTCAAGATTTTGCACCACGGTTCGGAACTTTGACTAGAAACCGCTGCTCTTTTGAATAGAAAACTGCGAATAACCAATGTTGAGGCAACACTCTCCCGGCATTACTTTTCCCTTACGTCAGTATTTCTTCCGATAGTAAGACTCATTGGAAGTCCGATTCATAGTGTAGCAGGGAATGTATAGTAACATTATAGGGATGGCCGAAGTTGACGATTTTACTCAACTGTTGCGCACGCAACAGTTGCCGGTACACATCAATTTAAAACAACTGATGTCAAACATTAGGTTACAAGTTTCTGTTGCTTGAACTAATGCGAGCACATTAGTTGAATGAAAACAGCAGCTTCAGCCGTCTCAACTAATGCGGGCTACAGCTAACTAATGTATTGATTATTAGGTGTAAATATAGGCTATGAATAATTCTTAGATTTCTATTAAAAAAATATACATTAATACATATAAAATAAAACTCGTTTTATTCAAAGCTTACTTATTTACTTAAGGTAAAAACAATTACCCTGAAATATATTTATATTAGCCCTACATAAGAAATCCTTTTACCATTAAAACAAATATATATATAAATACATATAAAATAACACTCATTTTATTTAAGACTTACTAATTTACTTAAGGTAAAACCAATTACCCTGAAATATTTATAATTAGACTTACATAGTTAGGTATTCCGTTTTAACATTTAAAAATATATAAAATATATTTTAATTTGAAAATATTTAAAGTACCTATACAAAATAAATATGTAGACCAGGGTATTTTTTCGAGAAAATTATTTTAAAAATTGGTAAATTGTAAAACGTGACTTAAAACTTAAATATTTATATATAAAAAAATGCGTGTTTCCCTTAATTATTTACATATTATTCTATTACATATTATTATTAATAATAATTAAAACAAAAAAATCCGTTTCCCCTGCTAGCTTCTATTTAACTATTGAAAACTTAGTTTCAATAAAAAGTACAAGTAATTACATTTGAAGCCGGTATCGCAATCATACCTTGTATTTGCTAATCCATCAAATTTATTCTAGACATTTCGGAAACAATCACCTTTTTTATTACTTGATTTCCCATTGTTAGTTATAGTTAACCATAGCGTCATCTCAGGAAACAAAAATTTCTTGAGTTCGACATTATGATAGTATGCGGGACAATAGTTCTCGAAAAATACTATACAGTATTAGATTTTGTCCGATAAAAAATATGTGATTGTATACATTTCGTACATATTGTTCATGTTCGAGTCAGCGCTCGAAGTTTGAACTTGCTTTGATCTACCTAACAGCTGTGCCGTGACGTATTGGTCACGTGATCTCTGACCTGCTAATCGATATTGGAAACAAGTTTGATTTTCTGGATGAACGCTCCGCATCCCCCTCCGCTCATTATTTTACGTACTGATTTTCCGTGTCGACACACAAAGGAAGAAGCGTTTTGTCCCTCGACCAGTGCAGTCCTACGTTAAACCGCGCAGCCTATTCCGCATGGGTTTTGTTTCAGACAATTTAAAGTACCGTTTTCGTTCATTAATATACGCCTAAAGTTCGGACCGCGTTGATGAACATTTTAAACTATATTTTTCGCCGTTTAGTCAAAGTGTCGCCCGATTTCGCCGGTTGCGCAATCTTAGTGCGTGGACTCGCGGCAAGAATCTAAGTGCTTTGTAATTTTAACTTTTACCTTTACTCATGACTTCAATTGAGTTTTTAGTTGCGTGAACGCCTTCAAGACTTTTATGCTGCCTGAGACGACCACAGTACTGTGGGGACTTCAACCTCGAGTCAAACGTTGCTTCACTTCTTACCTAGGGTAAGTGCGTAGTTAAGGAATATGAACAATTTATAATTTATTTGTATTAAATTCAGTGTCGTCGCGGTTTTATTGTTAAATGACTCGATTTTGCTCAAAACAGTGCTTAAACTTGCTATGTTAAATATTAACGCAAATTACGCAATCCAGAGTAACCTTGTTAACAATAGGGTTTACCGCACCTCGTGGTTTTAATTCTAACCTTTTAATCTGCGGATTAAACATTTGGTCCCCACTGGGCCGGATTATTTGAATTATTTCAGTGACCTATGGTTCTTTTAAATTTCACGATAATTGTATTAGTGACCACGTGGTTCCTTTGTGACCAAATTAAACATTTGTTGAATTATTTCAGCTATAAATGGTTTTAAATGTTTCACGATAATTTATATACAGTCCACTTAAAATACTTAAAATATTTATAAATTTAAAATTTTTTGAAATTTTATATTTGAAAATTTTCGAACATTTCAAAATGGAAATTAATACTGACTACTATTTGGCAAAATTAAAGAACATTATTACTGACTTAGAGCAAGTGAAAAGTGTGTTAAATGAAAATGAGATTCCGGAAGGAATTGTTCTGGAACTTAGGCGAATTCAGGCTAATTTTTTTGAAACGTTTGATTACATGGAAAAGACCTTTGAAAGACAAGTTGCCGAGTTCGCGGAAAAAGCGTTCGAAATGAAGGCTAAATTTCAAGAGATGTACTTACCGTTAGTGAAATACCCCAATATCATTAAAACGGAGGTAAGACCAACCTCGCCAGGCAATCTTGCTACCAATTGCATAAGCCTACCTAACCTACAAATACCAGTTTTCTCAGGTAATAGCCACGAATGGACTGACTTCATCACAATGTTTGACTCTATGATTCATGGTAATAATAATATCAATGCGGTGCAAAAATTTCAGTACCTGAAATCCACTCTGAAAGGTGATGCATTAGCAGTTATTACCGGACTGACTATCTCTGAAAGCAATTACGAAATTGCTTACCAGGCGTTACGCAACCGCTATGCAAACCCTCGTAGGTTGGCTGACCATTATTTTCAATTGATCAAAGAATTTAAGTCTATTAAGACCGCTTCTCAATCTGAACTTAACCGGTTTTTGACTGCGCACTCCAACGCAGTGTGCGCCTTAAAGGCTATTCAGTTAGATGACTTAGCAGATTTCCTCTTATTTCAAATGTCTGTCAACAATTTGGACTCACAGACTCGTCTCAACTTCGAAACAAGACTAGGGACTAATACGATGCCCACATACAAAATGTTAAATGACTTTGTTACGGAACAGGCCAGGGCTCTAGAGTTGTTGAATCAACCGCCTGCCGCAGCTTCTACTAACGCGAGAGCTGCTCAACAACCCCGCATACTGGTGTCGTCAGTGAATGAGCCTGATTCGCAAGGGGCCCGTGATTAAATTTTGACTGAATGGAACCTAACCTCAACACGGAACATAGCCCAATTGTCCAGCCTTCGGTTTCGCCCGACAATTCTATTATACCTAAGGCTACGAACTATGTATACGAGCCTAGACGTGCTGCGTCAGGCCCCACACGGCCATTCAACGGGCCGCGCCCCGTAAATATACCTCCTGTTATGAACACTCCTAGGATGTCAGTATTCCGGCATCGATTACCACCGCTTCACATGAATCAATCCCATGTTTCTACGACACACGCAGGCATGTGTTATTATTGCGGAGAGGGACATCGCATCATTAACTGTCAATCCTTTCTCGAACTGACTTCTGTGGAACGCCAGGATGCCATCAGGAAATTACGACGGTGCTTCAATTGTCTTGGCTCCCATTTCCAAGCTAAATGTAAGTCCAGCCAACGCTGCAAGCAGTGCAACGAGGCACACCATACTTTGTTACATAACAACCTGCCGTCACAACAGCGACTAGTCACACCGCGACACCCTCGTTCAACAGCTAGACCTGACCTCGTTACTCAATCGGTACCGCATGCTCTTTCTTGTAATATTGAAGCTCCTCTCGCTCTGTTAGGCACCGCGCAGGTCATCATTCAGGACCAATTTGGCCGACCGCTTCCATTTAGAGCTATTATTGACCCCGGCAGTCAGATATCCGCCATTACTAAGAAAGCAAGCGTCCTGTTGAGCCTACCTACTCGGAGTTCAAATATGTCTTTGATTGGTGTCGCCGCCAAGACCACACGTATCCACGAGTACGTTACGTTGATTTTATTCTCGAGGCATGACCCTGGTGTTATGCTAACAACTGAAGCCGCCGTGCTCAACCACATTACTGACCCGCTGCCGGCTACTAGGTTAGCCTCTCAAATAAGGTCTCAATACCAGCATCTACCTTTAGCTGACCCTCATTTCGACTCGCCTGCCGGTGTTGACATTATACTGGGGGCAGATGTTTTCACCCAAATACTCACGAATGGACCTCGCACCATTATCCAAGGGCAACCCTCAGCACTTAACACTAGGTTAGGTTGGGTCATCATGGGATCTATACCCTACAGTATGCCTCATCAACCGCGCGCATCTATCACTACCTTAGAGTCAATTGATGACAACATGCGACGGTTTTGGGAAGTTGAGGAAGTCGCACCAGCAAATCACCTCAGCCCCGAAGATCAACTTTGTGAAGAATTGTTCGCAACCACCACTGATCGTGACGCAACGGGAAGATACATCGTAGCACTTCCATTTAAGCCGGAAGCTATCACGCTCAAGTCTAACCGTAACACTGTTCTTGCGAGTTATCATGCGTTAGAAAAGCGTTTAAACCGCCAGCCTGAGGTAGCCATACAATATCATCAGTTTATGGCCGAGTATATCGCTCTAGGGCACATGTACCCCGCCCTCAAGGCTGCTGACTATCTTATTCCGCACCATTGCGTATTTAAGACCACCAGCTCTACTACTAAGCTTAGAGTTGTATTCAACGCATCATCACCCGATTGCCACGCAAACACTCTGAATCAGCAAATGTTATCCGGTCCTAAATTGCAAAAGGACTTGGCTAATTTAATCATCTCTTTCCGTTTATATACTTACGCTGTCTGCACCGACATCAAGATGATGTACCGTCAAATTTTGGTCCGACCTGAGGATCGTTCTTACCAGCACATACTTTATCGGTCTTCACCTCAATCACCGTTAATCGAGTATGAACTTGCTACGGTCACCTATGGCCTAACCCCTTCCGCTTACTTAGCTCTGCGAACGCTTGAACAACTAGTAAAGGATGAGGGAACCCGCTATCCTACAGCCTCCGAAGCAATCCTTCATCAGACCTACGTAGATGACGTCGTCGCTGGAGCCGACACGCCCGAGGCCGCTAAGACGCTAATACAAGAACTTATCGACATTTTCGCTCGCGCCGGCCTGGAACTCAGAAAATGGTCGTCAAATGAACCCTCGCTATTCGCAGCGCTACCTTCCTCTCACTTGGAAAATCCGCTGTTGTTTCAGGACGAATCCGCTGCAATTAAAATATTGGGTTTGCAATGGAACCCCTCTTCAGACTCGTTCTCGTATCAAACTCAAACTTTTACGCTGGTGCCCACAAAACGCACCATCTTGTCCTACGTCGCTCGCACTTTTGACCCGCTTGGCTTCTTAACGCCCATTACCTTCTGGATTAAGTCTTTTATTAAACGCTTGTGGTTGGAGAAACTGGACTGGGACCAGCCGCTGCCAACCCCTCTGCTCGATCAATGGGACAGCTTCATTGTCCACTTCGCTTGTTTGTCTGACATTCAAATACCTCGACATGTGGGCACACGTGATGCCAAACATCATTTATTAGGCTTCTGTGATGGGTCCGAAGCTGGTTACGCAGCCGCCATCTACTTGCGAACTGAATGGAACGGTTTAGTTTCCGTCAGCCTTCTAAAGGCTAAAAGCAGAGTGGCTCCCGTCAAAACACTCACTATACCTCGAATGGTGCTCTGCGGCGCCGTCTTACTGGCCAAGCTCTATAAGTCTGTTCAGCCTGCTGTGAATTTTGTGGCCGACAACACTACGCTTTTCTTCACCGACTCTGAGATAGTACTTCATTGGATTCAGACCCCGCCTCATCAATTGAAAACTTTCGTAGCTAACCGCATCACGGAGATTGTGTCAATCACCTCCATGGATCATTGGTTTCATGTCTCGACTCTTGATAACCCCGCAGACGTTGCGTCTCGCGGTTGTTTGCCTGATCAACTTGCCACACACCCGCTTTGGTGGCATGGACCTCCTTGGTTATTACATTGTCCTACTACTTGGAATCTGTCTAGGCCTAAAGGCACTAACCCGGATCAGACGGAAACAAAGGTTGAGGCTAAGGTTAATTGTGCCGCTGTGCAAGAGCCCAACCGTCTTATGGAAATCATTGAGCAGCATTCGAGCTTAACTACTCTTCATCATGTCTTCGCGTACGTATTACGATTCATCGACCACTGTCGCAACAAGAGCCTGGCGATCGGCCATCATCACAACACACGCTATAAGGCCAAAGCAGCCTCAGTTAAACCTACGCTACGACCGCTGTCAGTACAGGAGTTGGATAACGCAAAAGCTGTATGCGTTAAACTGGTACAAACCTCTGTCTTCAGTGAAGCTCTGCAAAAGCTTCAAACTGGTAAACGCGTCAACGACCATTTACGTAGCCTAACACCATTTATCGATGCCCATGGTCTACTCAGGGTGGGCGGTAGACTTGATCATTCGTCTCTTAGTTATGATTCGAAACACCCGCTTCTGTTACCAAAGCGCCATCATTACGTTGACCTTATCTGTGACCATTATCACAAGCTGGCCTTGCATGCTGGACCGCGTACCACTCAAGCCTTGATCAATAGTGAATTTTGGGTCATAGCTCTGCGATCATTACTTCGCCAACGCATCCATGCGTGCATTCGATGTTTCCGCATGCAAACTAAACCACGCCAGCCCATGATGGCACCTTTGCCCTCATCAAGAGTTACGCCGTCTCCACCTTTCTATAGAGTCGGAGTAGATTTCGCTGGACCTTTTGACACAAAGGCCAACCATTTGCGCACCTCCAAGCTATTGAAAGCTTACCTCTGTTTATTTGTATGTATGACCACTAAAGCAGTTCATTTGGAATTGGTGACCGACTTATCTACTGATGCCTTCCTCGCCGCATTACACCGCTTCACCGCTAGACGAGGTCTACCTTCAGAAATTTATTCCGATAACGGCACGAATTTTACTGGCGCTGCTAACCGACTTAACGATGTCTACAAGTTTCTGGATCGCTCTAACTCGCTTATTGAACGCAAGCTAGCTGACCAACGCATCAGTTGGCATTTCAATCCTCCGGCTGCCCCTCATTTTGGAGGACTTTGGGAAGCCGCTGTCAAATCCGCTAAGTTGTTATTGCGACGCACTGTAGGCAACACCACCCTCACCGCTGAAGAGCTATCTACTCTGTTCATCAGGATAGAAGCCATTTTGAACAGTCGTCCTATTTTCGAAGTTTCGCCAGACCCCAGCGAAGGAGCGTCCTTTCTCACTCCTGGGCATTTTTTGATTGTCCGTCCGCTACTGTCACTTCCTGAAGAATGTTATACTGAGCCTCCGCTTAAATCTCGATGGTCTATGCTCCAACAGATGTCCAACCGCTTCTGGAAAATTTGGTCCACTCAGTATCTACACACTCAGATTCAACGGCACAAGTGGAATAAGGACTCGTCGCCACTCAAGGAAAATCAACTCGTCTTCATAACTGGAGAACACTCAAGCCCCCTTCATTGGCCTATGGGAAGGATCATCAGCCTGCATCCTGGAAAAGACCACGTCTCTAGAGTAGCCACGATCCAGACCGCTCACGGACAGCTGAGGCGACCAGTCAATAAGCTCGTCGGCTTTCCGCTTCATCATTAGTTTTTCACCGCTTTCCTACAGCTTCTTTCTTCGGCGCTCTTGCCCCTTTTGTTTCTTTTGGGTTTCTTCGTTTTCCCTGCCACTTTTTTTCTTCGGCACCCTCGGTTCCCGGTGCTTTATGGTTCTTCGCCCCCTACCCACCTGGCGGATTAAAAACATTCGTTTTGGTGGGCGGTATGTTCGAGTCAGCGCTCGAAGTTTGAACTTGCTTTGATCTACCTAACAGCTGTGCCGTGACGTATTGGTCACGTGATCTCTGACCTGCTAATCGATATTGGAAACAAGTATTGATTTTCTGGATGAACGCTCCGCATCCCCCTCCGCTCATTATTTTACGTACTGATTTTCCGTGTCGACACACAAAGGAAGAAGCGTTTTGTCCCTCGACCAGTGCAGTCCTACGTTAAACCGCGCAGCCTATTCCGCATGGGTTTTGTTTCAGACAATTTAAAGTACCGTTTTCGTTCATTAATATACGCCTAAAGTTCGGACCGCGTTGATGAACATTTTAAACTATATTTTTCGCCGTTTAGTCAAAGTGTCGCCCGATTTCGCCGGTTGCGCAATCTTAGTGCGTGGACTCGCGGCAAGAATCTAAGTGCTTTGTAATTTTAACTTTTACCTTTACTCATGACTTCAATTGAGTTTTTAGTTGCGTGAACGCCTTCAAGACTTTTATGCTGCCTGAGACGACCACAGTACTGTGGGGACTTCAACCTCGAGTCAAACGTTGCTTCACTTCTTACCTAGGGTAAGTGCGTAGTTAAGGAATATGAACAATTTATAATTTATTTGTATTAAATTCAGTGTCGTCGCGGTTTTATTGTTAAATGACTCGATTTTGCTCAAAACAGTGCTTAAACTTGCTATGTTAAATATTAACGCAAATTACGCAATCCAGAGTAACCTTGTTAACAATAGGGTTTACCGCACCTCGTGGTTTTAATTCTAACCTTTTAATCTGCGGATTAAACAGTTCAGATATACAGCTTGTCAACAATTCAACCCTCTTTGAATGATTTACGCGAGATGGAATGTGATTATGGTAGTGCTTAAAAATATAACAGATATCTCCTTAATTATAAAATAAGTTTTGTCATAATATTTTTCACGTTCAGATTGTAAATATGAGTTTAAGTATAACATTTTTATAGGTAATAAGCTTATGATAAATTATGTTTTCGTTATTGGAAAATTATTTCTTTTTTTTAGTAAGTAAACATTTTATATTACGGGTTCTTTTCTTTGAAGTTGGTTGTATTTTTTAAAATTATTTAATATATTTTTATGTTACAATGAAACAATTTTAATGGATCAGTTTCTGAAGCATTTTACCGCCTAAAATAATACGGACATTATACTCGTAAAAATCAATTATAGACTGACATAAATGATAACATATAAGGAATTATTAATTAGGTCTATAATCAATAGCAACGTCCCTCTTGAAAAGTTATTAGAGATTAGGAACTTCCTACACATCAGGTTGACCGAAAGCAACTGTTGAATCACATTAGTTTGTTACACACTACACACCAGGTTAGCAGGAAACAACCGATGCGCACGCATTAGTCTGCTACGCATTAGGTTAGCAGAAAACAACTGTTGCCAGGCATTAGTTTGCTACTAGACCTTGTACAGCCCCAATCTTCCATCAACGCGCATGCGCGTGATGTCACAGCTGAGAAGCTATGTAGGGTTTATTGCAGTAGTGGGGGAAGTAATATACTTTGTAGGTATACTTTAATAAAGGTAGATAGTAATGTTGAATAAAATTATTACCAAATCTATCCTGACTGGATACTTCGTACGTATATTTTAATGTAGGTATAAAAGGAAGAAAACTCACTATGTAAAAATTAAATTTAACTTTGCCATTTTTATTCAAAAGACATTTATAATTTTTTTTATAATACCTAACCTAACCAATCACAACAAATTAGATTCATTAAAACTAGAATGCTTTAAGAAAAAAATTAAAATCGAAGTTCGGGATTTGAACTCGAAACTTACGATTAGTAAGCTGGTACCTTATCCTTTAGACCAGGAAGTTCTACTGTAATATTTGATACTGTTTCTCTTATTACATTGTGGCTGATCGCTCCCCCTACATTCTCTCTTCACTCGAACTGAAGGCTGCGCATGCGCGTTGATGGAAGATTGTGGCTGTACAATGTCTAGTTTAGTTTGCTACGCATTAGGTTAGACATTAGGACTTTCTCCACATCAGTTGCGCGCGCATTAGGTTGCGTAGAGGCAACTGTTGCCAAACAACTGATGCCGTTGTTTTCGGCCATCCCTATCATTAAACTAATTGGTTAAAAAATGTATTCTTCATTATAATCTATTGTTATTTTTTCTTGCTAATGCCATAACCTGTTTCTTAAAGAATAAAGTTACTTAATAAAGTCGTACTCCAAAGGTTGAAGAACATTTTGAGACAGGTAACTGCATAATAATTGAATTATTGTAATTTGTATTGTGTGTAACAATTTTAAAATAGTATTATATTAGATAATAGGCCTTGGTATAGGCTTTCTTTACTGACGTAATGAAGTGTTAATTTTGTGTATGCTTGAAAAACAACTTATTCATACCTCGTTAGATATTTGTTGCAATATTGTTAAGTAGCTATGTAAATAAAATAATGCTTGGTTTTTAAAATGGAGCATTTAGTTTATAAAAATTCTCATGTAAGTTGAGGTTATGTTTCTATTAACAAAAAAAACCACTATTTCTGATCAATAGTTGGCATCTATTTCTGTTGCCCACCTACAACTCTCGCGCACTTTGCAAAAATTAACAATTTTGGAAAATTGTAATATGTGATGGTAAAAATGCACATTGCCCACCCTCAATACAATGGTTATAAAGAGAATGAAATACATGTCCTGAAGCTATATTGGTAATTATTGTTTGTTATTGCCACGGAAGGTTAGTTTTATATAACTATACAAAAATATACCTATTTTGATACGAGTATGGAAACCTTCCTAAACATGTCCTAAAGCTAGATTGATAAAAAAGTTTTTAATAAAACATTTGTAAATATTTTACAAACTTGCCTATAGTAGCACTTTCTTATACAGGATGTGGCAGCATGACTTACTTTTTTCAAAGAAACTTCCTTTGTAAAAAAGGAAGTTATGCTGACGCACCCTGTATTTGTTGAGGACGGCCGTTTTGGGAAATGTGTTCCCATTGTCAACTCAGACCATAATTGATCTCAAGGTTTTCATAAGTGCTACTATAGGCAAGTTTGTAAAATATTTACAAGTGTTTTTGTGAAAACTAGTAGCTCATGTGAAGATGGAATCAACAAATATGAATTTTTTTGTCAGAGAGTTATTTCGAGAAGTGAAAAGTACTAAGTCTGTCTGTACTACCATGACCTTAATTTACAGGAGAAACTTTATAAACTAAGAGTAAATATGCAGTTTAAGGAACTCAGTTTTGGTAACGGTTTTTTCCATTAAATAGTTGTTTGTAATTTAGGGAACTGTATTTAGTTCCCATTCCTACATACTCGATTTCCCCCCCAAAAATTATACCGGACTATGCAGTAGGTCATCAGGAATAGGAAAAAATTAAGAGTATAAAAACTTCTGCTCGTAATCAAACAATTTTGGAAAATAGCAACTCTCTACCCTCTCCACGGCACATGTTAAACGTTACTAATTCAACGTTTGGGTTTTATATTTTTGACATAATTACATGGAAAATACGTTGAATTGTAATTCAACTTGCTGTTGACTCCCAAAAAATTTCAAATTTTGAAAAAAATTAACCTGAACACTTCAATATCACACTTCTTTGCGCAGTAAGTTCTATCATTTTGTAGGCTGAAGTTAGAAATAATAAGTGTGTAAATGTTTTTTTTTTGACTGATCAATGCATTTTTTTCGTGTTTTGAGCATGGAATAGTGTCTGTTCTTTTGAGTAATTTCATGACTTACTATTGGAGAAAATTAAGATGTATGTTTGAGTTTATAATTCTATAAAATTTGTATGCCCTATGAAACATGGTGCTAATACTGATTGCCATGCTAACGTGGTGCCATGTTGAAGTTGATTTTTTGTTCAAAATTTGTTGGTTGCCAAAAGCAAGTTTAATTTGATTTTGAGAGTTACAATGTCAAAAAAGTCTAAACATTCAATTAGTAACATTTCATGTGTACCGTGAAGGGGGGATGGTTATTTTTGGGGTCAGAGTGGAAGTTTTAATAATTTGTTTTGTATTCCTGATAACTTTCTGCATTGTCACAAATAATGTTTTTGGTATAATTGATTACTCGTGAACGGGAAATGAATACCAGGTTATTCAGGCAAACATGGGTGTAAGAACATTTCCTGGAATGTTCAAAAACTATATTGATATTTGGTTTATTTTTTATTGCAACAATAGGTAATTTTTTTATCAACTTATAGTTTATACCTGCACCATGATACCTATAAGAAATCCAGCTGTAAGAAATTATTAAAACAAATGCAGAACAAGTTGCTTGAACACCAAGGTTTATATACAAGTATTAAAATTGTGTTCAATAACAGACTGAGTACTGGTACTTACGATTCTATTCTTAGTGTCAGTTCTATAAGCCTAAATGATATTGATGATTGATGAAACTGAGTTTTCAGGATCGTTCTTGTTGTAAATAAAAAATTATCATGATTCAGTTTGGTACAAAATTTAAATTAATCACTTTTACATTAGTTTATGACTATCTGAACTTTAATTTAATTTGTAAAAACTTACTGAGACAGAGCGTTTTTGATCACTCTGTGCCGATCTTCATTAGTGTCTAAATTTTCTACTTGGAGTTGTTAGGTTAAGTGGTGACGGTTTTAAAGGGAGTTTTTCGATAGTGTCAGATATTTAAATTAGCTTTGAGAAATACCTCATAATACTCTTAAAAATATACGTAATATTTCTGCCCTACCTCACCCCTAATTAAAACAACCAAGAGGTCAGTTACAGTTTGAGTTGACGAAGGGACACACCTGAAACAGCCATCCTTAATCAACATAAAAGTAAGTGGTACTATAGGCAAGTGTATGTTCAAGTGTCTTAAGTGGAATCTTCTAGCTCTAGAAAGATGGAATCAAATAACATTGAATTAAAAATTAATCTTATGGATCTTGAAGATTAAAATGTATAAATATGTTTCTCAGATTTTGTATGTTTTTAAAATAGATGTTTTTGTATTGAATTTCCTGTGGTATTTCTTAATATCTTTTAGTTGAAATAAAATTATTTCAACTGTTAAAAATTAAAGAGTATTAAATTTCTAAAGCTGAAATTTGTTTCAGATGTCTTCCAACAACTTTTCACAAGGCGTTTTTGTCCATTCTGAATCACGTTTAAAAAAATTTGTTCGAAGTAAAAGCGATTCTCTTTCACTTAAAAAAAATATTAGTGAAAAAAATCCAGTTGAGCGTCTTCATACAGATCCCAATATTGATGCTAAAACAATTTATGAAAATATAGTAGGAAATAAAGCATTTAGAGAACAAAAGAAAACCACTGTTAAGGAGAAAAACTATTTGAAGAAAAACAACTCCTCTAAAACTGTATTGGAATCAGACCAAACATTGAATTTTAACCTACTAATGAAAGCATCTGAATCGAATAATGTATGTTTAGTACAGGAATTGTGTAATGAAAACAAAAAATCATTTATAAATTTTACTGATGAATTTGGATGGACACCTCTAATGAGTGCATGTTGTGCTGGAGCTAAAGATGTAGTGAAACTATTTTTACAATGGAAGCCAGATTTAACAATAAGAAATAAAAAAGGTAACACATGCTGGGATTTAGCTAAATGTCAATCACATTTTTGTATACTTCAGCTCTTAAATGATTATATAAAAAATGATTCCAAAAAGTTTGATGAAATACCAGTTGAAAAGCCTATAGCATCAAGCATGAAATTTTACTGTGAAGTTTGTAAAGAAAACGTTACAGATCTTAGTCTTAGTAAACACGAATCTTCTATGATGCACCTGTTTAATTCATCGGAGAAAGGCAAGCTTCCTACAATATATGGCATCCCGGAAAGCAATAAAGGGTTTCAGATATTGCTTAAAGCAGGTTGGGATAAAGAAAAGGGACTTGGTCCTGAAGGAGCAGGTCAAAAATTTCCCCCTAAAACAATTTTGAAACAGGATAAAACTGGTCTAGGTGCAAGAGAGTATAAAGCACGAGTAACACATTTATTAAATGAAGGTGATAAGATTCCAAAAGTTAATTACAGTGTTAGAACTAATATAAAAAAAGAAAAGAGAAATGAAAAACGATTAGAGAGAAAATTACGTGAAATGCTTAGTTAAAAAATGTGGGTCAGTTTAATTAGATTATGTTCTTAAAATATTTGGTAAGTTGAAAATAACTATTTTTAAAATGTATTTAACAAAAGTTAAAATTAACCTTTTTCTGCTAATTTATAACTTTCCTGTGGAACAATTTGTGCTTGTTGATTTTAAAGAGAAGTAAAATGGTACACCAAAAAATTACAATACACATTGTGAATAATGGCATTAAAAATGTTTAAATGAAATAAATATATTTATGGACAATTTAGTTGCAAAAAACTATAGAGAACACAGTAGCACAATTATAGTTAATATACAATTATAAACCCTGGTTACAAATATTTATATAACCTTGATGTAGTTTTTTCTAACACAGCATCATTAGAAGGTTACAAATATACTCAATATATCCAGTATATTTGTGTACAATTTTGAATATACAAATATATTTAATATATTTGTAATCTTTTGATGATGCTAACTGTGTTAGCGAAATGTACATCAAGGCTGTATAGATATTTGTAACTAGGGTTTATGATTTTTTTATTAATGACATTTTAGCTGTTTAAACCTTCAAAAACAAACCTATATATATATATATATATATATATATATATATATATATATATATATATATATGTGTGTGTGTGTGTGTGTGTGTGTGTGTGTGCGTGCGTGCGTGCATGCGTGTGTGTGTGTGTGTGTGTGTGTGTGTGTGTGTGTGTGTGTGTGTGTGTGTGTGTGTGTGTGAACAAACCTTATCCCATTATCTTACAGTCATCCACTTACACATTTTTCACTCATTTAGTTAACACTTGTAAAGGGCAGTTATGGTCTACTTCAGGTAAGTATCTTGATCCAGGATCATTAGTTTTACCTTTACTCCATCTGCCCTTCTAATATCTGTAAAAAAAAACTAATCTTTTTTTCTCCTTACAAAATTGGTAGTACAGTAATATAGGGGTGGTAGTGGCTTGAACGGATCGACGATTTTAGTGACAGCGCCAGGCTTGGATCAGTGACTTTTACCGGTTTTTAGTACTGGTGACAAGGGATACTGAGATATCTCTGTATATGCCAATAACAGGCAGGAATACCATACTGGTGAAATAATTCCATATCTCCATTTTCTTTTGGAAGTCATTTATTTAAAAATAAACTACAAATTTAAGAATAAACTACCAAGTGCAAAATTGCTTATACTGTACACCATAACACTACCATTATCTTGAAACCTGACACAAATCATCTATTCACACACAACATAAATAAGTAGAATCAGTGACAGCTTCAAATCGACCCATGACAATTGTGGTAAAGTATTAGTAACTTTTACGTCAGCGACAGTGGTATTTTGCTCAACCACAACAGAGACAACTCTCACTCTCCCCTACAGTTAATGACACTGCACGATGATTGGTGCCATTTGCCAAACGGTAAGAGCAGAGCCAGTGACAGCGACCAATCAACCAATGACAGCCGCAGTAAAATATCAGTAACATATCATCCAGTGACTGCATTTTTTTGCCCAATCACAACACAGACAATTTCCGATTGATCCGTTGTCACTGGAAGTAGTATTTTCCATATTTTGTCACTGGTACCACCAATGGTGATAGAAAATATCGACGATCCCTATAGTAATATCCCTAGCAAATATCACTGTAACAACCTATACACCTGGGCCTTAATTCTCCCGTAAACCCAACACAAGATAGTTTTACCTTAATACCATGTATTAGAGCCTACTTTTTTTGTTTCGTGTAAAGCAAAAAAGCTATGTTAAGTCAATACAGTGTTTTTTAATACTAATTAGTGAAGTGATGTAATTAAGAAAAACTATTACAATTTATTTCAAAACCAATGTAATTCCAATGGATAATTATATATATAAGCAATGGATACATATATATATAATCACAGTACTATAAATGAAAAATATTTCTGTTGAAAAATGCCAATAGAGAATAAAAAAATGCTTGCATACAATATTAATGATAAAGAGTAATAGTTATGTAATCCAGAGAGACTTCAGTTTATAATGTTTTTGAATATATTTATGAACAACATGTTATTGCTACATAATGTTATTTTACTTATTTTCAAAGAAAAAAATATTTATCATCAGTAAATTTATGACATATCAATGGTTGGAGAATCAGTTTTGGAAGAGTTTTAAGTTTACAATACAGGTTTTTTATTTCTGACCTGTCTCATTTTCACAAGATCTGTTCTAATTTCTCTGCATAACTAGCTACCCCTTACTCAGAGAGGTTTGGGGTAGACAGGTACCCCAGTCAAAAAGTACAATTCTAAAGTTGCTTGCTGTAATCATTTTGAATTCACTGAATAAATCATTTCTAATCCGTTACGAAACAGTAGTTTCATTGATGATGCTGAGTAGGATTAGCAGGTCAGCTTCGTCAATGGAACAACTGTTTTGAAACTTGTCATCAAGTAAGTTTATAGTTTTCAGATAATTATTTATGAAATACAGTAATACCTCGACTTACGAAGTTTTAAAACATGCTGTCCAAGTTATGCAGAAACTGGCCTGTTCTGGAAGAAAATGCCTAAAATGCTGGAAGAAATGTTTATAGCCCATAAAAAAAAAAATATTTCCAGGTTTTAAGGTCACCAAAGACCGATTGACAGTGATGGTTGGCGCAAATACAGCTGGTGACTGTAAGTTGCAACCTCTCATAGTTTATCACTCAGAAAATCCAAGTGCATAAAAAAAATATTTCTAAAGCTAGCTAGCTAGTGATTTAGAAGTTGAATCAAAAGTTATGGGTGACAGCTTCCCTTTTTGAGGACTGGTTTGGTCATCATTTCATACCTTAAGGCAAACGTTATTGTCTGTCATGACGAATTCCTTTTAAATCAATTCCTATTAATTGACAATGCACCTGGCCATCCTCCTACTATTTTAACCAGCTTCGACATAAGCGTAAAAGTGATAATTTTGCCACCAAACACAACTAGTTTACTTCAACTGATGGATCAGGGAGTCATCTAAACATTTAAAGCTTATTACAGAAGAATATCATTTGCGCATCTTTATGAAGCTATGAGCCAGAATTGAGCTCTCTGTTAATGATTTTTGGAAACAATTTAATGTTTTAGATGCTTTGAGAATCATTGGACAATCTTGAAATGAAATTTCACAAAAAATTTTAAATTGCGTTTGGAAAAGGTGTTTCTATTTTTTTAACTCTTCAACTGAAACTCAAACGGAATCAGTGCCAGAGTCTGATGAAAATGCTGATGTGATTAAGAGACGTTGTTGGTTTTGTCAGGCAACTGAATTTAAAAGTGGATAATGATGTCGTTCAAGAATTGCAGGATTTACACAAGCAGGTGCTGACAATTAATTGATGAGCTCATAGAAATGAGTGAGCAAGACCTTAACAACTGTGATTTTTTAGTCCGTTAATATATAAGATTAATTAACGGTTAGAAACGTGACAAAAGGCCTTAGTTTAATTGAGCAAGGATTTCGAATTTTGGAAAACATAGACTCCATCGATGAGGGCATTTCTGTCACAAAACAAAAACATTCGTGAATTACGAGGAAATTCTGAGAGAAGAAAAAATCTTCAATTTTTCAAACGAATTTACTACATTTTATGAAGCCTATGTCAAAATAACTTCTTTTGTACTCTTCTTAAAAATTACTTCTTTGCAATATGTATGTATATAATATAATTTTTTGTTGGATTAAAGATTTTTATACATACACATTTTTTTTCAAAATTATTACTTTATTTAGTCTTTGGTCCCAAATAAACAATTCTTGTATGATTGTATATAAAATTATACCCAGTTACCCGACTTACACGATTATCGCTCGGTCCCACCTAACGCATAAGTACGGGGTATTACTGTGTAATACGTACAACAAAAATTCTTAAAACATGAGTCACTACATCAAGAGACACTATTTCTCTTACATATAGTTCTTTGGGAGAGTAGGGAGTAGACATCACTTTAACTCCAGTTCAGAGCAGGTCTGCTAAATGAGTGACCCTACACATCTTTGTAAAGTATACATCTGTGCACCGAATGTCATTAAGATATCTATAATTCTATACACATTTGTGACTCATTTCAGTTACTCTCTATAATTGAGAAAGGATGCAGTATGTCCGAAATATATACCATTATTATAGTGTTGGTATGTGTCTAAAGACAATTGTGATTACCTATGTGAACATGCTGGAATATTACCCATAGTCACTCTCCTATTGAGTCCATCACCAAATCTTAAATTATTTGAAAGTAATATAACTAAAATTTTTCAGAATATATGGAATAACATGGAGAATCCACAACGTAGCCTAGCCCAGCTTCAGGCAATGGAACTCCAAGGAGAAGATATATTGAGAGATCAGTCAGACATAGTTGCATTAGATAAAAGACGAAATTCTAATCGAGAAGGTCTACGGGCTTTAACAAAGGAAAAAGGGAAAACATGGTTTGCACTAGGCCCTATGCTTATAAAAATGCCAGTCGAAAAAGCTAGTGAACTTCTAAAAAAAGGTAAACTTATTACACTTGGATAGATAGTTTCAGTTCTATAGGAATTCACTTAACCACGAATGTAATGGTAGAAATTCACACAGTGTATGTATCCTTTTAATTATTGTCTTTTATGTTGGATTTTCAAACTTTTGTGTAATTATGGATCAAAAATAGTTGAATGTTAAAAATTGAAGGTAGCTCATTGTCTTTCATTCCCTATAGGGAAAACAAAACAATGGAGGTGCAGTCACATGACTCATTGGGCTTTCATTAGTTAACTAACTGAAGGGTTTTTGTTAGTTTTAAAATACAATAAAACGTGGATAGTTCAATCTAAATTTAGAACTTCCACCTATATTCGAACGATCATCATGCTCCCTCCATGGGTAATACGAATGCCAAAATTTGACTTCTCATTGTCCAGGTACCTAAAACACAATACTCCTGACGTTATTTATCGTCAAGAGGTTTTTGCAAATGCAACTAACTCACGAACATACTGTGACTATATTCACAGATGGTTCAAAACTGGACAATGGGATAGGTTGTGCATTTTATATGGAAGGACAAACCTTCACTTATGGATTACCCTCAGCCTGTAGTGTTTTTACTGCAGAACTTTATGCAATTTTCCAAGCTTTAAGATCAATTCCGTCTGCAACATCTAAATATCTTGTATGTTCCGATTCCAAAAGTGCTTTCCAGGCGATTCAGGAAATGTACACTAAGAACCCTTTAGTTGGAGAAATCTTGTGTTCAATACACAGACTCCAATTACGGGGTATCGAGATGTCATTTCTCTGGGTGCCTGGTCACTGCGGAATATTTGGAAACACTAAAGCAGATGAAGGAGCAAAATTAGCTACAAGTATGGTACCATCGACACAACGTGTGATGGCATCAGATTTTGTATGCAATGTTAAAACTATACTATTCTCTGTTTGGAATGAAGAATGGCAAAATATAAATAGAAACAAGCTGAGGGACATCAAAAATACCGTCCGACCATGGAGGACATCTGTTCGTTCGAATCGTAGGGAGGAAGTGGTGGTTACTCGACTTCGCATCGGCCACTCTTTGTTAACGCATGGATGGTTGATGCGGCATGAGGATCCACCACTATGTCCGTTTTGTAGAAATAATATTACAATCAAGCATATCCTGCTTGATTGTGATGAGTTGACAAATTTGTATATACGTTACGATTTTCGAGGTAGTTTAAATGTGGTTTTAAGGGACGATGTCACGGCTATCGACCGTGTCATCGCTTTCTTACGCCACCTGAATCTATTTAATAATATTTAAATTATGTATAATTTTAGTTTCTAGTTTTATTTACAATTAGTATTAAACATTTATTTTAGTTTGGTTAGTTTTGTTTTGTAACACTTATTTAAAATAAAACTTTGGTTAGGCGATGATAACCTTAATAGGTTTTTCGCCTGAAAAAAAAAATCAAATGTCTTGAATTTGAAAGTTTGGGTTGGTCCTTTGAACTTTACATATTATCAATGTAAAATAATTATGGATAATTCAAAGTTTAACTTCTTTAATTCTAAGTTAATTGTTTGGATATGGGCTCGAATTCCAAACCTACTTTGGTTACATTTCAAGAATTATCTGTATTCGGTTATGGTGTTTGGTGCGTATGGAGTGGCAGGAGAATCAGTTATCCATCGCCGATCTGCTCAGTCACTGGTTTGTTGTTACGGTATTGTGTTTCTGCTTGTGTTTTGATAGTCATTGTGGGAGTGTTTGTTATGTCTTTGAGTAAACCTCATGTTCTGTACAAGATATTAACATTTAGTGTACAAGACATAACATCTCTCGCTGTTATTTGTGAGGTGAAAACGTTCTTAAAAAGATATGTCACATTACTAAAGAGTATAGAACAGAACCCACTAAAGTGTATGTGGAGAACTTTCTGATGAAGTGATTATAGCTCAAGTGAAAAAAGTGGCATTAGAAGAAGATCAAGCTTAAATTGAAGGGTCCCCAATCTTTACATCAGAGGCTCTTCATCATTTACATACGTTTTGGCAGTACATCAACAAACCAATGTTAGTGACAGTGTTTCCAACTCCCTGAATCTATTTCAGAATTTTTCAGATGATAAATGAATTAATACTGCAAGACAATTGGAGATTAAAAAATACTTTGTCAAAATTTAAATTTGTACAGTACATATCCAGCCATAACTTACTGCATATGTACATTTGTATTTATGAAATTTTCTTGCTAATGTTGACTGCAGTAACTTTTAACTGCTATTAATTATAACTTTTTACAACTTTATATTAATTACTATGCCTACGTTGATTGCTTATTCAAATTAGAGTATTTAACGTGCGTGTGTGGTTTGTGTTTTAAAATAACGCTGACCAGTGACATGTTACCTGAAAATGACAGCGGTAATGGCCAAAACGATCGCCATAGACAGAAACAAACTGGACTGCTTTTGACTGAATGGGTATTTTCCAAGTTTTATAATTCGAATTAATCTGTTAGTACCTTTAGCTTCAAATTATCCAAGTTCTACTGTATTTTATACTATATATATTTACGGATTAATGACATTTGCATGAGGATGACATCTGAATTTTTTTTATTGCAATACTTTGTATTTATACTGAATTACTAAAGTAGAAACAATGCAGGAAACCTGTTTAAAATATTAAAATAACATGTTTTTAAAATTCAATAAGAAATACAAATTATCTATAGTTATAAAACTAAAAATAAAAGAATTACTTAGATTCAGGAAATATTAAAAAGTAAACCTGTATTTTTTTACAGGGCAGTTAATTTATTTGAAACTTCTAATAAAATTATGTAATCCAAGGTAATACATATATTTGAATAAATATTTTGATATTTAAAAATATATAACAACATTCTTTGAGCTTAGCTTGTGAAGTGCAAAATAGTTTTACAACTCACTGAAGATGACATTGTTAATGAAACCTCATTTGAGTAAATAAACTAATAATTGTGAGTTAGTGTATATCTTTTTATCAACTATAAAAAAAATAGTTCAAAATTTTGCAAAAAATAGATAATTTTGTTATATTAATAAAATGATTTTAATATTTATTTATATATGCACAATTAAATTTCATTAAATCTGCTAAGAAATAATTTTTTCATTGATTTCAGGATAAGAGGTGGTTTTTAAGGGTTGAAAATTCACAGCATATCAATTAATTATGTCATTAGCAATAAACAAATGTTTGTTAATGTGTGCTTTAATATTTCAACAAACAAAACAACTTTTCTATGATTTTTAACTTAAGGGGTGGTTTCTAATGGTTGAAAAATTGATGGAAACATAAATCATGCCTGAAAATGTTAAGAATATTTATTCTACCTGTCTAAATAATATTCCACCAATAGAATGCTTAAATTAGTATTTTTTCAATTTCTTGAAGAAGGGGGGGGGGTTCACCCCTAAAATGCCAAAGAGACTGTTGAGGCCATGTCACTTTTGAAGTTAATAGTAAAATAAGCTTGATTCTAAATTTTCATGTAATTGTTGTGTGGTTCAAAGAATTCTGCAGTAGTACCATATTTTTACCTTCATTGATTTTGACTATTTCGTCATATTGCCTCTTTTCCTGTTTACAGCATATCAATACCTACCTCTTTCAATTTTAAGGTGATCAGCCTGTATGACTTATTAATTATGAAAGGATTGTGTATATATGTCGGGGTATAAATCTCCTTGGTAGTGGATGTAAAGGATATCATGGCATTATGTATACCTGAAGTAGGCCAACTCTCTATTGGGGTCATACAGAGGTGTCTATCAATTACATCCCTTTGTCAGAAGAAAAGGTGGAATTAGATAGGACTAGGTAAAGGGCATAATGTGGTGTTATTAAGAATAAGGAAAAGCATGGTCAGGATTGATTAAGGCTGCAAACATACAGAAATCAACTGGTGATCGCAAGGCAACAAACTTGAGTTGCTATTTGGTTTACAAGATTGTTCATATAAAGTTGCTAGTTTAGTCGTCAAAGGAGGATACGTCCTTGTGTATATTTCAAGAAAGACGCTATAAAAACGTTACAAAAAAGACAATTTGGTGTAGTTCTACACCTCTATAACGTCATTCATGCTAGACAAAGTCAATACATTGTTGTGCAAAACTTATGAATTTACCCAGACCAATTTTTTAATTATTATCATATGATCACTAGCAGTTACGACTACCTTTTAAGTCATGTATTTGAGAACATCAAGAAAAAACTAATTGGCGAGAACCGATTTCAGCTGGAGAAAGATTAACCATAACACTCAGCTAAATTTAATTGCTCATTTAATGTTTTTTTTATGTATAACTGTAAAACTTCAAATAACATTACATTGCAATGAAATAAAAAAATGGTTTTTAAACAAATACAGTTTTATAGTTCAAGTGCCAACTTCAAAATTGTTGGTAATCAATCGTATTAATCTTGAAGTTGTTGGATACACAAATCATGACCAGAACTGGCAATATTTTGTTTTTCTCACATACTACACCAGTATAATAAAAGACTATTCAAAGAAACAGAAACAAAAAATACAAATAAAAATAATTATTATTTAAATGCGATAGCACTCTTGAGAAACGCATACACAACACAACAAATACTGCTGGCAACTGAGAAATGAGTTTACAGCATGTTCAATTCCGCATGCTGTGAAAAAGCAACTTCAGTTTGTGTTGCGTTACCGTCACCAGTTGCCTTCTGTATGTCCGCAGCCTAACTTTTGAAGTACAGTAAACTCTCACTAAGCAGATATGGGGTTGGGATACTGCTGGATTACTGAAGGGTCCATTGAAAACACAATGAAGATTGTACAATATTTATGTTTGTTGCCATACATGAAGAAAACAGGAAAATAGTCCTGTACTGAATTGAAGTGATAAAACGAGAATGAATGTACTGGCCTGTACTTTACAGTAGAGGGTTACCTTATCTTCAACGGTAAAAACAAAAATTTTAAACAAATATAGCCTATAATACAGTTTTAAGTCATTTAAACTTACATTATTCGCATTGCTCAGCAGGCTTAAAAAAATTTTCTATTTCCTTCTGCTTTTGGGCTTGAAATGATGCTATTAAAAATTGGTCTTGCAGTTGTTTTAACACTAAGGTGTCACTCACCGTAACATCGTTTCCTTCCACCCATGAAATGGAGGTAGCGAATGAATCAACGGTAGCGATGTGAATGTCTGAAGAGGCACAGAGACTATGTCTTCTTTTTCCTCTTCCTTCACCAACTACTTGATAATTTTTTTATCTGTCAAAAACTGTGTCTTTTAATCTTACTCTCCTGCCAGCCCCTCGCTTACATCGCCTGCTGCAACTTTTAATCACGTCTTGCAACTCACAATTTGTCATCCATACTCTTAAAAAAAAACTATAGACTTTCAGAATTCTACATAGCTACTGCAACAACAAATGGCTCAAAATAGTTTGTATATCACGAGCTACACAACTAGAACAGGGTGGTATGAAGATCACTCGGTCACTAACATTGACATGCAGTAAATAATATGCATTATATTTACATATTGATATGTTTACATCTTCTGTCCTTGACGAAAACATCGGATTACTGTGGGGAGGCTGGATTATAGAGAGTTTACTGTAGACCTCCTTTCAATAAGGGTCATGAGAGGTGTTTATACACTCACTCAATAAGAGATTGAGTTTTTATGATTTTTAATGAAAAAAAATCAAAAGGCTAACAAATCAGCTCCAAGTTCTTAAAGTGTTAAGAGGCATTAAGTAGTAGGTCTGTTGCCCAGCTCATTATTTTTAATGTAAATTGTATTGACACATGCAGCAGATGTAACACATTCTACCAAACTATTTTTATTATGTGCAAATGTAGTTTTTAATAAATTTTTGTGGGAAAACAACCTTCATGCGTGAGTAAATATGTTACTTTTCAGTATCCAATTTTGTGTGGTCTTTTCCAATTTGAATTTTATGAAATCATACCAGTTATAACGAAGGGTAAAATTTCTTTTTACTCATTATGAAAAATTCAAATGTGGTTCCATAATAAACCTACATTTTCAAGGTATTCAAGTGGCGAATTTTCCTTATTTTTCACATGTACAGATTTTTAATAAAGGCAATTATTTCTTACAGGTTGTATGAGAGTAGCTACATTACCTTAAGTACTCTTATTGTGGTTTAATTATATTTAGGTGATACATCACTTTTGAAATATCGAACAACCTGTAATTGACTCAGCTATTAGGGTTGCTTTTATCATAAGAAATTTTATTTTACTGTTGGATGAAAATACATTTAGGAGGAGGAACATCTACAGGTCTCCTGCTTGTACTAACTAGCTTTAAAATTTTATGTTAATGAACCTTTTGTTTCTTTAGAATTACCATTGAAATTTTTCTATATCAGTATAATGTTCTCAATCAATCCAGAAAATACTAGTGTCAGAACAATGCAGAAAGTACCACAATTATTTCCTTTCTCAGAGTTACATTCAAACTCATCTTTTCTATATTATAAATCAATTCATTTCACTTTTATCAGAACAGTCCAAACAAATACAGTAATCAAATTACTTTTTAAACTTTACAATTCTTAGTAATATTATATGTCTTGAACAAAATTTGTTCTTATTAACAAAGGTAACAAATTAAACAAAAATTAAATATAGTTTAAAACACTAAAAATGTGATCAATAATTAGTAATGCATATACCAGACAGTAAAAAAAAAAACATTACCTGGTATATTAAAAACTTCACTTTATTTAATGTCTGTTAATAGCTATTAGTAGCTGTTGTTTAGGTTAATGACAGATTACAGACCAATTCATGTTTTTACAAATACTCTACATTTCGATTTTCTATCAGAAAATCTTTTATAGGAGCTCAAAAAGTAATTAATCTAATATTAAACCATAGCTATTGTAAGGTTACAGGTTTACAATCCGGTTTATGATTTTCTATCCGAAAATCAAAACGTAGAGTATTTGTATAAACATAAATTGGTCTGTGATCTGTCATTAACCTAAAAAATATTGAAAATAATTGCAAAGATATTCTTGAGCAGTGAAGGTACAAGAACATTGTTTCGTAATCAACTAAATATGATCACTTTCATTGACTTTGAGCAGTATTTTTTTCAAAATGTGTATGAGCTTAAATTTAACTATTTTTATGTTTAATGAGACTAGCAGTAGCAGTATCTAAATAAGATTTTAAAACAAATTTTGTTCTGAAAATATTCTGAACTAATGTACTTTTGCTTGTACAATAAATGTTTTATTATTTAAATAATAATTTTAAAACATAGATTATATTATATTTCAGATCAAGTAACAATTGATGGCGAAATAAACAAATTAAGAAGTGAATTGAAAGTAAAAGTGAACAAGCTTCGAGACTTAGAATTTGAAGACCCTGTACCGGGTTTGAATTTAAATCCACTATCAAAAGAAGAAATGGCAGCTGTGAATCAAGTTTTAGGCCGAAATATAACAACATAAGTGTTTCCTTGTAATTGTAGGAAAAGTTTTTGAATTTGTATTTTTCAAAAAATAAATTTTTGTATTTACTTTATATAGCAAATACAGTTATTAAGTGTTTATCAATTACCATTTATTTAGTTATTGAGATTTAAATTATTTGATTACTATACTAAATTACAGTTGTTAAAAATAGTTAAGTCATGCAAAATGTAATAATCATGGAAAAATTCAATAATATTTTATTACTTACTGTTATGATGTTCAAAATATTTATTAATACTATTATCAGCATTTCCTAACTTCTTTAACATTATATTTATGACCCTTTTTCAAGATGTTCCTGTTATTTTGGAGAATTTTCAGTAATTATTTTGTTTTTATATTACTCCATCTTATATTATTTTCTTACATTACGCTTATATATTATTTTTTGTATTAAATTTTAAGTTTTGAATAAGGTGTGTGAAAGCAGGTTAATCCGTTTGTTTAGAACTTTTATAAATTTTTTTAGGATGTTTAATCTTTTGTATTTGTTGGCTATATGTAATAAAGTCATTGAGGTGTTCATTTCTAACGAATATTTTTTCTGTTACATGTTGTGCATATAATGAATCTTTTTATTATCAATTTTGAGAATCTGCAACTCAAAATATTGTAAGATACATTTAATGATTTATTACAGGTATTTATAGAAAATAAGAAACTTGTATGACTGTGTAAAATAGATGTATTTTACATATACATGAGTGTGTATGTATGTGTAATAGAGATTTATTTTAAGATGTTTCATTTCCATTAGAAGGTATATTGACAGATTTATATTCGTTATAGTCATTGTTGGTTTACTTCAAAATAAAAACAGAAGAAAATAAAAACTCATTATCAAAATATTTTGAAATACAAGGGGCGGCAGAAATACCTGACGGTTTTTAAATAAAAATAGCTTCAGTACTTACACATATTTTTTAAAGTTTATTATTTGTTACACATTATAAAAGATGGCAATTAGTGAAAAACACAATATCATGATAAAAAAAACACGGAAATACAATCTGTTATTATTTAAAGATAACATTACTTAAGTGGTGTCCATTCCTCGTCATGCATTCCTCCAGTCTTGAAATAAAACTGTCAAACACTTTTCCCAACATCTCGTTTGTTATGGAGGCGATTTCTTGAGTTATGGATTCCTTCAAATCCTCCAGTGTACGGGGTTTGTTTGTGTAGAATTTGATTTGAGGTAACCCCAAAGAAAAAAGTCACACACACTGAGGTCAGGGGATCGTGCAGGCGAAGCAAAGTCACCATTCCGTGAGATAACACGGCCACGGATCTTAGTCCTCAAATAATCCATGACGACTTTTGTTGTGAGAAGTGGCTCCGTCTTGTTGGAACCAAATCTTTCTAATAGCTAAACGTTTCCTTTTTAGTTCTGGTATCAAAAAACTGTCTAGCATCCGTAGATAACGTTCATGGTTGACTGTAACCGTACGCCCACCTTCCTAAAATAATTACGGTCCGTTGACACATTTCTTAGTTACTGCGCACCACACGGTAACTTTAGCACTATGTAAAGGCGTTTGTGCAACTCTTGTGGGTTCTCATTCGATCAATATCTAAAGTTCTGTTTATTAACACAGCCATCAAAGTGAAAATGAGCCTCATCACTCATTAGAAGAATTTTCTGGTCATACATCAAATCGATCATTTGCTCTGAAAATGCCTGGTGATTAGCATAGTCATGAGGCTGAAGTTTTTGGAAGATGGCAAATTTATACGCATGAAAGTTTAGATCGTAGTGCAAAATACGTCTTACTGTGCGATCAGACATTTGAAGAGCGGCAGCACGTCTATGCAGGCTTGTTAGCACAGCTTGTCTCACTTGCTCAATGTTGTCTGGTGTTCTCACTGACCTTGGTCGGCCTGTAGGCCTTTGTTTTAAAGATGAACCAGTTGTTCTAAAACTATCAACCCACAGTTTGATTGTGTTTCAGAATGGGGTGCATCCTCTACGACACATTAAAATGCCTACGAAACTGACGTGTAGCAACAACCAAATCACCACTTTTAAAATACGTCTCAATGACAAATGCACGATGTACACCGGACCACTGCTCCATGGCTACTGAAATGGTGTCGAATGGCCTTGTCAACGTGCCGCTCCCCACCACACAACTGCTCGACTGTACGCGATTGAAAATCGTCAGGTATTTCTGCCGCTCCCTGTATATCAAGTTACAACCTCTTTAATCACATAGAACATAAAGAATAAACTGTAATATGTCTCGGATTAAACTTACTTCCAATTATCCTTGCCAAACATATCCCAGATATGGTATAACTTGTATAAATGAATGTTTAAAACTTTAGACACGCATATGATAACTCGAATGTTATTGAGAGTTAACTAAATCAAGAGAACTTTTAAACCTAAAAATAGTTAGTGCTATACATCTTTACTCTGACTAACTTAATTCTGTCATCAAATAAATCTCAAAATAATTTACTTAAATTAAATTATTCAATTTCAGTTTTCTCTGTAAATGGGCTTATTATTAACCTCGATATCCGAATGGTATTGTTTGCAAACTTGGTTTATCCCAGTCTTGTGGTCAGTGAAAGGGTTTAATCTCCCGTTATATTTGGTAGGTACAGTGCCGGCAAAAAGTTTAGGGACACCCTACATTTATATGTTTTTGCTATTGTCCTAAAACTTTCTGCCAATCATATATTAGTAACTTATCAATGAATTAAGCATGAAAAGTTACGATTTTCCTGAAATTTTCATTCATTTATAAGTAAGGGTTGGCAAATTATAAATTTTTTTCCCATTTTAAAATTTTTGAGGAAACCCCTGTTTTTTTCTAATTAAAAATGTATAATAAAAAAAATACACATCTGATTAAAATGATACTTTGTACAAATGTTTAGCATAACATTTAGAATGTAAATATGCATTATTTATTATTTACAAAAAATCACCTCTTATTTCGTACTAGGTTAACTGTGCTTTAGATTTTCAGATTTTTCAGCATAAAATTCCCACATTTCAATAGCGAATATCTAGTGAACGGAGCCACTTGGAGCGGAACTGACTGTACCCCCGACCCGCCATGACGCGAGGAACACAACGGTACAGTCAGTTCCGCTCCAAGTGGCTCCGTTCACTAGATATTTGCTATTGAAATGTGAGAATTTTATGCTGAAAAATCTGAAAATCTAAAGCAAAGTTAACCTGGTACCAAATGAGAGGTGATTTTTTGTAAATAATAAATAATGCATATTTACATTCTAAATGTTATGCTAAACATTTGTACAAAGTATCATTTTAATCAGATGTGTATTTTTTTTATTATACATTTTTAATTAGAAAAAAACAGGGGTTTCCTCAAAAATTTTAAAATGGGAAAAACATTTATAATTTGCCAACCCTTACTTATAAATGAATGAAAATTTCAGGAAAATCGTAACTTTTCATGCCTAATTCATTGATAAGTTACTAATATATGATTGGCAGAAAGTTTTAGGACAATAGCAAAAACATATAAATGTAGGGGTGTCCCTAAACTTTTTGCCGGCACTGTACGTGTGGTGGCACTATGATGTTCTAAACTGGGTTTAGTAGGGAAAATTGGTATTGCTATTCATTATTAACAAGGCCATAGTTGTGAGTTCTGTATCTTACGTAAGGAGCTTATAGAAAAACATAACTATGTAAGTTAGAAAACTAAAATTGTGAAAGTGAAAATAAAATCAGTTGGTTTCAAAATGTTGTTTATTGTAGAGCTAATGAATCCTAATCCTTTCAAAAGGCATGATAACTTGTACAAACCTTTTAAGCATCTGTCTCAAGGAGATAAAAAAAAAGTGCTAGCAAAGTAATGGTGTAATTGATATTGTAGTCATCATGAGCACAGAGAAATTCTAAGTTCTTGGCGATGATAACCACAATTGGTTTTTCGCCGGAAAAAAAAAAAAAAAAAAAAAAAAAAAAAAAAAATTCTAAGTTCTAACTAAGTGCCTCTTTAGTATTAAATTGTGAAAATTAATCGAAACCTTTTTGGCAGATACAACACTGTATCACTATAAAACTGTAAATGGCAGTCATTTTACATGACAGGATTTTGACATGGAAATTTCTTAGCCAATGTGTGATAAAGATCTGACTAATATCGATTGTAAGAATGTTAAAAAATTAAGATAATTCTATTTATTCTTTAACCCACTAAGGATTAAATTATTCGTGATCCGAGCTGGCTATGGGATACAAATTATTCCTTATCTAGATTGAGCTGCATTTTGCTACAAAAATATTCTCACTAATAAAGCAATAAATATATACGTACAATTTTTTATTCATTATTTTGTAAATGAATTAGTTTATTATTTGTTAATTATTTATAATCATAATTAGTAAAAACAAATTAAAAGTTACTTTTGGTTTGAAGTTTAAGTTAGATTCTAGGTTTCCACTATTAAACAAAAATACACTAATTATAAAAAAATATTTATACCAAGTAGTTTTTAAATCTAGAACTTACTGTAATAGAGTTTGAAGCATCCTTTTTTCAGAAGGAAATGCAACTACAACGTACGCTCATTTCAACCTCGCAGATTTTCAATATTAACATGGTATGTTTACATAAGAAACATCATCTAAGTACCTTGTATACAAAACTGAGCAAGAAAGTCCACTTCAAGTTAAAGATGGGTCTATCTATCATGTCTAGGATGTCTGATGAAAGAATCAATTATGGGATATAAATATCTACCCTTATCTACAATGCAGGTTTTGAGAAGCGATAAATATCCCCTAGACATCACCAATGTCTAATCTGGTACCTGATACATCAAAAAAAAATAAACTCTACTGGTGCAAACAAAGAAGGATGAAAAACTGACATCTTTATGATATGGATGGATGATTAATGTGTCACTACGAATATCTCTGGTTCGCAGGAAGCAATGGGAGACAATAACAAATTGGAAGAAAAATCCTGGCTAGCATTTTCTGATAAAAAAATGTTAGAAACCTTGGATTTAAAAAAAAGTCCCATAGTTAAGTAATTAAAGACATGCAAATTAACACAATGTTCCACTAGTATAAGTTTGCTAACTATTTGTTCAGTGTGTAGTAACAGATACAAATTTACATAAAGCAACAAAGGGTAATTAAGATACTAATTACACAACATGTTAGCCAAAGCAAGTCATTTAGTATGTCAATGGCCTGAATAGTGGGAAATGAAAGCTTATAACAAACTAAATAAAATCTGATACTGTTGATGCTTGGATGTTTTCTATTTGTTTAATATCTTTGCTACATGCACAGATTCTATAATCTATTCTAACTCTAGTAACTAAATTACATTAGTAAATATAATTAAAATTATCACGATAATCCAAGTAATGATGAATAAAGTTTATGTTTGTAGTGGCTGCCTTTAGAATCTAATTGTCGATGTACATTTAATAAATTGGGAAAGTAATAGGAATGTCTATTTACACTAAATATGATTATATAAATATATATATATATCCAGGCCAACTATATTCATCTCAAGGGACTATTCCTTTCGCATTGCTGAAATAAGAAAATTTGCTAACAATCTGAAAAACATGGGGAAGGACATAACTCTTCAATGCGTAACTGCGCATTGTGGAGTACCAGGAAACGAGAGTGCCGATGAAACAGCTAAAGCGGCATCCCATATGTACCCAACATTTAAAGCCAAGTTTCTACTCATGTTTTGTAAAAGCTTGGCAAATAAATACTTTTATAAATGTCGGACTGAATCTTGGAAAGAAGAGGCCACAGGTCGTCATCTTTTTCAATTTCAGCCTGAACTTCTGAGTGAGGATAAATTCAGGGAAGTTTCACGTCGGATTGCAGCTCGAGCATGATCCGACCATCTAGTGACGGAGGAATATTCATTTAGATTTGGTCGAATTCTCCAAACTTTGCACTTCGTGAGGGTGAAATGAAAGCACATTTTGTTTGATTGCACGTACCCCTTACCAATGAGGGACTTTCTAAGAGCCGAAGTGGAAACATGGAAAGCTATTCTCATAAACAAGAAGCATTGGGGGCTGGCAAGGATATATACCGTGGACATCGGGCTATCGTCTACTCTTGAAGCTGGATGCCTGTGCAAAGAAGTAAAGTAAGTAAAAGTACATATTTACTAACTCGCCCGTCACTCAATGGTTTGTGATATGTTTACTTACCTACATAATAAGTAATAAAACACTTTTCATAACAAAATCAGCTTATGGTGTGCGTATGTTTATCACCTAATTGGATTTTACCTTTGGAGACAAAAAATAATAATAATGAAACAAAGATAAATAGGGTCACAGAATTCACAAAAATCATAACAGCAAAAAATTACAAACACTCAAATTGGAAATGATGCCCTACAATATGACAATTAACATACCAATTGCATAATCTCATACTGAAGGTATGTTTGCCACTGCACAATGGAAGCAAACCAATTCATGTTCCTGACACTAAAACTTCGATGTATTTGATCAGGTACATAGGCATGCAATTTGTTAGTCATATAGAAGGAATGGCACTAATTAGTAGTCTTAGCATAAATAATTTTTGGATCTTATACATTTTTGATTGTCACAAAGATTTACTTTCTCTCTCTTAAATTAAAAAAAACTCTATCACTCAAGATCTTTAAAAATATAAACAGATGATTGATCACTTCATTCTTGCATATGCTAAATGTTTTTTTTTTTTTTAGAGAACCCAACCGCTTCTTTTTTAGTAAAATTGTTTTAAAATTTCTATAGTTTTTGGTTGGAGACTATAAATTAATATTTTAAAATTTAATATATAACAGGATTTATTTCTTAAATTCTTTTGTTATGAAACTTGATAGTAATTCGTAAGTTTTTCAAGGAAGTTTATAGATGACTGGGATGATGCCTCAGCTATAACTATGTTAATCAGGTTTATGCATACCTTTTATTTTAATTTTACTTCAGTACTACTTTTTGTTTTGCTTATGGTTAAAAAATGATTCTATATCTTTAATAGTAATTGTTTTAATAGTTTTATGGTTTATATTTCTCTGTTTCCATTATAGTTTTCACTTTTCTTTTTAATTTGTTTGTTATAACTTTCACCAATAGATAGCTATTTGTTTTGAGTGTCCACAGTAAAATGTAGGTGGATTTCCGTTAGCCCTGATTAAGCTAACAGACTGGTGTATGAAATCTTCATCAAAATACACAGAGGTCTTTTCATTTCTTAATTTTTCAATTGGCCGAGTTGAAAATATATTTTATTTCCCAAAGTTGAAAATTTTTTTTTGTTTCCCTGACATTCCAGAATGTGGAAATTCTGTTGATATTTGTTGTATAATCAACAAATTATTAAGGTCAAGCTCTGTCTTTTTTTACTAAAAAGTGGCTATGAAAAAGTCAACAAAATTTTGTATCCAAACTGTTCCAAATTGAAAACTAGTTCTCTTTCATAAGATATCTTCTTCCAATGGCTCTCACCATTCGAGATCTTGCCTCCCATTATAATCCAGGTAAGTCCCTTTGTATGATTAGGTAAGTCCTTATCAAGCCCACTGCAGACCGGGAGGTGGTCCTTGTCCGTAATAGATGTTTGGTATGCACATATTGTGCACCTGTTCTAATATTTTAATCCTGCTAAGATGTCCGGCGAGAAGTCATGCCCTGTGACCAGTCTAAAGTTAGTAACATATTTTTCTTGGGAGTGTTCTATTCGCCACAAACACATTATAGGACATGTCCTTCAATCTTTCCTCCATCATATTCCTAAAACCTTGTTAGTAAGATGTTTTAATACTTTTTATTCTTGCTTGCAGTGATAGAACTTTTGTTCTATCTACAGGCACTACCTGTATTATCATTATTAGCCATTGCTTGTAATGAGGATTTAGAGTACTAAGAACCAAAGCAGTTGTAAAATTGATGATTATATTTGGTAAGCACGTACTCTTTGCTCAAACGTATTTTCCATGAAGAATAGTAAAACAAGTATTACACACATCTATTTAAAGCACTACTACAAGCAAACAAAATAAGCTAATAATAATCTATGTAGAGTTATTTTCCTATTCTAAATTTAGGAAATAGAGGTGTAAAAATGAACAAAAATAGAAATATCTAATAAAATATATTTTACAATTTCAAAGACAATGTTCTCAGACAATAATAAATATAAAAGTTATTTCAACTCACAGTAACTAAACATGTACAAGTATGTAAATTATTTACATAGATTCAATATATATATACAGGAATAATATTATCCAGTCTTCTTCATTTACTTGTTCTGGAAATTATTCTTAATAAATGTATAACCTACAAAAGAAAAAACACATATTTACTGGCTTTATAATTCTATTAAAATATATTAAGAACTGTTATAGTAATATATGTTATATACAAATAATGCAAATAATAATTAATACAAATACAGTAATACCTCGTACTTATGCGATAGGTGGGACCGAGCTATAACCGTGTCAAGTCGAATTCGTGTAAGTCGGGGTATAATTTTACATACGTGTATTACAATTTGCATTGAAGATACAGTTACGGTATGTATACAAATATTTTAAGAACTGCATCAATTTTATGTAATAAACGAGCCATGCTTATGGTTACATATTGAGTAAAACCCTAAAAGTAGTCTGTGGTAAAGAAGGGTTTTACTGCATTAATATTTCAAGATTATTACACCCAAATCTTCAATGTAAATAAAAAATTTGGAATATGAAACAAAAGTGAAATAATTACACAAAATATTATTTACTGTAACGCCTCTGAATTAAGAGGCCTACTTTCATATTTAGTTTGTGAACTAATATTAACTAAAAACTTACTTAATCTTCACTCCCATTGTCATTTATACACTTCTCCACCATTTCTTTCAAATTAGGATTTTCCATTGCTGCAGCCACTCGTTCTTTATCATTTATTTGTTTATTAACTAAAATGAAAAATTATATATCAATACTAAATTATATATTTTGTAATGATTTTTAAAAAATAGTAAAGGGAAAACTGATAGTAAAGTTATATTTAATGAATTTATCTCTTGATATTTAGTGAAGTAATGAGATTTTCACCTGCGGATTATTGAATATCTTGATTATGGTAAATGAACTAAATCGGAGTTTCAGTGTATTTATTTTTGCTTATTTCATTTGAGTTATATCGTTATATATCAATATGGGTAGACCATAAAAAAAACTGCTTTCATGAGGAAAATTCATACATTGGTATCCGTTGACTCTCGTTCTATGCAGCTTTATGAAGCAAGAAATTTAAAAAATGATTAATTTTATACTTATTTTTTCCACGTTATTTTTATGTGTGGTAAGATGCTACATAAAATAAATGCTGATTGTTTATTTTGCTTATTAATTATCTTATAATTCATAATCCTTATTAAAAAATTCACTCCAAACAAAATTTAAAATAGTATATTATTGTCTCCAAATTAGACATATTGGGATGTAACTATAATGGAACTAACACCAGGAAGGTTTACTCTTTCATTCACAAAAAAAAATCATTTGGATCGAATACAAAACATCCTCCTTTTTTGAAGTATGTTAATAAGTTAAGAATGCAGGTTAAATTTAAAAAATCAAAAGATAACCAAATCATTTAGATGTAAACAAAAGTTAAACTGAAGTGAAAATGAAAAAGATCTACATGTAAAGTTAGTGTACAAAATAAAAAAAGACAAGAAAAATTAACAAGAGTTATGAACTACCCTGGTTTAACTCATTGCATTCTATGGACAATTGTTATTCATCATCACGTATTAGTGATACTGAGCATTCAGACGTCAGCTTCCCATCATGATTCTTTTCGGACCTTCCACACCTTGATTCATATTGGTAGACACCTACTTTTGCTTCTTGCGTCCAACTACTTAATAATTTTAAACTTTTTAAAATTAAGTAACTTCGAAATGTTGAGTGTTAAAAAAGCACGAATTAATTGTCTGTGATATGTCATTATAAAAAATGTTTAAATTTTTAAATATACATATTTGTTGATTCCATCTTCACGTGAGCTACTAGTTTTCACTAAACACTTGTAAATGTATTACAAACTTGCCTATAGTAGCACTTACTTATATTTGTTAACAATGGCCGTTTCGGGAGATGTGTCCCATTGTTATTTCAGACCGTAACTGATCTTAAGGTGTTAGTAGGTTAGGGTGCTAAGTACATACTTTATATGTATTAGGAGTTATGATGTCAAAAAGTGTGTGTGAGTTATAATGTAATTGTGTATTGAGTATGTGTGTAGGGTGTAGTTTGAAGTGTCTGTATATTTCGTATTGTTCAGTTGTGTAACGTTGGTTATTTCTGTTGTTTATGAAGAATTTGTAGGTTGAATGCTATGTCTATGTAGTCATGTTTTGTGGACTTGAGGTGATCGGCAAAGTTTGATTGGTAATTATTGTTTGTTAGTGTGTTTATATGTTCTTGGTAGCGTGTGTAGAAAGACCAAAACCCACGATCTAACCAACACACTACGAAAATACAATTACCAAATAGCCTATTCCAAACACAACACTCTCAATAAACAATTTAAACCCAACAACAAAATCAATGACATTTACAAAGTCGCTGGAGTTTACAAACTAATAGTTCGCGCCCCAGTTTTTACATAGGCCAGACAGGGAGGTCTTTCTGCACACGCTACCAAGAATATATAAACGTACTAACAATCAATAATTACCAATCAAATTTCGTCGATCATCTCAAGTCCACAAAACATGACTATATAGACATAACATCTAACCTACAAATTCTTCATAAACAACACAGAAATAACCAACGCTACACAACTGAACAATACGAAATATACAGACACTTCAAACTACACCCTACACACATACTCAATACACAATTACATTACAACTGACACGCACTTTCTGACATCATAACTCCTAATACACACAAAATACACCCACACCACAATAATATCCCACCCCCGCCTTAGCACCCTAATCTACGAAAATCTTGAGATCAGTTACGGTCTGAGTTGACAATGGGACATCTCCCAAAACGGCCGTTCTCAACAAATATATATAAGTAAGTGCTACTATAGGCAAGTTTGTAATATATTTACAAGAGTTTAGTTTTAAATATAACGTTCGACTGCATATTTATTTATTTGTTTATTACACTTCCTTTTTTAACTTTGCTTTATAAATTTCTATATTTTAAAAATATTCCTGTATTAAAATAATGTAAAATTTTTATTGTATTTTTCATTTCTTGCAGTGTATGACCCTCTTTAAACAAATATCTAGCATAATTGTTATAATGTTAGCAAAGGCAGAAAACTGTACTCAAACATATAAAAATATTCCTAACAAAAATGAAAACGAGTGTATTAAGAATTCTCTTTGTTGTTTATTTGCTTCAAGCTAATCACAGCTTCAAGTTTGAGTCATGTACATGATATCTATGTTATCTAAGTGATATTTATGAGCTTTCGAAATGCAAAATAGATAAGGTTAGATATTTATAGCCCCTTAGTTGTCCTTTTACCAGATAGGACCAGTCATCAAATTTTATATGAAGTGGACTTTCTTGTTCAGTGTAGATGTTACTCAATGTAAGTCAGTAGCGGGTGTTTGTTGTGGGCTGTAGTGTTAGAACACAGAAAATAAGCTTCTACTAAAAAACGTCAAACTGAAAGTACTTTTTATTTGTTTTTACTGATTATGATTAAAAATAATAATCAATGAACATATATAGTAAAACTCCAATTATCAAAATCAACTGGGACTAGACCCCATTCGGATGATTGCATTTTTACAAAAAAAGGTGAATTTTAAGTAATTACTGTATGTAACTTGCAAATGACAGAATAAAACTTTTATAGTTTTATATTGTTTTCTAAGCTTTTTTAGAGAGAATCTATAATCTTTGCTTTTTTGCAAAGAATCTAGCCTGAAATCGAGTTTCCCATATATGTTGTTGCAAAATCTACTTCAATATGACATCTACTAATTCTTTGTTTCTTGCTGCCTTTATTGATTTTCTCGAAGAACTGTCATTTTCAAGTACTGACACAAAGTTTAAAAGTCTAGGTTTGCTCCTTTTAATGTTTGCCCCGTACATCTCAGCAAACTGTTCACCCGTTAACTCCTGTGTCTGATTGATCAATAATTTTTAGTTAATCTGCTAACAATAAGACAACTCATTTTGTTTTAGAAGCCATAGTGAACAATGAAACTCAAAAACAAAAGACTGATGCCAATCAAAGACACACTGACTAATCAAATCGAATAGTGATAATCAGACTGAACTGGCCACCTGGTGACAGACGACAACCAACTTCACAGAATTGCACTGAGACGGTGACTCAACATCAAAACTGTTTGTGATGCCCCTTAGATTCACAGAGAATATAGCACATAAAGAACCTTTATTTTGGAAATCACAGTAATTTTTGTTTCTGAATATCTGAAAGCGATCTGGATAGTTGGAGTTCTACTGTATGCAATAACCTAAGATACAAAATTAAAAAATGCATCTGTATACAATATATAATATTTAGTGCTTTATTAGTGGGAATATTTTTGTAGCGAAATATAAATCAATTGATTGGAGGAGTTAATTGATACCTGCTGAATTTCGAATAATTTATCCACAATGAGTTAAGGTTATATTTTGCAGTAGATTTTGGATAGTCAGGTCTCTTCAGGACCACCTTGATTTTGTCTGATTAAATGGCCGCCTTATTAGAAAGTTTTGAAAATAAAGGGTAATACAGTATACTTTATTAAATGCCAAGTAACCTCAATTTTTGTTGTTTTCACTTATCTTACACAGGAATATGTTCTGAACATGTCATTAATTTCAAATGGTGGAGTTAATAAACAGGGCTGAATATAAGTCAGGGTGGATATATCTCTAAAATAAAGCATTCTGAATGATATAAATGTAACTAAAGTGTGTATTTTCAAATAAACTGTCAATCAAATCGAATAGTTTCAAGATAAAAACCTGTAACATTATTAAAAGTGAAAACGTATAGAATTTACAAAATTAAAGTTTGGATAGTCATAAACTAATGTAAAAGTGATTAATTAAGTTTCACCGAACGTAATGGACTACAAAATTCAAGTGTGAAGAATGTTTATGAGTTGTCAGTTTTGAGTGTTGAGGGTGTTATTGGCTGCAGTTTTACTTCAGTATTAATTTTTTTTAGTTCACTCACACATTTTGCAATTTTACTTTTCTCTTTTATCAATGTCAGAATTTCTTTAAAATATATATATATATATATATATATATATATATATATATATATATATATTTGTCTAAATTAGCAATTTCTGATTAATAAACTGACATATTTTTTGTGTATAACATCCACTCATTTTTGTTTACATTTTGGTCTGAATATATTTTTAGCTGGTTCCATAAATCAGTGTTTAGAACTGGAGTGCTTCTTGTAAAGTCTAATTAATTTTATTGAATATAATAAAAATAGCAGTAAAATTAAAAAGTACGAGATCTAACTGAAACTCCATTAAATTTTTTTTTAAATTTAAGTTAAAACTATATACTTAAAATTAAAAGGTATGAGATCTAACTGAAACTCCATTAAATTTCTTTTTTTAATTCAAGTTAAAACTATATACTTATACTGATGTACATTTGTATGACAATGTTATTATCTAGAATTGAATTGAAACAATTCTAACCATAAAATAATTAAAAATATATATTAATAAAAGCTACCAATTCTTTTCCTCTCTGCTTTTCTGGTTGCTCAGGCACTAAGCAGACCCAGCTGTGTGTGGAGTGATGGCAGAGGGTCAGCCTAGTATATAATCTAATTTGAACTAAAACTTCCAAAAAATATCCGTAAATAAGATGAAATCATTTATTTGAATTTAAAAAACTAATAATTACTTATAAAATAGTAAATCCTGTAAATAAATTAATAAATATTTTACCTAAAATTACAACCAAAATTAACATATAGATCAATTACAATTGACCCTGATGTCCCAATGTGATGTCTTAGGTTGAGGTTACATTGCATCAGAATTCATAAGAATAAGTGCTTGTACAAAATCGTAAGTATAGAATTGTGAGACTTCGTACGAATGGCATGGAATTCAACATTTGTGAAATCGAACAATCTATCACTTGTGGAAGATGACGCCTGCTGAACATTATAACTATATTTTGAACTAACCTCCACTACGATATGATTTGGTGGAAAATTTCAACAAACGTAAGCGGGCTCAAGAATTTTATGAATCAAGAGCTGATAATGGGGATTTTGCAAGATCATATGATGAGCTTAAAAAAGATGAACAAAAGTTCTTCGAATATACCCGCATGACACTTTCTACATTCGACTACATTTTGAACAATGTCAAGGAAAAACTTATGTCAACAAAACCATATTTCATGTTTTACTTTTATTTATTTTTTCTAAAAGTATATTTATACATTTTTGATCCCAAAGTGAACGCCTTTCCTCAACAAGTGTTATTAGATGCTCACAATCCAAGGTCAATTAAAACGAAGACAGCTATTCGTTTGTATGAAAACTGATGAAAAAAAACAAATATTCTGTTCTGATACAATTATGGGTACGACTTCGTGAGAATTCGCACAAACACATTGGAAGCAAACTAACCACGCCCATAATATCATGGCAATTGTTTACTTCTGACGATTTTGTACGAATACACACGTCCACTTTTTCTTACGAATTCCGATTCAATGTAACTGCTCACTAACACAAACCTGATCTCCCACTAATTTCTTACCTATACATGGAAACCTTGATCAAACCCTTCCCCAGTACCTAATCATCTAATGAGTGTGAAAGCGGGTCATGAGTTGTGCCATATTCTTCTATTTTATTTATACATAGCATTGCCTCAGACATGAAATATTCGTAATAATGTTTTGAGTTTATCGTTCAAAAGCTGTCTAGTCTATGCAGCATTAAGAGTTTTGTGTGATAACTTATTCCTCAAATTTTTTGTAAAACTGAAATTTCTCAAATTATGGATATAGACAGAGAACAAAAGTTAATTTACTAAATAAATGGTTTCTGATGCTTATTCAGTCGGTGGTCAATAAGATCTTATATATTATTCTGTACTTGAACATAGAGATAAAACCAATGTAGGTTCTCACTACATGCCCACCAATTTTACATTATTGGATGAGAAGTCAGAAAAGCAATTCAAGCGTCTGTTAGAGGAGTAGATACTGTCATATGGTGACAAAAGTATGTCTACTGCGTTTATCTTTTGGAGTCATAAATATTATGATTGTTAACTTATATGTAATTTCTGGTCACAAAAAAACTTCCTAGAAATCTTACAGATGCCAATTTTTGACCTAACCTTCATTGCAAAAATTAACATCTGCCATCTTTCATCGTTAGGTTCCACAACTGATGGACAAGAAGCTTGTGTATTTTACCCACCTAAACCATTTAGGAGAATTGTATTTAAATTTGTTTAACCTAAATACATAGTAGTCCTTTAGAAAGAATAATGTATATTATTAGATAAAGTAGTAGGAACTTTGACGTTGAAAAATAATCACAATACAATAAACTAGTAATAACTTACAAAACTTAACAATTCTTAACTATCCTGGTAAAAATTAAAAACAAATCTTAAGTAGACTTATTTCCCTTTCATAAACAGCATTTAGAAAGTAGCAGACAGCATAATGTACAATTAAAATATACATCATCTATAGTTGGATAAATGTCTTTCGATATTGTTCAGCTTGTGATAGTAACCTTACAATGAAGCATTGTGATACTTTAGTAATAGATTGTATTTTGAACTACTGGTGCCACAAATTTGAATTTCCGAAATGTTTGAGCCATCAATGTATAGAGGAAAAGTGGACCATATTATTAGAAGTTTTAATTTAAAAACTGTACAGATACTTAAAATAGAAGTATAACACAGCCCTTCCTTACTTTCTTCTTCAGTGTCATGAGTGCCTTCCTTGATGTAAATATCAAGTTTTATTCTTTCTGGAATAAAACGCTCAAGTTTAATCCTCATACAAAGACCAATGAGAGTAGCTAGACTGCAGTGTGGAACAGTTGGGTTAAATTCTACATCCACCACACTTACTCCCCCGCCAGTAGGTTGTTTCACCTATAAATACAACAGGAAATTAAACTAAACAGCAATTAAAAAAAATGCAATTCAAATTAGCAGCTATAATTAGTTCACTGGTTGTACTCTCAAAGCAGGACCTACAGATAAGAACAATTAACCATTTAGGTTTCAGATCAAGTGAAACTTTAGGAAGTAAGTGGAGTATTCAATGATTTTTATAAAGGATATGACTTTTACTAATCTAGCAAAAAAAACCTTAAAGACAATATTTAAAAAAATGACATTCACCAATTACAGTAGAGTCTCGATAACTCGAGTTAGATGGGACCGAGACCCCCTCCGATTACATGGGAGTATGTTCCAGTGCAATAGTAAAAATTGGAGAACTTTATATAAACAGGAATCCCGACTCATTTCCTTTGGGTGGAGTATTATATAAACATTTCTGGGAAGCTCATCATCAATGATCATATCAAAGAATGTACCAAAAAACAGAAGAATTCATAAAATCCAACAATTGCATAGAATTAAACAAAGACCCCACTAAAAAAATACCAAAACAAAATTATACAATTAGCAAAATACAATAATAATATTATACACACTTGTAAATATATATAAATAACACATACACACACACTCACACAAATATTCAATACTAGTAAATTTTTTGATTTGTATACTATAGGAATGACATCTGAAGTCTATATTTATTTCTACAAAATTGTTTGTACTTCTACCTCTCATTATATAAATTTGCTTAAAATTTTAAAATCTGTAAATTAAGAGATTTACTAAATATTTTAAAATGTGAAACAAAATAATGTTATTCTAAGTGTTTAGAAGTTGTCTAACTGTAATGAAGAATACCGTCCCTGGTAACAATACAAATACATTTCATTATGTATATGAAACTATCCATACCTTAACACAGTCTTCATAAACAACTTGTAAATCTTCCAAAGTAGCTGGTTTTTCTGGATCACGAATATTTCTGATACAATCTAAAAGTCATAAAAATTTATTTTATTATATGTTGATACACTTTAGTTTTATCTTAAGAGTCATTACAAAACATAATTGATCAAAATAGGAGAAGATGGAGGTTGTTCAGTACTCAGGTTTTACAAGTATACAAACATTTTCAAAAGAACTCTACTTTAATATACATTCCATTTCGTATATTTATTAATTTATGGTTCCAGATGAAAAAGCTTTAAATGTAAAACATCAATTTCTAAATTGACAAATTTACATGTTTTATAATACATGTAAAGACCTCTATATAGCTATTATGAAAAGGAGAAAGGTCTGGATAGCTATTATATAAAGGTCTGAAAAGAAAACTAGTATTTTAGTACATTCTATTTTCGTTTACCTACTAGAACATATCATACTAGGACTGTGCCCGTCCCGACACAAGTCATTTATATTGGACAACTGTTCCGTCAGTGGCCACAAATTTAGCGTTCCATGCTTGGCCAGCTCAACATTTGTCAGCCAGCATATTTTGTCAGTGACAGACCACTCCATACATGATAGGTGACGCTGTTAAACCCTGTTGCAACCACATATGGTGCGTGTTGCTATTCTGTTCAGACACAAAACTTAGTTGCTCTTTGCTAGCTATTGAAAAACACATGTGCTAATCAAGAAAAAAAATTTCTCAATGAATTTTCTCAATAATTCATTAAACTGGAATGACATCATACAAAAATACTGGTACAACTTTTCTTCATCATCAACTAGGTGCCAATATTCTCCCTCAGTTTACTTTTTTCTTTGAGATTTGTGAATCTAATAGCTGAGTCTAATCTGAATTTGAGTTGTTTTGTTTTCATTTTCTCCTTCCTCGTTCAAAATAATGGAAAACATCGCCAATTCTGTAACAGACAATTGCCTAATAGCCAAATTTTATGTTTCCACCTAAAACTACTATCATAAGTTAGTTCACAACTCACAACACGGCAAAACAAAATATAGATATTAATTCAATTTATAAAGATAAATAACATTAATGCAGTAGATACTGTCTGTACAGTCTACTGACGCAAGAAATGTATAGTACAGATGCAGTACTCAACAGCTACCGAAAGGGTATCATACGTGTTTTATACACGTTCTATACGGGTATAGAATGTTGTTGATCTGTTACAGTGGGCATAATAGTGACTGAAGCGTTTTTTCTCATGCACGGCCCTATGATGGTCATGGCATGATAGGCTCTAGTGAGTAAAGACCTTTATGGAAGATTTTACGTGCAAACACCAAAACTGGAATAGCCAACCATTCAAACACAACTTTATTTAAATATTTTGAATAAGAGGCTTTATAATAATTATCTAAAACAAAGAACAACATATGTATATAAAAACAGTTTTTATAGATGTGGTATTTTTCTAGTGAGTTTAGTTCTACTGGGTTATCATTTATTTCAAGTATGGTTGGGTTATTTTCGTAACTTTTTATTTCATGTTCATGTGATATTAGGTGTTCTCAAATGTAGCAGAATAGAGTATTCAAAACTAAAAAAAAGCATCAAATGTAGCAGAACACCTAATATCACATGAACATGAAATAACAAGTTACAAAAATAGCCTAACCATACTTGAAACAAATGATAACCAAATAGAACTAAACTCACTAGAAAAATACCACATCTTTAAAAACATACACAACAATTTAATGAACCAACAGACAACATATGCACCTGTAAATGAAACCAACAACTTACACCCTAACATAAAATTCACCATGGAAGAAGAAATGAACAATAAAATAAACTATCTAGACCTAACAATAACCAGAAATACAAATAACACTGAATACTCAATTTTTAGGAAACCCACACAAACCATTAATGTTGTTGTTATCGTGTGACAAGTGTAATAAAAACAATAAAAAAAAGGAAAAAAGTGTTCAGAGAAAGGTAGAGAGAGCACAGTTACACGGGTCCAAAGGCGTGAAGCACTGCACTGGCCACATCTGCAGCTTTGTCCGTATAAAGGGTCTCCCTAGAACAGTTTAAGTCAATTTTAAATAGTGCTGCAATGATAGACGGGCAGTTGAAGAGGTGATCGGGATTAAGCTGTATCCTTGGGCAGTGACTACATTCAGCGTATGTTCTTGATCCATCAGGCAAGATTTCCATGTCTTTGAGGTGCATTGTCCTCAGTCTGGCAATTGTTTTTGTTATTTCCCTGTCGAAGTTAAGCTCGGGAAGTGATAATTTTCTTCGGTTGTTATGGCAGAGCTTCTGTTTTGCAACGGCATTGACGTCGGAAGAAGTTGTAATCACGGGGGCTGGTTCGATGGTCCTCGCTTCCTTAAGTTCCGAATGGGGGAGGGGGAGCCTGTAACCCCTAGAAAGCGCGTCCCCAGGTGGCGGATAGGGGAATGCCTTCAATGGTTTACCATTGGGTGGTAGGAGTGAAATAAAATAGCTCCCGCGGACCAACAGGTAGAAGTCCAACCTCTCGAGGCAATGGCACTCACCATGACTAGTGCAATCGACAAACCATTAATATAATACCAAACTACTCTAACCATCCCCCACAACATAAAATGGCTGCTTACAACTCACTCTTATACAGAATGCTAAAACTGCCTCTAAAAAAATGAAAAAAAGCCAAAGAACAACAAACAATATATCAAATAGCCAAAAAAATGGATACAATAAAATAACTATAGATAAATTAGAATTAAAAATATAAAATATATTAAAACAACCTAAATTCGAACTACAAACAACAACAAAATGGGCCACATTCACAGGGTAAAACATAAAAGGAATAACTAAAACACTAAAAAATAATAATATTAACATAGGTTACAAAACACAGGAAACATAATCAATAAAATAAACCAACCAGAAAAAATATGTCCCATTCTTAATAACGGATTATATAAAACCGAATGCCCAGACTGTAATAAAATATAAATAGGCCAAACAAAAAAGTCAGATATCAAGAACACCTCAATGCATACATCAAACCTCAAACTTACAACTCAAACTTAGCTACACACGCCACCAAAAACAAACACACATTCCCCACATTAGAAAACCTACACCTAATAAAAAAAAGTACAAAAAGGCCTCGAAATGACAATCTGGGAACAAGTACAAATTTATAAACATAAAAATAATACCATAAACGAACAAATACAAATAAAATAAAAAAACAATAAATTATTCAACCTAATAGACAAAATTAACCCCAAGACAAACTTAAAAGACTTGCGCAGTGCAGTGAATTCGAAAATATAATGGTACACCACACCTTGCGACAATGAAAATTCCACACAACTCGCAGTCTACTACAACCCCGGTCAATGATGCTCGATGATGGAGATACTGCCAATCTTTGAAAGTTAACTCGCATAAATACCAAGTAAGATTCTTGTTTAAGTACATATAGTGAAAGTGATATATATTATATATATATATATACTATATTATATATAAATATATATATATTATCATATATATATATATATATATATATATATATATATATATATATATATATATATATATATATATATATATATATATATAGGATATTATTATCTTTTTATAGATAGTAAACAACAGGAACAGAATCAACCAGAGCAAATTAATTTGTTGTGACTTCAGTATGTAACATTGCAAAAGAATTGTTTGATGTGTGTCAATCCTTCTAATTCTTTTTAGCAAAGTTATTCCCAATAACTGTAGCTGGGTTTAAGACTATCAACTAAAACCTTGAAAATTTCTCAGAGACCATATGAACTTCAATTCAAATTCCCTTGCAACTTCAGGGAGGAGAGATCCTCTTTTGAAGATTGTGTCAAACAAAAGGATACTTTGAGGTCAGCATTAGATTATTTGCAGTAGTAAAAAACTTCCTGAAAAAAGTTGCCATGTTTCAAAACAATATTGACCTATACTTTTGTGGAGTATATTTGTCCCCATTAATCTCCAAAGTTTAAGTTAAAAATTTCATCTACTTCTTAAGATGCTATGAGATTCAAACACAAACATTAAAAACAATCATGATAATGATCAATAATAATAATAATAATAATTATTATTTGTTGATTCCATCTTTACTTGAGCTACTAGTTATCACTAAACACTTTTAAATGTTTATAAACTTGCCTATAGTAGCACTTACTTTTGTTTGTTGAGGACGGCCGTTTCGGGAGATGTGTCCCTTTGTCAACTCAGACTCTGGAGTTACGGTCTGAGTTGACAAAGGGACACATCTCCCGAAACGGCCGTCCTCAACAAACATAAGTAAGTGCTACTATAGGCAAATTTATAAACATTTAAAAGTGTTTAGCAATAATAATTGTAAACAATGTTATGATTAGAAACTGCAAAGAAAAATAAGGACTATCTTTTAGAAAGTTATTTGTTAAATAACGGGATCTATTTAACTGATGTTAATTTTAAACATAATAACACAACCAGCTTTTATAATTATTTTTTAGTTAAGTATAAATTTCTACAAAAGTAGATGACTGTTCAACAAGGTCCTCAGTGTTGGTATAACAAGCATTGTCTAAATAAAATGACCTGGATGACAATAGTATGCCGCTCAACCATCAGAGTGTTTACACATAAACTGACATTGCATACCAATAGTATGTTAAACAACCTACATATCCCCTGCTGTATAAATTAGAATTAACAAAAAGGAACACCTGCCAAATTTTACCTTTAATTACACATTTTAGTCATCAAAGTAGTGAATATAAACATAAAACCAACCACTCTGAGAGAATGCTACATATATATAAATAATTGGTAATTATTCCGACGTGCGACTACCGCTATTTTCGTGAAATGTTTTTACTTTTCTTATGTATTTTTACGTCCTAAACACGAATCCAACATTAATAATTGTCGCTGACACCGTTTTTGAAAAATATACTTAAAAAACATAACCTTTATTGACATAAGTTCAGACGTGCTACTACCGCTATTCCGACGTGCGACTACCGCTATTTTCGTGAACTTTTTTTACTTTTCTTATGTATTTTTACGTCCTAAACACGAATCCAATATTAATAATTGTCGCTGACGCCGTTTTTTTAAATTATACTTACAAAAAACATAACCTTTATTGACGTAAGTTCAGACGTGCTACTACAGCTATTCCGACGTACGACTACCGCTATTTTCGTGAATTACCTACAAATGACTACCTACGAAGTATCCAGTCAGGATAGATTTGGTTATAATTATATTCAATTTTACTATATACCTATATTGAAATATACATACAAAGTAATCAGTCATGATAGATTTAGTTATAGTTTTATACAACATTACTATATACCTACATTAAAATATACCTATGAAGTATCAAGTCAGGATAGATTTGGTTATAATTTAATAAAAATAGATAGTAATTCTGAATAAAATTATTACCAAATCTAACCTGACTGGATACTTTGTAGGTATATTTTAATGTAGGTATATAGTAATGTATAAAATTATAGATCTAAATGTAGTGCAGTGCGCTGTAGCAACTGCGCGCTTGGTTCACATTATAGGCCTACATGTCATTACAATCTAACATTTAAAATGTGAAATAAAGTAACTTTCACAAAAATACATAAAAATGTAGGGAACGTACATATGTAAAAACGTGAAAATACATAAGAAAAGTAAAAACAAATTCACGAAAATAGCGTTAGTCGTACGTCAATAAAGGTTAGTTTAGGTTATGTTTTTTAAGTATATTTTAAAAAAACGGCGTCAGCGACAAAAAATAATGTTGGATTCGTGTCTAGGACGTAAAAATACATAAGAAAAGTAAAAAACATTCACGAAAATAGCGGTAGTCGCACGTCGGAATAATTACCAAATAATTAAATATATATTAGAATCTCTCTCAGGATTGACGCTAATAATTATTAAAAACGTTTTAAAATACATAATTGAGAATTCTTAAAGTTTATCGTTTTCTAAGGGTAACATATTACTAAAAGCATAAATAATGTAACTGCACTAATTTTTAAATCATAATTTTTTTTAAAATCACACATTATAATCAATGTCCAGTGTAAACAGGTTTTACCTAGGTCTATTTTTTAAAAGTCCTACAATATAAATGATCAACATACCATATACATTATCTTTAAGTTCTTGTTCTCTTTTCAGAAGGGCGCTTTCATCCTCTTGTTCCATTTTTCCTGGATGATTTATTGAAGGTCTCTTAAGGTTATAACAATCATCTGACTTGCTGTCTACAATAATCTCATTTATCCCAACTAGTGTTTTTGTTTTCTTTATGAAAGAAGCAAACATGTTTTCTTTGATTTCAGTGAAATATAACCCCCCTTCTTTGTTTGTACAAAATCTATTTAGTTAAAATTCAATGTAGTCACACTTTATTATAATTGGGTTTTTACATCTTAACAAAACTACTTATTTACTTAACGTGACTTTACAAATAACTATGTTTTGGTTACTTTTTTCTTTAGTTTCTCAATATTTTCTCCATGATTTGTCAATGCCATTTGATTAGCAAACAGAAAAAGTCCCAACATAGATTCTTATCATATTCTTTTATATATGCTTGTGTATAGAGAATAGGTGGATAATATTTCTACTTTTAAGACAAAATTGGTCTTATAAATGTAATTGAGCAGTTAGGATTTGATATTTAAAATGATTTAAATGTATTTTGCGTTTCTATTAAGTATAAAAAACATTCTGAATTCAATATAAAAGTAAGGGTGTTTCTGTGAGTAGACATTATATTAACGGCAGAAATAATACAAAAATGAAATTAAATTAAAAATGATTAACTACAGCCTTATTACTGACATTTCCAATGTTATTATTTACAGAAATTGATACTGAAGGCAATATTTTTTGGTAATTACTTAATGCAATGTTTTTATATTAATTAATAATGTGAATAAAACCTCCAGAAATAAATAAGGAAGCATTACGAACATTTTTACGTGAATTTTTTTCAAAACAAAATAAATTTAGAAGCACTGACAACAAATGAAATTACAATATTTTTAAAAATTTATTGGTGTTGATTTTTATTGGAAAAAGTATTTTTACATTGTTATAACTTATAGTTAGAGGGATAATTTGTGTTGTTACACTGGCTACATTTGATGGTGATATCAGCTGTACCAGTTTAAGCTGCCATTTTGTAGATCTTTTCACTTAGAAAATGGATTTTCTACAAAAGTCGTTTATAGGTGTTTTATGTTTAGTATTTATAGTGTTATGTAATATATCAATACTTGAAGGTAAGCGTATTTTTTCATAATCATTAGTTACATTTGCTTCGTAATATATAATTTTAAGAAAGCATTAGGCCTATCTAAAAGTGATTGCCTTGATTTATTGAACGTAATGCAAGGTCTTAGCTAGCTTGAATGCCTATTTTAGTAACTCCATAATATTCAGTGTTGATCACTTAAGTTCATTACCATTAGCCAAGTAAAAGTAGTTCAATTTAGTTTAAAGAGCCTTATTAGTTTAAAACGAGAGTTAGTAGAAAAAAAATACATCTTATTTCCAAATGTCAGCTGTGGCCTATCCCACTTGTCAAAATTTAGGCTTAATCTGTCAAGGTTGAGTTACTGTTTATTAATGGTATTGGTCTTCTGCTCATTTATTTTAGACGTTCCATACATTGTTTATACTACTTCTTATGTTAATTATAAGAAGTGGTGTCATCATTAAAATTAATGCTTACAAATATGCCAGGAAATGAACTATTAGAAAAGATCCTAATAATGTATTTTTTAAATTGCTGCAACTTTCAAAATGTATTAAAATTTAGTGATCACTTTATTGTTGTGGTTATTAAATTAAGCTTATTTTATTGCCATGTTACATATATACTAAACAAAATATTTAGGCAATTTAAATCATTATTAAAATGTGAATTCTTTTTGATACATAGAAGACATTACAAAAATAATGGTTAAATAACTTTAAAAATAATACTATTTTATCCGTCATTTTGAACAGAAGAAATTCTAAATATACTCATCTCCATATATGTTTGTAATATTTGTATATATTTGAGTACAGTTTTCTGCCTCTCTTAACAATATCCTCCTTTGTTGACGCATTTCAGAGTACTCAATTGGTTAAAATGCTGAAGCTTGGCCACCTACGATATTTTGGGAAATTGTTTAACATCACCAAATAGGACGATATCCACAATAATTTTTTTTTATTTACCTAGGAAAGTTACTTTTTTAAAAATTTAAAGTAGGGTAAAAAATTCAGCTCAGATGTAGAAGTTGTGAATGGGCGCGGGGTGATACAAATGTTTTGTTACGTCACAGTGCTGCGCATAAGGTTGTACGCATTGGCCGCGGTAAGTCACGCAACCTTACATATGTAGATATTTGAGAAACAATGTTTTGGCTTAATGATTATACATATATATAACTATACTTATAAAGTCTCCAGTTAGGATAGATTTGGTTTTAAATTTATACATTACTGTTTACCTATATTAAAATATACCCAAAAGTGTCCAGTCAGGATAGATTTGATTGTAATTTTATAGTTAAATATATAAAATTACATCCAAATCTATCCTGACTGGATACTTCATAGGTATATTTCAATATAAATATATAAAATTCACCTTCTTTGGCAGTAACAAAAATAATAGTTATCAATATAGCTTAAAGACTTGTTTTAGTTACATAAAGTTTAGATTGCTAAAACACGAAATACAGTTGTATCACTCTGCGCCCACTCACAACTTCTCCATCCACGCTGAATTTTTCCCCCTACTTTAAATTGAAAAAAAGTAACTTTCCTAGGTCAATACAAACAAATTCTTATGGATATCGTCCTATTTGGTGGTGTTAAACAATTTCCCAAAATATCGTACGTGGCCGAGCTTCAGCATTTTTACCACTCAATTTCAAAACTTGAATTGTTGTTCTTAAAGAAGTATGATTCAAGTTTTGAAAATCGAGTCGCTCAAGAAGTGTGATTGAAGTTTAGAAAATTGATTCATCCCGAAACGGGTCAACAAAGGAGAATATTCTAACGTTAGGAAAGCCAGAAAACAACTCAAATTTATTTAATAAAAGATTATAAACGAGATTTTTGTTTCACAAACCTTGAGTAAGTCAATGTGATTTTATCTTGTGTTATGTATAGATGGGATACATAATATGGTTTTATATTAAACCATATTGAATGGTATGCATTTAAAACAAACATATTGAGTTATAGATAATGGTTTTCTCTCAATACCTCAAAGTACTTTCTCATAAAAAAATAATAGTTATATAAAGTATTAATATATAGGAACAACCAAACACTTTATAGTTTTAGAAATCCTAAAACTAACTTTGGTAAATATGTAGTTTAGGGAACTAATCATACATGTAAAAGAAAGGGTTCCACCAAATTATATCTCCTTTTGCAGAGTAATATTTTTTTGCTGATGTCAAAGACTTACACTATTCCAATCACTAAACAGAAGATATAGCTTTCAATTGTTTTTATATAAAAGCAATGTATTTGTATACAAAAGTAGTTTTAGGAGGGGAATGAATGAATAAAAACTAACTTAACCTAACCAAACAGAATATAAAGTAAAATGTGACGTGAAAATAGAGAACAGAAGACGTCAACTGGGAAAAGATATGATGTAGTACGGTGCATTAACAGTTGCTAATGCGCTTGGAAATAAAGTAGTCTCATTAAAATTTTATTAAGGAATTACCTTCCATAGCAAAAAAAAAAAAAAATAATAAATATCAATATCGTTTTAGAACATGCTAGGGAATGTTTCTACACCCATGTTATAAAGTTCCCAATTCTTCATAACTATCCTAACTTCACTATATAAACTAAAGGTTTCCGATTAATATTTTCTTTTACACACAGTAGACACAAATCAAATACTGAATTAGGCCCTACATGTTAACAATGCATTAAATGAACAGTAAGATTTTTAATACTATATACCAACCTCCTTTGGTAAATCACAGATTATTGGCACATTTGCTGTATAGAACATTCTCTTGAAATATATTAAAATCTAATTATTTAGTCTTATAAATTGTTTTATTATGAATGTTTAAAAACCTAAAAAGAAAGCATACATTTTAAAGTTTTCTAATCTAATAAGATATGAAAAGTAAAATGTTAAAAGAATATTCCTTGTTTGTCATGAGTCTGAGGATGCTTACTTGGTAACCGAAATGTACATCAGGTAGGAAGAAAAATCTTTGTCGTTAGAGGTTTTTGAATATTATTAATTAATATTAGTGTATTAAGCCAAATAATAAATAATGTTAATATTTTGCTAAATATGAGTCATCTATGATAGTTTTTGTTTTCTACTATATTACCCGAAATGGTAACAGTTTACCATTAGTTGACCTTCGAATTTTTTTCCAGTTGATTTGCTATATATTATTTTAAATTACATACACAAGAAAAAAATATTATTTAAAGCCTCTAAAACTATAAATAGTCCTTAAAAGTTTTGTTAAGTATTGAAATAGATATAACTTCAATTCACAAACATAACTACTTCTCCATGAATAAATTTAAAAGAATTACTGTGCATGTTATATCACATTACTTTAAAGCTAAGTTAAATTATAGTTTCAAATTATTTGGTTAGGATATATATGGTTTAAAAGAAATAATAAATCAAGTAACATTAAGACAAGGGTTTTTGGTAACGACATGTCTTCAAATCAATTTGGCACAAACAAAAATTATTACCTACTGATGTAGAAATATGTTATGAATAAGGAAAAATAATAAAACCTCATGCTGATACCTCAAAAATAAAAAAATATATATATTTAACCTCACTTACAACAGACTCAAAGAATAAAATCAAGTTTTTATTTTTGTTAAACTAAGCAGTAAATTTATAAAGTATTCAATATTAGATTTGGGGTATATAAGAAAACAAATAACAATTTACAATGTAAATTTATGGCTTGCTTGAACTCTGCCTTCTTGTTCCTTGCAGAGATGTAAAAATGTATACAAAAATTCACTATTCTGGACTTCATGTATTACCTTATAAAGTTTATTTTTTTATAACCAAATCTTGACTAACTAGTTACTATTTAGGTATAAATTAATATACCTATAAAATATAGTGTGTCAATTCTTCAGCATTTTATTCATACAGAACTATGTTTGTGTAGTTAGGTTATACATGTCACAGTATGTTATACTAGTACAGTTTTACAAGTGGACCAGTCAGTATCAACAAACAATTAATTATAAATTTATGTTTCTTAACATCAAATTGTATATGTTTTATTATTTTAATCTTCCTAATATGAAATTAGTAGTTAAAGGATTAAAGTAAATAGATATTATTTGATAATAATAAAAACACAAAAACCTCTTAACCACAAACTTTCTTTATTTTACCCTTATGTACATTTCAGTTACCAAGTAACCATCCTCAGAGGGTAAAATAAAGAAAGTGGTTGAGAGGTTTTTGTATAATTATTATTAAATTCAACCGCAGTATATTCCTAATAAATAGTATTATTTGATAAGTTGTATTCCTTAATATCAAATTATATAAAGACAACAGTTCAGAAGTTACTGATATTTTTCAGCATAAATGTTTCACACTAGACCAGTGCAAGTTTCCTAGTTCAATGCTGTAAGCCACAGACAAGACTGTTGCTCAGGTGTATTGTATTATTGTGAGTCTGTGGTATTTTGGTGTTCTGTGATTTGTTGTTCATAGAATCGTTGCTAATTATTTGTTCAAATATAGTGTTTGTGAGTGTGTTTTTATCGTTTAGAATATGCTGTGGTTGGTTCTACATTTCATCCAAAAAAGTAATAAACTAAACACAACAGAAAACTTCGAAATATACAAACACCACAAAGACTGACCGCAACACATTCTAAACAATAAACCATACAATCAACCACTATATTTGATCACAATTAACAACCACTTTATGAATGATTTTACAAACTCAAAATTATACAATACCTTTGAGAACCGTCTTGTCCATGATTCACAGGATTGAACAATTCACTGATCTACAAAACACATCTGCTGAAAAATATCACTAAGAAGTAGTTGTTTTGCTAAGTGATATCAATAAGTACAGTGGAACCCCGGTTAACCTACCTCGGGTCAATCGATACCTGGAATAACTGATAGACATTGCAAAGCGAAATGAAAATGTGCCTACAGTAATATATAAACAATGCATGACTCATCACGATTACAAGTAGCCTGACCATGCCGTCAACGCATATCATTAACCCCTCAGTCTTGACAAGGCTGTCCAAGTGAAACTGCTATTACAAATCTCTGTCCGAATCTCTTACATGATTAAGGCAGGTTTTTTTCTTATTGTCTAATGTTTTTTTTTCTTGTGCGTTTGCATGTGTTGTTTTTAGTGTAGCGCACTGAGGTGTTCTGTTGTGAATTGTCACCCAAGTGGAAGCGTGTTGGAATTTCTATTGCCATCAAGTTAGCTACTATCAAAGGAGTTAAAAAGGGGATTTTACTAAAAACTGTTGCGGTGAATTATGGAGTTGGAACTTTTTCAGACTAAGTAAACTCCAAGTCTAGATTTCAAGAGCAAGTCGTAAGAAGTTCTGACAGAAACACTTTGAAGACATCAGATTTTGAAAAACTAAACAAAGTTTTGTATCTGTGGTTCACACAATAGAGAAAAAAGACATGCCGCTGACAGGTGCAATACTGCAAGAGAAAGCTAAAATGTTAGCGGAATTGTTGGGCGAGGAATGAAAATAATTTTGTGCTAGCTCTGGCAGGTTAGTCAGATTAAAAAGCATGAAGTATACTGATGTGCGGAAGCTTGGGAAAAGTTAAAAATGAAACACTGCAATGGTGCTAGAGTAAACGGTATGACGGCCTTAAAGAAAAAGAAACAAAGTTTTGAAAACTTGATAGAGATGGTTCGTACGATTCCTGGATGCGAAGATTTGAATGAAAATGACATGAACGAATGGATTGTTGAGGATGACTCCGAAGAACTCACAGACCAAGACATCGTAGAGGCAGTTTTGCAGCCAGCTAACAACGCAACAGAAAACTCTAATGTAGACGACACGGATGACAGAATCGACAAAGTGAATACTGATGATGGATTTAATGCATTAAAGATAGTCCTATATTAAGCAATAACTCTGGTCAGTCATCATTTTTTGCCATGCTAATTTTAAAATGCATTAACAATATGCACTATTTAAAAATAACAATCAGAAACTACAATAGATTTTGTTACTTTAAGGATGTCCTCAAGTTTGTTGAAGAGTTTGAAACACAAACTATAATTACAGAGTTTTTTGAAATCGTTAACTGTAATACGTAAATGAGAGTTTAATATGTTGTAACTAATGTAAACATCTTTTTTTAAAATATATTATCTACTATCAAATTTTAAAAAACTATAGTTATAATTTTTTATTGATATTTATTTTCTCAACACGCCTTACATACACAATTTATAAAGAGTCGTGAGTTAACTGAAAAATTCGTTATCCAAAACAGCTGTCCCCCCTCTTTATTTCGGTTAACTGGGGCTCAACTGTATATATTAAAAAACAGCCTCAAGACATACAACACAAAAACTGCAAGTTCAGTAGTGTGACCTTAAATTTTTAAAATATTCGTTGGTGTACTTTGTAGGTATATTTTATTATAGCTTTATAGTTATGTAGTATAACATATTATGGTAATTATTCAACAATTGCTCAAAAAGGAGCCTGCTTCTAAAGTGTGGTTATGTTTGTGTTTGAATATTTAATGTAAATTTTAACCAATATTTTTGATTTTTAACATTTAAAATAACTTGATGGCTTTGTATAAGATATTCCTTAATAACATTTTAAGAAGGAAGAATTAAAAAAGATAGGCTTTTGGCAGACTTTTACCAAAATTAATTTGATTTGATTGGGTGATTGTGATCAAATTTGTTTTGAACTTATAATGATGAAAGCAGTTTAAAGGATTCTGATCTTAGTGATCTCATACCAGAATCGTACACGATAAGTTACTTATTTGATAGTTTTTACTAAAGTGAGTAAAATTAATTTACATGATAATGAAACGTAGCAACAGGAAACTTACCTGGATTTTTAAAGTAACGATTTTTAAGACAAAATGTTTTTTATTGTATCATCATCAGTGTCTAGTTTGGCATTAGTGATGTGTTTTTCAAGCGTATAGTACTCATGTCAATGAATATTGATGTTAAAAAGTATATGTAATTTATTCTGATTTTATTTGTGTAGTGTTGTGTTGTTTATTTTGTGTTCTGATATGATTGTAAATTTCATATTTTTAACATGAAAACCCAATAAGGTTGTTTAAATATTTGTAGCAAGGGTTGTTGTTGTCTAATTATTATAAAAACCCTGTATTAGGCAATATTGTGATTATAGTTACAAATTTATTATAGACACTAGGTATTACTAGGCACTAGTGATACAAATTTATAAAAACCACTTGTGAGGATTTTAATCTTATTTTTTATGTGTGGCATCTGTTGAGCCAACAATTAATTAATAGTATTTGTTATTTTTGAACATCAAATAATACTTGTTAATTTTGCTGTCCATGATATTCCACAAATCTTTCAAATTTAAACCCTGTAAACTAGTTATTTGTAATTGAAATAATTTAAAAAAAATCTTACTGAGACTAAACATTTTTGATTGCATTATATGTGATTAACATCGGAGACTAGCTTGATTACCGGAATTTATTGTGCAGCTAGGAGTAGCACCAGTTTCTATTAGGAGGTTTTCAATTATGTAGGGATTATTTTCAATAGTGTATATGGCTTGAAATGATTTTGTTCATATAGTATGTTGCTATTTTTGTTATGGTGTGTTTTTAAAATTATATTGAGCTTTATACTGGCACAACATAATGGACTATAGTCCGATCGCAATGAACTACAAAATTCAAGAAAATAATAATATTCTTGTTTAATTAAAATCTCTAATCAACTGCTAAAAGGCTATTCAAAACAAAAAACATCGTGAATTAAAATAAACAAAAATGGGCTTATAATAGGTTTCTATATTTTTGGAGTATTTCTTGGATATAATGCCATTGTTGCCATTGTATAAGTTAAATAAGATGAGTATTATAAGAGAAATTTCATATTTAGTTCCTGAATCAACTTAAATCAAATTATTTATTATGGTTTCAATGTATAGTAAAAATTGAAGTCTATGCATTTTTCAAAAAGTAAAAGTGCAATATTTGTTCTCTCTCTATTTTTTTTTTTTGCTGTTATAATGAGGTTTAGTATGTCAGTAAAGTTTTTGTCAGTAATAAAATATAAGTTCAGAAAGTCTTCAATTAGTTAAGTTTAGCCAATCATAATAGATAATACAATCTGTAAGTGAGAAGTAATTATTGAAGGGCTCCTTGTTTTAATGTGGTTACTTAAATATTTGTCGTATAACTTTATAATAAATATTTTCAGATATTTTTCTGTCTATAAAGTCTGAATAAGTAGGGTGGATAATAAATGAAACTATAATTTTTTAAAAATAAATAATAGGTAAGTTGTAATATTGACAAATCAATGAAAACAAGCAATTTTAATAGTTATAATAGAATAACAGTAAATAGTTCACCTTTAAGTCCTTTTACCTTCCTTTTCCTGAGGTTGCTGACATGGGGTTTAGTGAACTAATAAGCATATTGGGATATTGCTGAGCTGTAGTATCTGTTTTCTCTATATTTGTCTAAAAGAAGTTGACTGTTTGATTATAAGCTTTGAGATTCAAGTCCTTAGATTGTATTTTAATATCTATATGGTCGGTTTCTAGTTATTTCCCTTGACAAGATATTTTAAAAGTGACCAAGTTTTTAATTATTGGAAGTTTTAAACAAAGATACACCGTGTTGTCTTGAGTGTCATATAATAATAATAACTCATTTTTGTACTAATGCCATGATGTAAGAGTCAGTAGATCTTATAAAAATGAATTAATTTTATTCATAGGTTAAGATTACCCTTTTTTTAAAAATTAGGTTTATTCCTCAAACAAATGTCACAACTTTTATTTTTGTATCTTGATTAATGTTATAATATGCTCAAGATTTTTTTATTTTAAATAACATCCTGCGTTATTAACATCAGATTGGTACAATTTTCATTAAAAAATGTATTGCCATCAAAAGTTTGCAAATATTTCAATTGAGTTGGAATATCTGGTTGGTTAAAACCGCAAAATGTTGTTTTTATCACGGCATCTTACATAATTACTAATAAAGAATCCAATATTTATAAACATTAAATTCCAATATTGTAATACAATTTTTCAATCTGGGTCCAACACTTTTCAGTCTGCTAGGTAAAGTCATGCAACTTCTCTAGTTAAAAAGTCATTTTTCTTTCACGGTTCAGCTGCCTTATTCAGAATTTAAAACTTCAGTTCTAAACTATCATTTACAAGTTTCTTAGACAATCTCTGCACCTTGCAAATGATTAGTCCTACAATAGTTTACAATACAAGAACTATTACCGCTATTTCTTTTTTTTTAGATAATGGTCAGGCTTTGCTACTTCCATGGCATAGAGAGTGTAAAACAAATTTTTTGTAATATCATAACAAACATAAAGGGATAATTATATTAGAAAGGAAGGTTGACAACTTACTGAAAAGTTTATGTACATCTCACAATAAGTGATCAAAACATATTTGTTGAATTGAATATGAATGTCATGACATGTTTTTCATATAAGTTAATCTCTTTTTAAGTGTCTGCGTTTATGTTTGAGCTGGAGAATTGTTAATTATTTGGTCTCTAAAGAATTCATTTAACAGTTAAAATGACAGTGTGAATTAGTCAGTAGTGGCATTTTGTTGTTACTTGTTGATTTTACTCTTCAGTTTTAAGCAAATTAAAAGTGATAAAATCTTTTTTAACAACACTAGTGTAAATTTGATCTGTTGAAAAAGTGTTTTTGGTTATTTCCAAGAAATTTCGGTAGTGATTGGCTTACGTTGTTTACCTTCATGGACGACTAATGGAGTTATGACTAAATAAAGTTCTGTTTTCTTGTAATTTAGAAGATGGTTTAGGTAATTGCTTTAGAAACAATGAAACTAATGTAAGTCAAGGTTAAATTAATTTATAGCTATTTTATGTATTTCATTATGACTGTTAACACTATAAACATTAATTAAGATTCACCGAACGTAATATACTACAAAATTCAAGAAAGACTATAAACATATTGTGAATATCGAAATCTTGTTGCTGTTGATGTCGCTGTTGTTACTTATTACACTTTGATATTACCTGTGACTAGACATTTTGTTAACTAAAGGTTGTTAAATTGTTAACTTACACTTGGAGGAAACGTTTCTTCCAAGTGTAAAATGACAAATTAACAACCTTTAGTTAACAAAAAGTCTGGTCGTAAGTGATATTAAAGTGTAATAAATATTGTGAATAATAAATTTAATTTAGGTGTAGGAATGAAACCTGGTTTGGGATATAGGAAATGATTATCAGTTTTCCAGACTTGTATATCTGGGTTAAACCAGTTATCCCCCATTTTATGAAAAGAGATAAGATGTAGGAAGGGGATAATAAACTCTACCTTTGGAAATATGACATCATGTAGGCAGGATTAACTATCTGAGGTGGACTTGCCCTTAACCGTGGTCTGGGAGAAGTGTTATTCAGAATTGGGCAAAGGATTAAAAAATGTTTCACATTAAATACGTCCTACTGGAATGCTGATCGAGATCAGTTTTTAATTAATTTGTTCTTTGTTAGTAGAAGCTCAACAAGAAATGTATACACCAGAAAATCTTAAATACAAATTTTAATCTGTGGAGGAAAGAAAAATAAACTGTAGAATAATAAAATGTACAATTGTAATTCATTTTGGCTTTAATTGTTTAACTTAATACTTATGTGGTTTTTATTAATATTTGTTACCGATATTTAGATAAACCTTGATCCTGGAAGATCGACAGTCTTGTAAAATAACAACCAGGTTCCATCAGGTTAATTTTTTGTATGAACATTACTTCAGTGATGTTAATCTGAGACTGCGTCTAGATCCATCAGTGTTTTTTTCTTTTAAATTTAATCCTTGTTTTGTTTTTCTTAATGGGACACTTTTTTGGACATCTACAAAGTGTGTAATTCACAATTTTTACTCAGTTCATCAACATCTACAATAACGATAATTGTGCAATATTATCATAAATGAAAAATATGCAACTAGTTTTTCTGTTACAATGAAAGATTTAAAAATGCAGTATATACAGTGGAATTTCTATCATAAATATTTTTTCATTCGCTTAGATTGCTTATATTTTGATATATCTTATATATCTTGAAAGTAAAAACTAAAAGTGATATTTTGACTGTAGTGTAAGGAGCTTTCACAAAAATTAGATATGAATATCTACGTCAGTAGTATGAACGGCAGCTTAAATAGTACATAATGTAGAACATTGTAGTGCGAAATGCTGAGCTTGAACAAGCATTATGTTTTGTCAGGTATTTTTGATGTTATTAAAACATATCTGTGAGTCCCGTTAAAAGAATATTTGTTGTTAGTCCTCCCTGTTTAAATGTAATTAAGTAATCGACTTTGAAACTTGCAATAATTGTTACCTAAGTTTAATGCAGCTTTTTTTTGTAACCAGAAAGACAATTTTTCAATATCATTTGCATATGTCAGAATTATATTAATCAAAAACTGAATAAATTGTTTATAAAATTATTGATTTTCTGTGGTAGTTCATTAAACAAAAACTACATTTGAAATATCTTAAATTATTATTATTTGCAATATTGAAATGAACTGATGTCAGTTTTAATAATGTGGTATTAGGCTACATTATTATTATAATAAAACATATTAAACATTTATCATAAATAAATTATTGTAATTTCTGTTTTTAATAATACCCACATACTATTGTTTGGTTATTTCTTGTGAAACACTTTACAAACAAAAAATTCATTAGTTTCTATTTTACTAAAACGTTATCTGATCTTATTATCTTTTTTCTGTTTCTTTAGATTCAGTTATTTTTTAAAGTTATGGAAAGGTTTGCATAGACTGCTGTTGCTTTGGTTACTTCATCAATTGAAAAAAGTTACTGATGTGTACAGGACTTGTTTTGTCTTCTATGTTTTTCATTTTGTGTGAAGTGTTTCTAAACCTAGTGATGAGGAGACAGTTATTTAGAGTCTGCTATTGGTATATTGCTTTTTCCTTCGTCAATTCATTTCCCCATAAAGCATACAACAAACAACATATTTCTTATTAATAATTCAGAGCTTTCTTTTAAAGATGGGTTCATAATGGAATAAAATGATAATAATTTGATGTGTCACACTATACTCTAAAATTTAAGAATATTTTTTTTTTAAATGTTTGTACACAACCTGATTTTATTTGTTTATTTTTAGAAAAACAAAGGGAGGAATTGAAGTGATAAGATTTTCTTTACACAGCCCAATAAGACATTTTAAAATGTTAAAAAAAAATAACTGTTAATTTGATAATTTATTTAAACCCAGCATATTATAAATTTAACTGTATATTACATTGTTTTTATTAAGTTTATTTTTTATATAAACATTTTAAATCAACAATATATCGCACAACAAAAGTGTTTAAAAGTAAAACTAAATCTGTTTCAAAGGTAGTTTTTGATGTAAAACCTTAGCATTCCCTCAGTATTTGCTTATCGCTTCAAACATAGTTATTGTTGCTTAATCTTGGTTGAACAATTTTGGCAATTAAAGTATACTTCTTATACTTTACTTTAAAGATTGTCTTGTTCAGGATATGTTGTTGAATACGAAGGAAACAAGACTGTTGAAGAAGGATATCCTTTTACAATAACTTGTCGTCTGACATTGTTCGACCCAGTTAAATGGGAGAAGGATGGTGTTGTGATTGAAGCAGACTCGCATAACATGTATCAGTTTGGCGAATACAGCGGAGACAGGGAAAATGTTGTATTCGCTAAGCTTGTTGTTAAATCCGCTCGTCCACTACATTCAGGGACATACCGATGCAATTCCTTACTCACAGGCAGTCATCACCTAACTGTTTTCAGCGGTAAGAGTGTGGTTGATTTCGCTAACTTTTTTTGACTCACCATTTTATGTCCAATGTGTTGAGGTTATTATTAGGACTTCTACTTCTGAAGTTATTGTATATATTCAAAATATATAATAACGCCTAAATAACACAGGCCAACGATCAAAATGCTTTTTTTCTTAAAACATCTTATTCTTATGTTTTTTAGGGTGCTAAATCCAAATATGACACTTATTAAGCTCTATCACCTACCATTTTTTTCACATTTGCACATAAATTAATTAAATTTTGTTATTTTTTTAAAGAATTAATAAGTTTTTATATAGTTTAAATGTAATTGTAAAATATTTGTACTGGATGTAGAAGAGTTGGCAGCACTGCTGAAACACATTTACTGTCTAGAAAAAGGGGGATTATATTTTTCTGTTCACAGCTGATGTTTTATTTACTGCCAACCTAACCTCACTTTCTGGTTTTTAGTACATGTGCTCAGTAAAATGTCTAATCGCGGTTGTAAGAACTCTGCTGACAGTTTTTGTTATATTTGTGGTGAGTTTGTTATTAAAAAACACCAAAGAAACATTACAGACTTTGTGAAAAAGATTTATTTCTCATATTTTGGAATTAAACTTGGTGTCAGGATAAACCTTGGGCCCCGCATAAGGTATGTTATGTTTGTGTTGAAGATCTTAGAAAATGGTCAAAAAAAGGAGAAAAAAGGGTTTAAGTTTGCTGTTCCTATGGTATGGAGGGAACCTAGAAATTACACTGATGATTGCTACTTTTGCAATGTTGATATTACTGGCCTTAACTCGAAAAACAAGAAGGTAATAAGCTACCCTAATGTCCGCCATCCGACTAGTAGGGCACAGTGTAGATTTGCCGGTCCCAGAACCTCCAGATAATATGAATTCTGTTCAAACTGAAATGTTTTGTGATGTACAGTCATAGCTAGATAAGCAAGATGATGAAGAGTTCCATTGTACTGCAGGAAGTATAGAGACTAAAATGTTTACTCAGATCGACCTTAACGACTTGGTTAGGGATCTTGTGTTAACAAAAGAGAAAGCTGAATTGCTTGGTTCTAGACTAAAAGAAAAGAGCTTGTTGGCAGTTGGAACCAGCATATATGTGTAAAGGAGGAGAGAGAAGCAGTTTTCAACATTTTTTGAAGAAGAAGGTGATTTAGTGTACTTAAAGTTCACTTTTTGAACAGTCATCTTGACTGGAAAATTCCAGACTCCATGACTTCCCGGAAAATTTGGGAGATGTTAGTGAGGAGCAAGATATAAAATTGATATAAAAACGCTACCAGGGCCGCTGGAACATCAACATGATGTTGGACTACTGTTGGTCACTTCACCGAGAAGCTCAACATGCAACTCATCGCAGAAAAAGCTACACAAGAAGCTTCAAAGAAAAAAGAGAAAGAAAGTATAAACCAATTCCATCTGACTACTGAAACATACATTACCTACACTGTATCATTATTTCAAGTAACCTACTGTAAATAAACACCACGGTTGTGATTTAACATAGAGTTTTATTAATTTTACCATTTACCATATAAAGATTTAAAACTATATAGCAAAAAGCAAATTGCTCAAAAACTATGGGTGATACAAAAAAACTAAGACCAGATTTGGATTCAGCTATAAAAATCAGCTATTAAAAGTCAAAAAAGTTTTCAAAAAATTTTTTTTGTTGGCTTGTGTAATTTTTATATTTTTAGGATGTGAATTCACTATTAGGTTTCATTCCATTTCATCAAGAATTTGTAATCGAACTAAATTTTAAAGTTAGGCTAAAATAATTAACAAATTGTAAATCAGTTTTGGTTTCACGATTTGGCATCGGGCTATTATAAATCCTACACAACAGCCATTTGGGAGTGGTTTTCTAAATACAAAAATATGCTTGTATAGTAAAAAAAATTATTAATCTTATACTCAGAAAAGTTGTAGATTTTAATACTTTAACATTTTTTGTGTCAATTACCAAGATAGTTTCTCAAATACAATTACTTTTACAATAATTTTCAAAAGATGTTTATAAGTAAGTATAAGTTCTGTTCAATAATTATACTAAATGTCCTATATAGCGTACAGCGTGCCCATATTAGCTTGTAGGTAGCCTGAGAGCCATTAAATTAAGATTGATGAAATTACTGAGGTAAGACTCAATACCAGGCTTTTGGTAAAGCTCTCACATTTTTCTATATATTGAAAGTCTATGAACAAATAAATAATTTTCAACAGTGTGCAACATATTCAACTATTCTCAACTTTTGGTTAGGGATCAGCAACTTGGAGATGTTTTTTGCTCAGATTTTTGGTTAACCCAAGTTATGAGTTATTATTGTGTGTACTCAATTAATGTTTATAAACAACACAGGGCATTTAGGTCATCTCGGTCTTACATCATCCTTTGCATCTTCTTGGCCATTTTCAAAATGCCTAATATGCCAAAAATAGATATTTTCTTTATGAAATTATCAATATTAACAGCCCTCAACATATTTGTAATTTGTTGAGAATTTTATCTGAGCTTCACCAAGCTTTCAATGATTTTGTTAATCTATATTTCAATCAATAGTAAAAGCAAGCGCAATAGAAATAAACAACACAGTGTGTACATTTTGAAACTCAGATGAGTACTGTCGTCTTTGGCTACATGCAAGCTAGTGGGCTTGATGCTATAAATTTATCAGTTCACAAATTTATTAGACAGGCCTCATAAATAAGAGCATACATCGGGAAGGTTTAATGCCATGTTAAGAATAAGCATTTCAGTATTACCGAATTCTCCAAAAATTTTACAATTTTTAGGTTTGTTAAAAAAAAAAATTTAATTCAGAATACTTCCTAAAATGTAAAACTTGTTGTATATTATGACATTACAAAATCATTCTATAATTCTAGTATTCTTTTTTTACAACAATATGTGTAGTAATAATGTCATAATAGGAAAGAACATTATACAAATATATAGGTATTGGAATTAACCAATATAGGTATTGGAATACACATTAACTCGAGCATGTGCATGAGAAAAAAATAAATAAAACACTTTCAAGTTACTAAATGAAAGTAATAGCAACTCGTTTTCTGTTGCTTTGCAAGAATATCTTAATTAAGTAGATTTTGTTTGTGGTTCAGTAGTTTAAAAATAATTTATTCATTTTAACATACATTAAAAAATAAACTTTTCTATAAAACACTAATTAGTAATGGGGCACTTTTCTTGAAATAGTCGCCATCATCTAGACTAAGGGTGTACAACCTGCGGGCCGCATGCAGTCCCCGACATGCTTTTTGTGGCCCGTGAGCCACTCTAAAATTTGCTCTCGAATGTAGTGAAATGTAATGCTATTCTATAAAGAAAGGCAAAAGCGAGCACATTCTGTTCCTATGTACTTTGTACAACCAATACTGACGTGGTTATGGAAATATTTAACCTTAATGCACTCTATGTGTATGAGTAGCCGAGAAAATTATCCCTTGCTGAGACTGTAAGACTATCTGTAACAGACATTTTCTCGATGATATTGATAGTGAATTCGAAGATGTAACTTATTGTACTCATATTCGGTAGCTGAGTGCAGGCAAAGTTTTAAGAAAAGTGTTTAGTCTTTGTGAAGAAATTGATATGTTTCTTTCTGATCGTGGTGTTACGGTATTCGAATTTAAAAATAGAGACTGGATATATGGCAGCATTTTATATCGATATTATGCATCATATGAACAAATTGAATACCAAACTTAAGGGCAAATACAATTTAATTCACTCATCAGTGAGTCTTATAAGAGCGTTTAAAAATTAATTGTCAGTGTGGGACACCCATATGGGAAATGGAATTCTGGTTAACTTCCCTTCGCTTATTGAGATGAAATAAACAGATGTTGATAACACCTTGGACTTCTCGAAATATAGCAATATAATACATTGTTTGAAGGAAGATTTTGAAAACAGATTTCGTGATCTTAATATATTTGAAATCTTTGCTTCGCTGTTCAGTGTTGATTGTATGGATGCACCACACAATATTCAAATACAGCTTATTGATCTGTGGCACATGATTCAGTTATAGTCAAAATTCTGTAAAGTTCCATTATTTGATTTCTACAAAAATTACTTGCTTGTAGAAATAGCTAATCTGATTTAAAAATTTCATGTTTGTTTGGTAGTAGAGGAAAGGTAGGCAAAGTGGCCACAGGGTGTATTTCTTTGCTGTACAGTGCTGGAAACCACCAGAAAAGATGTCAACTACTGCATACGCCAGTGGAAACTTATTGTGCAGATCGAGTTTATTTGGAAAATGTTATTAAGTTTTTTGTGTTTTAGTCCTTGCTGACCATTGGAAAGTATTCTAAAATACTTAATACAGTTATTATTATATGATCTTTTCATAATTTATGAAGTCACATACCAAAACACCATATCTTTTCTTACAAATTGATATATTTGAATTAGTTTTAAGTTTGCCAGTTTGGCCTCTACAAAACCAATTTATGTAATGGCGTCAAAGAGGGCAAAGTGGCCACTTTGCCCTCCATTGTGGCCTCTTTGCCCAACAGACAATGTCCCAGTACCAGGTGTCCTGTCTTCTTAGTGAAGCCTTCTTAAATGCTCCTTCTATTGCCATTAAAGGCATATGAAAGTGTGGAATCGTTCCAATTAATAGGAATGTTTTCAGTAATCTGGCTTTTGCAGAAGCATTGACAATAGACATTCCTGTTTCATTGGGCACGAGTGAAGGCATATCTCTTACTGCAATTTCCTTCAATAACTCACAGCTCAGCTCATCATTTTTCTCTGAATTATCAAAAAAGTCGCGGATCAGTAATTCCAAAGGTTACACAGTCTATTGCTGTCAGACCAGTAGGTTTTTGTGCTCCATCTTCAACCACAACTCTGCTCATTGGCTCCGCCAAGTTAAAATTAAAAACTAATAACTTTAGAAAAATACGAGATATACAAACACTACACAACAGATAAAGAAAACATATTAAATAATCACACACATTTTGAAGCCAACATCCTTTTCCATTACATAATACACAACCAAAATAACCCACCCCTTCCACAGTCATAAATCCATGCCGACGATCTTTGTACCTAATGCGATGCAGCTAGTAGAGGCTTTGCTTCATAAAAGGAAAGATTGTTTCGAAATGCATCAGCAAGTAAGCCCTTGCATATTCACTTAGTTAAGTATCCTTTAGTTATAGTTTAAAAGTGAATTCAACATGATTACATCAAGCAACTTATTTATTTTTTAAAGATAATGGCTATTTTGTGAGATGGATCTAATTGTCAACTCAGACTAGTTCTATAGCCATGTGTCATATAATAATATATATCCATGTGTTTAAGTGTAAACTACTCCATATTAACTCAAAAAAAAGCATTAAAAACTATTTTTTTGTAATAAGAACTAAAGTACGTTGAAGACAGTAATGTTTTAGAGATGATAACGCAGCACTATTCATTGATTTGCTTTAAATACAATACTGTTTAATGTAAATTAACAAAATAGTAATAAATTATATTGAAATTTTAAATGGTTTACACATTTGAAAGTATACACAAAGTTTTAATCCAGTAATGATAGCTCATAGTCTCTTGGACTTCTCTCTGTAAAAAAGGGTTTTTAGGGGGTTAGTAGCAATTCAGTTTTTAATACCTTCTTTTCCTTAGTTGAGTTCAACATTGATGGGAATTTCCAATCATTTTCGTGTTTCGCTTCTGTTCAGTCACTGCTTTGTTACTGTCGGACTACAAGTTACCTTTTACATGACTTGTATTACAATTTGTGTAATAATATTTGTTAAGCAGACTTTTATTGGATGTATTTATATATTTTAATAGTTTTATTCTTAGTATCAGTTTAAATGTATTATTATTATCATGGGTGACAATTTAAATATTAGTTTTGAAATAATTGAAGTTTTATTGCAACTAAAGGAAAATGACTGTGATGAATACGATTGATGATAGTAATTTGATTGGTGGTGGAGAGGGAGAAGGTCAGGTTTCTGAGCACAGATGAGCATACTGAAGCTGACGGTATGGATATAGACTCAAATTTTATTCCTTCAGATGTTGAAAATAGAATGATAGGTCAACAAGGTAAGAGGGAACCGACTAGTATTAGTGAAGATAGCAACAGTGATAATAGCGTTCAGACTACTAATGCTCAACAAGCTATGTATCCAAATATTATCAAATTTAGCAAGACTAAACCATATATTATTGAGTTTTAGAATGTTACTAAAGGTGCTGTTGACCCTTTTGATGAAATGTCAACTTCGATGTCATGTTCCCAAAAAACTAGAAGATGGTCTGTGAGAGTTTTTTATTGAATGGTGAGCAGTAGGCTCATGGACTCATATGTTATCTAGGTTCATAGTAAATCTCAAAAAACAAGAAACCTAAGTCAAGAGCTTATTACTCCTCAAGTTTTGCAGTGACAAACATTACATAATTTCTAAAGAAATCTCATATTGGAAATGTAGGTAAACAATCAAGACCCCCCACGCAAGAGGTTCCCAGAGAGCATGAAACAAAAAAAAATTGTGCTATTTGTCCAGCCAACAAAAAATTACCACTCATTACCAGTAAGCTAACTGTGCTAAGGATATTTGCTTGGAGCACCTAAAAGAAGTGTGTGTAGGGTGTGTGAAAAGACTAAATATCTAAAAAAAGTTAGAAAATCAGTAAAACATTGTAGTTTAGCCTTCTATTTTCACGTTTAAAGTAAATATAACTCTAATGTTTAATTTATTTTTGAAATTTCTTTGCTAAAGTAGCCTGAGAGACTACGTGTTAACATTAATGTGTAGAGAAGGGGGTGTTACCATTCCCGAGTTAAGATGTTTTACTAATATTGATTTGTTCTTGAATTTTGTAATCCATTACGTTCAGGGAATCTTAATTAATCACTTAAACAATAGTTTATGACTATCCAAACTTTAAATTTTGTAAATTTGTTAAAACTTACTGAGACAGAACGTTTACGATCGCTATGCGGCGATCTTCATCAGTGTCTTCTGTTTAGAGATGTCGGGTCAAGCGGTGACAGTTTTAAAGGCAGGTTTTCGATAGTATCAAAGATTATGTGTGATTTGTATTGTGTTTGTTTGTTTAATATGTTTGTACTTTGTATTTTTGTGTGTCTGTAAATTTTATATTTTTCTAGTGTGTTAAGATGTGGTCCTTTTTTTTTTGACCACATCTCAACATACTAAAACAATATAAAATTTACAGACACACAAAAACACAAAGTACAAACATATTAAGCAAACAAACACAATACAAATCACACATACTCTTTGATACTATTGAAAACCGTCACCGCTTGACCCGACATCTCTAAGCAGAAGACACTGATGAAGATCGTCATATAGAGATCAAAAACGTTCTGTCTCAGTAAGTTTTAATAAATTTACTAAATTTAAAGTTCGGATCATAAACTATTGTTTAAGTGATTAATTGATTTGTTATGTGGTATTGAAGATTTGCCAAAAAAAAAATTAGTATATTAAATGCTTTTTTATGTTTAGAAAAAGCAACTAATAACTATATTTGTTGATGAAGTGGTTTGTACTAGTAATACAATATATCAACATGGTTTTTAAAAAATATGTGACTTAAATTTAACTTGGTAGTAATTGGTGTTGTTTTTTCATGTCATTTCTATTTTGAAATGCCAATTATGGAGTTTTATCTAAGACATTGATATAGTAGTTTACCTTGTGTTTTATCTCTGTATCAGTATTGTTCAAGATTAAAATTGACTCTCATTACTTCCGTGTTCATTATTTTTTCCAATTATATAAACTGCACACATCAAGTATTTTTATGAAATAAATCCAAATTTATAAAATGTCTGCATTTATGCATTTTCTATACCTGCCAAATCCAGATGGCAGATGTTATTAACATTTACAGGTGTTATTAGATATACGTAATGATGTTATTGTAAAAATGTTGAAATTCTTAAAATCGTCTTTTTATTTAAAAATAGGTTTCTCAAGCAATGTTTTGAATTATGAATTATTAATTTAGTACTTCAATTTAGAGTCTTTTCCATTTGAAATTCTCTATTAATACTAAATTTAATTTTTGAGCGTTTAAGATCTATAATTTCTTTTCAAGAATAATGAGTTGTTTTGGAGCCATACTGTTACATTACTATTATTATCATCTTAATTACTTTAATTTTAGAATCCCCGACCAAAGTCAGAAAGACAAGAGATTTAATCGTTCAACTAAATAACACAAAATCCTCTCTTAACCTCTTTAAGTTCTTTTCGGTTATAATTCTTATCTGTTAGTGCTTATCCTAGGTACTTAACTTTAGTAAAACTCTTTATATTGATCAGGTGGCATTTATTTGACCTTTACACAAACTTCTAACCATTAATTCCTTCTATAACCACGACCATTGTTTTAAAACAAATGCAATAGCATGTATTCTACATTATTATGAATAATAATAAAAATTAATATAATAATTTCTTAATCCTTAGCTTCTGAATCTTAATAAATATTTCTTCATCCTTGTGTGAGTGAAATAAAAAAAATACTTAGATTTTTGTTGTCGTAGAATGTTTATTAATAGCAGAATAATCACTAACATTGTTTCAAATATATTACACATGCTTTTTTTTAAGATTTTTTATTTAATCTAGCAAGAAAGGGGATTATTCCTTTTTGACAGTAAAAAAAAAGTTTATTTTTAGCTATGTGATTTAAAACAATTAGCCTATAAGATGTATAGGCTATTATTGAGACATGTAGACAAGTGGGAAACTGATAAGAGACTTCGGCAGACATGAATAACCCCATATATTAGGGATGATTCTGTTTCATTTCATAGTCACCTTCATTTGACTATGTTTGAAAAACAAGAATGTTTAGTGCATAACATAGGAATTGGGAATAAACTGTTTTGAAGTTGAAATAATTATATAATCTAGGTTGTAATTCTTATTTAAGGAATTTACTACAGTCCTTACTTTCTTCAATTTTCCTTTTTTTATTAAAAACATTGAACACATTGAAAATCTGTTACATTTTCTAAACGAATATGGTTATGGAAGTTCTTTGAAAGTATATTATTCCTTGTAAAATAATTGTAAAAGCTAAAAATATTTGATAATCAGTCATTCATCATGTTAGCGGATAGTTTTAATTAAAAGTGTAATTATTTATAAGTGCATGCCAATTTTTTTAAAATTAAATGCAGTAATTTTTTTTTACCTTGGTTTGAAAAAGAATTTTTTCTTTATAAATTATAATTATATCTCTCCCACTATCCGCTTCTTCACATCACTTACTAAAAACAACAAAAATACAGACATAACACACACACACACCATATTCAGTACATTATCTTCCTCGCATGACATATATTTAAAATCTGGAAGCAGTTCTTCTTCAGGTATGGTAAACCTTCTCACACAAAGCCGTAATTTTCCCTCCTATTTTTAGCGTATCCCATATTAGTTTTATGATGCAATTTTCCTTCCTTATTCCTCTTATTACATCTTAGTGAAATAATTAGACCCTTCTCTATGATCTCGATTGAGAATAGGTTTACCTCAGGTATTTGATCCTGCACTCTTCACCCACATAATTTTTCTACACCCCATACCTGAATTTTGTCATTTTAATTGCTTATACTTTTTTTTTAAAACCACAATGAAAAATAAAACCTCTCTGTTTCCAAAATGCATAAGTCAAAAAAAAAAAAAATCTGGGCGGATTAGTTGTAATTACCTTCAAATTGTATGTTCCAGAGGAAAAGAGCTTCTCCATGTAAGTAATTTCATTATACGAAAAATAGGTTGTAAATATTCCACTATAAACTAACATATGATTTTCATTGATGCATTTTTAATGAAATATTTAATTAATTTTCATAAATGTAAACCGCTTTGTTAATTCATAATTTATCTCTGTTAGGTAATTTAATTTCCCCAATGTTTTTACAATAGCCTGTTACTTTTAACATTCATCTCCATAATTTATATTTCATGTATAACAAAAAAAATGTTATTGCCTACAAAACAATTTCATTGTTATTGATGTAAAATAAGTGCAAGCCCTGCTATTGCTATACAAAGGTGAAAAGTTAAATCTATTTAGATTTGTGTTAAGTTTAAAAAAAACACTATAGTCCTATTGTCATTGTGCCAATTCCAAAAATACTTCACCGCATTTAATTTGTAGTCAAATTAAGAAAATCTGCCTAGTGTGCTTTCCATTCTGGAATCATGAGTAGTACAAGTCTAGAGTAAGATAGGTAATCATTTCCTTATTATGGCTGCTTTCATATTTATTTTATTTATTAATCTGTAGTCATTCAGTTTTAAATTTAGTATGTTATTTTAGATAAATAATAATCACTAACTCACAATCAGTAATTAATTTTCTTATATTAGTTTCAATGAGGAAGTCATCATCATCAATAAAGAAATTTATTTTATATTTATGGATTGGAATTTATAGCTATACAGTACTCACTGATGGCTTTGTCATTGAAACATATATGAAGAAATAAATTATTGATTGTGAGGCAATGTTTGTTATTATTTAATTATTACGTTTTCTTATAGGCTGAGCTTAAATATTGGTAAATACGTTATCCTAAAGATTACTAATTTAATCTGATAAATGCAGCAACATATCTTTTAAACAAGATATTATCATTATTGGTACCAATAATGTGACAAATGAGGTGATTTGAATTAGTAACATTTAATCTTAACTTCTCCAAAGTGGATTGTTTGTATTCCAGTACAATTTGAAGGATTATAATTTTTTGAGGGGTGACTTGGAAACCAGAATATGCTAGAAAAATAATTTCATTTATCATCTGACATACTCACAGATTTTAGTAAAATCAAGAAAATGGTATAAGGGTAAAAAAATTAATAATGTATAGATTTGCTGGTGACTTTGTTGAAATAAAATTAGAATATTTTAAACGGATTATTGATGAAGCTAAATAACATTTATAAATATAAGCTACAATATGAAGATGTAAGCGAGGTGAGGTTATTGAAGAGAAGAACAAGGTAAATAGGAGGAAACAGAAATTTCTTGGTGTAATCATCTTGAATTCACTGATTAAACTATAATTAAGAATTACTTAACTAAGTGAATACATAGGGCTTACTTGCTGAGGCGTTTCAAAACAATTGTTCCTTTTACGATGTAAAGCCTCTACTGGCGGCATAACGCGTTAGGTACAAAGATGTCGGAATAGATTTATGACTTATATATTAATACTGCAGGCGGCTAGAGTTTTTATAGTGTTGTGGAGTTTTTTGGCCGACGTAAATCGTGTAAGTACAACATTAATTACATTACATTAATAGGTATTTATATGGCATGTTCACCCAAAATCACATGTTATTTTTAAGATTTCTGTAATTTGTCTTTTTCTTGAATTCGTCACCTTCTCATCTTGTTCGTGACAAATTTAGAAAGGATCTACTTTATGATAGACAAAAATGTCATAATTTCAAAGGTATATAAACAAGATTCCTTTTCCCGTTGAATTATTGAGTTGAAATTTTTTTAAATGCAATCATCACCAGATAATTAATAAAACAAGTCTTTTTATTAAAACATAAAAACTTATTTGAACTATTCACACTGAGTGAGAATTTTCACATTAACTAAAAGATCATTCAATATCTGGAAACAATCTCAGATGACCAGTAAAAACTGACCATTTTGTGAGTGAAATCAAAGAGTAAATACAGACTTTTGAAGTGCCTTAGTACACTGAAATAGAGTTTAACAAGATTTACTATCATACATCAAACCAATATCTGCAGAGGTGAAATGAGAGTCACATTATAGCAAATAAGATTAAGGTCCTTTGTTGGCAGTGTTATGGTGAACTTAAGGGCTGTCAATTGAAGCTTTCTCATCAAGTATCAGAGCAACAACTAACAACTTATGACAAATTATTAGTTACCTATTAATACTTGGTAAAAGTATTTATGTTCATTGGTTTCATCCCATTTAATTATGGTAAGGAATGATTACAAATGCTTTAAAAAGAAATAAAAACAAAAATTTACTATCTTTGTACCTAATCCGTCAGTTGAGGCTTTGCTTCGTGAAAGGAACTATTGTTTTGAAACGCGTCAGCAAGTAAATCCTATGTATTCACTTAGTTGAGTAATTTTTAATTACAGTTTAAAATGTTGAAAGTTTTTAAATGTCTGAGCTGTATGTATTAGCTATAGCTGTGTTTGGAGATTAAATAATGTAAGATTATGTAATAAACATAAGATAAAAATGTAACAAAGAAATAAAATATCTAAAACAAACATCCCTCGTTCAGATTGTCTAAGGTTTAACAATGGTGTTAACACAAGATTGTAAACGTTGCAAGTCATGCTCAGAAGCTTTCAACATTGATTGTTTAGAAGTGACTAATTACAGAAAATGATGGATTATCGAATGTTAAAATTTTGAAATTCTCAGCGCTCCATTCTGTTGTTGCTCAGTAGAACCACAATTACAACAATTATTAAATTTTTTATTTGAACATTTATTGATTTTGATTGTTGTAAAAAAATAATAAACTTGTTTAAAGAATGGAAAACCTTACAAATATAGCGATTACATTTAATTTTACATTGAAAATTATTAGTCTTCCAAACTTATGATTAAAGTAAATAATTTAAAATTAAACTGTAACAATGTACTCTCACGCTTCAGGCGATCATACGTTTCTTTTAAGTAAATTTAAATTTACTTTAATTATAAGTTTGAGAAAACATCAACTAACTTTCAACATAAAAAGAGTTTTGCAAAATATTATGGACAACAAATTTTATAAAATTAATTTTAATTGCTGATTGAAATTACTTAGGCCATGTGTGATTTTTATCATTGAAAACAGATTGGTATTATCCGTTTAAAATAATAAATACTTGTATTCATTAATTTTTCTCAATAACAAAACAAAGTATATTGGTTTGTAATAGCCTACTAAAAACCTGACAGTCCTTTATTCTCTTATGCCCAGCATATGGCCATCTGTCATCTCACATCTTCTACCTTGAACCTTTTTTCTTCAGCAGACATTTACCTATATATTGGTCCACTTTGAATGTCTGTAATGGTAACCCAAGTTTCTATTTTTGCATGTTCAGTTATATCATTTTATTTCAATCATTATTTGAAGAAGAAAGTATATATTATATTATTTTACTACTTTGATTTAGAATAATAATCCCACATAACTTTTAATGAAAAAATCTTTTGGGCCAGGATTCCCAAATTTTGGAAATTGAAAATATTTTTTTCAAGTTTACAAAAGTCTACTAATTAACTTCACTAAACAAAAATTCCAAGATAGCCATTTTGAAGGGATGGAATCCAGTTTTCAAAAATGCACATAATATACAATCTTAAACTAATCAAAATGTTGTTATAGGAAATCTATTTTTATCAGGTAAATTTCTAACTCCTGCTTAACTAATGTAAAACTTGTCTGCTACATTTTCAACATTTGGTTCAGTAAATAAACTCTTTACCCACAGAGTTTTGTAACTGACGGAAGTAAATAAATAGTCATTTTTCTATGGCTCTAAATCTTTAAGTAGTTCCATTCCACTCTCATAAATTCCAAGATTCTATTATTTGACTTTTACACTTTGGGATAAAAAATTAGTTAAACATACATCTAATGGTAAATCTTTAATATCTTTACCATCACATATTTCAATTTAGATCATCTAAAATATCACCAAATGTATTTAAAATCTCTCGATTCATTGTAAACAACAAGAGTAACACAGGGTGTTAGTAATAACTTCAAAACCATTTGACTGATGAAATAGTGAAAGTAAGCATAGAAGGGTGTAGGAGTAAAGTGAATATGGCAAGAACTAGACACCCACCAACTATTTGAGTGAGGGCTTGATGAGATAGTTTTCAGACTTTGATGTTTCTGAAACATTGTTAAAATGTTGGCAATAGGCAATTTCTTTTCTTCTTGATCAGGTACATTATTTGTTTCCCTATGATTTCCATTTCTCTTTTCTTCAACTCAAATTTGTCCCTATTTCTTCAAAATTTCATTCTTCCTCAAAACCTTACTTCAAATATTTAATAACTATCTTATCTTTTGTCATTATGTTCAAGTTACAGCGCCAAACAATTCATCACAATTACGTTTTAAATTATTTTGTGTACAAAGGTCTACAGAAAATAAATTGTTTTGTACACAAATTTTATATTTAAAAATTAAATTTAATTAATTGATCTATTATTCTTTTAGCAGACATGTTTGCCATTTGCATTACATTGCAGGTTTTTGATAAATTGTAAGTGGTTTTAGTCAAGTTTTTTAAAACGAAATACTTCAAGATAAATAGCAGATGTTATTAAATGTTTCCATATGTATCTTTATTCACAACATAGCAAGTGTGTGTGAGTGTGTGTGTTTTAATTTAACTACATAAAGTAATTAATTCTTGTCACTTAATGGACATTGTAAAGGAATTAATTGGCAGACATAGTCTGTGACCTAATTTAGTAAACAGCTAATCCCTTGATGTGTTTTTTATGATGAGGACAATAAATTAGATGTTTGGTGACTAAAATATATCAAGGCTCATCAGTTGGGCAAAAAAGAAGACATCTTTGACCTTTTCTCCATGTAACTTTAATAACAAAAAAAAAAAAAAAAATACCGTAGCAACTGTTAATTTAAAATTTCATATTAAAATTTAACTAGGTATTTATAAAGCAGACGACATAATATTTGCTTCATGTTTACAAGCTGAAAATACAATGACTTTTAAAATAAATATATGCAGTTTGGTATTTAATAATATACTCAATTTTTGACTTCTGTGAATTCTTAAATTTTAACAAACATTTGAATAATATTAATGGGTCGGTTTTTTTACTATCCAATGTATAGTAGTCTTGGAAGGTAAAGGTCATCACACATCAGCCACCTGTTACTCTAGGTCAGGGTTCCCAAACGTTTTGGTACCACGCCTCCTCTTCTTGAAATGAAAGCCGCCCATGCAATTTATTTATGTTTACTTACTTTCAAAAGAAACATAATATAATACTTCAAGTTTTAAGTCGCAAGGTAAATTTCAACTAATAAGAGAAAAATCTGTTGGTGAGATGGATGAGCTTGCATATTTTCTACTAGAATACCTGTTTGAGGTCGTGTTTAGTATTTTGGTAAAGGTAAAACACAAGTCATTGGCAACATCAAGTTTGTTCCTATATTTTGTTTTTATCGCAACAAGTGTTGAAAATGTTTTTTCGCAGAAGTAGGTGCTTGAAAAACGCAAGTATAAACGAAAAGATGCCTGTGATATATGAATGGTTTATCGAAAATGAAGATCTGTCCATTGTGGCGCTGTTGTCACATTTGCAACATTTTTGTACTATAATTTTTTTCAAGATGTCATATTGATATAATTTCAAGTTTACGAAATTTCCACAACCTTTAATTATATTTCTTTTATAAATGCATACATTTCATTAAAATTTTTTGTTGGACATCATGGTCAATAAAATTACCTATGTAAACAAAAATCTTGAGGTGAAAATTTAGTTTTAAATTTTCATAAATATCTACTTAAATTTTAACTAAATGTGAATTTATCTTACTATTTTCCAACTGGTCTAGGACCCCCCTGATTTGCCTTCATGCCCACCCTCCAGTTTGGGAACCCATGTTGTAGGTAGAAAAGCATAAATATTTTGCTGCTATTACTTAATCTTTCATAGGTATATAGATCCATTAACAACACTCATCTGTAAGCCAAAGTATTATTATTTTAATCTTACATTTTAATTTATGACTTGGAACACATTAAATGCGTGCACATGTTAAGAACTCGTGATAAGTCTAAACGATAAGTATGCTGATTGTAAACTTGCAATTTTAGACATTTATTGGCTTCTGAAAAAAAATTTGCAATACAAATTTCTATTCTCAATTGATCTTATATGTCATCACAGAATTATGTAGTTTTAAGTAGATACTGACCTTCTTTTCATCTCATGTTCAATGTATTTCAATTACATACTTTACTTTATTCTAAAACCATATCTATTATCCAGATCATTAGACGTGTATTTCAAATATGTATTTACCAAATGTACAAAATGTTTCAAAACAATAAATAAAGCAAATACTTTTTTTGTAACTTTTTTCCTTTTTTTAAAAATCAAGATTTTACAATCTTGTACCATATTTCTGGCAAAAAATTACTATTGTTTACTTTTCACCAAAACAAGGTTAATTTGAAAACAAAATGTACCATTTTTTACCATCAACTAATTATGAAACAATTTATTTGTTTTATAATAAAAGTTTTTTTCAAACGTACTTGTCTATATCCAAAGGGGTTTCTTCAATACATTGATGCCATTAAGACTGGAAGGCATTCATTAAAAATATATTTGATTTAGTTTTATAAAAAAATTGTTTATATTATAAAGTAATAATACTAACCATTAAAAAAATAATAAATAAAAAAATGGTAACAATGCCTAAAATGTGTTTCGTAACACTGAATATGTTTTTGGTATAAATTAATGTGGTTGTAATTGGTTAACAAACACTGCAACAGTAATTGAGGCATTTGTATTACAAAATTAGTTTTTTTTAAAAATATTTAACATTGAGGAGACAATTTTGTCTATTTTGTGTGCATAAAACAAATAGATATGAGGGGAAACATAGTATTTTGTTTCTGCTATGAATAAATTATCACGTCTTTTTTAAACATTCTATATTTTACAATTTTTGTTTTATGCGATTGTAATACTTTGTGTCTACAAGGATCTATGTACAAATGTAGAGTACAGTTCTACCTTTTGCAACAATGCCATCTCCTTTTTAATGCGTTTTGGAGGTCTTTCATTTAACTAAATTACTTATTTACTCAAAGGGGCGTTATTCAGAACAGATAGTTGTTAGACATACAGAAAATTCGTAACATGTTAACTGCAGATGAGGGAGGCAAAATATTACGAATGTTACATATCATGTTTATTTTTACATAAACTATGTTAACAAAGAAAATAATGCTAAAATTAAATCTTGATCAAGTAAGTTTTGAACAAATAATAAATTATTTCTTTAAAAATTGGACGAATTTAGTATTGAGTGAATGCATTTGTTACATTATCAGTAAGATAAATAAGAACAACATAGAGCATGTTATTATACCAGAACAACCATGAACAAACTGCTGGCTCCTCAGGAAACTGTCTATTTTATTTGTTAACCTTTAACCAGCACTAATTTGTCAAAGTCAGCTGGTTTTATACAGTAGCATGCCCTAATTAACATTGTTGCTTTGTCAACAAAATAGATTCATTATTTTACTGCGAGAAATTTAAACTAGCAAAAATGTGTGTTTACCAGATGTTTATAAATGCACTTTGGTTGCATAAAGTCAGTAAAAATAACTGGATTATTCAGTATTAGAGATGTAAAATTCTCGGGAATTTACTTAGGAGAAAATTCCTAGGGAATATTCCTAAAATTCATAAATTCCCGGGAATATATGGGAACTTATGATTTTCTCTTAAACGCATAGGTTTTTTAAATCCCTTAGAACAAATTTATTTATGTGAACATATAAATCAATTTATAATGAGTTATATTCAAAATAAAAATTATTCAAGTCTCAAAAAATGTCTTCACATACATTTTAAAATGTTGATACTTGTTGTTTATTTTAACAGGAAACTGGCTGTGTTCACCTTTAAATATTATTGAATACCACATGATTGCTGGGTGGATCATTGTCATGTCTTCTAGTACCAATGAAAATTATCAAATTTTAAACCTATTACAAATTCTTGTATATTTGTTATAAAATAGTGCAAAATACTCCCAAATTACTAATAGGTCATTTTAACTTATTAAATTAAACCTTAAATCCAAAGTATTTACATTTTAAATAATTTTGATTATTTAAATTAGATTAGATATCTTCACTATTAGGAGAAACAGAAATGGTTTGAAACATTTCAATTTGCCCATAAAAATAAATAATTTTAATAATATTTTTCATTAATAAATTAGCTAATTAACTTGAGTATGCTTCAAAACTTATATCATCAGGTTTTTTTTAGCTTAAAATGAAATTGATTTTGGGTCTCGGTCTCATAATCAATCGAGTCTGGTCTCAAAATTGTTATCACGGTTAAAATAAATGTTTTTGCCATGGTATATCACAAAATATTTGATTATTTGGCTTTATGATCATCTAGAACAAAATCAGGTTCCAAAACAGTTTTAAGACAAAATAAAAACTATTTAAATGAGTTTATTCCATAAATTCGTTCGTTTTGGAAACTTCAGGAAGTTCCCTGGAAATATTCCCATTTATAAATTCCCTTCCCACTGGGAATATTCCTGGCTCATATCACTATTCAGTATGTTTATTTTTTTATAAGGTGCTGTATTTATTTATTATTGTAATATTTCACAAAGGTTGGATAAACTTAGATTTTTTGTTTTGGTTTTTACTGCTACTGAAAAATATATTATAAGTTATAAGAAAACTGATTTATAATCGTAAATAAATACGATTAAAACGCTTTAGTTTTTGTCATAAAAATATAATATTTATTAGTTTTATTTATTTATTTTTAACAAGAATACATTTATTTTTTTAACTAGAATTGTTAAGAATTGGTGTCCTTTGCTATAACACATTACTACATACCTATGTTAAAATATGGCTAAATTATATCCAGTTATAAGAAAAAAATAATTTATGACAAATCTATTTGGTATATAACTAGATACTTTGTTGCTAGATAGTAAACAAGCAATACAAAATTTAGCAAAGTATAAAATATTGCTCTATTTTATAAAAAAAAACCATTCAGTTTATATAGTTTCATGTATTAAAATGATGCTCTATATTTTCAAATTTGAACCACTGTTTATGGTTTTCTGTATTGGAAATCACTTTCTTCTTGTTCAGGATATATTTTTAAGTAACATGAAAAATGAAAGTCGGATGTATAATAAAGTCAAAATTGATCCAATCTTTGTCAAGTATAGCTATATTTATACCAGTTGTATGATTAGCATATTTTTTATATTATCACAAAATTGTATGATGAATTTTTTTTTTACTTTGAAAATTTACGTAGCAACAAAACATGTCAAGATATTTTTTCGGGTAATACTTGCCCAAGCTACTAGCACAATATCATGATAGAATTAGGAGGAGTACAGTGTTTTGGGGCTTGGGGAGATTTGATAGAAATAAACTTACACGTAAACGCTACTGTAGGATTAGAAGGAACTACATTGGCCTCAAGTGGAGACGGTAATGGGTAAGATACTAAATAACACAGACAAACCATAGGACAAAATTATTTTTTCAAGATAGTCGTCAAATACTACAATCTTCCACATGAAGTCAAGAGTTTTTAGATTCTATTAAAAATCTTTATAAAAGATAATAATATTTATTACAGTAACAGCCTTGAAAAGGTTTAGAGGAAAAAATCCAAGAAAAATATAGATCCAGCTAGGGCACCTAATATTTGCTACTCATATACTTTCAGAGTATTGTGAGGAAAGTTGAGAATTATTTCTCATTAATTATTGCACTATAAATTCATTGTATTATTTTTTATCTTCGTAACTGACCAAAATGAAAATAATAACTGAAATATAAATCACTTCAGTTTTGTTAATTGACAATTAAGGAAGATTATATTAAACCCCTATTTTCAGTATCATCTTCTTTACCAGGAAATATTACTGAAAAATTTAATGCTTTTATAATGATACATGAAATGTTATGATTATATTATTATTAATAAGAAAAAAATCAAAAGTATTTGAAAGAATAATAATTTTTAGCTTATAAAGAATTACTCCTATATTTTTAAATTCTACATTGTACAGTTAAAAAGGAAACTGTTAAATGACAAATTATATTATTTCAAACTTGAATGAAGCTGCACTACAACAGCTTATTTCTGGTTTTTTCTGGTTTAAGTGCAAGTTTATGTCATGTTTCAAATTAGTCTATTCCAGGTGTATAGTGAAACGCAACATTCTTGCTAACTTTTGTGCTGAGTAGATTAAGCCTAAAGAAATTCATGTTTACCTGGTCTATATTTAGCTAAGTGGGATACTCCCTTCCCACTTGCCTAATATGACAGAATGTAATCATTTCAACATTGTGTATCACAAATTTAGGGATTTGCATTTCATGTAGTTACCTCTGTAATAATTTCCTTAATAAATGTAACTACTTTAATTGTTTATGTGTTTTTCATTGTGTGTGGGGGAGAGTTAATAAGAATAAATACTTGGCTCAATCAACTGACATTAACTAGCAAACTGTTATTAAATTCAAAGATTATTGTCTTTGAAGCAGTCAATGAAACAATAAAACAAATCATAATGAGACCTTGGCTTTAGATCAGGACTCAGTTATTCTTGTGAATTCAATATCTGTGTTGCAAGCTGTAAAAAAATCTGATTGTATTGGCCCTTTCATGCATACCTATCATACAGACTAATTACAAAACGGGACTTTTAATTAATCCATTGAAAGAATGAAATTAATTACAATGCTTATTAATCTGAAAGTAAAATCTAAGTTTGGTTAACAGTTGAAGTAATACGCTGTTTAGTTAATCTATTTATAATTAAAAAATAATATGCTCAGAATTGTATTGTATTGTAGCTTTCGGTGGAGGGGGGAGGGGTTATGTTAAGGTAAATTATATCTGGAATATTAAAGGTATAATAATCTCCTTTTATTAAGAAAACATAATTAAGTGTTTTAAATTAATTAAGTGATTTAAACTTAAATTTATTAAGTTATAAATTTTTTCAAATTTACCCCTGGAGACTGGCAGGGGTCCTGATTTCATTAACTAAGGAGGGCCTATTTCGGACCTTTAGATTTCTCTCTATTGTGGACCCCTACAAATTAAATCCTAGGTATGTCCTTGTCCTCTGGTTATGAGAAATGGAGATATTTGTGCCGCCTGTGGTCAGGGTCCCTACCCTCCTCCTTTCTTCTAATCCCCTGCTTTCCAATGATGTATTTGCAGGTTTTTTTTTTTTTAAATGTGCAATTTTTTTTTATTAATTAATTTAGTATTTACATTTATAATACTTTATATTTATATAATATATTAACATTTATATTGGAAGTTCTTTTCCATTTATTTTCTGATCTCATTCATGAGATGATAACCGCCTTTCCTTTCTCCATTTTAAGCTTTTGTATCCATCTACGTCCAAATCATCCTGGTAACAACCTCTTGTTCAAATAACATTTTTCTGTAATTAAAAGGTACTGAACTAAGTGAATACCTAATGGCTCACTTGCTGACGCATTTCAAAACATTCGTTCCTTTTACGAAGCTAACCCTCTAACTGAGTAAAGGGTTAGCTTCGTAAAAGGAACGAATGTTTTGAAACGCGTCAGCAAGTGAGCCATTAGGTATTCATTTAGTTAAATACCTTTTAGTTATAGTTTAATCAGTGAATTCAAGATGATTACATCAAGCAACTTTAACATTTTTCTATTGGTCTTCTATCTATTGCTTGTACATTATTTTTTACATAGTTTATTTCCAGTTTAACCAGTTAATTGGAATATTTAGATAAAGTTAAAAGTAGCTGGGGAGATTAGGTACATCGTATCATTCAAACATATAATAATGTGTTTTGTTAATTTGATAATAACTTTAAGTAGCTTTATATATTTACTGTAGTTGGAAATTCTATTCTAGTAATGACGTGAACTATTTTAGTAATTTTTTCCACTATTTTAAAATATTTTTCCAATATTTTTGTAATTTTGTTTACTATCTGAATAATTTTGTCCACTATTTAAGTAATTTTGTGTACTATTCTAATAATTTTGTCCAATTTTTAGTAATTTTCTCTAAGAAATTAGTGAGTGACATTTAAGAAAATAATTATAAACATATTACATATTTTTTAAATTATTGTTTAAAATGTTGGCTCTATTTTTTATTATAACATTATTACAATTACAATTTTATTGATATTATAGATTTGTACAATGTACAGAAATAATATAATTGCAAATTATCTTTAGGTGGCTATTGTTTAAAGTTTTGTATTCAAGAAGAGAGGTCAGAGTGACATGGCAAAGGAATTCTAACAACTAGGCTAGTTAGGCTACCTTTCCAGGGGTTTTTCATTTTTGGCATCTGATCAGTGATTTGGGGCCAAGTTTTAAAGTCAAGTCAATTAATGAAATTACAGTGCTCTTTTTTTTTTAACTGTAATTATTATTTCACATAATATATCATTTCATATTTTACTTTTAACGCCATGAAGAATTTTAATCATAAATGTAAATTAAAATATAAATATTTAAATATTTAGTTTAAATAACTATTTCAAACGGTTTCTTTAAAGTTTTATTGTAGATGCGTATAAATATTTTATAAACAATAAATTACAAATGTAAATTAAAGTTTATTATTTAATTACTGTCTCTATGATAAAAAAATTCTTGTTTTCTTTTCATGTTTCTTTTAAATTTCTAATGATTGTTTATTTCAGTAATTTCATTTCTTTTGAGTAGTTTTGGTTTTGAGATGGGATTAGATAAATGATTGTTTGAAGTCTAAGAATAAAGAAATAAACAACAATTTTAATATTAATATGTTTTAATTTTGGGGTTTTTTTGCCGGTATTTATATTAAATTTATTTTACTTGTGTTTTAAGGAGACCATAAAATTTGTATGAATAAAAAATACGTGATTTTTAATTACAAAATAAATTTACAAAAAAATGAACATCTAAATTATGTTTCCTCCGGTTATTTTATAATTGCTATTTGTTGCTAAAAATAATGTAATTGTAAAAATTTTACAACAAATATATATATATATATATATATATATATATATATATATATATATATATATATATATATATATATATATTAAATTATTCAACTAAGATTTACTGAATGAAATAATGAGAAAGAGAGGCATAAGATGATAATTTAATTGTATTTATTTATATAATTAAAACCTATTAATGCTTAAAAGTAATATCAATAATGATCTTTAATGAGAAAGAGAAAATGTCCAAAATGGTATGAGAATAGAAACTTGCTAAAACAAAACAAATATAAATTTTGCGGTTTATTTATTTGGTTAATCAGAGTTTGCAAAAATATGAACATATTTAACCAATCAATTTTCCATTAGTGTTTACAACTTATTTAATATTCCTTTAAATTGGTCCATGTGTTAAATACTACTTTACGATGATCTCATTATATAGCCTAAGGAATTGTAAACCTGTTTAACCAGTTAACCAAATCTAGTTCAAGTGTATGGTAAATTGGAATTGAGTAAGAAAAAATATTTTCTCCAACTTTTGACAAAACCCAGACATTATTTGTTTGGGATATTATGAAATGCGCATTGGATTAATAAAAGGCTTTTATTTTTTTAATTTTAGGGCATAGTTCAGTAATGTTACTGTCCCATTAGGGCTTTAGTGTTTTCTGTTACTGGAAGATGTGGAAGATACATAGTGGACATTTTTGTTATCCTAAAAGGGAGTTATAAAGAAGTGACATACCAGAAGGTTTAATACTTGGAGTTACTTGATAAAGTATTCTTAGAGTTTTTTCTGATTAATGTTACTTTTTTGATAATTTCAGTTATCTTATTTGGACTTTATAAATATCATAAACTCTGTAGGTTTTATAAAGAATTTTACTGTAATATTAATATACATCTTCTATAGTGAAACTATTTTATCTCAAGTTTTAACTGTATGGTTTTTATACTCCTTGTTCCTCTGCTTCTTTCTTCATCTCTGCCATTAACATTTGTTTTTGATCTTTTCAATAATTTTTGTCTCTTTTCCCCTAATTTTGTTTTGTTTAAATATCTCCTGAATAATTCTTGGTTACAAATATTTTCTGAATAGTATATGTCTCAACAAAAATGCTTTTTTTTATTATTCTCCTTCTAATAGCTCACACTCTCCTGATATAAATCTTGTACATATTTTCAATTGTTAATAAAATACGTTTTTATTCATCCAACAAGTTCAAATATACGTTTTTTAACCCATAGAGAATGACAATAGATGTTGATACAGTTTTTTCAAATAATTACTCAATAATTAAATTATAAAATTTGTGGAATCCAGCTGGATTCGAACTAAGAATCTTCAGTTCGAAGTCTAGCTCACTTTGGCACTGCATCAACCTTCCAATACCTAAAAATATATATTTCTCAAAGATGTATATGAGTTTTTTCTTCCATCTGATTGTCGTCGAAACCTTCATTATAAAACCTTTAAATGTTAACACAAAATATCATAAATAGTGCTCTAGGGTAGCTAAAATTAAAAAAAAAAAAAAATTGTTAACCTCAGTAGGAATTTACTTGGAAATTTTATATTTATGTTACTTGTTTCTAAATATGTTTACCAATTTCATCAGTATTTCATTTTGTCTTTTATGCTTCAGTAAATTTCTTTCACTACCATGTAAGATTAGTCTTGAGATAAAAACAGTTTTTCTTGGATAATTTGTTAATGTTCTTGTAACCAAAAGCCTTTTTCTTCAGAGATTCCTTATTCGCTAATAGCGATTCTGTTTCAAGCGATTATATTTCAGTACAAACGGTTATATAAATAACCTTATGTTCTAAAATGTTTTTCTTAAAAGTATAGCTTGAATGATATAACTTTTAATAATTTGGTTTCCTTGCTTTGACCCTTTCTCTATTATGCACTCTGTTCTCACATTAAACATAAAATGAAGTCTTGTTTATCAACATATTTTGTGCCCTTTATAATTTACCATAGAACCTCTTGTTTTTTAAAATTTTTGTTTGTTTGTTATTATTTTGATAAAGAGAAAACAAACTATAATTTTTAGTACTTTATAATTAAATCGACTTTCAAGGGAGGAGCTAATTTATACTTCCAAGGCGCTTTTGAAAATTAAATGTTATTTTACAACATTCTAAAACTTAAAATTTGATTTCTTGGAATTTTGTGTAGCTCATTACGTTTGGTGAATCTTAATTAATCGCTTTAATAATAGTTCATGACTATCCAATTATGATTATGATTAATTGAAATTTGACACAAATTGACAAAATAAATTAATATAATTTTGTTTTCTATAAAAATATATTTCAGATTTTATGAACATTAATTTCAAGAACGTGTACTTGGGAGTATTTATTTAAAAAGATAGGATAGATGCTTGCAAGAAATAACAAAGTCTTGAAAAGCAAGCTTTACCATTATTTTTTCATACACTACAAAGAAATATTCAGTCTATGAAAATTCAAATATTAAGTCTTTGAACTCTAGACCATTCAGGGACTTTCAAATAATTTTATTTTACACTTATTTGTTTTCTTGGCAAAAAACCACTACTTACTAATTTATTCAGCAGATGCGTTTCGCGCTAGGTCAGGGCATTTTTCAATGCTGTGAATTACTGACGAGACTTATGCCAGGTGTGTTGTGTTGGTGTAAGTCTGTGGTGTATTTTTGTTCTGTGATGTGTTATTGTTCATAGAGTAGTTGTTAATTATGTTCTCAAATATTAATAAATATGGGAGTTTCATCTTCATTTTTATAGTTTTGAGAAAACAACAAAATCTCTTACTAAATTAAAGAAAAGCAATTATATGAGGTGATACCCAAAAAGAAACAGAATAGGATTGCCATACCTTGGGCAGAGCTTGTGTAGTACACGTCTGCCAGTAGACACAGATTGTTTAACAGATTTTCAGTTCAGTGCTGCCTGTGTTGTCGACCTGGATTGATTGTTCACCTTCAAAGATTGTTTTTGCTAGCACTGTTTCGTTCTTATTTTCTTTTCTAGGATGACAAGTTTAAGTGAACAACGTGCAGCTGAAATTTTGTTTTTTACTGAATAAAAATGCTGTTTTAATATTGAAAACCGCTTACAAAATGACACTATTAGTAAGAAAACCAGTGTACAAGTGGTTTGCTTAGTTAAAAAATGGTGACATGTTTCTTGATGACAAACTTTGTTCTGGAGATCCATCAGCTGCACGAATCAGCAAAAATGTTGAAAATATTGGCGAGCTTGTACTCATAGACTGTTGACAGACAATTGATCAACTGTCAGAGAATAATGGGTTATCTTGGGAGCTCTGTATAGCAAGTATTAATGGAAATTTGGGAATAAAAATGGTTCCTGCTAAGTTTGTTCCTCGGGCACTGACTGATAATAAAAAAAAAACATCATGTTGTATCAGGTTGTGCCTTGAAACAACAGCCTAGAACTAATCTATATTTTCTGTCAAAGGTCATGAGTCGTGGTCCCATGGTTACAACCAAGAAATAAAGCAATAATCAGGCCAATAGAAAACGTCACTCCACCCAAAAAATTGTAATCAAGTCAAATCAAACATCAAAACAATGCTGATTTGCTTTTTGGATTCCAAGGGCGTAGTTCATTCAGAGTTTGTTCACTCAGGTCAGACCTTTTATTTGGAAGTTTTAAGAAGATTGTGCAACAGTGTTCGTAAAAATAACCCGGTTTGTGCCAGACAGGAGACTGGGTTTTTCCATTATGACAATGCACCTGTACACAGCCATATCTATTACATAGTTTTTTGGCTAAAATGGGATGGTCAAACTGCCCCACACCTTACTCACCTGACTTGGTGCTGTGCAAATTTTTCTTGTTTCCACGCTTGAGAAGGGGCATCAAATTAACAGTATTGAAGAGGTCAAACAAAAAAAAAAAATTAGAGAAGAGCTGTCAGCCATTTCTAAAAATGACTACAAAAATGTTTGGAACAGTGGAAGCCCAGTGGGACATTTGTATTAGTTTTAACAGTGATTATTTTGAAGGAGATAAGGTTGTTTTTGTAAAATAAATTTAAACATAATACGTTTTAAAAAAATTCTGTTATTTTGGTACTCCTTGCTACAGGTAATAAATCTTTGTTTAGGCTTTAATTTGTGTTCCTTTATAAAAAAATGTTATTTGAACATGTAGTAAGCATACAAAAAATTGTTATTTGAACATGTCTTAAGCAGCACATTGTGACCAAATTGTTCTATAACAAAATTTGACTAAAAGTCGGAGGTGGAATACCTGTATTTTCCACCAATCATATGGCTGTCAGACTCCAAAAGTTCTGGCAACACAATGTTAATTAAATGTAAATATGTGTAATTTTAAAATAATGATTACCTAGAGTGTAGCTGAATATAATTTACATTCTAAATGCTTAGGAAACCACTCCCTCCACATTCCAGAACCAGTTCATCCATAATGTTCTTATAGGCTATGATTTGTAAAAATACACAGAAGGCCTGCTTCAATAGTTTGTATACTGGACAATGCTTTCATGTTTTTAATCAATCCAAAGTAGGAAGTTTGTAGTATTTAATCTGGTTAAATGGAAATTTTCCAAACTTAGAAAACTTTTTTTTATTGTTTTATACGTGGAGAATTTTTTATAGAATAGTTTTAATGAGTTTGCATTCAATAGTGGTCTAAATGTATATGTTATATCAATTTCTCTTTGTGCTCATATGATTGCATATAAGCAGTGAACATTTTTTAAATATTTTTTTTTATGTAAGAACCTTCTTTACCTCAGTGGCCCAAATTATAATTTTTCTCAGGAATGAAAATAATTACAGTAGAGTCTCGATAATTCAAGGTAGATGGGACCGAGACCACCTGTAAATACCAAAAACTCGAATTACACAGAAATAAATACTTTCCTCTGCATTAGAAAAAATAGGAGTTTCAATAAACCTTAATACTATAATAATTGAAAATGAAGTAAATAGGTTTATAGAACTTTATATGAACATTTCTTGGAAGCCCAATTAATTTCCTTTGCATACTGTATGGCTATAAGTTTTTTTTTGAAGCTCGAGTCATCATTTTCTTTCAAATAGATTAAATAGGCTCAAATGAAATAGGCTGAAATTTAACGGAAGCTCGAAATATCAGGACTCAGAATTTTGAGACATTGTAATTTGTTTATGATTTTTTGAAAAATAATAAGTAGTATTTAAATAATGAAGTAAGTTTTAAAGGATCGGTGCATGTAAGTTATAAACTACTGCAAAGGTTAATATAAGAAATGTGTTAGATCTAGATTAAATATAAGGCAATAATAGCAAAATATAATCATAATTTTTCAAGGTCATGAGTGAGGTCATATTAATGTAATTATTGTAGGCATGATTAGTGAGTAATAGTTTGTCACTTGGGTATAACAACTCATTGTAAATGTTGGCTAAGCATTTTTATATAACAAAACATTTGACCACAAAGAACAGAAAAGTTTCTGGTTGAATAATAATGCGGTTGTTATGCGAGTCAATCATTTCAACCGCATTTTTATTCAACAAAACATTTTTATGAGTACATATCATCAAACAGAAAAGTTGTTTTAAAATTAAGTTAACTTAGTGTTGCATTTCAACATTGGCAATTATAATCACAGGTGTTAGTGCCAAAAATACTAAAAGACTTAATTACAGTGGAACCCCTCAAATCCTAACTAATTGGGGCTATAGCCTGTTTGGATTTGCCAAAAAAGTTCGGATTTGCTGTGTATTTTGCATTTTGCAGAAGTAAATTTTTTCATTAACAAACAATATTAGAGGATTCATTACATATTTCTGTATCAAAAATTGAAAACTTTTGCAGTGCTACAAGTGAAAAGTCTTTGGAACAACACCATCACGCAAAAGTTTCTATGAATGAAAAAATTTACAAGCCTGTATTTTTATGGTTTACACAAGAGAGGGAGAAAGGAGTTCCTATTAGTGGCCCATTAATACAAGAAAAGACATTACAGTTAAATAAATTAATGAACGGTGACTTGGAATTTAATGCTAGCAATAGATGGTTGGATAGATGGAACAGAAAGCACAGAATTAGACAACTAACGGTAAGCGGGGAGAAGGTATCAACTGATAATCTTGCTGAAAAAGAATATTTAGACGAATTCACAGATTTGATTTTGTCTGAAAATTACTCACCCCAGCAAGTGCATTATGCGGCGGACCGGACTCGATTGAATTTTAAAGCCCTTCCCACTAAAAGTATTGTTGCGACGGTGGTGCAACTTCGCATCCTTGAGAATTTTTACATCTCTTTGTTGAAGATTACTGGTTTTAAGTGAAAAATATATTTAAGTGTTTGTGCCTTTTTTTAGGTGAAAAATAGAGTTTAGTGCTTGCCTTTTTTATTTTTCTGTCAATAAATTCTATGTTAATGAAGTGATACAGTAGTACAGTATACGCCTTCGTATTATACCATGTTTTTACAGTGTCAATTCCAATATATTACATATGTCAGTCCTGTTTTATGTAAGACGCAAACTTTCAGTACATACTTCATTAAACTTTAGATCCTTTTCTAAAATTTGGTTTTCGTCAAATCATGTTCGGATTTTGTGAGGATTCGGATTTCTGGGGTTTGGATTTGAGGTGTTCTACTGTAGTTGCAAAAAAAACATGAATTTGTATATAGAAATAATAATTTTGTATTAACAAGGGGATGTAAAAAAAAAACTATCCAATTCAGGCAAAAAATTGTATTTATTGTGTCTATTTATTTGTGAAAGATATTTGGCTATTACCCCCTGGCCTAATGCTAACATCGAAAGTTCACATGTCTCAATGCTGATGCATTTGTTCATTATAGGCATTTCAAGCTTTACTTTTTCTTTATACTTCTTTTTATACAGAATCTATTCATACTTGTGTTAATATCATTAGCTTTGCTATAACATTAATCTGTTAACTTTTTGTTAAAAGAACCTAATATCTAAACCTGACCTAGATAATAAATTATTAGTAACCACTTGAAAGATAACGTTAAGTGGCCTACTTTACATATATTAATGTTATTAAAACTTTAAACGTAAAAACATTTGTTTTTTTGAGAATACTGTCAAGATAATATAAATAATGTATTAGATACATCACTTATAAAGAAATAACTCTTTAATTTTGCAGTTCTTTACGTTCGGTGAAACTTAATTAAAATAAAGTTATTAAATAAATAACTTTTCATGTATGTAAAATACATTACACAACACAATTTTCATTACTTAAATTAACGGTTTGTAGTTTATTTACTTTTATCGTATTACAGACATGTTTAAAGTTCTGAGTGACTTCAGGTTTGCGGTGACTCTTTATCGGTATGGGGCTAACTGATTAACATGTTTGTGTTAACAAAGTAAAATTATGGTTATACAGCTGGATCCTCTAGAAAAATAGCCAGTTCTTATAAAATTCTTAGGAAATTAAAATTTATACAAAATACAAACACTGATTATAGATGATAAATTGAGAAATGTGTATGATAGCCTATGAATGGTGATGCTCATGAAAATAATTATCGTGAAACAATTATCAAATGATTTTTAGATGCACAAAGTCATTAGGTTTGTACATAGAGACAAAACAGATGTTTGCATTAAAAGCTCCAGTCAGTCACTTTGTTAGCTACAAATTTAGATTTTACCTAACCAATTCCTATTTGTACGATAGGAGGATGATTCATTGCAGTAGGAGTGGACATGCACTCTTAGGTGCAACAGGATGATAATAGCAGAGGAGTTTCACGATATTGTTGAGAATTGCTATTTACAGAGGATGAATGTTTCAAGAAGTGAGAAGTTTATACTGATACTTCACTTTGGAAGGTGATGTAACGAAGATACATTGGGATAGTAGACCCTCTGCTGGAAACTCATGGACAATGAAAATAATAAGGAAAATTATTTATAGAAATATGAGTTTATTCTCTTTATATTGGGTGATATAATGATGAATATATAATTCTTCTACCCATAATTTTGACTTGTTTGGATAAAATTAAGCAAATGAGTTATTTAAATGTTACAGATATTCCAAATTTTTAACTTCGAAACATTCTTTGGATTTGGAACAGATTTTAAAATGTTCTATTAATGTTGCCATTGTACCTCAGATTGTAGTTTGCAGTTGCTTTCCTCCCAGTTTGACTGGTCAATACAGTACAAATGCCAAATTTTATAAACACTCATGTCTGCTATGGTGGACACGAGGTAATTCTGTATTAATAAAACATTTTTTTAGAGTAATTTTATCCTCTCTGTAAACTCCTGCAATCAATCGGAGTATTGTCAAACTATAATACCAGTGGTTTCCCTTTTTATATTTATATGTATTTTCTATTCTGCTATAATCTCTCTGATTATCATGATAGTTCTGTTTAGTTTAGCTATGGCAGTGATGTTTCATGAATTTATTGTTTAATAATGTAAATTTTTAATAGAATTTATACTTGTCAGTGTTGCATATTTGTTTTTATATTTATATTTGGATGCTAAAAAAATCCAACAGCAGTTATTTAGATAGTTATATAAATGTAAGTAATGTTATCGATTAAATAATTTGTAACAACACACTATTACCACTGGCGGAATCTCATGTGAAACAGACTTTCAAAATTTGCTAGATACAATTGCATATTTCAAAATAGATAGATATTTAAAAGCTTGTATTTAGTTTTACATAGTGTTCTTACATATATAAAATCAGTATTATGAAAAAAAAGATTGTTTAAACGCTGTATTATTTTCTAACTTCACACATTTTTAGTACATTATGTTATTTTGATAATTAACTGTTACTTCGCTCCTTGTGTGCAAGGCTAAACCCCCCCCTCCGTTTGGTTTATTACATGACTGTTGAAATTTTAGATCCACCCCTGACTATTATACATAAAGTTAGGTTTGTAGTTAATGAAACATTTGAGTATAAAAAGCCCTATATTAGTTACATGTTCCAAAACAATTACAGGCTGGCAATAGCCACAGGTGAAAATCGAGGCCAAACCAGCAGAAGAGTGGCCACTAAAGTAGACATTTGACCTGAGAGGAATATATAACTGAAAAATAATACAAGTTTTTTGGAAGTGGGTTATGCCATTTGTGTGCCAAGTTATAGTGGTCATTTGAGTACAAAGGGTTAAGACGGATTTTTGATAATTTAAAATCAGATCTTCTGAGGACTTGTCTTCTTGCTGCGGACGTCCAAGGTCATGTGACTCTGATGGTCCGATGTCCATAATAAGTTGCTGGAGCCAAGGTCCAAAACTGTTTATCGATCAGTTTTGATGTCTCCCTGGCTTCCCAGCGCAGACAGCAGAGCTGCTCTTGGTGGAATTGGTGAGGAGCATCGAAGGAGGATATGGTCTAGAGTCTCCTCCTCTTTTCTACAGTTAGGACAGAGTGGAGATTCACTCAGATTAAATCTGAAGGTCTCAGTCACAATGTGTCCGATTCTTGCTCGTGCTGCAAAGATGGCTGTAAATCTGGGAACCCTTTGATACATTTCCAAATCATTTGGTTCTTTTTGAATGTCATAGAGGTTTCTACCTTTGGTTTCTTCTCTCCAACGGTGGATCCATTTTATTCTAACTGATGTTTTCACAGCACTCAGGCATTTCTTTAGATAGTACTGTGGTAAGAAGTCTGGGCCCATTTCCCCTGCTTGTTTGGCGATTGTATCTGCTTTTTCATTGCCGTCGATGCCGCAGTGTGAGGGGATCCACTGGAGCTGTATTTGTTTCTCATCTTTGCTGAGAGTGTTGAGTAAATTTGTTTTTTCTTCTAGTCTGAAGGAGTAGCTTCCTGGTTTCCAGTTCTCTATCATGTGCAAGAGTCAGTGAATATACAAAACTTCTCTGCTAGATCTTCTGAGGATAACATCTATTCGTGTGATTATATAATCTTGCTTTAATTTTATGAAAATTTTTCAGTAAAGCACTAAAGTATCAACAATTCTTAAAAATTTGGATAGAATAATTGTAGTTAAAATCAAGATTTTGTATTTTTTACTACTTACTTACTTACTAGCCAACGCCCACCCTTGGCTGTTGAGCCATTTGGTGACGCGCTGACCAGTATAGTCGAACCAGTGGGTGATGATCATTTCCGGAATGGTCGAGCGCGCTGCACTTCATCAGATGATCCGCATCCATCGTATCGTGTCCACAGAGAGGGCATTCCGGAGTTGGGAGTACACCGATGTGATGTAGATGGGCGGCCAGGTAGTCATGGCCGGTTTGCATTCTGAATTTGGCAACGCCCACAGCTTGTGGAAGTCTGTGGTCAATGGGCCCTGTGCTGACTAGGTTTTCCCATTTTCTTCCTGCTGATTGCTGTGTGAGGTGCAGTTTGCTGGCCCGGTCGATAGTTGAATTGATGAGGGCTTTAGTGCTTTGCAGCGAAGGCATGCAGATAGGTTACGGATAGCCGCTTGTGAATTGACGAAGAAAACTGCCTGTGTAGGGGCTATTTTGTTTAGTTCTGCGGCTGCTGCTTGTACTGCTGCTATTTCTCCATCGTAGTTGGTCTGGGGAATTCCCACTGCTAGATATCCCTCAAAATTGCGACTGTAGTAGGCAGCTCCTGTTGCACCTGTTTCCGGTATTGAAGATCCATCAGTGTATATATGTAACCATTCTGATTGTGGGTACTCTTCATTGATTGTATGCAGGGCTGCTTGTCTCAGTTCTACATCCAGGGATGCTGATTTCGACTGACTGTGGTTCTTCAATCCACAATTAGCTTTTGGTAAATTGTGGAAAAACTCGTGGTAATCTGTAAGCAGTGGTGGTTTCTCTAAGGCTATTCCATACTTCAAAGCCACCCTTTCATAGGACGCCATTGGGGTTATTTGAGTCTTCAGTCGGGCCGTGGCTTGTCTGTAGCTTGTCCAATGAGTGTGTATTCCTCTGTGTCTCGGCCAGAATCGGAGAGCTATTTTCTCTCTATGGCTTTCCATTGAACTACATTTCGTTTGTGCCTCCATTGCTGCAATGGGTGTGGATTTAGGTGCACCCGTTATGATCCTTAAAGCTGTGTTCTGCACAATGTCCAATTTACTGAGGGTGTTATGGTTGCTTGTGATGGTCACTTCACTTCCGTAGTCAAGGACAGGTCTGATATATGACTTATAGGTAGTTATTAGGACATCCTGGCTGGCACCCCATGTTGTAGCTGTCAGTCTTTTTATTATTTTAGTTCTTTTTGGTTCGCCTCTAAACACGCTGATCAGAATGTATTTTTTGATTAGTGTAATAAATTTATAATAAAAATCTTGAAATTTTTTCAAGCCTTGTGAGACCACTTCATTGCAATCTAATTTAAATTTTATCTCAATAACTGTTGTTTATAGTCTATTTTGCTCTTTTAACTCAGTAAACTGTTGATAAGTATAACTAAACACCCAATACCATAATACAAGATATGATCAAAAAGTAAATTAACAAAGTTATATTATAAATAACTAATTAACAAAGTTATATAAAAAATAACCCATTAACAAAATTAATAAAAGGGTTTAATCTACATAACCTTGTTGATTGGTTATTTATTATCTATCTTTGTTAATTTATTTATTGGTTATATCTTGTATTGTTGTATTGAGTGTTTGTTTTGTAGTATCAATAGTAATATTTTCACTGTGCTCGTTGTTTTTTTATCTCAATAACTGTTGCTTATAGTATATTTTGCTCTTTACAAAAAGTTTTGTTTACTACTAATTTGGATGTAAATAGGTAGAGACTGTTCTTTTGAACATATTTTACCAATATTTTGAATTTTATTTTTGTTAATCTTCTATTTTGGCGGTTAAAAATGACTAATTAAGTCCTTTTTACATATAAAGACACCTTGAAGCTTGAGCTACCAGTTACTGTTAAACTAAACTGGATATCGTCTGCGACTTATGAATTGCAGTAAATGCTTGTAGATTTTCATTTTAAAGGTAATAGTAAAAGCTTCCCCCATTCACTAACTTCTTAGTACCTATTTCAGTACATCTATATCTAAAGATGCTTGTTATAAAGCGGTTAATTTCAGAACTGCGGTTATGTGTTTGTATTTGTATTTTTATTTGTATGAGATAATGTGATAAAATGTTATAAGTTACCTATAATTGCCAACATGAGATAGGTGTACATCTATATCTAAAGATGCTTGTTATAAAGCGGTTAATTTCAGAATTGAGGTTATGTGTTTGTATTTGTATTTTTATTTGTATGAGATAATGTGATAAAATGTTATAAGTTACCTATAATTGCCAACATGAGATAGGTGTACATCTATATTTAAAGATGCTTGTTATAAAGCAGTTAATTTCAGAATTGAGGTTATGTGTTTCTATTTGTATTTTTATTTGTATGAGATATTATGGTAAAATGTTATAAGTTACCTATAATTGCCAACGTAAGATAGGTTTAAATGTAAAATGTTGAAGGAAGCGAAAGAATGGAACATGTGGAAAATGAAGTAATTAATAATTATCTCTTCTGTGTATATTTGTGCCCTTAATTTTGTCATCTTCACGTTTGGTTTAATTATTCGAACAGATCCGTGTTGTGTTAAAATGATAGATATGAATAATAGACGGCTTTCATGGCAACAGTCAGTGAGAGGTTTATTTCTGTCATTTACCATGCCCACAGTTAACATGCAATGGTTTGTGGAAAGTGCTTGCTTGGAAGCAAACTGTAATTATGGCATGCTAAGCTCTTTAACCTTCTTTACTCACTTTTAAACAGCAAACATAGGTTTATTATCTTCTCCTTTAGCTTCTGACATTTGTGTAGATAATTTAAGCATTATCTAATTTAAACATGTAAATTTATCATGTTCATAAATCAATAAGTTGTAAAATATTTTAATTTTTCGAGAAGATTGATGCACACTGGATAGAAATTTTTTATTAAGAAGAATGTCTGATTTTTCAAAAGTGTTGTCAGAAAAGCTTACAAATAACTGGAATATTTTATAGGGCCTAAATAAACATATTTAATAATAATATTTAAAAATAATTATAGACAGCCTAAAGAGGCTTATTTTAATAATTACTAATTTTCTTTGTTTTGTAATAAAACTAGCATTATGTACTATAAAATACCGTAAGCATTATACAATAGTATATCATTATACTATAGTATTTCCTCCGTTTTCTAATAAAACTAGCATTATATACTATAAAATATAAGGTTTTATTTTGTTAATTTGGAATTTGTATTACCTTAATAATGAGTTTGTTTTGGTAAATAGGGTCTGAATTCTGTGTTATGAAAACATTTAGTATTAGAATTTGTTAATTCCTATACTTTATAATTCTAATAATTTTATATAAATAATGTAAGATACAACAATGATTTGTTAAAGTTTCAAGCAAAACAATCAAAATTGTACTTCAAAAAGATAATCTTGTTTGGTAAATATTCTTCTCCTCTACCAGTAGTAAAGGTTAAACAAAAATTAAGCTCCATAAAATCTTTAAATGTTATTTTTTGTTACCCTAAATTAAACTAATGCATGTCCATACTAAAGTTGTTTAAACTTTTAAACAACTGTTTTAAACTTTTTTATCAGTTACAAACATGTATTCTGTGGCATGTTTGTAGGATGAAAATATACTTGAATAAAGTATGGTTTACTGTGTTTTTGAAGGAGATATATCCTGTCATGTTAAAAAAAGTTCTCATGTTGAAAGTATGGCACATCTTCTGAAACACCTTTCTTTTTTTAAAGTGTAACCCAGTATTAAACTTCATTAAAATTTTCATTTTCAAGTTATTTTAATCAAAATTGGGTTTTTTCTAGATAATAGTTGCTAACACTTTCTTTTTAAAGAAAACAAAATATTAAATTGACTGTCATTTTGTTAACCCAAGTAAAGATTTAAATACAGAAAAATGTAAAATTTGTATCAACATCAGTGCTGACTTGTGGGCAGGTTGCAAGGTTGCCCAACTCCCAAACTAGAGATCAATAGAAAAAATTATTTATTATGTAAGAACTATGTACATTGAAGGATTATTAATCATTATACATAATAATAAAAACATCAGAACCACAGAGACCATGTGACCGTTCGCTTAGTCGCAGACAGTCTTGTTTGGCCTGGTTGCAGGGGAACCTGCAACACCCAGCGACGTCATTCCTAATGGAAAAAAAGCATTGTGAGGTCCAGAGGACCAAAACCGCTAGGCAGCACTGTAAGGCTCCTTGGGTTGCAGATGGATTGCAACCTCAAGAGTATTCGTTCAAGATCGGCTATGTCTGAAGAGACATATCTCCGCTCCGCTCCAAGTTTGTTGATATTCACCATTAAGAATGAATTGAGATAGGTTTGTTAGTAAAATAAACCCATGACTTGAGATTCGGTGTCTTAAATAAGTAAAAATAAAATAAAAAATGCCAATATATTTCCTTTGAAATAATGAATCACAAAGTATTAGGGAGTATCTATCTATTTTCCGTATAACAGCCCTTTAAGTTTTTATGATTACAATTTCTTTGCCTTAAAAAATAACTAACATTTACAATCTGCAACGCCTATAGGTTTTAGGCACCAGCCGCCTTTGATCAACATGAATATAGATGTTTTATATTTCAAGTTGTCTTACAAAGTTTTTTAACTGGGGTATGTTCTGCATTTGCCCTGCAGATTAGTACTTCTCGTATATACAAATTAGTCTATAATCTAGGTTTTGAGCTTAGCTTGTAAGGTATGGTAATTATTGTGACGTTGAGTATGACTTATTATTATTTGTAATTTACTGTTTTAAATGGATAAACTGTTTAAAATTAAATGGATAAAATAAATGGATAAACTTTAATAAAATTGTTTGACAAATTATGGATCTGTCATTCAGAGATAGTTATGTCTATAGATTAATAATATTTAATAATAATGAATTAATCATAATAAGAGTAGTGCTAAATTTAAGTTGTTTCAGTTTCTTACAAGAATATTTACAAAACAACATGCTTGAAACGTTTTATCATTTTAATATTTTGATATCATCAGGATCTTTGCACTGTTAGGAGCTAAAACAAACTCAGAGATTTTTTTTGTCAAACGAAGTTTATGTAAAAGTTACTTTGTATCTGACAATTTGATTCCTTTTATAAAATGTTAGTTTCATTTAAATTTAAATTGTTACAAGTGACTTATTTTCTAGTTCTTTGGTTTAAAAACATATGGAACTTATGGTCTCTGCTGATTATTGAGGTAATGTTTAGTGAATTTTCACTACATTTAATTAAGCAGATAAAGTTATTATAGTTACACAATTCGGTAGGGGCTTGATTTGTAAGGTCTAGCTTATGAGCTTAGTGAATACTAGCTCTATGCTTTCTTAAAGTTATTTAAAAAACAAGAATAGTTTTGGTTTACTGCAATAGTTATTGACATAATTACACTTAATTACTATAATTCAAGGTTTCATTTTATCATTTAATTGTGGAAAACTGTCATAAGTTTTGAAACTTTTAATTTTGTTTCTGGTCTTGATTTAAACTTAAATAACCTAAATAAAGCAATATTTAGGTTTAAATTTAAATCAAGCAATTACTTAAAGTTCGGATAGTCATAAACTAATTTAAAAGTGATTTTAAAAGTTTCACCGTACTTAATGAACTACAAAATTCAAGAGGATAAATTAAGCATTTTATATATATTTAAAAAAATAAACTAAAAATTTAGAATGGCCTCGAGGAGAGGCAAAGAAGGAAATTTGAATGATAAGCATTGTGGGTAAAGAAGACGGTCCAGTATCGTGATGAGCAAGGGTAATATCATGCACATTTGGTTAGAACGATTTTAGATTTCTGGTTTGGAAAGTTATCCTGGTGCTATGCATTATTAACTCTTGTAACAGTACTAAACAAAATTTATAATTTCTTCTGGTTTACATTAAAGTGCGCTATATGGTATAGATTAATTGCCTTGTAAGATTATAGATTACTATTTTCTTAAGCCAATAAGGCAGAGATTTGATTACGAAGTTGATAGCTACCAATGACTCAACAAAGCCGTTACTAACGTTATAACACAATTGGCTCAAAACTATTTTGTAATAAAAGAGTTATAAAAACTGTCTAGTCCGTAGAAAATGTGGTGTCATGTTGAAAAATAATTTTTTTATGTTTATATTTTTATGGTAGTATATAAAATTAACAACAATAATTTTTGGAAAACTTTGGATTGTGTTTGATTAATTGTCCCACTCACACAGCAGGCTTCTTACCTGTCAAGTTAATATAAAATAGTTCTATTAATAAGTTTGTATATTTTGTTCTGATTTGTTTTATAACCACTCTAATAATACAAATTTTGTTTCAGCTGTTTCTTTGGATGCAAATTTTGATAGTAGACCATTCAAAGTTCTCGTATTCAGATCACCGTTAATACTGCAGTGCAATGTCACAGGGGCGCCTAGTCCTCAGTCCACAATCAAATGGTATTTACTAAAATATATTTAAAAACTTTTTTTTTCAAAATGATAAAAGTATTTTGATTTTGCTTGGAAAAGTGTATTAAGAAATAAGTAAAGGGTTTTATTAGTATCATAGATATCCTACAGAAGTTAGGAGGATATTTATTTGAAACTGTAAATAAAAAATATTTGTAGGATAAGTCTTAATTTAATTATCAGTAAAAGTGACAGGGGCAAAGATGAAATAACCTTTTTTTATATCGACATGTTAAATTTAAATAACATAAATTTGTCTAATTGATTTTAATACACAAAATAGTGTCAAATGTTTAATTAATTGTTAACACTAAATTAAACAAAGTTAAATTAACTTGGTTTTTAAAATTGGTTTCTTGGTGTATAAAATTTTTATCCTAATAAGGTTTTATTTTTTACATTTTTTCAATGCATATGTTTATCAGGGTTTATCATATTGAAAATTGGTCCTTATACTTTTATTTCATTTGCAAGGTAAAATAGAAAACTAACTACAAAATTAAGCAACTTTTGGACTATGTAATTTTTATATTTATTTCACTAACTGCGAATTTCATTCGGCCGATTCATGTTAACACAAATAAAAACATACACAAAACTCACAAATTAATTATTTATTTACTCATACATGTTTCAATGACAAAGTCATCATCATCAGTGAGTATTACTACTACAAAGTCTAACTTACAACTGGTTTACACTTACAACTTGTTTTGTGTATGTTTTTGTTTTAACATAACCTCACAAGCTAAGCTCAAAAAATATTTGTATCATGTTAACAGTTTGTATGTTGATATTGTGCCTAAAGTAAATCTGAAAAATTATTTAAAAAACGTTTATCATAAAATTAATGGATTTTTTAGTCCATGATGTACTGAAAAAAGTTTGTGTTCAAATTTATTAGTGTTATGATTTGCCTAACTAATAATTAGAGTAAGTTTATAAAAACATACTTTACTTTACAAAACATTTTTTAGCACACTAGACGATCTTCTTCATCAGTGTTTAAGATTATGAGAATTTCTGCTTTGAGTATTACCTAATGCATTCATAAACAATTTATCTCATTTTTTAAAATAAATTTACATTAGTTATAAATTCATCTAGTCATAACAATTCTAAGTTTAAACAAGAAAATGGATATTTGGTTTAGATTAGATGCAGAAGGTGACTAAAAAAATGTGGAATTTTGTAAAGTTCAAATAAATTTTATTTTAATAAGCTAATATAAGGCCATACTCTTGTTTTTTGTTTTTCTTTGTTAGTATCAACTTTGAAAAGAACTTTTTTCTTGTTATTTCTGTTTGTAGTTTTCTTTGGTTTCTATTTTATTGGTGCCATACTTTTAACTGAAATTAAGTGCTATGTTAAGACGGCGTTCTATCTGTACGACAAAAAATCGGTCGGTCATCCGAGCAAGCAAATCCGTCGCAATAAAAAATCTTAAACATATAAAGAAGCGTGAGAGCGTCCTAGCTGGGCAAGCGACGGTACGGCCGGCGCAACCGATCAACGACAAACGTGTTTGTCTTTGGTAGTGCGGGTCGTGAGACCGATTATTGCAATTGTAGGCCTCGAACAGGGAATATGTCTGCCAAGTCGTTGATTAGTGAAGACTTTGTACATCATAATATTATTTTCTGACTTAGCTTATTGCTAAAATGAGACGTTCTTCCACAGAGATTGGCCGCATAATGTTTGTTATCTTCAATGTAAAGCCCCTCTTCAATTCGGTGACGATCCACCGATTCAAATCTATCCACTGACACCCTAGTGTAATTTTTAAAAAGTTCAGGGTACAATCTCAACTTTTCATACAAATGATTGTGGGAATTAGTTTATGCTTGTGAATACAGATTTATTTAGTGAAATCAGCAAGTTTAGACGCCAATATTCAGAGGCGAATATTCAGTGATGCCAATTTTCAGAGGCTTGCTAATTCATGCTTTTTAGCACAATCAGAAAAGATTTTTTCTTAAAAAATAAGGTTATTGGTTTAAATAGAAAAATTGAACATTGACAACATTTTCAAAATTATTTATGATTATTTTAATTATTGACGGAGTTTGATATTTGTCTTTTCCATGATGAGATACTTCACATGGTATGAGCCAACTCATGCGAGTTACAGGGGGTCATTTAAATAACTTGATGTCCTAAACTTAGAGATTAAAGAAGTCAACTTTTTTGATAATTTTACAAATAATTTCTAAATATTTTTATATAATTTTGTTAATATTTATTTACAATTATCTATTTGTAAATATTTTATTTTGTCTTGAATTTTGTAGTCCATTACATTCGGTGAAACTTAATAACTTTACATTAGTTTACGACTATCTGAACTTGAAATTTGTGTGTAAGTTTGTAGAAACTTGCAATACATATAGTATAAATTATGCATGTATTTATACTGTATTATATAATTAATTCAAGATTTAGTCTATAAATTGGGTCCTGGGTTAAATAATTTATCATTATTTGTGTGAGGGTCATTAAGTAAATTTCAGAACAAATTGCTAAAGCTAAAAAGTTATTTATATAATCAATGCAGAATTTGTTTACTTTTCAACATGGCTGAATATTAGCACACAGCTCCACCTTTACCCACTTGTCCCATCAATCTTCTAATTTATATATGCCTCTGGCATTAAAATTTTGTACGTTGATCTCAAAGGTTCTTTTATACCTGATTTTTAATGCAGAGCTTCTTTAAGGAGACAAAAAACAAGCAAGGGTGTTGGAGTAGAGGATTATGGAAAGATATCTCACTCTATAGTTTTATTTAAAACAGAAAAGGAGTCTACAAAAGTAAGGAGATGAGGGCTGCTGCCGTCTCAGCGAATGGGAAATCCACATCCTGCCAGTTGTTGAGCCTTGTTCCCAATTCTACGGTATAGCCGCTGGCAGTAGCGGGTTGACCGGTTACAGCGTTTAAACTGACAACAATGCATCCCTACCCCTCCACAGACCCGTTCCTACTCAGCTCTAAATCAAACTATAGTTTCTTTGTCTATGCTAACCATAAGTTTTCTTAAAACCCTTCTCATACAAGTTTTCTTGTACTGTAGCTTATTCTGAATAATGGTATGAATAATCCAACACTCGTATGTATTGCTTCAGTTTTTAGTTTATGCAACAATAGTGCACCTATTCTTCTGAAATAACATGTTTATCTGGAATTCAAGGCAGGAAGTTGCAAATTCAACAGGTCATCCACTAGTTCATCAGTCACACAGCTGCTTTTAACTATTCTATCAATTTATAAACATTCAATTCATCAGACACACAGCTACTTCTAACCGTTCTATCAATTTCTAAACCTTCAATACATCAGACACGCAGCTACTTCTAACCGTTCTATCAATTTCTAAACATTCAATTCATCAGACACACAGCTACTTCTAACCGTTCTATTAGTTTGTAAACTTCATCAGACACACAGCTACTTCTAACCGTTCTATCAATTTGTAAACTTCATCAGACACACAGCTACTTCTAACTGCTCTATCAATTTGTAAACATTCAAACAATTATTCTCATACACTTTCATCGTTCTTTTGTCCATTTCATAAACTTCAATACACACAAACTAAAATTCTAAATAAATTTAATTTTCCAATGTGTAATGATTGAGTTTACTCTTCATTGTAAACAAGTACATTTTACGTTGTTCTTACCAGATACATTAATATTTTATAGTGAACCAAGTATAATGACGCTAACCTGATGAACCAAAACTATTGTAACCCTTTTCAGAGCTACAGTGGTTGGTCTTGTTACTTATTGAATAACCCTCGTAGAATCGTACATAAATTTATTATTTTTTTTTTTAAATACAGGAAACAATTTAATAAATTACCAAATATAAATTTAAATATTCTCTCTTGTTTGAACACATATTGTAACCAAGCCTTGTTGGATTATGTACATTTATATTAGGAAAAACTTTAGAGATTATTGTTTCGTATTGACCCAGTTGGTCTAAATATACCTACTTTTGTTGTATATTTTGTTACATTTACATATTCTCAATTATTGACAACAGTATAAAACTGATATAATATAACACAGGTTGAAAGTACAGGGTAAAATGGGAAAACCAAGCATGGTAAAACGGTGAGTAAAATATCAAAGAATTTAAAGAAGAGAGTATTAATATTAAGGAAAGGCCATACTGATCCCACAAAGAATTTAAAGAAGAGAGTATTAATATTAAGGAAAGGCCATACTGATCCCACAAAGAATTTAAAGAAGAGAGTATTAATATTAAGGAAAGGCCATACTGATCCCACAAGGAATTTAAAGAAGAGAGTATTAATATTAAGGAAAGGCCATACTGATCCCACAAATAATTTAAAGAAGAGAGTATTAATATTAAGGAGAGGCCATACTGATCCCACTATACTGGGTGCAGCAGCGCAATTTCCTTTTTACAAATGCAGGCTACTTAGTCGGTTGATATCATAGCGAAGCGCTAGTGGACTTGTTCGATAGTCTGGAATCTATAGTTTTGCTCCGACACAGTTCATTATGTGTCGGAATAGTGAGGAGCGTGCTTTTGCCGTTGAGGCCTACTTTTTGAGCAGATGTTCTGTAATCTCGTGCTAGCGTGCCTTTCGGAATCGTTTTAATTCAACCCTGTTGTTCCGGACCGAAAATCAATCGTTACCTGGGTTGCTACGTTTAGACAAACTGCACGTGCGACAAGACTATGAACTGCAGTTTCTCGGCCCATTAGATCACCGGACAACTTTGAGGCAGTAAGAGTTTCATTTTTGTTTTCACCACGGGGTTCTGCGCTCAAACATGCGTCTGCCTTTGGATTTCCAAATCGTTCTGTGATGAGAATTCTTGATGACGATCTTCATTTCCATCCTTACAAGATAATGATTTTGCAGGTGCTTTCTGAACGTCATTTAAATTCTCAGAGGAACGCGTTTGAGGTAATGCTCGAAGTCATTTCTGAGAATGCTATTGTTTTTTTTAGTGACAAAGCGCATTTTCATTTATGTGGTTCTGTCAAAAAACACAAAACTTGCGCTACTGGGCTGATACCAATCCTCGAGAATTATGTCAAAGGCCTTTGGATACAACAAAAGTTACTGTGTGGTGTGCAATTTCTTCTGTTGGAGTTATTGGTCCCTGGTTCTTTGAGGAAAATGATGTTCCAGTGACAGTGAATTCGGCCTGGTATGTAAACATGTTACAAGAATATTTTTTCCCACGGCTAGATGAGTTGGACTTAGGGGACATTTGGTTCTAACAAAATGGTGCAATGACACACACTTCAAGATCATCGATGACTGTTTTGAGGGAACACTTCTCAGAGTGTTTCATCTGGAGTGGTCGGCCCGCTCTCCCGATTTAGCCCCTTGTGTTAATTTTTTCTACGGGGTTTTTAGAATTTGATGCTCAAAACTATGTGAAACATAACTTTAGGTATGTACCTGCATAATAAAAAAAAAATTCTAAATTTATGTTTCTTAGGAGGGATTCTATTGCGTTTTGAAAAAAGGAAATTATACTGCCGTACCCTGTACTGTGAAAAACAAAAAAATATGTCTCATCAATGTCTCTTATGTAATGTTCATGGGCAAAGTCTCTTATGTAAATTAGAACCCTCTTTCTATGATCCTGGTAGAGAGGTCTACATCAGACGGCTTTATTAACCTATTGTTCCTCTTGTTCTAGAGGATGTAATAGATAGACAACTCCTATGATCTTGGTACAGAATAGATCTACTTTAAGTAAGTGTAGACGCCATGATTTTCTCCTAAATTCCTGACTAGAGGGTCTTGTGTCATTAACTTACTTCAGTTTATATTCATAATTATTTTCTATCCTTTATATACCATAAAAGGCGGCATGAAGGATCATAGTAAAACACACACACACAGAAACAAATACACACCAAAAAATAAATAAAATTAATTGTTTAGTTGAAGGAGTAAACATGTCTTTTCATGGGTTTAACTTTCAGGTTCAAAGAAAACAAGCCTTTAGTAAAAGACGAAGGTGAACGACCTCATATTATAATAGATGGCAACAAATTGACTATTCATCGTGCCCTTGAAGAAGATATAGGAAATTACTCGTGTCAATTAATGAAGGTCAATTCATCTGTACCAGAGTACAAGTTAGACATCGTTGTTATAGGTAAGTTTTAATGGTTTTGCCATAAATAAATCAAATAATTAAAGGTTACATTTTATTACATTATATTATAATGTAATGGTAATAATAATCAGAAATTATCTCCACATGTTTTAGCCCCTCAACTATTAATGTAGTTTATCAATCATTTATAGTCGGAAATAGTATGGAAAATCACATATTACAACACTGTTCTTTCATAAGGATCAAAAAGTGTGTTCATAACTTTTGTTTGTTTAGTCATTGTCTCAGTGCCTGAACAAAGTGTAAAGATGATAAAATATATAGCACTGTTTATTGTTAAATTCAATAACTTTATTTTTTACTTAGTGCTAGGATGTTTAAATTATTTCTTAGTACTATGATAAACCATTCCTGAGTTTGCTAGAAATGAGTGATGTCTTAAAAATTATATTGTCGATTATGTTGAAAAACAAGCACCTTTAAGATTAGTTATACTGAAGTTGAAAAAACTTGTTTTAAAAACAGCTTAAACTTACTAAGCTGCAAAAACATTAACTAATTTTGTGTTTAATGGCAAATACAGAAGCTACAGTTTAACCCTGCTTATGCAAGCGCCTTTCCATTATCCATTTATGACCTTTCATTAACCCTACTATTATTCACAGCACATTTAATATAATTTTTGGGCAGTAAAAGTCATATTACTTGATTGATTGTTGGTTAAAAAGTATCGATTTGTGGAGAAAATCCTTTCTTAGACACCTCTTTCTAAGGAAGGAGGCCATCTTAAAAATATGAAAAGAGTTGTTGTATCAACTTTATAAACTTTTTTAAAACAACATTTTCAAATGATTGTGAAATAATTAAGAGCTTATAGTTACAACATTTTTAGGCGAGCATTTGTGGTGGAAAAGAATGATTTGAAGAAATGGAAAACACTATTTTAAATGATCTGTGACTTCCACAGGATTTCATTTAAGAATTGATTGCTTCTCAACAAATATTATACATAATTAGGATGCCAAAATAACATGCCATAAAATGTTAGGAAATACAGACCGCAGTATTCTAACTAATGTAAGAGTGGAAAGGGAGAAATAAATGTCATTGTTAAATTAATGGATAGGTATAATCTAAAACTACATTGGGTGAGTTGGCTAAAGATTCTCACATAAAGTACATCTACTCAAAAATAAATTTAGAAAATAGATATAGGTTTACCAAATTATAAAACGCCAATGTGGTAGAAGTGAAAATTCAAGAGCATGAAATGAGAAAAACGAATAAAATTGATTACAAAATTTGTGCAAAAATTTTATATTAGTAGCTATGAAAATAAAATATCAGTATTAATTCCCAGTGCATTTTATAGAGATTTAACAGCCCAGATAGTTGAAAAAAACAGACATTGAAGATTAAATATCTTGTTATAAATCATCTTATTTTTTAGTGATAAATGTAGTTATAATCAAAGCATTTTATTAATCCAATATAAATTGCCAACTATACGATTTCAAGAAATCATATTTTAACTCTGAAAAAAATTGGGATGCCTAACAGTTTTATTTATATTTGTCATATTATTGTGAAATAAAAACACTTGAAGTGAATGTAAAAATAAATTTATTAAAAAAAAAAATCTGTTTAAATTATTTGTTACTATCAATAATTTTTTTCAAAATGGCTTGTGCAAAAATCCTGAAATGTTTTATAAGGGCTGTAAAAAAAGTAGCATGTATTTAATTCAAACAACATTTAATTAAAAAATATCTGAAGTAAAAATATACAATAATTGTTTTAAGCTATGTAAATACATGTTTGTACCAGCGCAAATGTATTTCTGTGTATGTGTTTTTACGTATATATTATTTATAATGGCCATACAAGTTGAGGCACTTAAGGTAATGTAGCACAGGCTATATTAGTTTTCATTCCTGTAGAATTCTGCTGTCTGGCATTCTGAGCATTCAGTTATGCCTGCCTGTAGTCCTGGATTGGTATGTATTCAACATTGGAAAGAGATGGTAGTTTCTTGGCGCAAAATCCAGACTGTATGGCTCTTGGATGTAATCCAAGAGCTCTTATGTGCAATTAGCTGTGTGCAGGTGGGCATTGTTATGAACAAACAAAACATTAAGCTTTCATGACACTTGTTTTAAATACTAATTAGTTTTTTTTTCAGTGTTTCAAAACAGGATTTTATTGTAGAGTAATACTTAAAAAAGCACCCGAATCAAACTACTATTCCATCTGCCCTCAGTAGTATTATACAATTCTTCATGTAACGAAATTTGCAGAAATTTTCTTAGTTTTCTGGTAGAACTTGATTTTACCCACTCTATAGACTATCTTTTTGTCTTACAATTGATAAGTTTCATTCATTTCCAATCCCTAGTAGCGATAGGAATAAGAAGTGTTCTGCTGTTTATTGAGATTTTTTAAAACACTTTCGGCTCTGTTCTGACAAATAAGCCATTGCTAGCATTGTAATTATGTTATTTACTGAACTTTTGCCGAATTCAAGGGTATTAAAGTAACAACTCCTTAACCAATTGCTTTTCTAGGATTAAACTGTTTTGCTCCTACAAAATGTCTAGCAGGCATACAGATGTTGGTTTCTCAACATATTTTGTTGAGCTTGAAGAATCTAGGTCTTTCTTTTGTTGAATGTGTTTAGTCTGCTTAATCCTTGTTAATGTGTTATCTCCGTGCTTCAGTTAAAATAAGGTGACACATTTCTCACATCTAAGCAATGGTTTTTGTGCCTCTCGAAACTTTCACCATAATGAAAGATGTTTATGTCTGTCCTAATGTTTATAACTAGCTTGTCTGTTGGTAATTTAGATCAACCTCTCGCTTTAGTCTTTTATCACTTTGTCAAGCAGTTGTGCGATAGAGACTGCAGTATGTAGGTGAATGCAGTGATTCTAGATCTAGGCCCTAGATCTGTACTGTTGGCATTTTTTAGATGATATTTAAAAAAATATTGTTGTAAATAACAATTAACTAATAATAAATATGTTGTTAGTTTGTATGAATATATTTTTGAATTTATTTTACTTATAAAGTTTTTTTTACATATGTCAAATGAATAATTATAATTGGTTGTGTGAGTGTTGGGGAAAGTAACGAAGCTTTAAACCTATTACTAGGATTTTATTTATTTATTTTTTAGTTTTACACTAGGTCAGTGTGTTCTTCAATGCTGTGAGTCACAGTCAAGACTCCGAGTTGGTTTTTTTGCCAAGTTGATACCAAAATCGTAATTTATAAGAAAAACCTCAAGATGTTTAACACAAAAACTGGAAATATATATATTAGCTCAATTAATTGAGTTGCAGTGATAATTTCATGTGACAAATTAATTATTGCCGCTAGATCTCTCGAATTGTGAAAATTTAATCCTCAATGGGTTAATTCTGAAGTTACAGTGTTAACAAATCATTGGTATCAAGGCTAGGCTGACAACTTTTGTCTTCATCATGATTATTTGTGCTGTAATTTTTAAACAAATCAAGCCACTATGGAGGCCTGCCGACCATCATTTCCACTGTCACAGTTTGTGAAAGTACTTCTGAGACCAATGATCATTCCCCTTCTATGACTTTGTAGATGCGGTCATCATCTGTTATAAAATTGCCTCATTAGTACTTCATTTTATCTTCATTTATTATTCTAACCCCATACATCTCTAAAAGTTGCTGATGAATTTCATAGAATTTTATGTAAAAGCAGAATTTAAAACTCACAGTAAATAAAGAACTATCAACTCAGGCTGCCACAGCTGGGCGATTACTGAGGTTTTGTGACTGAAACCAGTGGCCCCCACTTTCTGCTATGCCAGCCCAAAATTTATTTCTGGAATTAAATAAAAATGAATTCACTATCAGTATTTTAGTTTGGAATAACATGTTTTTTATCAAAAATTCATCATCAAAGAGTATAACTACACTTTTTCATTGAAACTGTATGAGAAAATCAATTATTGATTGCGAGTTGATGTTTGTTTTTATTTTATTATTACAGTAAACTCCCAATTATCCGTGGAATAGGGTGGCCCGGCAAAGCTGGATAACGAATTCCCCGGATAATCCGCTATGAATAAAGAATACGCAAAACGATCGATAATCGGTTATTATACCATTAGTTACACAAATAATTACCCTGATTAATACAATTCACAAATAATCTTCTGAGGACAAAATAAATACAGAAAACAATTTAAAATGTCGATGTATTTGACGGATTATAACATGTACATTTTTATGTCTAACTATTTACAATACGTACATAGGTATATGTCAAAAGTAAGTATGTATGTACATATGTAATTTCCTTTACACATAATAGTTTCACTTTTTACCAAAAAAATCTGTCACTTTCGTCTGTTTTTTGTGAGTATTGATATAGCTTTAATGTGCAATCCAAGTTTCTTGAGAACCATTTTGTCGCACATTGTCTATTTGTGTCACGTGTGTCACAAAGCCATAAAGATCGATAATGTATATGACAGACATGGATAATGCATATGTCACGTCCTAGACTATTTATAGCCAAGATTAGCTGACATTTGTTTACAATCTTATGATACATATTAAGTTTTCGGGCATCCAAGCATTTTGTCATTGTCTCTTATATACAGTAGTCTGCTCGCCCCTTTTATTTCGCTGGTCCAATGCATATGTCACGTCCTAGACTATTTATAGCCAAGATTAGCTGACATTTGTTTACAATCTTATGATACATATTAAGTTTTCGGGCATCCAAGCATTTTGTCATTGTCTCTTATATACAGTAGTCTGCTCGCCCCTTTTATTTCGCTGGTCCGCGTCGGGATGTTTCCCTTTCAATGTAAAAATTAGTACGTACATATTTACATATCTATTCCCTTCATCTTAACTTCTATTAAGCCTTATATGTATTTACGTTGTAATTCACCGTTTGGAAATTTAAACACATAAATCTGATTGGAATAAAAATTGGATATTTGTAAAACAATGGCAGACCCCAGATAATCCGCAAACCGGTTAATCCGCCTACGGATAATCGGGAGTTTACTGTATTATATTTGCTCATAAGCTAAGCTCAAATTTTATTTTAAATTAACTATCTTAACTGGGAAAGTGCTACAAATTTAACTAAAAATAAAATTGTCCATGCTGAACTACAACAGTAATTATACTATATCTAAACTGTCGTAAAACATTTATGCATGAAATAATGTATCCAAGGTGTTTAAATTAAATTTAAAATTTGATTTTGTAGCTAAACCATTCCCTAAATTGGCAGAAACTATTACAGTTGTTGAAGGTGAAGAATTGAAATTAGAATGTAGTGTTATAGGAACGCCGACACCAGTTGTAACATGGACGTTTGGTAAGTGATTGTTTTATATGCAATACTTTTCTCTTGTGTAATTAATTACTGGAGGAACACATAGATTTTACCCTTTCATGGCAATAATCAGTACGATAAAATCGTGTAAATTTTTAAAAACTAATATTTAACAAATTGCCAACAAGTTTTCCTATAACTTTCAAACAATATTTTTAAAATTTTTGTTTAAATAATGACAAAACATAATAACATTTTCTCTTCTAGTGTGTTTATTTATTTAAACTAGTTTATTTTATAAAGACACACGTGACCGTCATGGTGTGACATTAATAATTATACTACGAGGCAATTCCTCGTTCAAGGTCGATCTTCCAAATGAATGTAAAATGTTAAAATTTTCATTGTATTTTTTTCAATATAAATTCAAGTATAAATATATACTATTACATATTTTCACAATATTATAGATATTTTTAAATAATAAATTGGCTACTAGATTTTTCGTACGTATTTTATACATGTGTCAATAGAAGTATGTTTTAAATTGAACAGTTTTTACGAATTTTATTTGATCTTATGAATTGGAGGAAGATGTTTTAAATTAGAGTTTTTAGTTTCTAATTTTCGAATCGTTCAGTTTTTTTATCTGGATTATTTTTAGCAGATCAAGTATTATTTCAAATCAAATGTAACACTATTCTAAAACATAATGTAGTTCTACAAAGAAGTGTAAATAAAAACTATTTCCGTCTAATATTTCCTTGTAATTCTAAACTTCTAGCTTCTCAATAATTATACTCTTGTGAAAAAGCTTATTAACTTGTTAATAACTAATAACTAGTTATTAACTTGACTCTAAGCTCATAATATGTTCTGTTACTGCTATTTGCATAACAATTTTTTATTTTTGTTAGTTATAGACTTTTAATTTTTCATAATGAAAAAATGAAAAAAATGATTGGATTTATAAAGTTTATATAATAATAATCTAAAACATTACCTTAGTAGGGGAAGTTATTCGGGGATCTCTCCTGGTATAAGAGCTAGAATTCCATGAATTAAATTTATAATTAATATATTATTTAAAATGTTTAAATTATTTTGATAATTTTATAATACTTAATAATATAAATAATAATAACAACAAAATAAAAAAAAAAGTTATTTTCTAAAACAGTTATCTTATTTTCTCCTAAAAATTATTCACCATAACGACCCACCCTAAAAAACTGAAGACACTCTAAAGTTGGCAGGCTTATAGCAAGATAGTGGAGGAAAATCTAGAAAGGAAGGAATCTTTAGCAAACTACCAGACTCTGAATGACTCTTAGAAGGCATTCCACATAGAAGTTGTTTATTAATATGTGGATTATTAATCATCACCCTGAAATTAGTTTTTGTAGTGAGGAGTGTTTAATTGGCCTTTGTGTTTGCTCTGAGTTGGTATCAGCTACAGAAAAATGTAAATTAGTTTTTTCTTGTGAAAATTTTTTAATTCATATTTATGTCTGAATGAGTTAGCAGACAGGAATTTGCAATTTCATTACTGAATTTATGTAACAATTATAGGGTAATTTTTGATTTTTCAATTTTTTTGTTTTAACTGTTATAAAAATTTAATAAAACAATGTTTTACCTGAACAAAATGTTTAATATTTTTAATATGACTAGACATTACAATTGTTAAAATTGTTTGGTAAAATGAGAAATTGATTTTTGGGCTAAATTATCAAGAAGACAGTTGAAAAAAACAAAGCAAATTTAAGTTGAATTTGGTTGTTGCAATCATCTTGCTTTCAGTGGTTAAATTATAAGTAATTAAATAACTAAGCAAAAACTATTAACTTATTATGCTGATGCGTTTTGAAACTGTAGTTTCATTGACGAAGCCTAACCTGCTACTCATCAACTACTTAAGTAGTAAATTAGGTTTTATCAATGAAATGAAGCTTTCAAAACACATCATCATAGTAAATTAATAGTTTTTTTAGTTCTTTAAATAATCATTTGTGTAATATTCTTTGTAAATTTAGTCCCAGATTGCACAAATGTAGACGTATGCAGTGAAAACCAAACTTATGAGAAGTCTGCAGGGCGTGTAAAACTTTTGGAAGACACTGAAAGAGGTGTTCCCAATGCAGTTTTAAAAATTGACCAGGCAAAAATGACTGATCGTGGGCATTACTATTGCGGTGCTGAAAACATGGCCAATAACATGACTTCACCTTCTGAAAAAGCAGCTATATATGTCAGGATTAAGGGTCAGTTAAGTAGTAATAACATCAGTATAGTACGGATATACCTAAGATTCATGGCACTAAAACTTTTCCAGAATTTATTTTTAGAAATTTACTCAATATATCTGTAGAACTAGGTTTGATTATTTTATAAGCCAAGAAACTAAATTTTTCGAGAAGTCCTGCTTGAATGGTTCTGAAGTCTCTGAATTATTATTATCTTGTATTTTTACTTTTTACATTTCCTTTAGTTTCAGGTGTTTTAGTTTTATGATTTTATTATGTTTACTTTGTTATGCTAGTTTGTTACTTGTTATGCTAGTTTGTTATTTGTTATGCTAGTTTGTTACTTGTTATGCTAGTTTGTTACTTGTTATGCTAGTTTGTTACTTGTTATGCTAGTTTGTTACTTGTTATGCTAGTTTGTTACTTGTTATGCTAGTTTGTTACTTGTTATGCTAGTTTGTTACTTGTTATGCTAGTTTGTTACTTGTTATGCTAGTTTGTTACTTGTTATGCTAGTTCGTTACTTGTTATGCTAGTTTGTTACTTGTTATGTTAGTTTGTTACTTGTTATGCTAGTTTGTTACTTGTTATGCTAGTTTGTTACTTTGTTATGCTAGTTCGTTACTTGTTATGCTAGCTCGTTACTTGTTATGCTAGTTTGTTACTTGTTATGCTAGTTTGTTACTTGTTATGCTAGTTTGTTACTTGTTATGCTAGTTTGTTAAGCTGGTTTCTTGAACCAATTTTCAAATATTTCATCTAATTCTGGTAAAGTATCTGTTTTGTCACTATCTACTTTTACCATCTGATTGTTTAATTCAGTAGTTGAAAAATACCATTATTATATGCTTCTGTGATACACAAAACTATCTTTTAAAATGTTTATTATTGTTTTGGTTATACTTTTACCGTCTGATTGTAATTCAGTAGTTGAAAAATATCATTCTCAAATCCTTCTGTGATACAAATCTCTTTTAAAATACTCATTATTGTTTTGGTTATATTTTTACTATCTTATTGTTTAATTCAGTAGTTGAAAAATATCATTATATCCTTCTGTGGTACATAAAAATCTCTTTTAAAATGTGCATTATTGTTTTGGTTATATTTTTACCATCTTATTGTTTAATTCAGTAGTTGGAAAATATCATTATTATATCCTTCTGTGATACATACAAACCTCGTTAAAAATGCTCATTATTCACTTACAGACAAGCTCGCAGCTTTATGGCCTTTCCTAGGAATTTGTGCTGAAGTTATCGTCCTGTGTGCCATTATTTTTGTTTACGAAAAGAAGCGTAATAAAACTGAACTGGAAGAGAGTGACACAGATCAGAGTCCAGAACAGTAAGTTACTCTTTTTGAGAAAAAAAAAATAATAATACTTGTAAATATTTTTGTATGACTATAGATAGGTATTATTATGTTCTCTGTGCCTGTTGTTTATTTTATAACTTACCATTTGAAGGTTGATTTTATTGGAGATTTATAAGTTTTTTACTTTTTAATCTTCTTATTTACAGTTTGAGTTGAATGTTTTTCTATTGTTTGTGCTTGTAAATGTGTGTGATAAAATAAGAAGTAGTGGAAAGCTTCTTTGACTTTTTTGTGTATTTTTTCATTTGTAATACTTTTTAAATGTAGCCAGTGTTTGAACCATATTTAAATGATCATTAGTTTTTATGATATCTGGAACTAGATGTATAATGTAGAAACAGAAAACAGCAATCTTGCTTTAGGTATTTTAGGTATAACAACATCATTAAAGATAAATAAATATAATGGTTTAGTTAGAAACTATATTTAATCACCTGGAATTGTCGACAAAGTATCACTTAAAAAAAGATATTTATGCTTATAAGGAAAAAAATTATATGTATTTATTATTTATAAAATTGTTACAATGGTTCTAACATACATTTGAGTACCTTCTTCTGACTTTCCCAACATTAAAACATTGTTCCACGTTGACAAGTTTTGAATTAAATACACTCAAACTTTCAAAACTTTTAACTATTACAATATCTGACTGGAATTTCGATAATGTAAAAGTGAAGTTTATAGTTTTGATAATGTAGTTAATCCATAATACATCAACGAAGAACAATTTTATAATGTTAGGAAAGCGAGAATGAGACATTAAATCTATACCAATATTTCTAACAGTAATGATGATTATATTAAAAATCTCATGGTTTTAATTAGGGATGGGCCGATTCCTAAAATTTTCGATTCCGATTCCGATTCTAAAATTTTCCTTTCGATTCTCGATTCTTTCAAGTTATATTAGCTTATATGCTAGTTCTCTAATAATTAATTTAGTTAACATCTTGGTCATATGGCAAAACCTTTTAAAAGTTCCGTTTTAATGTAATAGGCTACACAAAACCTTCAACCGTGAGAGTGATATCTGTCTATAATATAATTTATTAAGGTTAAGTTTTGGAGGAATAATACAGTGTTTCTGTTATCCGTCTATTCGCTCAACCGTCATGGCCACGGTTCCGATGGTGACGGTTAATCGAGTTTTTACTGTACTTTTTTGTGTTTTGTTCTGACATCTATAAATCAGTGGCAGTAAGACACATGGGTGAGAGAGAGAGAGCAAAAGAGAGTATCGAACCCACTCTAGTGAGAGAGAGAGACGAGCGATGTCAAACGACCAGAAATGGTTACGATCTTGATTGTTGTTGCTTCATAAATAATAATATTTTCGTTTACTTTAATCATTTAATTCATTCAAATCAACTAATACATAAATAAGACATAGTTGGTAATTAATTATTTTTCCACACAAATATAATAAATTTTGTTTGGTAATAAATTACTCCACACGCATATTTTAATAGTTAACAAAATAGGAATCGGAATCGACACTTTTATGAATGAAGAATCGAGTATCGATGATTCCTCGATACCACCTAGAATCGACGATTCCTGGAATCGAGAATCGGAATCGGCCCATCCCTAGTTTTAATGCATAAAGCACATTTCTATCAGAAAAACAAAGAACAAGTACACTTATGCTAAAAACGAACAAGAAATTTCTCTAAGGTTATAGAATAACCTAGAGAATACTAGAAGAACGCTTTAGAGAAGTATAGAATACTTGGCATTTAGGAAGGGGAAATGCCAGGTTCATAACTTTTCCATTCCTGTGGAATATGTCTTAGCATAAAAACTTGTAAGTGCTAGTAGTTGGAGCCTCCTTTTCTGATTACTTGATATGGTTACAGATTATTATTTACCGTTTACTTTGATATGTCTGATAGTCTCCTATATTAAGAACACTATAAAAATAACAAGTACATAGCTAATTTCACAAAAGTAGATGCAAAAACAGATGATTTAAAAATTTAGAATTTGCATCATAAACTTTCCTTGAGTAGGGCTGTATTCAGTTTTAGTAGCTATTTCAGGTTTACCAAGTCTAAGATGCATCATTGATTGCTTCATCTTTCCTAATTTGATCTTGCTGGACAAAGTTTTCTGTAAACAAGCAGTAGGTTATATAGTAGTGTCTCCAAGAATACAAAAGTTTACATTTTTATGTTGAGCTTGACATACTGATATGAGAGTGCATGTATATTAAAAGTGTAGAAATGTAATTGAAAACAAATGAAATAATATTGCAATACATTTTATTTTACAATCAATCCTTTGAAATTTTATTTTTCTAAAAATAAATTGATTGTGCCAGGTGTGTGTTCTAATATAAATATAACATCTTGTAATTATTTTTTATTGTTAACAGCGATGCCTGTACTGTTTACAACAAACGGCACTGTTAAACGGTAACTAACAACGAAAATTTGCATGGCAGCTCAAAGCATGGCAAATCACTGGCACACAGATTCTTTATTTTGTAAAATTTAATGGTTTTGTCTGAATTTTTTCAAGCTCAGAATTATTAACAGTTTAGTTATACAGCCAGAAGTCTTTTTACTATTTTGTTTATGAAATCTCTTAGGTGAAAATATGTGTTTCATTAAAAACTTGCACTGAATATCGAATTTTTAAATTTGTCACAAGTCATAAAGTTTATGACTATATTTCATAAATTTAAATAGGAGAATTTTTGTTAATTAAGTACAAGAGGTGTACAAGAATAGTAAAATATTTATGTATAATCTGTAGAAAAAATCCCACTTAATTAGAACATTTTCAATTATTATATTTTGTTGTTCATGAATTTGACAAGTTCTAATTTGAACTTGGATGAAATTATATTTAAAGAAAATTAATAGAGATTGATAATGATCACCTATTGCAGTCAAAAATGTTTAGTCTCAATTAGAAAAAAAAAACCACTTTAAATATAATTAATCACTTAAACAATAGTTTGTGACTATCCGAACTTTGAAATTAGTAAATTTGTTAAAACTTCTGAGACTTACTGAGAAAGTTTATGAAAAGATTACATGAACATTTCATAGATGAGAAATGTTCATGTAATCTTTTCATAAACTTTCTCAGTAAGTTTCAGTAAGATAGTTTCAAAATTCGGATAGTTATAAACTATTGTTTAAGTGATTAATAAGATTCAACCGAACGTAATGGACTATAAAATTCAAGAATTAAATATAATCTCATTCAAGTTGTAAAATCACCAAAATCCAACATAAATTTTTTAACTTTAATTGATTTGAATTTTTAAAATAATATTCAAAGAAAAAAGTACCTGAAGCCCTCTTAACACGTTGAGTGCAGCAATGTTTTATAGTTGCGCATCAAAATTGCTGAAAAAATATTATTGATTATTTGCATTTAAAATGTTGTTGCTGGACCTATTATGTCATCTGAAGTTGGCTAGGCATTCATTTTCGTCAGTTTTGGTGAAGTGATTTCTGGTACGTGATGTACATACTTCGCTGGTGGTGCCGGTTCGTGTATCTCAGGTGTTGGTTGTTGACTGTTGGGTTTCTCTCCCATTTGTTGCTGGATACCGACAAACTTTTTTCCAGTCACAACACTTAGTTATAGTTATAGTAAATGTACCACAAACAAATTGAAGTACCTACAACCCTTCCTGCCGCCATGCACAATGTTTTTCAACGATAAAAATCAGTTTACACACATTGTCAATAAGTAATTCATATCTAAATAGTTATAACACAGTGTTTATAATAATTTCTAAAAAATACACCCCCCCCCCCGCCATTTTAATATCAGCTTTAGTCATCCATGTGCTCGTGAAACATCACAGCTCATACAGTCCTGGTTCATCCGGGCACACAGGACAAATGTAGATGGTCAATTTCCTTTTGCCTTCTTTTGGACAAACTAGCATTTTCTTTGAACTCTGCGTCCATTTGCTTTTCTTCTGTTATTCTTTGAGAGCCTGTGTACGCTGTTTTGAGTAGGAGTCACCATAATGGGAGCCTGTTTGGGGAGTAGAATTTCCTTCAATGACTTTGAGACGGAAATTATACAGGATCAGTTTATTTTGGTGTGAAGCAATTGTCCCAATAAAATTCTATTTTCGGCCAAAGTCACATCTTTCCAATTTGTGATTCATGACTTGGTAGTGTTTTGTGGACCACAAAAAAATTCCAAGGCGTATCTGTTGGTCTCAGCAACAGTCTCTAAGAAAATAACGTCTACCAATAAATTAAACCAATCAGTTGGAGTATTGTTACCGGGAATTGGCACTTTAAGTCCAGAATCTCCTGTGAAGGGTACGTCTATCATGCTAGTGGCACCAAGTGTCGGCCTCCATGTTGGAAACACCTCGTCGTCAGAGCTATCCTCAGAACCATTTTCGTTGTGAGAGTAGACATTCTCCAATAATTAAACCTCATCATCCATATTAATTGTACAAAATATATTAAACACAACTATAAAACACTTCAAGTAACACTATACGATAACACAGTCCTCAATCTGACAGCAACGGTGGAACAAAAAATGAAACGCACCGAAATGTTCACAAAGACAGACATAATAACCGATAAGCGATACAATGTTTTCTGGCAACGGCTAACCTCACAGTGAACCAATGAATTGAGAGTGGACGTGGGGCGTACATGAACACTTATCGCCACGGGGGCCAGTAGGGCAAAAGGGCTTCCCTGCACACCCATCTGTTAATAAATTTAAATTTTGTCAAATTTTTTTCAAAAATATCAAATTTAGTGAGTAAAAAAAATTTAAAGTATTCACTTCCATCATTTTTAAAAAGATTCAATTTTTTTTAAATATAAAACTTGCCAATGTTTTTCAATTCTTTATAACCATTTTGGATTTTTGAGAGGCTTTTCATCTTCATTTATAATATTAACATTGTATCTATATGGTATTTCTGCGTTTATAATGATTGCACCCTCATTAGCTCACTCAGATTTTTTGTTACAAAGCAATGAATGCAATCATTAATTTACAGGATAATTACCAGAAAATTCAAATAACATGTATTTGTTGTTGTTGTCGTCGTGTATGGGGGGAAAATTTAAATATTGCCAAATGCATGAATTACAGCCTTGGCAATGTTAATGGCTGTATTCGAGTACAAGGTATCCATACTGCAGTCATTGTCTATTTTGAAGAGGGCACGTACAATGGAAGGGCAGCTGAAAAGGTGCTTGGGGTCCAGTTGCGTGCCTGGGCAGTGCCTGCAATTTTCATATGTTCTGGAACCATCGGGCAGGATCTTCATTCCCTTAAAATGCTTTAGTCTTGTTATTACTGTTGTAATTTCTCTGCTGTAATTCAATTCTGGCAGCGAGTATTTTTTCTTTGGGTTTGGGCAGAGCCTTTGTTTTGCGACTGTGTTGGCATCAAAAACCATAGTAGATGAAGCTACAGGCTCAAGTGTTCTGGCTTCTTTGGCAAGGGAGTCTGCCACCTCATTTCCTTCGATGTCAACATGAGCCGGGATCCTCCGAAGGGTACATGATTTGCCCATTGCACCAATGGAGAACATAAGAGAAGCGATTTCTTGAGTGATCCTAGTTTTCCCCTCTCTGATGGCTTCAAAGGCAGATCTGCAATCCGAGAACACAACAATACCGTCAGACTTAGCACTTCCTGTCCATGTAAGGTAGATTTCCAGGGCTGTTCTGATTGCAATAAGTTCGCATGTAAAGTTGGATGCAATTCGCCCTGCCGAGACCTTGTGTTTTGAAATTGAGTTGTCTGGGTACTTAAGAAATATACCCGAACCACCCCTATTGCAGTTCGAGTCTGAAGAACCGTCTGTGTAGGCGGCTACTAAAAGAGGCCTCAATAGGCCGAGAATTGCACCCATGCCCTTCCTTTTGATTGTGTTCTTGGGCTCTGTTTTTTTGCATGGTTCAAGCAAGTCTAAAATAGTTTTAACAGAGGGAGGTGGTTTGACTGGAAAACAAGGTTCTTGAATGATTTCAAGGCTTGAATGCTTCAAGTTAATGTTGTTTCTTATGGCATAATTAAACTGAGGAGTTGAGGATCTCTTCAGTCTATTTTTAGCTGTCCAGGAGTGGAAAGTGATGTTGGAGATATACTGCTCATTGCCGCTTCTAATTGTATTCGTAAATTTGACAGTGGCAAGTTTCCTCCTGTTTTTTAATGATGGTAGGCCATACTCACTTTCAGCTGTTGTATTGTTTGTTGAAGACACAGCGCCGATAATAATTTTGGACGCCCTGTACTGAACAGAGTCGATTTTCTCTGTTGAGGTTGAAGCCGATGAAGCCCAAACGGGTGCTGCATATTCGAGAATTCGTCTTATTAGCGCAGTATAGGTGTTTAGAAGTGTCTTAGATCTGTAACTCCAAATCGATCCACAGAGTTTTCGAAGCAAACTGAGCTTTATTAGAGCTTTTTGTGAGATATTCTCAATATGTTTGGTAAACCTCAATTCTGCATCTAGCGTCAAACCGAAGTATTTGGGGTGGGAGACTTTTTCAACAATTGAGTTGTTAATCTTTAACTCATGGAAAAACGTTGTTCTGTTCCTCCTGTCAGTGGAAAACACACAATATTTGGTTTTCTCAGGATTTAACAACAGTTTCAGATTTCTTGCCCAGTCTTCAATATGGGCCAAATTATTTAATACATTTTCCGAGACCTTGATGTCAGTATGCGAGTGCCAAATGGCAATATCATCTGCAAAGCACGCAATTTTAGCCTCATTGCCAATTTGATCATGAATAGTGTTCATGTATAGTGAGAAAAGGAGTGGGCTGAGGACTGATCCCTGTGGGACGCCTGCCCAAGATCTATGAGTCCTGGAAAGCTTTCCATTGACCCTCACGGCAAATCTTTTTTCTCTTAGAAAGTCATTGATCCATAAAAGTATATTACCTGAGATACCAGTGAAATGCAAAATTTCAATGAGTTTCTGCCTCCAAACATTGTCGAAGGCCGCATGTATTTGAATGTATGAATTGAATGATGTATTTTATTTTCATTTATTATTACCAATATAGTCCAAACAGTAAGAAGTTTGAACAAACCATTAGTCAAAGTTCAGTGTTTGAAGTTTACAGCTGTGAAATGGCCACTGTTTGGACACAATTTTCAAGCTATGCATTGTATTTTCAAATGTTCTCTAGGAGTGCTGTTGATTTCTTAGCGAATAGCTTTATAAAGATCTGGAATTGAGCATAGTTTATTTATATAGAGACTAGATTTTAAATGTCCCTATAAAAAAGTCTGGGTTTGTGAGACCTGGTGAACAAAAGAGCAAGACGGAGATTAGTCTTTTAGGAAATGTTTTTTTAAATAGTGGCCATAGAAATGTAAACAGTATGGACTGTTGGCCAGTTTGGCTGGAACCAAACATTGTGTATCTTCATGCTGTGATAATGCAGTTCAGCCAAGAAATAACTTTCCAACATTTCCATGTAACAGTGGACATTCACTATAACTGCACACTGCACAATCAGCTGTGTAGAGATCTCACTCATAGTTGATTTTGTGTTCAAAAGTTATGTTTGTTTACAGTTCTATCCAGATAAATATGGGCTTCATCACTCAATGTGACAGCCGCTTTGTCATTTTCTCCCAAAATTTCTATCATTCGGTTACAAACAACTACACATTGTCTTTATCTGCATAGCTCAAACATTGAAAACATACTAACAATAATCAATCTTGATTGGTTAAAATTCAAGATGCGTGATAAAATTTTTCTCTATGTAGATGAACGAAGATAGAGATCTAATGCTTCCTTCATTATGAAACGGAAAGGGCTCTGCACCAATGCGAACTATACCCACTCAACATCTCATGTACAGATAGTGATATACAAATTTTATTTAAAATGTACGAATTTTGTAGGGATGGTCGATCCAGTGACTTTTAACAAATCGGTGATTTTAGTGACAGCGCCAGGTTTGGATCAGTGACTCTTATCAGTGACAAGGGATACTGAGACTGCTCTGTATGTGCCAATAACGGGCAGGCATACCGCACTGGTGAATGATTTCACACCTTAATTTCTTTTTGGAAGGCTCACTTTTTTAAAAATAAACTTCTACGAAATTAAGAACAAACTACCAAGTACAAAATTGCGTCTACTGTATACATCACTCACTATCTTGAAACCTGACACAAATCGAATACCCACATACAACGTAAATGAGTAGAACCAGTGACGACGATAAATTAAACAATGACAGCCGTGGTAAAATATCAGTAACTTTTAAGTCACTACATCGACATTTTGCCCAATCACAACAGGCACCCCCCTCTCCTTTAGTCAACGACATTGCACGATAATGGGCGCCGTGAGCCGAGCGGTAAGAGCAGAGCCAGTGACAGCGACAAATCAACCAATGACAGCCGTTTTATCCACTGACAGTGACAAACCAACCAATGACACATGTTTCATCCAGTAACTGGGACTTTTTGCCCAATCACAACAGCGGCAACTTCCAATCGATCCATTGTCACTGGAACTGACATTTTGAAAATTTTGTCACTGGTACTACCAGTGACACAGTTATCAGTGACAAGTCACTGCAGAAAATGTTGATCAGCCGTAAAACTTTGTATATTTTCAAAGCAGGCAGTATCTTTAGATGATTATTTAAGCTGCCTCATTAGCATTTAAATGAATGGATAATCTTCAAACTCAAAAAAATTATGACCAGGTTTGGAAGAGTATACAAATTATACATTTTTTGATAAAAACATGATTTTGAAAATAGCATATGCTGTCTGTAAAATTAAATTAATTTTTATAAAGCATTTTTTCAGTTGTAACCTTAGACAAGTTTTAATTTTGAATTAATTCATAAAAATTGCAAGTTGTGACATATAACACAATACATAGTTCAAGAAATTTTATTTTCTTTAGGTTTCTTACAATATTAGTAGCCGTTCCCAACAAGTATTTAACAAAGAATAAGATTTTTTTAGAATAATCTTATATTTATTAGCTAGTTTTATTAAATTGTCAAATAATTTATATTGATTTTACCACTTTTTTGATAATCTTTAATTTGCAGATTTGGGTTAAAGACAAAAACATATAGAGGTGAAGTTATTGGTTATTAGACGGTTTCCTTTTATAGACCAGGTTTTCTGTTATTTTGAGCAGTTGGCTGCGATTTTGTGTATTTATATTTTTAAAGTTTATTTTGACTGCTCAGGTTCACAAAGTCCTACTTTTACATTATTTCACTTTTAAATTTTATATTTGTAGCAAACCTGTTCAACACTAGTTAGAGGTTTATACAATTCGGTCAAATTACAGATACAGCTATTTACAGTTAAATATTAACAATTAAAGTTATTATAACTATAAGAACTACATAGCATAAATTGACTATATCTTCATATTGTCAAAACATGAAATTAGAAATCTTCTATAACTAAAAGTTGGTGTCAAAGCCATCAATCCAAGTCTGTTGTTTGCTCATATTTCATGTACTTGCTTCTTTTTTATCAGTAAAAAAAGTAGGAGCCATAAATTCATTTCATGCATTTTATCTATTCTCTATTGTAATTCACGGTTTGTATTTTATTAAACAACGGACGAATTTAATTTATATAATGAGCACTTTCCTCCTCATCTCTATGGTTGTAGAGGAAAAAAGTTCTACTTTTGTAGAAAACCAATCCGCCTCCTATAAGCCTTTTAAACTCCTTTCGGGGTAGTGGAATCTTTGAGAGACACTTTTGAACTAAGTCTATATGAATTTATTTTATCTTTAATGAAAAACAAAGCTAATCGAAAAATATAAATATTTTATTTAACATCTGTATTTGTTACTAACTAGTTTGTGTACATTTTCAGGGTCTTATTTTTATTTAAACTGAAATTACAGTTTACATACATATCTAGTTTCAGAATAATAGTGTAGAATAGGTCTACATTATTATTAATATATATATATATATATATATATATATATATATATATATATATATATATATATATATATATATATATATATATATAGATTTTTTGGACTAGAAGACTGACAGACTTACCTTGGTAAGAGTCCACTCTGTAGTCTTGAAATAGAAACACATAAAAGCACTTAAACAATGATATATTTCAACCACACAGTGGTCTTTGACAATCGAAAAGAAAACACAAAAAGAAATATGAGAGAATGAAATAATTATAAATATAAGTTGTAATCACAGATTGTGTAGAGTAGAAATCAGATGCACAGATTAAAGATATATATATATATATATATATATATATATATATATATATATATATATATTGTAACATTTATAGAATGGGCTATATAATGTTCTTTAAGAATTGGAAAAATAAATTAGAAATAACTCACACAAAATTTAAAAAGAAATTCATTAAAAGATTGGTTAGATTAAATTGAAACTAAATTAAGGTAAAAGCCTAGAAAGGTTATAAAACGGTTGTAACATATAAACAAGATATTTGAACTGTAAATGTATAAAGAAATTTGTTGTATCAAAATGAATTAAAACAAGATAATCTAATAATAATTATATTCAAACAAAATTGTAAATATTAGTAACATAGGGCATAAGTAATTACTTGAAGGAAAAAGTGAAAAACGATTGTAAACAATGAAAGGTTATGTTTGGAAAAGTCCAGTCAAAACGCACACATTTCGAAATATTAGAAAAGTAAAACACAAAGACACTTCACACACTAATAATAGTAATTAAATAAACACTGGAAGGTTTGTTAAGGAAGGAAAATTGAAACAGTAAGTTTCAACCAAAGTTTAACCAAATTAAAACGCCATTGAAAACAAGCTCGTTCTTGTTGGTATAATCAGCTGTAAAACAGATGTAAAAACAAATGGAAGTAGGTCAGTTGCAGTCGACTATAGTGAGAAGAAATTGAACAAAATTACAGGCAACAGGTGTTTTTTTTAGAAGGAGAAGCCGCCATATTTTTCTTTAACAATTCTAAAAGTAAAACGAAGCGTTAGTTGAGTCAGAGATAGCGTGGGGACGCGACAAGATGGATCTGCCAGGACCAGTCAAAATTCTATTTATTAGGAACTCCGTCAAAATTATACAGATTTGTTAAGAAGATTGGCCAAACTAAATTAAGGAGAAGTGAATTTCAGAATATAATACAGTGGTAATATAATGTGAAGTAAATAAAACGAATTTAAGTGTGTAAAATGTCAAATTAAAGAGAAACGGAATTCTACGTGTGAGCAAACAGCCATTTGCCGTTATTTGATGAGATAAGTATCTAGCGCTATAAAAAATAAACTTTAATGGACATTTAAGATAATAAGGAAGTTTAAAATTGTACATTAGAATATCTTGTAGTTAATTAATAGTAAGTAATAAGAAATAATCCAGTTCAAATAGTTTAGCCTTTTTGCATATTCAAAATTTAAGTTTTTCCATCAGGAAAATATTTATTAAAACTGATTTCAAAATTTAATATTGTTTTTCAGAATTTATTTAATTAACAAAAGAATTAAAAAAATATAGCCCATGCTATAAACTCCGAGATAGTAAGAGATCGTAAAATTAGCCAAGGGTATTAAAATTGTGTAACTATAAAATTAAAAAAAAAAGAGTTAAACCTATTTTGTTAAAAATTGTTAAGTTGTAAATTTTTGTTTTGTGTATTGTTTTAAATGTTGAAAGAAGAAATGTTATAATAAAGAAGTATGAATTGTTCCTGAGTAGTTTTTTTTTTTTTGTTTTTAAATAGAGAAATTAAATAATCAATAAATAATAAAACTCCGTTGCGTCTTTTTTATAAAAACATAACATTTGGCACACCAACGTGGGGTACGATTATTAGAAAAATAATAATAAAGAATAAATTAGTCAGGAGTTTGTGTTTTGTAACTAGAGAATTTAATTATTTTCATTTAATAATAAAACCCCGTTGTATTGCGTCTTAAGGAAAATACATTATATTTGGCGCAACAACGTGGGAGCTCGATAAAATAAGAGATAAAATTTATTTAGAGAGATTTTGAAACAAAATTAATTTAGAACTTTTTATATGAAAAACATTTGAACTGGAAATAGATTTAGACAAAATTTTGTAAAATTAAACACTGAGTTGAATAGAATCAAGGCTAGGTTTATAGTATATATGAAAATTGTTTAATTTTGTATAATAAGTTACTTACAGTTAAAAAAAGAAAAAATATGTCTGATGAGAGGGAATTATACAATTTGCGGGGAGATAGAGCTTAAAAAACGGGAAAAAGGGACAATTTTAGAAATGAAAGAAATAGAATTGGAAGGTACAGATATGCCAATAGGAAACATTGAGGTAGAAGAAGCTAGGGGACTACCACCTATGCAAACCCAACAAAAAAAACAGGGAAATAATGAGAATGAAGATTTAAGGGAGATGATGAGAACTCTCATGGAAATGAGTGTAAAAGGGAGAGAGGATCTACATAGACAATTAGATATATATTATGAAAATATAAATAGAAAATTAAATAAGATGTTTGAAATAAAAATAGAGATGAAGGAGGATTTCAAAGTAATAAAAGATGAAATAAGGGAGGAAAATAGGAAAGAAATAGAGGATGTGAGAAGAGACATAGAGGAGAAAGATAGAGAATTAGAGGAGGAGATTAAGGAAAATTTTGAGGAAACAAATGAAATAATAGCTGATGTGGTAGAAATTAATAAAAATGAGATAGAGAAGGTAGAAAATATAATAAAGAAAAACACAGAAGAGTTAGGAGAGTTGAAATTAAAGGTGATAGGAGAAAGAAAAATAACAGATGAGCGTTTTAGGAAAGTCAAAGATGTAAGGGAGAAAATATTAGGAGAGCAGGGAAGGTTAAGAAATGAAGTAGGAAAGATGGAGGTACTGCCAATAAAAAATTTAACAATTCGAACCGAAACAAATAAGAAGATTGAAAAGATTAATAAAATGAAAATGGTAATAGGAGAAATAGGAGGAGTTAAATATCCGTCTCAAGGCTTAGTGGTACAAGGCTTATTGAGAAAATTTATCAGAGGTACGGATATGTTAATGAATGTGGAGACACAACTCGAGTTTGGAAAATGGGAGATGGAATTTAAATATGAGAATAACAGAGAAAATAGAACTTATGAAGGAGATGAGAGATACAATGGAGATGTAAACGGTGTTAAGGCAAGGACAGGCGTGGGGACAAGAAAAGAGCATGGTGCCCACAGTCAATCGGAAAACTAAGACAATAAGAAACCCAGGAATAGAAATTAAATAGAGGAAACAAGTTTACAGGCATTAATAGACACAGGCAATAATATGACATGTATCCAGGAGAACTGGAAAAGGAAAATAAAAATAAAATAGGAAGAGATCTTAAATATAGGTAAAGGAAGCAGTATGAGTAAACTCTAGGTGATTATATGTATAAGAAAACGTTAGCAGGAGATAAGTTTAAGGGATGGTAACTATATCTACGATAATTTATTGGAAATTTCGTCGAATAATGAATAAAGATAAATATAAATCTATGTTAATAAATATTGAAGCATCGTTGTAATAAATAAAATATGGTAATTGTGTATTTAAACTTCGTCGTATTGTAATGGAGAATCTGCGTTGATAAATAATGGAACTTCGTCGTATATATTATAAAAGAAATATTAATCTATGATAATAAATATTAAAGCATCGTTGTAATAAAAATATGGTAATTGTGTATTTAAACTTCGTCGTATTGTAAGGGAGAATCTGCGTTGATAAATAAGTATTAAAACAAAATTGATATTCGTTGATATAGGGACAGTGTAATCGAAGGAGCTATAGATATGATCAAATAGAGGATATGAGATTGCGACCTTTAAAAATATTAGATGTTAAACTTCATACAAAATAAACTGAAATGATATAAGAAAATAATTGAACTGGATGTGAGATTGGAAGGGGAGATAAAATACTAACTTAGAACTGAAAGTTAGATGAAGCTAAAAGCAAAATAAATATGAGATAAATAATAAACAAGGAATAAACAGAAATAAGGGAAAGAGAAATGTTATAACCAATTTGACCAAATCTAGACATACTATGACTCGGATAGGCTGGGATTTAAAGACACGGTATCAGAGAATATATGTTAAATAAATATTGAATCAGACTTATGATTGGAAGGATTCCAATTGTAATAAATGAAAAAAATATATAGTTATGGAAGGAATTGTAAATACCAGAACATGATTTATTGTTACTATATGTTAGAATTGTTATAGAATTGTTGATTGAATGTTAGTTATAAGTATATTGTATTGTTAGAAGATATGTTAAGTAGTATGTAGCTTGAAGTGTTCAGCTCAGTATTTGATTGTTAAAGAATTAAGATAAAATTGTGTCGTAGGAATTAAGTATAAATGGACGAAAGTGGACAGATAAATGTATAAATGACTTTTAAATGGACAGTTATAAAAGTAGTAAAGACAATGGACGGTAAGTTAGCCAAAGTGTTGAGGTACTTACTCAATAAAAAATGTGTTCAATTAGTTATTAAATAAAATGTACAATTAGGAAATAAATGTTAATTTGAATTTAATTAAAAAAAAAAAAAAATGTATATTTAAATAAGCTTGTAGAATGTAAAGAATGTGTAATGTAGATATTAGTAATATTTTTTTTATTTAAATTAAATTAGGGGACATTGTAACATTTATAGAATGGGCTATATAATGTTCTTTAAGAATTGGAAAAATAAATTAGAAATAACTCACACAAAATTTAAAAAGAAATTCATTAAAAGATTGGTTAGATTAAATTGAAACTAAATTAAGGTAAAAGCCTAGAAAGGTTATAAAACGGTTGTAACATATAAACAAGATATTTGAACTGTAAATGTATAAAGAAATTTGTTGTATCAAAATGAATTAAAACAAGATAATCTAATAATAATTATATTCAAACAAAATTGTAAATATTAGTAACATAGGGCATAAGTAATTACTTGAAGGAAAAAGTGAAAAACGATTGTAAACAATGAAAGGTTATGTTTGGAAAAGTCCAGTCAAAACACACACATTTCGAAATATTAGAAAAGTAAAACACAAAGACACTTCACACACTAATAATAGTAATTAAATAAACACTGGAAGGTTTGTTAAGGAAGGAAAATTGAAACAGTAAGTTTCAACCAAAGTTTAACCAAATTAAAACGCCATTGAAAACAAGCTCGTTCTTGTTGGTATAATCAGCTGTAAAACAGATGTAAAAACAAATGGAAGTAGGTCAGTTGCAGTCGACTATAGTGAGAAGAAATTGAACAAAATTACAAGCAACAGGTGTTTTTTTTAGAAGGAGAAGCCGCCATATTTTTCTTTAACAATTCTAAAAGTAAAACGAAGCGTTAGTTGAGTCAGAGATAGCGTGGGGACGCGACAAGATGGATCTGCCAGGACCAGTCAAAATTCTATTTATTAGGAACTCCGTCAAAATTATACAGATTTGTTAAGAAGATTGGCCAAACTAAATTAAGGAGAAGTGAATTTCAGAATATAATACAGTGGTAATATAATGTGAAGTAAATAAAACGAATTTAAGTGTGTAAAATGTCAAATTAAAGAGAAACGGAATTCTACGTGTGAGCAAACAGCCATTTGCCGTTATTTGATGAGATAAGTATCTAGCGCTATAAAAAATAAACTTTAATGGACATTTAAGATAATAAGGAAGTTTAAAATTGTACATTAGAATATCTTGTAGTTAATTAATAGTAAGTAATAAGAAATAATCCAGTTCAAATAGTTTAGCCTTTTTGCATATTCAAAATTTAAGTTTTTCCATCAGGAAAATATTTATTAAAACTAATTTCAAAATTTAATATTGTTTTTCAGAATTTATTTAATTAACAAAAGAATTAAAAAAATATAGCCCATGCTATAAACTCCGAGATAGTAAGAGATCGTAAAATTAGCCAAGGGTATTAAAATTGTGTAACTATAAAATTAAAAAAAAAAAAGAGTTAAACCTATTTTGTTAAAAATTGTTAAGTTGTAAATTTTTGTTTTGTGTATTGTTTTAAATGTTGAAAGAAGAAATGTTATAATAAAGAAGTATGAATTGTTCCTGAGTAGTTTTTTTTTTTTTGTTTTTAAATAGAGAAATTAAATAATCAATAAATAATAAAACCCCGTTGCGTCTTTTTTATAATTACATTATAATATATATATATATATATATATATATATATATATATATATATATATATATATATATATATATATATATATATATATATATTATAACATAATTTTTAAAGAGACACAATACAATATAATTATGTTTTACTATTTAATAAATTGAATTTTTTATTTAAAACAAATAAAACTACTCAGGAACAATTCATTAACATTTATTATCACAATTTCATCTCAACATTTAAACAATAAACACAAAATAAAAATTTACAACTTAACAAATTTTAACAAAATAGGTTTAAGTCTTTTTTCTTTTAATTTTAGAGTTACACAATTTTAATACCCTTGGCTAATTTTACGATCTCTTAGTATCTCGGGGTTATAGCATGGGCTATATTTTTTTAATTCTTAGGTTAATTAAATAAATTTTGAACAAACAATATTAAATTTTGAAATAAGCTTTAATAAATATTTTCCGGATGGAAATACTTTAATTTTGAATATACAAAAAAGGCTAAACTATTTGAACTGGATTATTTCTTATTACTTACTATTAATTAACTACAAGATATTCTAATGTACAATTTTAAACTTCCTTATTATCTTAAATGTCCATTAAAGTTTATTTTTTTTATAGCGCTAGATACTTATCTCATCAAATAACGGCAAATGGCTGTTTGCTCACACGTAGAGTAGAATTCCGTTTCTCTTTAATTTGACATTTTACACACTTAAATTCGTTTTATTTACTTCACATTATATTACCACTGTATTATATTCTGAAATTCACTTCTCCTCAGTTTGGCCAATCTTCTTAACAAATCGGTATAATTTTGACGAAGTTCCTAATAAATAGAATTTTGACTGGTCTTGGCAGGTCCGATCTTGTCGCGTCCCCACGCTATCTCAAACTAAAAACTAACTACGCGTCCTTAGATTTTCTTTTAAAAAGTTACAAATATGGCGGCCTTCTTCTTAAAAAACAAAATCAGATGGTTTATAATTTAGTTCGATTCCTTCTCACTAGAGTCAAACTGCACCTGACCTACTTCCATTTGTTTTTACAGCTGTTAATGTCAACGAACTATTTTCACCAGTTTTAACTTTGTTAACATACTGTTTTAATTTCCTATCCTCAACAAACCTTCCAGTGTTTATTTTATTAATATTATTAGTGTGTGAAGTGTCTTTGTGTTTTACTTTTGTGATATTTCCGAATTGTGTGTGTTTTGAGTGGATTCAAAGAACATAACCTTTCAATTTTCTTTTGTTTACAAACGTGTTCACTTTCTCCTTCAAGTAATTACTTAGGCCCTATGTTACTACAGTTTACAAATTTGTTTACACATAACTATTATTAGATTATCTTGTTTTAATTTATGTGTTAGGTTATTTGATATAATACATTTCTTTATGTATTTACAGTTCAAATATCTTATTTACTAACCTAGGCTTTTACCTGAATTTAGTTTCAATTTTAACCTAACCAATCTTTTAATGAATTTCTTTTTAAATTTTGTGTGAGTTATTTCTAATATATTCTTCCAATTCTTAAATAATATTATATAGCCCATTCTATAAATGTTACAATATATATATTGTCTTCATGAGCATATGAGTGAATATAGTTTATATAAGTCTGTCAGGGGAAAAAAAATAAGGCTATTAGAAAAAAAAAAAAAAAAAAAAAAAAAAAAAAAAAAAAAAAATGAATGGATTTTTTTGATGTTGAGGTTAGGGGATTCTCTGGACTTGGTATACCACTGGTATGATAGTTCCCACCTTCTCAGTTCTGAGGGATTGCAATCAGGGGGGGAGTGATTTAATTATTTTTGTGGTATAGCAGTCATCAAAAGTTGTGATGTTGTGACTCGCAGCATGTTGAGCTGTTGGTCTATCCATATTCATAATTTTAACATCATGTCTGTGGCCATTCATTCTGATATTCAGACCATCCGTGGTCAGGCCTATGTACTGTGCTGAGCAAAGTTTACATTGTAGCTGGTATATGACATTTTTCGATGTACAATTATGATGACCCTGTATTTTGAAGACCATTTTTGTTGTTTGGCTGTTGAAACTATTTGCTGAGGGGTGTATTGGACACATCTTGCATCTAGGTCTATTGCATGGGAAGGAGCCATGAGGAAGTTTGTGTGGTTTCTCTGCATCAGGGTCTGGTAGTTTAGGATGTACTAGGATGTTTTTCAAGTTGGGAGGTTGCTTGTACCAAATTTGCGGTGGATCGGTGAAAAGATTTTTGGTGTGGACAGAAGCTTGAAGAATTTTGAAGCCATCTCTCAATATCTTGTTGAGTTTATGTAGCCAGGATGGTAGTCTGTTATTAAAGACAGTTTATTTTGTTCTGTTTGTGGTTTATGGTGAACCGAGGATTGTGCTGAATGAATTTGGTTTTCAATGAGTTTTTTTGGGTATCCTCTTCTCTGGAAGGCTGTTGATATCTTTCTATTAAAATCTTCCAATTCCCTATCATTCGAACAGATTCTCTTACCCTGAAGTTGTTCTTCTCGAGGATGAACCTGGTCAGGTTCACAAGAAAAGGTGTAGTGGGAGAAGGCTTGCCTGGGCGTTTGTCTAAACAAACTTTCAGTTTGAGGGAAGGAACTACCTTCAAATAAAGGGAACAGCAATGGGCACCAGAATGGTACCATCGTACGCAAATCTGTACATGCGATTGTTGGAAGAAAGTTTTCTAAAGACACAAACACACCAGCCATTATGTTGGTATAGATATATAGATGACATCTTCCTAATTTGGACACAGGGTGCTTCAACACTTGAGGCATTTTTAGACAGCCTGGCACAATTCTCCACACTTCAATTTACCTGGGAGAAATCTACATCAGCCATCACCTTTTTGGATGTAGAGGTAACACTCCAGATTGGAAATATCAACACAGGAATTCACATCAAACCGACAAACCACCTACAATATCTCCATTTCGACAGCAACCACCCAATAAACATAAAACGATCCATTCCATACAATCAAGCAATCAGGGGTAAGAGAATCTGTTCGAATGATAGGGAATTGGAAGATTTTAATAGAAAGATATCAACAGCCTTCCAGAGAAGAGGATACCCAAAAAAACTCATTGAAAACCAAATTCATTCAGCACAATCCTCGGTTCACCATAAACCACAAACAGAACAAAATAAACTGTCTTTAATAACAGACTACCATCCTGGTCTACATAAACTCAACAAGATATTGAGAGATGGCTTCAAAATTCTTCAAGCTTCCGTCCACACCAAAAATCTTTTCACCGATCCACCGCAAATTTGGTACAAGCAACCTCCCAACTTGAAAAACATCCTAGTACATCCTAAACTACCAGACCCTGATGCAGAGAAACCACACAAACTTCCTCATGGCTCCTTCCCATGCAATAGACCTAGATGCAAGACGTGTCCAATACACCCCTCAGCAAATAGTTTCAACAGCCAAACAACAAAAATGGTCTTCAAAATACAGGGTCATCATAATTGTACATCGAAAAATGTCATATACCAGCTACAATGTAAACTTTGCTCAGCACAGTACATAGGCCTGACCACGGATGGTCTGAATATCAGAATGAATGGCCACAGACATGATGTTAAAATTATGAATATGGATAGACCAACAGCTCAACATGCTGCGAGTCACAACATCACAACTTTTGATGACTGCTATACCACAAAAATAATTAAATCACTCCCCCCTGATTGCAATCCCTCAGAACTGAGAAGGTGGGAACTATCATACCAGTGGTATACCAAGTCCAGAGAATCCCCTAACCTCAACATCAGATAAATCCATTCATTTTTTTTTTTTTTTTCTAATAGCCCTATTTCTTTTCCCCTGACATACTTATATAAACTATATTCACTCATATGCTCATGAAAACAATATATATATATATATATATATATATATATATATATATATATATATATATATATATATATATATATATATATATATATATATCTTTAATCTGTGCATCTGATTTCTACTCTACACAATCTGTGATTACAACTTATATTTATTTTATTTCATTCTCTCATATTTCTTTTTGTGTTTTCTTTTCGATTGACAAAGACCACTGTGTGGTTGAAATATATCATTGTTTAAGTGCTTTTATGTGTTTCTATTTCAAGACTACAGTGTGGACTCTTACCAAGGTAAGTCTGTCAGTCTCCTAGTCCAAAAATCTAAATAATCTTTACCAACCAAAACTAACCTAAAAATATATAAATATATATAGATTTTTGTACTAGGAGACTGACAGACTTACCTTGGTAAGAGTCCACACTGTAGTCTTGAAATAGAAACACATAAAAGCACTTAAACAATGATATATTTCAACCACACAGTGGTCTTTGTCAATCGAAGAGAAAACACAAAAAGAAATATGAGAGAATGAAATAAAATAAAAAAAAAAAAAAAATTTTTAATTTTATTTCATTCTCTCATATTTCTTTTTGTGTTTTCTCTTCGATTGACAAAGACCACTGTGTGGTTGAAATATATCATTGTTTAAGTGCTTTTATGTGTTTCTATTTCAAGACTACAGTGTGGACTCTTACCAAGGTAAGTCTGTCAGTCTCCTAGTCCAAAAATCTAAATAATCTTTACCAACCAAAACTAACCTAATTATATATATATATATATATATATATATATATATATATATATATATATATATATATATATATATATATTCTTTTATAATATCAGAAAGCCTAAAGATCCCTAACACATTCTAACATCTTACCAATTATCACTATCCTAATTAATTTTACGTATAATTTTGTTTATCAAAGTTAAAATTTCAAATGTATCAGAGTGTTATTAATATTTCACAATTTTAAGGTAAGCCTATTTAGTAATAATAGGCCATGCATTTTAACACATACTTCTTTAACTCAATTATCTGATATTATCAATAAATAATTTCTATCAGTTGTTTAAGAATAAAGCCATATTTGTTACACCAAATTAAAACCCTACTTCCCATCTCAAAGAAGCGATTGAATGGAAGGTAAATTTAGAAGTTAATTTAAGTAACCTAAGAGAGGTTTATCATTCCTTAGGCTATTCAATTTTTACTTAATTTTGACTAGAAATTAATATATTTTGAAATAAAGATTTATTAAAAAGAAAAATAGATTGTTTATTAGCACCTTGTACTGCTAAAAGGTGAAGTATCTTCTAAAATTGGTTGGTTCTTGGGTCTTGTCTATTTCTTTCTTGAAGTTCCTGTCATCTGAATGCATGGCGTCTGTGAAAATCTCCAAGTGTAGTGTTTAGGCATTTTCCTAGTTGTTATTAGCTTTCTGTATTAATTGTCAAGCTTTCTTCAAGGAAATCAACCATAACCACACTCTCAGTGTCCTAGAAAACGTTGCTATGGTTTTTCTTGGTGACAAGAGTTTGTAGACATTTTCTGGGAGATTGCGTTTGTCCCCATTCCAAAGACTGCCTTTTAGTCTCACAATTTACATGTTTCACCTGTGTTTCATCACCAGTTTATTACTATGTTTATCATAGTCGTCAAGTAAAGTCAGGGATGCAGCAGGCCATTGTTTTTTTTTGAGGTCTTCTGTAAGGATTTTTGGAATCCAGCTTGTACAAAATTAGTTTCTGAAATGACTTGAAAGTTCAATATTTGGGAATGGTGATTTTCACGATTTTTTTCATTAACAGAGCGAGACTGTGGTCCTCATTATGAATATTGGTGGTACAGTTTTTAAAATCTGCCTCAAACTCCTCTCACTCATTATTCCATTTCTGTAAATTTCACTAACCTGGGAATGATTTTAATTGCCTCGTAGTTTTATGTCAGACTATTGACATGCCAGAAAAGATATCACAAATTGCTGTGGAAAGTCATGGTATCCATAAGACTCCTGGTTGAGAATCTACACGGATGTGTCTAGACTGCATGGTTAGACTGGAGCGGGAATATATAGTGATAGTCTCACACTGTTTTATATATACGAGAGTGGGAATATATAGTCTCACTCTATTTTGCACTGAACAATAACGCAACTGTTTTTGGGGTAAAACTGTTTGCCATCAATGAGGATCTTCAACAGCTGATTCTAAGACCATGGCTTAATACCAATATTGTTTTATTGGTGGACTCTAAATCCTCATTACAAGCAATGGCTAGTAATGTTAATACAAGTAGTGTAATTGTACAGAATATAAAAAAGAATTATAAAATTGTAAAAAACAATGTAACCAATAATGTAATGCAGTGGATCTCGTCTCATATGGGAATACAGGGGAATGAGGCCGTCGATGAACTTGCAAAGAGAGGGACTAAAATTGTTTAAAAGCCATCAACAGTTCTATCACTGCAAGCAAGAATAAAAAGTATTAAAACATCTTACCAACAAGACTTTAGGAATATGATGAAGGAAAGATTGTGAAGGACTTGTATTATAATGTGTTTGAGCTGTTTGAGGCGAATAGAACACTCCCGAGGAAAACATCTGTTGCTGACTTCAGACTGGCCACAGGGCATGACTGTCTCGCCGTACATCTCAGCAGAATGAAAATATTAGAATCTAACAGGTGCACGATATGTGCATGCCAAACATCTATTATGGACGAGGACCGCCTTCTTGTTTGTAGTGGACTAGATAAGGAAAGACAACAACGAAGGGACTTACCTGGATTGTTTTGAGAGGCAAGACCCGAATGGCGTAAACCAAGTGAGAGCCATTGGAAGAAGAAGTTTTGTCAAGAAATGCCTAATCGCTGAATCTAGTGGGAGGATTTTCAAACGCAGCGGATATTTTAACTAGTCACAGTGAGAAACGTAGGAGAGATAAGTCCTTCCAGTACCACAGCTCGATCTGTACTGAGAGTAAGAATATGTTGATACCAAGATGGCGGCTCTATCCCTGTCTACTGCCATACTAGCCCCATATATCTGTTAATTTCTAGATTCACCTATGATAGGAAAAACAAAAAATCACTGCATGTAACTGCAGAGGCTCTATCTGCTGGTAACTTCTGATGCTAGCTGCTTGTAACTCTAGTACATCCTAACAGATATAAGCCTGTTTCTGAAGGTACTACCTTTATTGTCAGAAAGCATTATCTTTCAGAAATTGTTACCTAAGAATGTTATCAAAACTGTATTTTTCATTTAATTTAATTTACAAATATTTTAAGACAGAAAATATATCTAGATAAACATTATATATGAAGAATTTGTTATTAGAAATTATATCAGAGTTTAAATTTTTTCTAATATTTGGTTTACTACAATCCGTTTTAAACAAAACAGATTGAAACTTACTCTAAATAATTTTAAAACATCGCTGTACATTTATTCCAAAATAAAGTCCTCTTTAGAAGTTATAAATTCTTGAGATAGAGGTTATATGGTTGAATTCATTAAAAATGTAGAAGGAAAGTTGTCTTGTAGCAGGTTTGAAAATAGTACAGAGATCAGGCCTGAATGAGGACTACAATTTAGTTGTTACCAGATTCTTAATAAATTTTTCGTTTCTTTGACACACGCATTAACCGTGTTTTTATTTAATATAAATTTACTCATTATATTATTTTTTAAACTAGACATAAATTCACATATTCTAAAACAACAACTGACACAACTGACAAAAAATCTGACATTACTTTAATAAATAAAACCTAATATCTTAAAATTCACTGCACTCATTTTATGGACTGTCTTTGTATGCTAGTGCATGGAAGTTGTTTTAATACAGTACTGTAATATTGACCTGACATTTTGTTCATTTTATATGAAATTCATATAATTTTGTTACAAATCATTGAATTTTGTGATATTTGGTTTTATTTTTTGAAGTAATGTCAGTGTTTTTTGTTGAATTGTGTTTGTTGTTGTTTTGAAATTGTTTGAATGATAATATAATGAATAAATATTTAGCTACTTAAGAGAACTCCAGTTTTGAATCAAAATGTTGAGCAATGTTTTAAAACTATTTGGAATTTATATCAATTTTATTAGTTTATAATAGATCACAATCAATCAAAAAATTATTAAAAGATTTGATAAATCTTCAAGACCTTATAGAATTATGGTTGACAGAAGTCTGCAAAAATCTTGATTTGTTTGAAAAACTTGTATGGTGAATAGCTGGAAAACCTAGAGAATTAATTAATTATTAAATTATTTTCAAAAACATTTCTCTAGCTCTGCAGTTAGTAAGGAACAAAATAATTTTTATAACTGAAAAGTAATGGAAACGTTTACAAGGGTGTTAATGGCATTAATAATTACAATAGTTCATAAACTTGTGTAATTTGTTTTGCAAAATGTTGTGTAGTTTGATATGACCTAGTTGACTGTTTGCTCGGGACACAATTTATGATTGTAATTTATGGTGTATTGAAATCTAGTGTAAAGTTTACATCAGCAATACTCATAACATAACTAAAGATGGATTTTGTGCTGGGATTTATTGCCTTTGGATAATTCATACACAGTTTTGTTTGTAAATTGAATTAGGTCATGTAAACCCTTGTTTAATCATAAAACAAGTTGAGCAATGCTCTAACCTACAGGAAATGTTATGTATTTACATAGTTTTTTAGCAATGTAACAAAAAAAATCCTACATTACATTGTTAGGAATGGTCGTTTCCGGTGTTTATGAGTATAATTTCATTTCAGTAACATACAATCCTGGATGTAATTTAATAAAAATGTGTTTGGTAACAAGAAATCTTTTTAACAATTTTAAGCTAGTAGTGCCAAAATATTCCCAGCTCATGATTTGTTTCGTTACAGGTCCAAAACCGCTGAAGTCAAATGAAAACACATTTATATACGGAATGTAAGGTCATACACAAACTGGTTATTGTTCACAGTTATTGCAGTGCTGTTCTTCTTCAAATTTACAGTCCATTTGGATCATTCATTTCAGAATCAAATTGGCTGTTAATCCTGTTCCGGGCCTAGCTTATCAGTGATTTCTAATATCATTTTCTTGATTCTTTATCTTAGGCAAAATTTATTACTAAATTATCTCACTTTTAACGTTGAGAAAAATTTTCATTAATAATTGAAAAAGACATTTATATGTTAGTGCTTATTATTGTGTTTGTTCATTGAAGACATTCAAGTTAATATTTCATTATTTAGATATTTTATTTAATATCTCATCAAATCATGTGGGTTTAAAGTGTAACAAAGATTTTAGTTATTATTGCTAAGTAGTTGGAGAAAGTTTTGTGCTACATTGTGTGATGTTTATAAATATGTATTATACAATTATTTTTTATCTCAAGATTTTAATCAGATTTTGTTTTTTATTAATATATTGATGCAGTTGCCTCTTTGGCAAATATATGTACAGTATATATTATTTTATTTAGTATTTACTCTACAACTTTAATTAATTCAACTTTAATTCCAGCTAAAACTGAAATTATGTAAATTTTAATAATATAAAAAAATAACTCATTATTATTGTTCATTTACAAAACTTTGACCTATGACATTGTTCAGAAATGTATAAAGTCTACATTTTGACCATGACAAGATTAGGGTATATATAAGACTAAAAATATTTTCTTAATGAACTGCATCGGTAGTTTTAGAAAAACAAAAAAATTGCTTTGAGACTTTCAAAGAAATATATAGCATTTTTTTAATTGTTTAGTTAGTAAAAAAAAAACATTTAACATAAAAGAAATTATTTTACAATCTTTTTAAAAATTTGAGGCCTAGGATATTGTTGAAAATGGCTGTGTATCTAGCACATTTCTATGTCAGAATATAACATATATGTTATGGAAATGTTTTATAATATATAAAAATATGTTATGTTTTGTTAATTATTATGTCATAAAATACTGATGGATTTTGTTGGACTTTAAAATTATAGTTCTTGCTACATATTATTCCCTACTCGTATGGTAACTTCGTGATGGTGTTATTTAGGTATGATTATAGTTTTGAAGCATTTTGATTATATGATTTAAACAGGGTTTTAGATGTGAAGTAGAATATTTCTGCGTGTTTAAATTTTCTTTCTAAAATGAAACTTTTCTAATTGTTCGGTGAAACTGATGTTTAGCAGTAGTGTGACTGAAATTGCATATCTTTGCAGTAATGAAGTTTCAATATAAAATAGTGTTAGGGAAATTTTCATTCTATTAAAGGACTTAGATTTCCTAGATTTTAGTAGAAACATATAGTACAAAACTATTAGATTTTAAGTTGTTAGATTTTTTAAATTATACGTATTCTTAATAATAATTTTGCTTTTAGCTAAGCTTTATTATTTGGTTTAAACTTAAATTCATTTATGGTGAAGTAAAATCATTTTAAAACAGTTATATTACAAATAGCCACAAAGTACATATAAGAAAGAATTTTGAAACGTTAATCATTTGAATCACAAAACTACCAGAAATAGAACAAAAATTGTTGTTACAAAAATGTATTTACAGTTTAATTTGAAAAAAATATATACTATGCTAAACGTTGGCGCTTAAAGTCAGGACTGTCCATCAGTACCGGCCTATATTTAAAGTTATTATTAGGCCTTCATCACTTTTAAACTATTCTATAGATGTTTTAAAAAAAATCTATATATACTATACTAATCTTGTTTAACACTTTCAACACGGCGGCGATATTGGTGATCTCATCCAACTACTGTCTGTTTTTCATTAACTTCCAGCTCTGACGGCAGTGGAACGCCATGCGTTTGCATAGCTTGTCGTAGCATCTAATTATCGAGCCTGTTGCTTTCATCTCAATAATTTTATTTCTAACATATACATGTTTATTGGTGACATCAGAACAGTGTATTAGACTCAAAATATTGTTTTATTTATCAAGTCACAATTTAAATAAAGAAATACAAATTATAAATTACTGTATGACAAATGAGAAAACACAATAAAAAAGACAGAGAAAAAAAGAAAATTTATAAACAAAACTAAAGACCCTACTACTAAAATATTTTACATACTAAAATAAGCACTTAATGTTTAACTCGCAATGTTTATTTCTGTTTGTGCCAAGTGTTTTGGAGATCTAATGTAAACGGAGACATAGATAATACATATGTCACATCCAAGACTATTTATAGCCGAGATAAGCTGACATTTGTTTACTACAATCTTACGTTAACACATTAGGTTTTCGGGCGTCCAAGCATTTTGCAATGACACATATTTACAATAGTCTATCCTACATCGAGTTGGTTCATTCACTCTAACAGGACAGTTATCGTTTATTCTTGTGTTAGTTCAGAAAGCTTAGTTAATTTTTACGATTGTTGTTTTTACCGGATATTTTGCCGCGGTTCAAACTTTAAAAAAACATTAAAATATAAAAGTTAAACCAAATTAAATCTGTTCATAAAACTCCCTGAAACATTGTTACAGTTGAAGCATCAAAAGTTAAAATGGGATTGTCGGATTTAAAAACGACTCAGGCACAATATTCTCCAAACTCTTCTGAAGCATTGACGTAAAAATCAAACCTTTATACAAACGTGTATCGACGGTAGAGAAGTTTCAATTAGCCTGGGAGTGAGCGTGCCGGTGAGTTCGCCGTATCTAAGAATATAGGCTAGGAGCGCACAGGCACGTTCTCTGTACCTCTTAAGAACGCTAGCCGTGCTGAAAGGGTTAAGCTAATAAGCAGCAAGGGTGTACAGTACAGTATTACTGCTTTACTGATAGTATAGTATAGTAAATTAAAATGTTTACTAATTTTGAATGTTTAACTATTAAAACCACTATAGTTTCAGTTAGTTCAAGTAACTTGCATTCAGCTGTATTCCATTAAAATTAGTCAGTTTAAGAAATATCAATCAAGTTTTCTAATGTAAGTTTGGCCTAAGAAATTAATATTACATGATTACCTTACATTAGAATCTTGTTCTAACTAAATACTTTATTGCTAAAGTGTAAAATAACTGTATAGGGCTTGAATGTAGTATATAGTAGTCCACAGTATGTTTTATAAGGAAACAATGAGTTCATAAAGTTTTGTGTGTATAAATTTAGATTATGTGTGTCTTTTTTACTAATATTTTTGGTTTGACAAATAATTTTTTCTTGTATTAGAGTGTGTTTTAAAGTAGGTTATTAATAAAGTAAATGACAGATCACTTTGGCGACAATTTGCATTAGAAAATATTAACACAATATTTGTTACAAGTTTTGTTAATGTTGGGTTGTGCATGATTTTTGCATGTAGGCAATTTCTTTAAGCTCTAGCTATTGTTTTATGATGAATAAATTTGAGGAAAATTGCAGGCGATGCACAATATATTGTATATAATTATTAAAAGCATTTGATGAAAGTGATATAATTCTCTAAAGAAAGTTTAGGGAAACGTAATATAAATAAAAAGAGATTGTTATTAGTAGTAACATATTTGTTATTCATTATTTTTGGAAAATGAATATTTTTAATAAAACAAACACTCTCCCACTACAATAGTTTTTTAATTAACAAACAAACTAATAATAAAGACATTTTTTATTGTCTCTGCACCAGGATGGATGCTTTGCAATGCAGATGTACAGGGTGCAGTAGATAAGTAATGAGACTCAATCTAGAAAAACAAATTTATTGAACCGATTTGTACAAAACGTTAATATTCTTCGAAGTAGTCGCCTTCGGCGTCGACACTTCATTGCCAGCATGTTTTCCAAGCTTCATAGGCTCCACTGTAGTCCGCTCGAGTTATCCCTGTTAGTGCCTTCGTGACAGCACATTGGATATCCGAAATATCGTCAAAACGATGACCCTTCAGGCATCTTTTTACTTTCGGAATACCTTCCAATTCATTCAACATCTCACGGCAAACGTTCACTCGTCGTTGCTTCTGTTCGGCGGTGAGCACTCGGGGAACCAATTTTGCGCAAACTTTCCTCATCATCAAACCTTGTGTAACAATTTGGTGGACCGTAAATTTATTCACGGAGACCTCATCAGCGATCATTTTGAGACTTAAACGACAGTCTGAGTCCAGGACTTCTCTAACTTTGGCCATCATTTCATCCACACGACTCGTTGAGGGGCGTCCAGATCGTTCCAGGTCTTCAACGGATTCCCTCCCGTTTTTAAATCATTAAACCACCGGAACACTTGAGCTCTTGATAGGGCATCCTCTTTGTAGGCCTTCGTAATCATAGCAAAAGTTTCCAAAGCAGTTTTACCCAAGCGAAAGCAAAATTTGATTGCACACCGCTGTTCTATCGAGCGATCCATCTTCAGCGTTTTCACAAGTGTCACGGGCACGCAAACAACGTATACACGAAGGTCGACCCTCACTGCGCCAGAGCTACGACACGACTTGTGAACCAGTTTTATTGTTAGCTCAGATCCCCCAACATCATGTCTGCCGGTGGAGACCGCACTGCGAGCGACTGGGGCGCAGCGAGGCGGCCAATCTCATTACTTTTCTACTGCACCCTGTACATCTGCTTAAAGAAGTAATACATAACATTTTTAAAAGTAAATTCCTACTGAGGTCAACAAAGAAAAATTTTATCATTGTTTGCTTGTTTCCAGTTTGTTTCTTCATTTTATTATTTTTTTTCATTCATTTTTAACCCCAGAGTACTATTTATGATATTGTGTGTTAACCATGGTAACAGTTTAAGGTTGTGCAATGGAGGTTTTGACTACAACGGGGGGGGGGGAATTCATATACATCTTTGGGAAACACAGTTCTAGGTATTGGAAGGTTGGCGAAGTATCAAAGTACGCTTGCCTTTGAACATGAAGATTCTCAGTTAGAATCTGGATACACCCCTTAAATTTGTATAATTTAATTATTGAATGAATATTTGAAAAAAAAACTTTATTAACATCATTTATTTATTGTCATCCACTATAGGTTTAAAAAAAATTTTATTTGAACTTGATTGGATCAATAAAAACATATTTTATTAACAATTTGTACAAGATATATATATATATATATATATATATATATATATATCAGGAGAGTGTGAGTTAATAAAAGGAATTAAAAGAATATATATATATATATATATATATATATATATATATATATATTTTTATTATTTAAAAGGTGTTTGTGTGTTATTTTATAACCATATACTCTTCAAGGTTCCATAAATATGTGTACTGACAAATTTTAACTATACTCTACACCCAGATGGGATAAACATAACTCCACTAAAAACCAATCATTTAAAAAAGAGTATTTAACTGGATAATAATGAAGAATATGATGCATTTTATGCGAGAAAAGGTACCCAAAGTTCTAAAGGTTGTTGGTGGAAAACAAAAATATAAACATTAATTTTAACTATCATAGTAGTGCCAGCAAATCTTGCATGACTGGATTTGGTATATGAGAATCATAATGTAAAATACTCGCTATAGAATTAGATATTGAGCCTTAAGCGTCTTCTGCTTTTGGTTTTATCTGTAGAATGTTAAATGTTTGAAAATTTTGCTAAATTGTAGCAAATATAGTTAGCCAAAAATCCCCTCATTTCAAGCGAGCAAGTAAAGATTGCTGAGTTCAGCTTCATGGACAAAATATTTAGTTCAACGGTGTATTAATTAGCTTTATAAGATGAGTCTATAGTTTTGGGAAGTTTGGGCACTTCTATGGTTTGCTTATCAAAGGTTTGATTTTTTCTTGTGATGTTTGTAGTAATACATAAATTAATACTAGCTCAAAGCTTTATGATATTAAAATATGGACAGAAACCCTTAAATCATTTAAAACATTAAATCCTTAATTGTCTAAATTCTGTTGACAAAGAGTTTTTTTTGAAGCCACAATGTTGCCAATTTTAAAGTACCTGTTATGTAGACTTTTTAATTTTAGCTAAGGTCATTTTATTAGCTCGTGATATATGATTGTAAATAAACTGTTCATATTTTGGTTATATCCAGATTTGTTGCTACTCATCCTCTCTCAAGCCCGTGAAAAATTCCTCTAGCTTCAAATACTACATTTAAAATTATTTTTCTTATACTACATTCAAATGCTACGTCTTTCAAGCTTGTAGGATGCTACATTTTTTGGCATTAACGTTTTATTATTAAACGTTATTGGTTCTCTTATTGCTACGTCGGTATTCACTCTGGTTGAATTATTTTCTTTTTAATTATTTAACCATTTTGAAATTGCTTTTAATCATTTCTAAATGTAAAAAAGTTCAACTAATTAGCTTGTAGTATCAAGACATAAATTAAATGTGTGCATTTTCTGTTCCATATTACTTAAGTTAAAAACAATAAAAATGTTTTGGAATAAACTTATGAATTCAACTTATATAAAAAGTTTTAGTTCCTTCTATAGTGAAAGGAAATTCAGTGTAATTTCAACCTACTCATTTTCCATTCTTTCACCATATCCTGCATTTATTTTATTGTCATATATCACTCTTTAGTCTTTTTATGTAAACCTGTGATCTGTGTGCTGTTTCTAGTTGTTTTTTTTTAAATACTGTTACAGGCGCGTATCCAAGGGGTGGGGGCGATCGCCCCCTCAACCCTCAAGAACGTTGGGTTAAAAATCGACAATATATTATTAAATTAGGACTTTCTATTAAATTAGACTTTTACTTAAGTTAGTTCGTCTTTTATTGTAAATAAAAAATAAAATTTTAATTTGAAAATGTGACGCGCTCCCTCGGCATACCCTCGTAATCGTCTAATCGTTTTAACAACAGATAGCGCTAGTGAAGCCTAGTTTCGTACATATGATTTTCAATACGTAATTTTACAAGCGTAATATTCGCAGTTGACTCCGGAATTGTTCATGTTGGAAGAATAACTACTTATAATAATTAATAAACCATTTTTATAATAATAGCTTATTATGAAATTAATAATATTCTCTAGCCATAAGTGTTATCGAAACTGGAATAATTATTTATTAAAAAGTCTAATTTGCTATGAATCTTTATCACGTTACCGATTTCTAACGCAAGCGTAGAAAGAACTTTTTTTGTTCTATGTTTTTACATACACGCACGCGCGCGTACGCGCATGAGCACACACACACATATTATATATATATATATAAAATGCATTGATCGCCCCCCCCCAAAGCAGGTCGCTGGATACGCGCCTGTGTTATCTGTATTCTAATTTTAAGATCGGAACTTGTGAGTGTGATCACAGATTCTCAGATCTACTGGTTATTAGGGAGGTCCAGGTGCCTAGTTAAAAATATACTTTAGGCATTTGAAACTAGTACATTTCAACCAATTTGAAACTTTATATAAGTTCATTTTCTAAAATTATGTGCTTTTATACTTAAAACCATTGAGGTACTCACACACATACAAAATAGTGCTTTGTTAGAGTGTTATTTCCTGCTAACAATATTATTTCCTTCTTACTATTACTAGCTCCTAACTCTAAAAACATTTTAAATTAAATCCTCCATGAAACAATGAAAACCTTTCCTCCCCAATTTAATATTATTCTGCTATTTACATTTCCTTATTTTTGACTCCAATATAATAAACAGTTCAGCTCCATTTCATTCTGATCCTCTGTTTTCTTTTCACTTTAGGAAAATGTACTTTATTTCCTCAAAAGGTTCTATATCACATATAAATATAATTTTCATTTTACAGTAAATCTATTTTCAATACAATCCATTGTATTGTATTTCAATCAGTGGTAGATGTTTGAATAAACAGTAATGTTTGTTTATCACTTACAGAAAGAACACACCTGATCATGGGAAAGACTCAGTCCGACAGAGAAAGTAACCATAATGCCGAGTTGCATCCTATTGGACAAGGCTTATTTCATTTACATAAATCACCATTGCTCGTTCATAACGTGTGTGCAGTGAAGGTGAACAACAACTTTTGAGTGCCTGCCTGAACTATATTCTGTTTAAATCTGTTGTAAAAGGTTCACAAGAATCAGAAGAACAAATCGTTTCATGGTATTACGATTGTTTTCAATTATACTTCCATTCTCATCAGCCATTAAAAAAAAAAATGAAATCGCTACCTTTGTGCCACTAAGTAAGACCTTGTGTGCGTTCGTACCTTAGATAAAGTTGTTAAAACTGTTAATAATCTACCTTTATTCCTTCTTGTAAAATTCTATTTAATGTTGTCATTGTAAAAGATCGCATTATAGGATTGTTTAACACCATCGTGCATTGTTGGATCATGAATCATTAAAAATAATTTATTTCCTTATTAACCTTGTAAATTTACCAAAACTAGTTACGTTGTTTATGTGTGACAATGTTCTATATTCATGCCATTTATTTTATTATCGCCCGTCTAATTGTACAGTATCTTTAGAATTAAAACAAATCATTGTAACTTTTTATTGATACTTCGTCTAACTGCACTTTGACGATTTTTATTGATTCACTATTAACCCACCTTGTAAGTGTTTCACACAGCGTTTTGACATCTTAATCTATTAGTATTATATATCCTCACTTAGAAGCTTCTAGTAATGTGTATATACAGCAATAGAATAAAACAGCACATTCGAAGTATTTATGAAGCCTTGCTTGAATTTTTGGCTTTTTAGCTGTAACTTAATTTCAACGGACCAATTGTCGTAATGTCGCCCGTGTTTTTATACTGCATAAATGAAACAAAAAAAATGAGAAAATGTTACGTTAGGCGCCCTCTGTGTCCCAATTTGTTGAATCCAAAAATTTAGTTGTCTATTATTGCGAATAACTGTACACAAATGTATGAATCCAAGCAAGGTTTTGTATTGTTATTGTTATTGCCTTAGGATAGTATTGTTAAAGTTTATAAAATCTTACATACGGGATGTTATTTCTTTACACAGCGTATTGTGTCTTTTTTTTATTTGTATGTAAACATAAAGTACTTTGTACTTAAAGTAAGATTATTATAAATGCTATGTAGATATGTATATGTGTGACCTAACACCATTAATAAAGAAAAATACCTATTTAAATTAGTTACCATCAAAATTTCAACTGTTCTATTTATTTGGATTACATCGTTTAAAATTTATTCAAGGAATTTGTATGTATTTTTTATGTTATATTTTGTTCCAATCAATTTTTTTTATAAGTTACGAAATAAATTCTGTTGGAAAAAATATTTTCTGTCTGTATTTATGATTTGAAAGCATTGTTTGTTCATGCGTTATTACTATCCTTCTCCTAATATAGCTATAGCTTACTGTTAGAATATGTCAGAGTTTTTAAATTTGTATATTTCTTGTTTTTCTCATTACTCTTAGTAGTTTATATTAAACATGTTGAAAATGTTTTTATGAACACTTCTTGTTCATGGAAATAATAACTCTTAATACTAAATAATAACAATTTATTTTGAATTTAAGCTTTGAATAGGTAGTTCATATTATTAACATGATTGCTTGTTTGAATACATCCTAATATTTTTAAAAATTATACAAGGATGAATGAAATAGAAACCAGATTTTTTAAAAATGTATTTTGACATTTTTCAGCTAATGAGTAGTTTTTTAATCGTGATATCTTTAAGTTTGAGCGGTTATGACTAAATCGCTTGGGTACAAACGTTATGACAGGGGTCTTAACCTCATATATATTGTTGTTTATTGACTTAAATTATTTTCATAGTATATATCCAGAGAATGAGAAATGCTCTAGTATGGCCCACAAGATATATTCAATTGTTTGTTAAATTTGGATATCTGTATGGGACCAAACTATGTAGGGCATGATATAGGATAATTTTTCATACTGAAAATGTGTGCCTTTTCCAACATGTAAATTGATTTCATCCAGAAGTAAGCTGTAAGACATTCTTGAAGGAAGTAGATGTTAATATTCCTTCTTAATAATAAAAAAAATATTGTTGGAAAAATGTTCGCTTGATACCCTTGTTAATACATTCCTTTTGCTTGTCCAGCCAAAACACTTTTATGTCACCCATAACTATGTTTAATCCTTTGGGTGCCAAAGACCAATTCAGCTTTCAATAAATCCTAATTTTCAATATGGTTGTATAATTGGCCTAGTACATAGAGCGATTTTACTAGCCCATGGGTGAAGTTTGTGCTTTCTTGTAAGTTGATCAAGTCAGTTTTTGTGTTTTTTTTCTAAATTTCTTTAAAACTTCTATAGAAAAAAAAGGTCTTTTATTGCATTGGTGATGAATTGTGTACATATTTTAGGTATATATAAGTTCTTTTGTAATTTTAACTTAGTGTATTTATGTATACTTGGATTTTTATTTTATGTTTAAGTTTGAATAAAAGAAATGGACCTTTAATTCAGGGACGGAATATTATCTTTAAAATTTTTTTTGTTGTTTCTTAAAAAGCAATTTTAAGAAACTCAGATTTCAATAATATACAGGCATGCCAGCTAGAATGAAGACGTGAATCATGCATGTGTGGAAGTAGCTTTCCTTCTCCAAGCATAACAACTTTGTCAGATAAAGTCTCTCTGGAAAGAAAACGGTTGTTTTAGTTAACATTCAACAAAAAATTATGGTTTACAGTAGGGATGGGCCGATTCCGATTCTCGATTCCAGGAATCGTCGATTCTAGGTGGTATCGAGGAATCGTCGATACTCGATTCTTCATTCATAAAAGTGTCGATTCCGATTCCTATTTTGTTAACTATTAAAATATGCGTGTGGAGTAATTTATTACCAAACAAAATTTATTATATTTGTGTGGAAAAATAATTAATTACCAACTATGTCTTATTTATGTATTAGTTGATTTGCATGAATTAAATGATTAAAGTAAACGAAAATATTATTATTTATGAAGCAACAGCAATCAAGATCGTAACCATTTCTGGTCGTTTGACATCGCTCGTCTCTCTCTCTCACTAGAGTGGGTTCAATACTCTCTTTTGCTCTCTCTCCCCCACGTGTCTTACTGCCACTGATTTGTAGATGTCAGAACAAAACACAAAAAAGTACAGTAAAAACTCGATTAACCGTCACCGACGGAACCGTGGCCATGACGGTTGAGTGAATAGACGGATAACAGAAACACTGTATTATTCCTCCGAAACTTAACCTTAATAAATTATATTATAGACAGATATCACTCTCACGGTTGAAGGTTTTGTGTAGCCTATTACATTAAAACGGAACTTTTAAAAGGTTTTGCCATATGACCAAGATGTTAACTAAATTAATTATTAGAGAACTAGCATGTAAGCTAATATAACTTGAAAGAATCGAGAATCGAAAGGAAAATTTTAGAATCGGAATCGAAAATTTTAGGAATCGGCCCATCCCCAGTTTACAGTTATAGTTTCTAATATCACCTGTACTGGCATCAATAATTTGTAATGTAATTATTGAATTATACTATTAAATTTAAAAATTAAACAAACTTTGTTACATTTTTTGTAAATTAAAAAAAATGTTTTCACTTGAATATTTTTTACAGAATTACTCCATGTATTTCCCCTCTTACAAAACATTTTTAAAAAATTATTAAGAGTTTTTGTTTAGAGATGGATATGAGTTTCTTTTACTCAAGGATTTTGTTGTTCATTATAATTAGCAACTTCTAATTTCGGATTAATGTAAAACTTACTAAGACATTGTGTGATTATCAGACATTTATGTCTTACTAAAAACATGTTTTCAGTCATTCTAAGCGCTCGGCAAAATTAATTATAAACAGGTTATAGTTTCTATTATGAGTCATGCAAATTTAACCTCATGGCAGTATGACACATTGTGGATAATTTTATGGCACCCAAAGGGTTAATACTATTGTTTATATCCTTTGCAACAAAGACTTTATTTATACCCATTACAAGAGATACTTTACTAAAGTAATCTCAATAGTTAACAGCTGGGGAAAATGTAAGATGTGTAAAGCACTCAGACTGCAACAAAAATTGTGATTTGTATTTTATTCACCCTTGTACTACAGTTCCTATCTCATGTAAGCTTCTTAGTCTAGTGTTGTTTAGTCTTCAGTTCCTAACCTTACAGTTTCTCTAGAGTATGCCTAAGCTTACGTTGTTTTTCCATTTTTATTTCTATGTCTTAGTAGTGACTTTATAATGAGAGTTGATACAAACTCTAAAACTTTGTGTATTATTTACTTAACCCTTTCCCGCCTGAATTTAAAATATATGTAGTCTACTGCACCTTAATTACTACCCATAATAGCATTTATGTCTTTATAAACTGTGATGTACTGTTAACAATCAATGTAAAGATGAAACTTAAGATGTAAAATGTTCTGTGTTATTGTGTGTATATAAACAGTTGTGTTTTGAAAGAAATTGATCAAAATTTTTAAAAACTCTGGATAATAAAGTAAGCACTATTATTCTAAAGTTACATTGTAAAAAAATTAAAAAATATTGTGCATCTAGAATTTTTTTAGTGTTAACATTTGTAAAATAAATAACATTTGAGAATAAGAATTAGCTCTCAGTATCAAGTTTGATTCTTATTTTCAAAGCATATCATTTTCATTATGCAAATAGTGGTAATGTCCGTATAGATATTAAAACTAAATTCAGTTATCTGTAATAATTTTTTTTAATAGAAAAAATATTTTTTGTAATAATTCCAGTGGATATGTTGAAATAAATGTTAAAATTAAAGTAAATTTACTATTTTAATATTAATACATCTTTTATGATCAAAAGTTACTAGATAGAATTAAATATTGAGTAGTTTAGTGTATTATAGGCGGGAAAGGGTTGAACAGGTGATGACAAATGTCTGCATAAGCAATAATAATAACTGCAGCCTTTAATTTAGAATAATCCACAACGAATACTGTAAGTTATCTACAAAAGAATCTTGAAAAAAGAAATGGTGTAACATGAAATATACTCACTAAGATGAGGTTCCACTTATGTATAGATAGTGGTGTAAATAAATATTGTGCAAGGGTTTTATGGTTCTGTAATTTAATGAATTAGTATTGTAGATCCTATGTGACTTGCCATTGAGATGACCTAATATAGGCTGTTTAATATATACAGTTCAATGACTAGCTAAGTATATGCATATTTGTATATGCATTTATTTGTTTCAAATCATTTAACCCCTATCCTAGCTGGATGACAAGAATACATTTATCAGTGTGGCCATGCAAATCCATCACAGCATATAATCTAGGATTCACATGGGAAATGCCCTAGATAGCCAAACAACTGTTACGCATCAAGCCAATACAAATCGTTGATCATGCAGACCTTCCGAGCAACAGGACGATTCTAACCCACAACAGTGAGACTACTATTTCTTAAGAGCTCATTATTAGCTAACCATATAACGTTGGTAGTTTTAAGTGACTAAAATCCTTTTTCAGCTCACTAACAATGGCTGAATACAATAAACACTCAGGTGTAATAAGTGTCCAGTTATCCTATAAACATCCAGATGTAATAAGTATCCAGTTATCCTATAAACATCCAGATGTAATAAGTATCCAGTTATCCAATAAACATCCAGTGTAGTATTAATTAAAACAACCTCTCACCACAAATTCAACAAATTTTATTTTAACCTTATGTACATTTCGACTACAAAATAATCATCTTCAGAGGTATTTTTACAAATAACCAGTGTATGTTTTGGATACATAACTTTGTATACATTTTCCCACCAAATTCATATTTTTCCTATAATATATCATTTGTTGAGCTTCTTATATTCAACAAACTTTGTTTCACTACACTTTGAAATGTTAGATTTATGCCATAGCTCACTATTAAAAATCAGTTCCATATATATGTTTGCTCGTTCACATTGATAAATGAATTTCTGTTGTCCTGTTAGAACTTGGCCTTATTCATTGTTGGTAACTAAATGGTTACCAGTTTTGAACTGTAGAAAATTTTATTTGTTACATTTATGTTATGTCACTTTTTAGATTGAGTCTTAATTTTCTTAGGGAATTTCAATAATTAGTAGGAAATATAAAAAAGTTTACATTATGAAATTCCTAGTAAAAAATTCAAGCTCCAATTCTATGTTATTTATTTTAAAATATACCATTTATCACCTTAAGTTATTTCCAATTTCTATATTGTTTGTGTATGAAGAGATACATTAAAAAGTATACCTCATTGTTATGCAGGTAAAACTCAATATTTTAATGTTAAACTGTTACAAATATCTAGTACCTGGAAGATAGAACATGAAAGTAATTGCTTTAAAAAATTAAAACATGATCTACAAATGCTTCTTAGGCCTTTCAACTTTTATGATTATGCATGTACAATAGGTTAAGTTTAATACGTTTGTTTAGAGTAAAATACTTTTTTAAAGTTGTACAAACAATTATGACTTAATTAAATTCTGTGTGTTTATAATTCTGTAGAAGTATAAACAGGTTTTTAAAGTACATTGTCTAAACAGTTGATTTTTAGTCTAGACATTGCCTAAGTACACTTTGAAACTATTCAGGAATTGTGGGGGTCATAATCCCAATAAAACATACGATTTTAACCTAACCAGTGCATTAAAGACCTTTATTAATAAATTTACCGCAGAAAATTTTAAATTGTCTGCAAAACACAGTTTTACAAATACTTTTCACCATTTTATACATATTACCAAACTGGACAACCTTTTATTAATAACTTTAACACTTTTTATTCTTATTAAAACTTAATACATTTGGGTATTTTTACAGAAATGAAGTAATAATACAAATAACTGGAGATATTCAACTAACTGCAGTACTAAACAACCAATATTAATAGAACTCAATCATCAAATTTTGTAATTAGTGTGCTTTTTATTTTACCTAATTGAATATTGCAATTATAGTGAAGAGTTGTAGGTAATCCATTTGGTGAAGTATTTGAATTTCCAAATATGTTATGAGTATTATTCATTCACTGATATGTGAGATTAACTAGAAATGTGTTGGAAAAAATCCATGAATTTTGTAGTCCATTACGTTCGGTGAATCTTATTAATCACTTAAACAATAGTTTATGGCAAGGTTCGGATAGTCATAAACTATTGTTTAAGTGATTAATTGAAAAAAATATTTATTTGTAAAACATCTCTACTTTTGGTGATGAATCATTGTTACAAGGTTTTGTTTTGTGTTGTTTTAAGGTGATGCTATTTTGACTTTTCCATCAATTGAAAGGATTATTATTAATGTATGGAATAAAAGGTAAGGAAATAGTGGTCTAAGGATATTGAGAAGAATCATGTCTTAACACCTGTTTTGGTATGTAGTAACACATATATAATAACTTCATTAATACAGCACACACAAAAAATCTCTCAGAATCTAAAAATTATTTATCACATAAATCTCTTTGTATGTGCAACAATTATGCTAGTTGTTAAAAAGTTTTTTAATGCATTAACCAAAAAATTCACAATTTTAGTAGCCTATAGGTTACCTTAGCATCAGCCACATGCTGGTCCTATGGGTTTTTTTATCTTATATGGTTCCATAAATATAAATTATTGTAATTATAACTAGAATGAAGTAAATAAAATAATATGATTTATTTCCACATATCCTATGGATTGAGATCTGGGTGGCTCCAGTGATGTTAGATGTGCGGTAGCTGTTAGGAGTTTCACACATTGTAGAACAGTTCCACTGTTTAACTCATCTCCATAATTGCAATTTTCACTAGGGTAAGTTTGTGTCTAAATTAGGAACTAAAGATCCCAACCATTACCACCAATTATACATAATCACAAATGTTTTATTGGTTAATCATTGTAAATCCTGTCAAAGTCCAAATTAAAACTATTGTAATAGGAAGAATATTATGGATTTCTAAAGTTGATAAAATTAATGACGTTAGATAAAAGTATCTCATGCAATAAGATAATTGGCAAAGTTAGGCGATTTGGTACACAAGTTAGTATAATAGGCTACCTTGCTGGCAAAAGTGTTAATTAAATAAATTGTAATACAGCACTAAAGTTTATTACTTCTATATATCCATTAATTTTGGTTGCTTAAGTTGGTTTCCATGGTGTTTCTTGGGTATACATTCACAGATTTAGATTAAAATCCATCTCTTGCATTGTTTCTAACTTGTAAAATAAAATGAGATTTTTCAACTTAATCTTAGCTTTTGTAAGATTCATCACCAATTTTTCCCATGCACTGTTTTCTTCATTTGAAAGAATGCCATGCCATAGACTCTACCTGTGATAAGTTTTGTACATCTGCAAACATTTCCAGTATGAATATCTGAATCTGTTTCCCTTTTTATTTTTAAGAAATAAATACTTTGTTTTCGCACAATTTTTAAATTCTTGAATTTTGTATTGCTTTACGTTCGGTGAATCTTAATTAAAGTGAGTAATTTTTCAATCCTTAAACATAGCTTATACAATTTTATTAAGACTATATCAGCAACAAGTTTTACATCTGAGTAATACCATGATGTCATAACCCCATCGATCTTAAGCTTTTTTAATAGAAATTCATATTTTTTATGATACCATCATAAAACTTTGAGCCATCAAGTAACTACTAAGCTACTCACATTTAGAGGTAAAATATTTAGTTTGTTTAGTAATTTATTTAGCTTCTCATCCAACACATGATAGCTCGTTATTAATAAACAATTGTGTTTTAGGTAAACTATTACCTGATATGAAAGTTATTAAACGTGGCTGTTTAAAATTACACCATTTATGAATTACACTGTTTTTACAACATATAAAAATTACAAACATTTCTATGAATAGTAGACATTTCTTTTATTATGAAACACTCTGGGACTATCAAATCATTATTAGAGGTCACTATTTGGATTCATACCAAAAAGCATTGAAAGTGAGGTAATAATTATTTTTTGTAAACTTTTGATCATTACTTAATTTCCATGATGATTTTCTTGAGCCTCATGTAAAATAATCTTTTATAAACTTGTTCAATCCGACATTTGAAATTTTTCATTACATGAGAAATATTTCTAGACAAATTTCAACTAGTCATTGTTAGTTACCAGGGACTAGGTCAATGTATCCATTATTCCTTTGAATGACAAAAACATTTGACAATTTATTATTTATATTAATTTTTTTGTTTGATAATGGTTTTGAAACAGAGGGGACATGTTCTACTTTTGGACAAAAACCAAATTAATGAGGTCAACTAAAGACAATGTTTTTCACTCTTTAATAAAATACGTTTTATTCATCCAACCTAGTTCAAATAATTTTTTTAAAACCTGTAGTGGAAGACATTTAATGCTAATACAGTTTAAAAAAATATTCATTCAATAATTAAATTATACAAATTTTGGTGGTCTAGGTCGGATTTGAACTGAGTATCTTAGTGTTTCAAGTCTAGCGCTTTAGCACTGAGTCAACTTTCCCATAGCTACAAATGTACTTCTCAAAGATGTGTAGGAATTTTTTTTCCTCCATCTGGTTGTGGTCGAAACCCCCATTACACTACCTTAAATGGCTGCCATGGTTACCACACAAAATCATAAATAATCCTCTAGGATTAAAAATTAAGGAAAAGAATAAGTATTTACAAACTTGCCTATAGTAGCACTTACTTATATTTGTTGAGGACGGCTGTTTCGGGAGATGTGTCAACTCAGACCTTAACGTTTTTGACAATGGGATATATTTTCCGAAATGGCCATCCTCAACAAATATAGTACGTCTACTATAAGCAAGTTTTTAAATATTTACAAGTGGTTTAGTGAAAACTAGTAGCTCACGTGAAGATGGAATCAACAAATATCAAAAGAATAAATTGAACAAACAAACTGGATTATCGGTATTGAACCTTATTTCGCAAACAAACAATGCAAAAGGAAAGCGAAAAGAGACTACAACACAATGCAAGCAACAAAAAAAGCGTATAAATAGTAACAAACAAAATTAGTAGTCCAACACCATACACTAAAAAGAAAATGGAAAACTGTAAGGAAATTCGCTCTCTATTTTGCCACTAAGTATTGTTATTCTGACAGATTTATATTAATTGCATTATAAAAAAAATAAAATTTTTCTTTGTTGATTTAAGTAAGAATTGATTTTTAAAAAAGTTATATTTGTTATTTTCTCATTACTTCGTCAGTTAGTTTTTGTTGTAATTAAAAAAAAAACATTAAGACAATTTGAGTTATTTGTATTTATAAACTGTTAAGTTTATTTTACACACACAATTGTCCTTATTGATTAACTTCTTGTCCATCATACAAGAAAACAGTTCACTGATACCGATGCCAAAAACATATGAAAAAATGTCAGGGAGGAAAACTAATGAGACTTGAATTTGTCACTGATCTTCATCTTTTACGAGATGTAATAGCCTGGCTGATAAATCACCTTAACACAAATTTTCACGATCATTAAAAATTGATATTCTAAAGTTTATAACAATGGTTTAATGTTTTGAAAAGGCTATAATTTATAATAAAGTATAGTAGTGATAAAGAAACTTGTATCAAGAGCCTCAATGGCTTAGCTGAGTGAGAAAAGACAGGTTTCAGTTAATTCTAACTAGTGTATCTTTCTAAATATCTTTTATCTTGATAAGTACCTTTTATAAGCATTATTACCTTCACAATATATACATACACATATATATATATATATATTACGTTATCCATTGTTTTTCCGTTGCACTGACTTTATGAAGTTAATATATTACTATTGTAACTAATTTTATCCACCATTAAGTGCAATGATTTTACCTTGAGTGATGAGGCGCCTTTCGGTCACTTGACGATTGTCGAATCACTGATTACTTTTTTCAAGTATATATATATATATATATCGTGATATTTCACGTTGTCCATTTTTTTTCTGTTGCACTAACTTTATGAAGTTATTATTATTGCTTGTAAATAATTTTTTCCACCACTAAGTGCAATAATTTTACCTTATGTGATGAGACACCTTATTTGACAATGATCAAGTGACCGAAATTATTAAGGTGAAATAAAATTATTGCACTTAGTGGTGGAAAAAAATATTTACAAGTAATAATAATAACTTCATACATATATATATATATATATATATATATATATATATATATATATATATATATATATATATATATACACACACAGTATTGTCCATTATTTTTCTGTTGCATTGATTTTATAAAGTTATTATTGTTAATTGTCACCTTATGTGATGAGGTACATTTCTATCACTTGACCATTGTGATTTGACAATGGTCAAGTGGACGAAAGGTGCCTCATCACATAAGGTAAAAATTAATTGCACTTAGTGGTGGTATAGTTGTGTACAATTAACAATAATAACTTTAACAATAGTTTATGACTATCCGAACTTTGAATTTAGTAAATTTGTTAAAACTTAGATTCAACCGAACGTAATGGACTATAAAACTCAAGAATAATAACTTTATATATATATATATAGGTTAGTCCTAGTAGAGCTTAGAGCTTATTTAGGAATTTTTGGAGTAGATAAGAGACTGACAAAATTACCTAGTGGCAATAGTCCAAAACTGCTATCTTTTGAAAATAAAAAATAGACACATAAAAACACACAGCACTTTGAAATATTTCTAAGTGTAATGAGTTTTTATGTGTGTCTATTTATTTATTTTTAAGAGATTGCAGATTTAGACTATTGTCACTAGGTAAGTCCTATCTAGTCCATAAATTCCTATATATATATATATATATATATATATATATATATATATATATATATATATATATATATATGGTGAAATAACAATATAATATATACAATAATATACAACAATATAATATATACAATATATATATATATATATATATATATATATATATATATATATATATATATATATTTAATACGTATTTTCATTAGTTTTTAGTCCTGTACAATTAAATATCACTTATTTAATAAGTTAACTATCATGCAATAAGTTATTTAAAATGTCACTTCTTGAAGCAAAATTGTTCTAGATTACAATAAGACTCTAGTTAATTATATTGGAACAATTTTTATTTTATTAATGTTGAAAATAAATCATTATTTTACTATGTAAAAAAAGTTTTATATATCCGCAAAAAATGTATAAAGAAAAATCTACTAATGATTTTTAATTTCCGATTACAAGCATAAAATACATTCTTGAATTTTGTAGTCCATTACGTTCGGTGAATTTTATTAATCACTTAAACAATAGCTTATGACTATCCAAACTATAAATTTAGGAAATTTGTTGAAACTTACTGAGACAAGAATGTTTTCGATCGCTATGTGCCGATCTTCATCAGTGTCTTCTGCTTGGAGATGCTGGGTCCTAGCAGCCAACATCTCCAAGCAGAAGACACTGATGAAGATCGGCACATAGCGATCGAAAACGTTATGTCTCAGTAAGTTTTAACAAATTTACTAAATTTAAAGTTCGGATAGTCATAAACTATTGTAAGTGATTGATAAAATACATGTTGTTTTGTCAAATTTAATTGCTTATGTATTTTTTTTAAATTTCTTATATTGTTTTAGAATGAATGCCATAATTTTAATGTGAATGTTAAAAATAAAATATTCTGTAGCATCCGAACTAGAATTATTTTTAGGGGATCACAAGACACAACGTTTTCCAATAAGAAAGCTATCTCATCTCAATAAAAGTACTGTAACTATCTCAGATCATTAAAGTAAGAGTACAAAATTATAGATATGAATAAAATAATTTTGGGACAAATATGTTACATTTAAGGGTAACTTTATATGGCTGTTAACCTGTAATTTCTATTCGTCTAATCTAAACCCCAATGGAGCTTATAAACCCTGGTTGGAAGGACTTGATAAGGCAATTGAGTATTGTTGAATATTGAGCTTTTCTGCTGGAAAAACATCATGTACAATGTTTAAGATTTAAATATTTGATTAAAAACATTGAGTTACTGAAATTATAAAAAATGAAAACTATAAAACTATCTCAAGGTGAACAATGCAAAATAAATGTTGGGCTATTCATGAAACACTTAAATTATCTTTATTAACTTGTGTTATCTAAATTTGCTATTATTAATAGTATAAATTTCAAGCATAACAAAAAATATAAATTTATCTTGGAATTTTTTTTGTCGAGGTTGTAAGTGTATTACTAGTAAATTAAATGTTTAATTATTTTTTTCCTTAAACCAATAACAAATTATTTTTGTAAAAGCACTGTACACAAAATGTCAAAAAATAATTTTCAGTTTTATTGTTCTTATTTTAAGCTTATATTAAGCAGATTTGGTTTTAAAATACTCAGAGTTATAACTGAATAAATTTAAATTACTACTTTTTGTATCACTTGGCAAAAAAACACTACTTACTGCATACAAGACTGACTTATAAAATTGGTAATTTATATCAAAAGACCTCAATATATACAACACAAAAACTGCAAGGAATAAGCCTAAATAGTTTAACATATTAAGAAATTGAAGATGACTTCAATTAGTTTAAACTGGTTTTAAAAACTGGTGAACTGAATGTTTGGATGAAACTTGTGTTATCAAATGCAAACTTGTAACAATTGTTTAAAATTATTGTCCAAACCAATTTTTTATCAAAAGTTTGCTATTATAAAACATTTGCAGTACCTGTAAAATAATTAATATAAGAAACTAGTTGAAATGGCATATAAAATTATCTCTACATTTGCATAACCTAAAATAATATTTAGTACAATATAGTGGTGATTTATAAAATTGAGAGATGGTATAGGTAGTGAAAAAAGAATTGCATTGATTTTCACAAAGATAATGTAGGCCTATCTGTGGTTTTAAAAAAACCTGCTTTTAAGAAATATGTTATACATTTTGAAGTTTTCTGTATTTAAAAAAATCTTACTCTTTTAATAAAATTTGAATGTAAAAATTAGTATTCGATTTTCCATACAAAATAGATTTAAAATGTGTTCTAAACGTACAAAACCAGTCTAATAGTATGATATTTGCTTTTCACTTAATAGGCCAGTGATCTCTCTTTGTTAGTTTACCTCTATAAAATATTTGTTATTACTATAAAATCTGTGAGTTAGGCCTACATTGTTAATTAATTTCTTTAATCCAGAGAACGTTTAGATGGATTAGGGAAGTAACATTATTTTGTAAATTATTATTTGTTTTAAAACATTTTTTGAAATGTGTAGACTTTGTGTTTATTTTTATTTTGTGTATAACGTGTCTGTTTAATCAGTAATAACTACGATATAAGATATCAAGAGAACTGTTGCTGATATTGGTAAGATAACCTTATCAGGCGATTAGTTGCTGTAAAGATATAAAATTTGTGGTAAAAATATAGTTTTAATGACGTTGGTTTAAATTTTTGTTTTTGTTTTTAAAATACTCGTTTTAATGTGTAGAGCACGAATATCAACTTTTTTTCCGCGGAAATTATGGAAAGTTACTTTTTTCACATTTTAAATGTTAGGCTGTAATGGCATGTGGGTATATGGCGTGAACCGGGTGCGCAGTAGCTACAGCGCACTGCACTAGTCTAGATTTGGTTGCAATTTTATACAACATTACTATATACCTATATTAAAATATACCTATGAAGTATTCAGTCAGGATAGATTTGGTTATAATTTTAGTTAACCATTACTATCTACCTATATTAAAATATATCTTATATTAAAATATGAAGTATCTACTTACAACCAAATCTATCCTGACTGGATACTTCGTACCTATATTTTAATATAATTTTAATAAAATTATAACCAAAAGTTAAATATTTACTGCAGTGCGCAGTAGCTACTGCGCGGCCGGTTCATGCTATTTATTACAGACTAACATTAAAAATGTGCAAAAAATTAACTTTTCTATTTTCCGCGGAAAAAAGTTAATATTCATGTATTAAAATAAGTAATTAAAATTTTTTTAAAAACAATATCAATAAGACTCGTTTACGCTATACATGCCATTACATACTAACATTTAAAATGTGAAAAAAACTTTTCGTATTTTCCGCGGAAAAAGTTGATATTCGTGTTCTACACATTAAAACGAGTAATTTAAAAACAAAATAGTTTTGAAAAACCAAAGTCTTTATGACTATATTTTTACCAAATTCGTTCAAACTCTAAGTTTTGTGTAACACAAATAATGAAAATGGGACATTACTATTATTCTAGCTACTAACATATAATATATAGTTTGATAATCAAACCCCATAATATATTGGTGCGAAAAAAATAATAACTAGAAGCCTAACCTGTAAACTAAAGTAAGCTACAGTTGTGTACTATTTATCACAATGTTATGTAATAGAATGTTAAAAAAATAGTTTGAAAATACTTTGATGCACTTATCAGACATTTTCTATAAGATTAGGCTACATTTGTGTTATTTTGTGGGACACTTAAATGTTAGGCAAGTAAAGCATTCACGGTAATTTTGAGAAACAGTGTTACAAAACGAATAAGGGCAATGCTAAATAATGCTGTACTTTGATTAGGCTCACAATTGGAAATAAAGTAATTTTATGATAGTAACAAATTCTCTAAACACAATTTTGGTAATTTTGTCAAGACATCTACAGACTGTAACCAGTACCAAAAAACAAGTAGATTTTTGACTTATACGTACCCAACATAGAAATAATCTATATCGATTAATTGCTTCGCACATTTCCCATTGTCCAGCTAACTGGTTGCTTCTGGAGAAATCATGCACAACGAATTTTTAAATAGTCAGGCGACTTGTAGGCTGGCTAATCGCAGAATAAAACAAAATTTGTTAGATTATAGTATAGAACTTGTTTAAAGTTTGGTAAATTTGAATATTACGGGCCACAAAAGAGTCATTCCGTATCAAATCAACATACTTAAAATAAAAATTTTACCTCACCTTTTTTGATTTTGATAAAATTTCGTACACTAATTGTTAGTGCTAAGCTAAACAAAAATACAAAATTTCAAATTTTTATCTTCAATGGCTTTTGAAATATGGCTAGTAAAGTTTAAAAAAAAACCATAAACGTACATTTTTGAAAATGGCCTAGAAGCTCTCCTAATTGAGCTAGAGAGCTGAGAGCGGTTTCATTTTTCAGAATTTTTCAAGCCCTTTTAAATGATATATATGTTATAGTTTGCAATAAAAGGTTTTTTCAAGATACAAATCAAATTATTTATAACTTTTTCCAAAAAGTACATAATTTAAAATTTTCAAAAAAATTCCATAAATACTTAGCATATTTATAGACATTTTGGGAAAATATAAACATGGGATGGTGATGGGATCAGTGTTAAAGACAAATATTACTGAAGCTAGTTTTTCACAAATACAATGTTTTGAATAACCACATAATCAACTAAACATTGGTTTTATAGCTATTTTAAAACAAAATATTTTAATGGAAGAAATACATAATACGATTAAGAAATAAACACTATAAAGTACATTTTTCATAATTATTTTTGTTGAATCTAAAAATTAATAAATAAATGCCCAATAATTTGTTTTTACAGTTAAAAGGTGGTTTTGGGCTAGATAGCTAAGTACACAAAAAAATTAACACTAGGTAAATGTTTAAGAAGTTTTTCTTATTTTATACTGAGCAGCAGAACCGTCAGAAAAATAATACATTTTTTTCGGAATGGTTTGAAATTTGTCTTTCAGGTAAGAAATGAGTTCTTTTGAAATGTGTAAACAGCGACTGTATAGTGCTGTAGGCAATCAGATACAATGACAAAGTTCATTTGCTCAGTTTTGTTGTTCTTCCTATAATATATTACAAAAGTATGTTGGCTTGTCCAGTGGTAACTCTGTGCTACATCCTGTAGAACTATACTGTAATTTTCAGAAAAAATCACAGTTCACAACAAATTCTAACTCATTGAGGGTTTCTTTCAAGTTGTTAAGACATCTTCTTTGTTGCTTTGCAATAAAGTCATGACGGACCAAAGAGGACACCTTGCTGCAGAATAAATCTTTAAATTCTTCAGAAGATCTTTCCTTGATCTCTAGGTTACAGCGATCAACTGACACCCACTGGCGGGACTGAACTCTTTCAATCAAATTTTCTTCAAATGAAGTTTCACGTAGAACTGTTTCTCCAGGGCAATACTCAGAATTTCTCATGTTACAATTTATTGTTGAAGGACTGCAAAGCATTTGTGCAATGTAGCTTTCCAAACTTCTTTAAACTTCTTCAAACTTTTTAAACAAACAGCGACGTAACCCGCGAGATGCGACTTGGAACTTGTCCAGTCCACGTCGGGTTGCCCATTGTGTTTAACCCCTTTATGTTTACACGTAGCCTATAGGCCTATAATAAGAGTGCCGCGTCTCATCACACGCTGTGTGTCTGTGAGTAAAACCTTACAGATAAGTGTAATGTTGGGTGGGTGGATATGGGATTGGGTTTAGGGGAAATCTTCCTCCCGAGGGCTAACAAAATACGCGTCAATCCTGAATACAGTACAACGGCAGCTATCTTAATGTCTAAAATCGTCTTTCACTCTATGAAACTAATGTATCGTATTTCTGAAGTAGCCTATAACCTTTTCACACCTTCTAAGTCCCTTAGGGTCCGTCCCCAAGACGTTTGCTTGTGAGACCGTTTTACTCATGAGTTAGGCATACAGTGCCTTGTCAATCTTTTACTTCATTACTTAGATTAAATACCTTCATAAATACTACATTTATCTCTTTCATAAATTTGTTTTTCAATTCCTACTATTAACTCATATTCTCCCTATATATTTTTATTTATAAATCTTTAAATTTTCAATCGTTAACTTTTTATTCATCTACTTCAGTTTAAATAGATTTTTTAAAACTTGTAGTGGACGACACTGTATGTTAAAACAGCTTTTTTCAAATATTAATTCAATAATTAAATTAAATTTATTAATTTTAATAATTAATCTTAATTTTTTTTTCATGTTATATATATTTTTCTTATGGGTGATTCATTCTTCAGTTTTAAATAATATGTAAATACCTATATTACAAAAATGTTATAGGCTAACTTTAATTCCGCTATCCAGGGCGATGCTCCTGCACATGGCCTTACCGCTAGTATTATTGAAATAAGTAGTGGTCATGCATTTAAAGGAATTTTGTATTAACGCTTTTAAAAAAATAAGTTATTCCGCCAGGGTCAAGGCTTCCTAACTGGCAGCTTTCCTGCGAACCTCCTCAGCCTTACATGCACATGGTGTTGGTATCTACCCCTATCTTGCGTGAAGAATTCAGGAATGACTGACCACGTGCAAAACTATGAAAGGGGGTTCAGAAAGGCCTATTCTTCCCATGTGATTTTTCTGTAGTTGATGTAATTTTTCATCAGGAACATCTAGTTCAATTATGACGACAGTTTATGATTGTATGTGTTTTTGTATGAACCTTTTTCATCATTTAGAGCGTAAAGCATTTTGAAATTTTGTTATTTTCAATATATTTGTCTATTTTCTTACAAAAAATATTTTATAAATTAAAATAATTCAAAATATCAAAATAATAAATTTGTTTGGTACAATCTTTTGTGCTTAAAATGTATGTATAAATAGAATGTTCAACTGCAATTATTTTTAAAGAGTATCCGTTTACTAGTTCTTGACAAAAGTTACGATAAATATTAGGTAAACATAGGGAGTCACAATATTTTCGTCATTGCTGATTATCATTGTCAAAAAATGGTAACCATTAAAACGCGCTTGACGTAGTAATCATAGGGAGTCACAATATTTTTGTAATTGCAGAGGATCATTCTCAGATAACGATAAACATTGAAATGCGCTTGATGTAGTAAACATAGGGAGTCAATATTTTTGTAGTTGCAGAGGATCATTCTCAGGAAACGATAAACATTGAAAGGCGCTTGACGTAGTAAACATAGGGAGTCACAATATTTTTGTAATTGCAGAGGATCATTCTCAGATAACGATAAACAATGAAATGAGCTTGACGTAGAAAACATACTAAAGTCACAATATTTTTGACATCGCTGACGATCGTTGTTAGATAACGATAATTATTGAAATGCACTTGACTTAGTAAACATAGGGAGTCACAATATTTTTGTCATCGCTGAGGATCATTCTCAGATAACGATAAACATTGAAATGCGCTTGATGTAGTAAACATAGGGAGTCACAATATTTTTGTCATCGCTGACTATCGTTCTCAGATAACGATAATTATTGAAATGCGCTTGACGTAGTAAACATAGGGAGTCACAATATTTTTGTAATTGCAGAGGATCATTCTCAGATAACGATAATCAGTGAAACGCGCTTGACGTAGTAAACATAGGGAGTCACAATATTTTTGTAATTGCAGAGGATCATTCTCAGATAACGATAATCAGTGAAACGCGCTTGACGTAGTAAACATAGGGAGTCACAATATTTTTGTAATTGCAGAGGATCATTCTCAGATAACGATAATCAGTGAAACGCGCTTGACGTAGTAAACATAGGGAGTCACAATATTTTTGTAATTGCAGAGGATCATTCTCAGATAAGGATAATCAGTGAAACGCGCTTGACGTAGTAAACATAGGTAGTCACAATATTTTTGTAATTGCAGAGGATCATTCTCAGATAACGATAAACATTGAAACGCGCTTGACGTAGTAAACATAGGGAGTCACAATATTTTTGTCATCGCTGACTATCGTTGTCAGATAACGATAATTATTGAAATGCGCTTGACGTAGTAAACAATGGGAGTCACAATATTTTTGTAATTGCAGAGGATCATTCTCAGATAACGATAATCAGTGAAACGCGCTTGACGTAGTAAACATAGGGAGTCACAATATTTTTGTAATTGCAGAGGATCATTCTCAGATAACGATAATCAGTGAAACGCGCTTGACGTAGTAAACATAGGGAGTCACAATATTTTTGTAATTGCAGAGGATCATTCTCAGATAACGATAATCATTGATACGCGCATGACGTAGTAAACATAGGGAGTCATAATATTTTTGTAATTGCAGAGGATCATTCTCAGATAACGATAATCATTGAAACGCGCCTGACGTAGTAAATATAGGGTGTCACAATATTTTTGTAATTGCAGAGGATCATTCTCAGATAACGATAAACATTGAAATGCGCTTGATGTAGTAAACACAGGGAGTCACAATATTTTTGTAATTGCAGAGGATCATTCTCAGATAACGATAATCAGTGAAACGCGCTTGACGTAGTAAACATAGGGAGTCACAATATTTTTGTAATTGCAGAGGATCATTCTCAGATAACGATAATCATTGATACGCGCTTGACGTAGTAAACATAGGGAGTCACAATATTTTTGTAATTGCAGAGGATCATTCTCAGATAACGATAATCATTGAAACGCGCTTGACGTAGTAAACATAGGGAGTCACAATATTTGTGTAATTGCATAGGATCATTCTCAGGTATCCATAATCAGTGAAACGCGCTTGACGTAGTAAACATAGGGAGTCACAATATTTTTGTAATTGCAGAGGATCATTCTCAGATAACGATAAACATTGAAACGCGCTTGACATAGTAAACATAGGGAGTCACAATATTTTTGTAATTGCAGAGGATCATTCTCAGATAACGATAAACATTGAAACGCGCTTGACGTAGTAAACATAGGGAGTCACAATATTTTTGTAATTGCAGAGGATCATTCTCAGATAACGATAAACATTGAAACGCGCTTGACGTAGTAAACATAGGGAGTCACAATATTTTTGTAATTGCAGAGGATCATTCTTAGATAACGATAAACATTGAAACGCGCTTGACGTAGTAAACATAGGGAGTCACAATATTTTTGTAATTGCAGAGGATCATTCTCAGATAACGATAAACATTGAAACGCGCTTGACGTAGTAAACATAGGGAGTCACAATATTTTTGTAATTGCAGAGGATCATTCTCAGGTATCCATAATCAGTGAAACGCGCTTGACGTAGTAAACATAGAGAGTCACAATATTTTTGTAATTGCAGAGGATCATTCTCAGATAACGATAAACATTGAAACGCGCTTGACGTAGTAAACATAGGGAGTCACAATATTTTTGTAATTGCAGAGGATCATTCTCAGATAACGATAATCAGTGAAACGCGCTTGACGTAGTAAACATAGGGAGTCACAATATTTTTGTAATTGCAGAGGATCATTCTCAGATAACGATAATCAGTGAAACGCGCTTGACGTAGTAAACATAGGGAGTCACAATATTTTTGTAATTGCAGAGGATCATTCTCAGATAACGATAATCAGTGAAACGCGCTTGACGTAGTAAACATAGGTAGTCACAATATTTTTGTAATTGCAGAGGATCATTCTCAGAAAACGATAAACATTGAAACGCGCTTGACGTAGTAAACATAGGGAGTCACAATATTTTTGTCATCGCTGACTATCGTTGTCAGATAACGATAATTATTGAAATGCGCTTGACGTAGTAAACAATGGGAGTCACAATATTTTTGTAATTGCAGAGGATCATTCTTAGATAACGATAATCAGTGAAACGCGCTTGACGTAGTAAACATAGGGAGTCACAATATTTTTGTAATTGCAGAGGATCATTCTCAGATTATCATTGATACGCGCTTGACGTAGTAAACATAGGGAGTCACAATATTTGAGTAATTGCAGTGGATCATTCTCAGGTATCCATAATCAGTGAAACGCGCTTGACGTAGTAAACATAGGGAGTCACAATATTTTTGTAATTGCAGAGGATCATTCTCAGATAACGATAATCATTGATACGCGCATGACGTAGTAAACATAGGGAGTCATAATATTTTTGTAATTGCAGAGGATCATTCTCAGATAACGATAATCATTGAAACGCGCCTGACGTAGTAAATATAGGGTGTCACAATATTTTTGTAATTGCAGAGGATCATTCTCAGATAACGATAAACATTGAAATGCGCTTGATGTAGTAAACACAGGGAGTCACAATATTTTTGTAATTGCAGAGGATCATTCTCAGATAACGATAATCAGTGAAACGCGCTTGACGTAGTAAACATAGGGAGTCACAATATTTTTGTAATTGCAGAGGATCATTCTCAGATAACGATAATCATTGATACGCGCTTGACGTAGTAAACATAGGGAGTCACAATATTTTTGTAATTGCAGAGGATCATTCTCAGATAACGATAATCATTGAAACGCGCTTGACGTAGTAAACATAGGGAGTCACAATATTTGTGTAATTGCATAGGATCATTCTCAGGTATCCATAATCAGTGAAACGCGCTTGACGTAGTAAACATAGGGAGTCACAATATTTTTGTAATTGCAGAGGATCATTCTCAGATAACGATAAACATTGAAACGCGCTTGACATAGTAAACATAGGGAGTCACAATATTTTTGTAATTGCAGAGGATCATTCTCAGATAACGATAAACATTGAAACGCGCTTGACGTAGTAAACATAGGGAGTCACAATATTTTTGTAATTGCAGAGGATCATTCTCAGATAACGATAAACATTGAAACGCGCTTGACGTAGTAAACATAGGGAGTCACAATATTTTTGTAATTGCAGAGGATCATTCTTAGATAACGATAAACATTGAAACGCGCTTGACGTAGTAAACATAGGGAGTCACAATATTTTTGTAATTGCAGAGGATCATTCTCAGATAACGATAAACATTGAAACGCGCTTGACGTAGTAAACATAGGGAGTCACAATATTTTTGTAATTGCAGAGGATCATTCTCAGGTATCCATAATCAGTGAAACGCGCTTGACGTAGTAAACATAGAGAGTCACAATATTTTTGTAATTGCAGAGGATCATTCTCAGATAACGATAAACATTGAAACGCGCTTGACGTAGTAAACATAGGGAGTCACAATATTTTTGTAATTGCAGAGGATCATTCTCAGATAACGATAATCAGTGAAACGCGCTTGACGTAGTAAACATAGGGAGTCACAATATTTTTGTAATTGCAGAGGATCATTCTCAGATAACGATAATCAGTGAAACGCGCTTGACGTAGTAAACATAGGGAGTCACAATATTTTTGTAATTGCAGAGGATCATTCTCAGATAACGATAATCAGTGAAACGCGCTTGACGTAGTAAACATAGGTAGTCACAATATTTTTGTAATTGCAGAGGATCATTCTCAGAAAACGATAAACATTGAAACGCGCTTGACGTAGTAAACATAGGGAGTCACAATATTTTTGTCATCGCTGACTATCGTTGTCAGATAACGATAATTATTGAAATGCGCTTGACGTAGTAAACAATGGGAGTCACAATATTTTTGTAATTGCAGAGGATCATTCTTAGATAACGATAATCAGTGAAACGCGCTTGACGTAGTAAACATAGGGAGTCACAATATTTTTGTAATTGCAGAGGATCATTCTCAGATTATCATTGATACGCGCTTGACGTAGTAAACATAGGGAGTCACAATATTTGAGTAATTGCAGTGGATCATTCTCAGGTATCCATAATCAGTGAAACGCGCTTGACGTAGTAAACATAGGGAGTCACAATATTTTTGTAATTGCAGAGGATCAATCTCAGATAACGATAATCAGTGAAACGCGCTTGACGTAGTAAACATAGGAAGTTACAATATTTTTGTAATTGCAGAGGATCATTCTCAGATAACGATAATCAGTGAAACGCGATTGATGTAGTAAACATAGGGAGTCACATTATTTTTGTCATCGCTGACTATCGTTGTCAGATAACAATAATTATTGAAATGCGCTTGACGTAGTAAACAATGGGAGTCACAATATTTGTGTAATTGCATAGGATCATTCTCAGGTATCCATAATCAGTGAAACGCGCTTGACGTAGTAAACATAGGGAGTCACAATATTTTTGTAATTGCAGAGGATCATTCTCAGATAACGATAAACATTGAAATGCGCTTGACCTAGTAAACATGGGGAGTCACAATATTTTTGTAATTGCAGAGGATCATTCTCAGATAACGATAAACATTGAAACGCGCTTGACGTAGTAAACATAGGGAGTCACAATATTTTTGTAATTGCAAAGGATCATTCTCAGATAACGATAAACATTGAAACGCGCTTGACGTAGTAAACATAGGGAGTCACAATATTTTTGTCATCGCTGACGATCGTTGTCAGATAACGACAATTATTGAAATGCGCTTGACGTAGTAAACATAGGGAGACACAATATTTTTGTAATTGCAGTGGATCATTCTCAGATAACGATAATCATTGAAACGCGCTTGACGTAGTAAACATAGGGAGTCACAATATTTGTGTAATTGCATAGGATCATTCTCAGGTATCCATAATCAGTGAAACGCGCTTGACGTAGTAAACATAGGGAGTCACAATATTTTTGTAATTGCAGAGGATCAATCTCAGATAACGATAATCAGTGAAACGCGCTTGACGTAGTAAACATAGGGAGTTACAAAATTTTTGTAATTGCAGAGGATCGTTCTCAGATAACGATAATCAGTGAAACGCGCTTGACGTAGTAAACATAGGGAGTCACAATATTTTTGTAATTGCAGAGGATCATTCTCAGATAACGATATTCATTGAAGCGCGCTTGACGTAGTAAACATAGGGAGTCACTATATTTTTGTAATTGCAGAGGATCATTCTCAGATAACGATAATCATTGATACGCGCTTGACGTAGTAAACATAGGGAGTCACAATATTTTTGTAATTGCAGAGGATCATTCTCAGATAACGATAATCAGTGAAACGCGCTTGACATAGTAAACATAGGGAGTCACAATATTTTTGTAATTGCAGAGGATCATTCTCAGATAACGATAATCATTGAAATGCGCTTGATGTAGTAAACATAGGGAGTCACATTATTTTTGTCATCGCTGACTATCGTTGTCAGATAACGATAATTATTGAAATGCGCTTGACGTAGTAAACAACGGGAGTCAAAATATTTTTGTAATTGCAGAGGATCATTCTCAGATAACGATAATCAGTGAAACGCGCTTGACGTAGTAAACATAGGGAGTCACAATATTTTTGTAATTGCAGAGGATCATTCTCAGATAACGATAATCATTGATACGCGCTTGACGTAGTAAACATAGGGAGTCACAATATTTTTGTAATTGCAGAGGATCATTCTCAGATAACGATAATCATTGAAACGCGCTTGACGTAGTAAACATAGGGAGTCACAATATTTGTGTAATTGCATAGGATCATTCTCAGGTATCCATAATCAGTGAAACGCGCTTGACGTAGTAAACATAGGGAGTCACAATATTTTTGTAATTGCAGAGGATCATACTCAGATAACGATAATCAGTGAAACGCGCTTGACGTAGTAAACATAGGGAGTCACAATATTTTTGTAATTGCAGAGGATCATTCTCAGATAACGATAAACATTGAAATGCGCTTGATGTAGTAAACATAGGGAGTCACATTATTTTTGTCATCGCTGACTATCGTTGTCAGATAACGATAATTATTGAAATGCGCTTGACGTAGTAAACAATGGGAGTCAAAATATTTTTGTAATTGCAGAGGATCATTCTCAGATAACGATAATCAGTGAAACGCGCTTGACGTAGTAAACATAGGGAGTCACAATATTTTTGTAATTGCAGAGGATCATTCTCAGATAACGATAATCATTGATACGCGCTTGACGTAGTAAACATAGGGAGTCACAATATTTTTGTAATTGCAGAGGATCATTCTCAGATAACGATAATCATTGAAACGCGCTTGACGTAGTAAACATAGGGAGTCACAATATTTGTGTAATTGCATAGGATCATTCTCAGGTATCCATAATCAGTGAAACGCGCTTGACGTAGTAAACATAGGGAGTCACAATATTTTTGTAATTGCAGAGGATCATTCTCAGATAACGATAAACATTGAAACGCGCTTGACATAGTAAACATAGGGAGTCACAATATTTTTGTAATTGCAGAGGATCATTCTCAGATAACGATAAACATTGAAACGCGCTTGACGTAGTAAACATAGGGAGTCACAATATTTTTGTAATTGCAGAGGATCATTCTCAGATAACGATAAACATTGAAACGCGCTTGACGTAGTAAACATAGGGAGTCACAATATTTTTGTAATTGCAAAGGATCATTCTCAGATAACGATAAACATTGAAACGCGCTTGACGTAGTAAACATAGGGAGTCACAATATTTTGTGTCATCGCTGACGATCGTTGTCAGATAACGACAATTATTGAAATGCGCTTGACGTAGTAAACATAGGGAGACACAATATTTTTGTAATTGCAGAGGATCATTCTCAGATAACGATAATCATTGAAACGCGCTTGACGTAGTAAACATAGGGAGTCACAATATTTGTGTAATTGCATAGGATCATTCTCAGGTATCCATAATCAGTGAAACGCGCTTGACGTAGTAAACATAGGGAGTCACAATATTTTTGTAATTGCAGAGGATCATTCTCAGATAACGATAAACATTGAAACGCGCTTGACGTAGTAAACATAGGGAGTCACAATATTTTTGTAATTGCAGAGGATCATTCTCAGATAACGATAAACATTGAAACGCGCTTGACGTAGTAAACATAGGGAGTCACAATATTTTTGTAATTGCAAAGGATCATTCTCAGATAACGATAAACATTGAAACGCGTTTGACGTAGTAAACATAGGGAGTCACAATATTTTTGTCATCGCTGACGATCGTTGTCAGATAACGACAATTATTGAAATGCGCTTGACGTAGTAAACATAGGGAGACACAATATTTTTGTAATTGCAGAGGATCATTCTCAGATAACGATAATCATTGAAACGCGCTTGACGTAGTAAACATAGGGAGTCACAATATTTGTGTAATTGCATAGGATCATTCTCAGGTATCCATAATCAGTGAAACGCGCTTGACGTAGTAAACATAGGGAGTCACAATATTTTTGTAATTGCAGAGGATCATTCTCAGATAACGATAATCATTGAAACGCGCTTGACGTAGTAAACATAGGGAGTCACAATATTTGTGTAATTGCATAGGATCATTCTCAGGTATCCATAATCAGTGAAACGCGCTTGACGTAGTAAACATAGGGAGTCACAATATTTTTGTAATTGCAGAGGATCAATCTCAGATAACGATAATCAGTGAAACGCGCTTGACGTAGTAAACATAGGGAGTTACAAAATTTTTGTAATTGCAGAGGATCGTTCTCAGATAACGATAATCAGTGAAACGCGCTTGACGTAGTAAACATAGGGAGTCACAATATTTTTGTAATTGCAGAGGATCATTCTCAGATAACGATATTCATTGAAGCGCGCTTGACGTAGTAAACATAGGGAGTCACAATATTTTTGTAATTGCAGAGGATCAATCTCAGATAACGATAATCAGTGAAACGCGCTTGACGTAGTAAACATAGGGAGTTACAAAATTTTTGTAATTGCAGAGGATCGTTCTCAGATAACGATAATCAGTGAAACGCGCTTGACGTAGTAAACATAGGGAGTCACAATATTTTTGTAATTGCAGAGGATCATTCTCAGATAACGATATTCATTGAAGCGCGCTTGACGTAGTAAACATAGGGAGTCACAATATTTTTGTAATTGCAGAGGATCATTCTCAGATAACGATAATCATTGAAACGCGCTTGACATAGTAAACATAGGGAGTCACAATATTTTTGTAATTGCAGAGGATCATTCTCAGATAACGATAATCATTGATACTCGCTTGACGTAGTAAACATAGGTAGTCACAATATTTTTGTCATCGCTGATGATCGTTGTCAGATAACGATAATTATTGAAATGCGCTTGACGTAGTAAACATAGGGAGTCACAATATTTTTGTCATCGCTGATGATCGTTGTCAGATAACGATAATTATTGAAATGCGCTTGACGTAGTAAATAAAGGGAGTCACAATATTTTTGTCATCGCTGAGGATCGTTGTCAGATAACGATAATTATTGAAATGCGCTTGACGTAGTAAACATAGGGAGTCACAATATTTTTGTCATCGCTGATGATCGTAGTCAGATAACGATAATTATTGAAATGCGCTTGACGTAGTAAACAATGGGAGTCAAAATATTTTTGTAATTGCAGAGGATCATTCTCAGATAACGATAATCAGTGAAACGCGCTTGACGTAGTAAACATAGGGAGTCACAATATTTTTGTAATTGCAGAGGATCATTCTCAGATAACGATAATCATTGATACGCGCTTGACGTAGTAAACATAGGGAGTCACAATATTTTTGTAATTGCAGAGGATCATTCTCAGATAACGATAATCACTGAAACGCGCTTGACGTAGTAAGCATAGGGAGTCACAATATTTGTGTAATTGCATAGGATCATTCTCAGGTATCCATAATCAGTGAAACGCGCTTGACGTAGTAAACATAGGGAGTCACAATATTTTTGTAATTGCAGTGGATCATTCTCAGATAACGATAAACATTGAAACGCGCTTGACATAGTAAACATAGGGAGTCACAATATTTTTGTAATTGCAGAGGATCATTCTCAGATAACGATAAACATTGAAACGCGCTTGACGTAGTAAACATAGGGAGTCACAATATTTTTGTAATTGCAGAGGATCATTCTCAGATAACGATAAACATTGAAACGCGCTTGACGTAGTAAACATAGGGAGTCACAATATTTTTGTAATTGCAGAGGATCATTCTCAGATAACGATAAACATTGAAATGCGCTTGATGTAGTAAACATAGGGAGTCACATTATTTTTGTCATCGCTGACTATCGTTGTCAGATAACGATAATTATTGAAATGCGCTTGACGTAGTAAACAATGGGAGTCAAAATATTTTTGTAATTGCAGAGGATCATTCTCAGATAACGATAATCAGTGAAACGCGCTTGACGTAGTAAACATAGGGAGTCACAATATTTTTGTAATTGCAGAGGATCATTCTCAGATAACGATAATCATTGATACGCGCTTGACGTAGTAAACATAGGGAGTCACAATATTTTTGTAATTGCAGAGGATCATTCTCAGATAACGATAATCACTGAAACGCGCTTGACGTAGTAAGCATAGGGAGTCACAATATTTGTGTAATTGCATAGGATCATTCTCAGGTATCCATAATCAGTGAAACGCGCTTGACGTAGTAAACATAGGGAGTCACAATATTTTTGTAATTGCAGAGGATCATTCTCAGATAACGATAAACATTGAAACGCGCTTGACATAGTAAACATAGGGAGTCACAATATTTTTGTAATTGCAGAGGATCATTCTCAGATAACGATAAACATTGAAACGCGCTTGACGTAGTAAACATAGGGAGTCACAATATTTTTGTAATTGCAGAGGATCATTCTCAGATAACGATAAACATTGAAACGCGCTTGACGTAGTAAACATAGGGAGTCACAATATTTTTGTAATTGCAAAGGATCATTCTCAGATAACGATAAACATTGAAACGCGCTTGACGTAGTAAACATAGGGAGTCACAATATTTTTGTAATTGCAGAGGATCATTCTCAGATAACGATAATCATTGAAACGCGCTTGACGTAGTAAACATAGGGAATCACAATATTTGTGTAATTGCATAGGATCATTCTCAGGTATCCATAATCAGTGAAACGCGCTTGACGTAGTAAACATAGGGAGTCACAATATTTTTGTAATTGCAGAGGATCAATCTCAGATAACGATAATCAGTGAAACGCGCTTGACGTAGTAAACATAGGGAGTTACAATATTTTTGTAATTGCAGAGGATCATTCTCAGATAACGATAATCAGTGAAACGCGCTTGACGTAGTAAACATAATGAGTCACAATATTTTTGTAATTGCAGAGGATCGTTCTCAGATAACGATAATCAGTGAAACGCGCTTGACGTAGTAAACATAGGGAGTCACAATATTTTTGTAATTGCAGAGGATCATTCTCAGATAACGATAATCATTGAAACGCACTTGACGTAGTACACATAGGGAGTCACAATATTTGTGTAATTGCATAGGATCATTCTCAGGTATCCATAATCAGTGAAACGCGCTTGACGTAGTAAACATAGGGAGTCACAATATTTTTGTAATTGCAGAGGATCAATCTCAGATAACGATAATCAGTGAAACGCGCTTGACGTAGTAAACATAGGGAGTTACAATATTTTTGTAATTGCAGAGGATCATTCTCAGATAACGATAATCAGTGAAACGCGCTTGACGTAGTAAACATAGGGAGTCACAATATTTTTGTAATTGCAGAGGATCGTTCTCAGATAACGATAATCAGTGAAACGCGCTTGACGTAGTAAACATAGGGAGTCACAATATTTTTGTAATTGCAGAGGATCATTCTCAGATAACGATATTCATTGAAGCGCGCTTGACGTAGTAAACATAGGGAGTCACAATATTTTTGTAATTGCAGAGGATCATTCTCAGATAACGATAATCATTGATACGCGCTTGACGTAGTAAACATAGGGAGTCACAATATTTTTGTAATTGCAGAGGATCATTCTCAGATAACGATAATCATTGAAACGCGCTTGACATAGTAAACATAGGGAGTCACAATATTGTTGTAATTGCAGAGGATCATTCTCAGATAACGATAATCATTGATACTCGCTTGACGTAGTAAACATAGGGAGTCACAATATTTTTGTCATCGCTGATGATCGTTGTCAGATAACGATAATTATTGAAATGCGCTTGACGTAGTAAACATAGGGAGTCACAATATTTTTGTCATCGCTGATGATCGTTGTCAGATAACGATAATTATTGAAATGCGCTTGACGTAGTAAACATAGGGAGTCACAATATTTTTGTCATCGCTGATGATCGTTGTCAGATAACGATAATTATTGAAATGCGCTTGACGTAGTAAACATAGGGAGTCACAATATTTTTGTCATCGCTGATGATCGTTGTCAGATAACGATAATTATTGAAATGCGCTTGATGTAGTAAACATAGGGAGTCACAATATTTTTGTCATCGCTGAGGGTCGTTGTCAGATAACGATAATTATTGAAATGCGCTCGACGTAGTAAACATAGGGAGTCACAATATTTTTGTCATCGCTGATGATGGTTGTCAGATAACGATAATAATTGAAATGCGCTTGACGTAGTAAACATAGGGAGTCACAATATCTTTGTCATCGCGGAGGATCGTTGTCAGATAACGATAATTATTGAAATGCGCTTGACGTAGTAAACATAGGGAGTCACAATATTTTTGTCATCGCTGAGGATCGTTGTCAGATAACGATAATTATTGAAATGCGCTTGACGTAGTAAACATAGGGAGTCACAATATTTTTGTCATCGCTGATGATCGTTGTCAGATAACGATAATTATTGAAATGCGCTTGACGTAGTAAACATAGGGAGTCACAATATTTTTGTCATCGCTGATGATCGTTGTCAGATAACGATAATTATTGAAATGCGCTTGACGTAGTAAACATAGGGAGTCACAATATTTTTGTCATCGCTGATGATCGTTGTCAGATAACGATAATTATTGAAATGCGCTTGACGTAGTAAACATATGGAGTCACAATAGAGGGACTGAAGACATTTACAATTTGAAAGTTTTCTTTTTTACAAAGTCGTAACATAAATTAGTTTTCTATGCTTTATACGTTATTTTCTATTAAATGGTTTTACTAAATATATACAGCTTTTAAAAAGGGAGATATTTTATTGGATGTTTAACGGAATCGGTTTTATTTCAAATACTTTGTGTAAGTTTCTGGTTTATATATTTGTAGGGATACTTTGTTGAAGCGTTAAGATATTGAATAAAAATATATGTTATTTTTTTAAGGTACATTTATAGTTTACTTCTTTTCGGAGTCGGAATTAGTAAATTAATTTAATGAGGAATTGAAACGTGAGATAAATGATGGCTGTTTGTTGTGAACAATGAACGCTTCCCTTCCTTACAAAGTATGTCGTGATGTTAATGGAGTCATATATTCCCCCAGGATCCACCCCTCCACTACTTAATGCTAAGTACGTGTCATTACCTAATGTCCTTAATCATTGTACGTCCCATCTCCGACATTGCTTCCGATGTAATAGACCCGCTCTCACATTCCAATAGCTGGCTTCACTTTACGATACAGTCTTCTTGATAAATTACTATTAGAGGCAAAATGACCTGTGTAAGGTCGAAACATTTGATTAAGATAAAACAAACCGTTTATCTTTTGTGTTGAATAATTATAAGAAATTCTTACTATAACTCAGTTGAGTTATTTTCACCGGTGAACAAGCGTGCTATGAGACGTTTTTTAAAAGCAGGATCTACTTTAACTGGATTTAGTCAACTTTGTGTTTGTAGGCATAGTAAAGGTTTATGTTTTTCAAAACTTCCCAGGAAAAAAAAAATAAAAAAATAAAACTTCCCAGAAGTATTGAAAAGAACCTCAATACAAAAAAAAATAATCAAAAATAACAGATAATACAAGTTACTTAAGATTAAACCCTTATGTACATTTCGATGACCATGTCATGGTCATCAGAGGGTTTTATTACAAAATTACAATATAGCAAACAAGAAGTTACAAACTAGAATTATCTAGAACGAACTAGAATGATCATCATTCTAGTTTGTAACTTTTTGTTTTGCTAGATTGTAATTTTGTAATAAGACCCTCCGATGATGATGACATGGTCATCGAAATGTACATAAGGGTACATTGTTTTACATCTTAAGTAACTTAAAACAATCTACTTTCATCCAACTAACTACAAACACCCTACCTTGCTTTTTATGTAACTGACATTAAAAACGTCTCTAATTTGTTGCTGTATAATATATAGAAATTTAAAATATTAGATTCAATTTTTAAAAACCTGTAACTGACCATTTGATAAACCTTATTTTAAATTTGTTTACTTTCTGATTTTGTTAGTTGATTATTTTAACATATAAATTTATTAAAACAGTTATTCCCCTATAATCTAAACTTCCTACCCCAAACTTTCTTTAAAAAAACTTCTTTCACAAACGTCCTACCCGTAACTTACGACCCCAAACAAAGGTTTTTTCCCCAAACTTCCTACTCCAAACTTTCTTTCCTAAACTTCTTCCCCAAATCTTCCTACTTCAAACTTTCTTTCCTAAACGTCTTTCTCCAAACTTCCTACCCGTAACGTCCTACTCCAAACTATCTACCCAAAACTTCTTCCCCCAATCTTCCTACTTCAAACTTTCTTTCCAAAACGTCTTTCTCCAAACTTCCTACCCGTAACGTCCTACTCCAAACTATCTTCCCAAAACTTCTTCCCCAAATCTTCCTACTTCAAACTTTCTTTCCTAAACGTCTTTCTCCAAACTTCCTACCCGTAACGTCCTACTCCAAACTATCTTCCCAAAACTTCTTCCCCCAATCTTCCTACTTCAAACTTTCTTT